>CM028132.1:835977500-837177500 GCA_016271365.2 Neoceratodus forsteri
TAGACTCTGTTACATATGTTATCAGAATGTCCAAATTTATTAAGATATTGACAAGAAATATTGATTGTACTATGGAAAACTCTTGGGGTAGATTTCCCATGCAACCCGGGAATTATTATTTTTGGGAATAATTTTCTCCAAGCTATGGTCCAAATTGTGAAGGTAAGAAAAAGTTGTTAGATTTAATGATGATTAATGCAAAGAAATTGATACTACAGGCTTGGAAAGAGCCCAATCCCCCTAGCCTGAAACAATGGTTAAATTTAATGATAGAGGGTGTGAGTCTTGAGAGAATCATCTATACACAAGAAGCAAAGTCTCTTAAATTTATTGACATTTGGGACCCTTTTATAGATTTCTTAGGAAATACCCCAGAATAATAAGAATTAACTACCCTTGCACACCCTCAGACATTCCATGATTGTTTTGAGTAGCAATGTTGAATATCATTATATAGGCCTTAGTGCCTAGTTCTTCAATTTCTTTTTTTTATACCATCCCTGCAAAAGTGATGCCTGTGGGCTAAGACCTCCCAATCATTTCTGAAGAATGATGACTGGCAAATGACTCCCTTTGAAGATCTTGACTTATCATATAGGTGACCTGCCAAGTTCTGATTCAGAAACACAAAAAGAAAGAAAGAAAAATGAGCAGCACATGGATTCATGCATAGCTGCATTGAACAATGTGTGCTATAGTGCATAAATTATGCACTACTCTGAACAGAGTGGGTTCTATGTGATTATACTGATTCTGGAACAGCAAGTCCAGAATCATGAAGCAATTTTGGCAATAACACAAATGGTGACTTTTTTTTCATTCCTCCGCACCCTCCTTACTTAAATAACCAACTCTGAGGCCATAGCACCTCAGGAAGGGGTAACACTTATGTTGACGTTTCATCCTCACTGAAATTGACTTGCCAACTTGTGCACTCACCATTTCAGAATCGCCAAAATTACATGCCACCAACAGACAGCAGACTGTGGACCAGAAGCACAGTTAGCCCAGATTTAGGGAGTCATTGGCAGCTGGGGGGGCAGGAAAACTGTGAGAAAAAGGAAGGCCCATCTGTCCTCCAGATGGTTGCAAAGTGTCCTGCTAGCATCTTCTGATCCTCTCTCTTGGCCAGCACTCTGATTCACAAAGTGTGAAATGGTAGGGTCTACAGCTGGTCTTTCCCCATTATTTTGTTGTACATGAGGGGCAGACAAACATATTAACATTTGTTACTAAGATAATCTGGCTGTGTTTTAGATGTACAGAAATTTAGCAGGTTAATTCAAGAAACTAAGTCTTCTGCCTCCTCCCTATGATGTCCTTGGGAAACTCCAGGTGTACTACTATGCAGCTGTCATATAGGTAGAAGCCCCCACACAAGCCACTCAGGGATAGCCCTTCTATTGGGAGTAGAGGCAGATGTCTCAGATAGCTCTAGTAGAAAGAGCAACACAGAATGTTTACTGAGGAGCCACTGTCTAGCAAGGCTCTTGAGCCACTACTAAGCATTTCTTCACTGAGCTACCTGTGGGCAAGTGTAGTATTGTCCATTTGCTGGAACTAGTCACTGTCAGATGTTCAGTTTTTTACCTCACTTGACTCCCCAGAAGTTTTCCAACTGAGCCACAGTCTGTGGCAGCTTTTCCAGCACCTTCTGTTGGTGTGCAGTGGTGTTGCAGTGCCTAACTATATGCCCATCTGTCCCACATCTGTAGTAGAAGACCCCACCCCAGTTGTTCTCATCCCACTGACATCCCATCTCAGAGCTTGGGGGGATGGGGCAAAATGATCTTGAGGCGGGTCAGGATCATTGCATGAAGGGCCACTCCTTGATGAGTTCTAAGGTTCTGGTGGGGTGCATCCATCTTAGCTCACAGCTCCCTTACTTGCATCACTGTTTGGTTCTTTTCTGGTCATGAAACAGATTTGCTCCTGGGTACAGATGCAGACTCCTCATTGGCATGGGCGGTATAAGATGCATTAACCATGCCTACATCTGGGATATCCCTCTTAACATCTTGGTACAACTGCTCTCAAAAAGCTTGTATCAGTTTATCATGAGGGTAGATCACACACACACACACACACACACACACAAACACACACACACACTCTCCTCCATTCAGAAATGGAGCAACAACAATTGGGATTGCCCAGCTTCTTTAAGTCCTTGGTCAACTTGGGCATGCTCAACGTTTTTGACAGGAATGCCTCCTTTCCGGTAAGCTTATTGGAGCAGTCTCTCCACATGGATGAGATACCCAGAGAGCTTCTCCCCTTGCAGCTGGCAAGTTGTCTGAAAGCACAGGTAAATGGCATGCCCACTGTCTGTGCTTCTGAATGTATTTTCTAGTATGATCAGATAGTTCACGTTGGTCGAATCTGGGCATCAAATCCTCAGAGCCCCAATGTCATACAATGCTTGTTCTCATAAGCTCTTTCTCAGTTATTTTCACTTATCACTTTTAGTACACAACCAAAACTGGAACAACAGGGTGGTCTACCCAGACTGTGTATCATATGTAGTTATCTTCTATGGAGGGAATGAGTTGGATCCCTGAGAACATTCACATTTGTTTTAGTGGACTTTCTTGATTGGGTCTCATGACCTTCTCTAACAAAATGCCGAAGGCCTGAATCACATTCTCAGTGATAGGGTTCTGGGGGCATCTACTTAAACAAGTTCTTTATGCCTCTTTTTGTTTTCCATTTCACTTCCAGGAAGGAAAGTAATTATAATGTATGGGCAAGGGTTGCTGTGCATGGAAATCTATACACTGTAAAAAGTGGTTGTGCTGCAGTAGTTATATAACTAAAGCAGCATAATGACTTTTCATTCTACTGCAGCAGATTCATCACAAAGCAATCATGCTGATGGTAGATTTTAACACAATGCACCCTGAGTTTGGTGTGGTCTCACCAAGGGGGATGGCAATTTAAAATAAATGCCTCTTTCTCTGCAGGGTGGACACACTATAGAGAAGGTGCCTGATGAGCTGTGACAAGAGCAGCAAGGTGAGTGGCATCTACAGGTACAGGAATGGCAGTTGGTTGTGCTGTGGGACTTGGGAGAAAAAAATAGTTGTTTTTTTCACTTTGGCCATTTGAAATCACAAACTGACTCTATCTTTGTCCTTGTATAGCTGCCATACCTGACACAGAATGAGGTATGGGCAACCATACACTCTAAGGCTGTGCTTCAACCTTGGAGTTTTCATGATGACAGGGACCTCTAGAGCTTCACTTTCGAGGTCACTCCGTTGTCATGACAACCCCCCTTGGTGGAAACACAGACTTGTTGTGCATGGTTGTCAATATTTTATTCTATATATGTTTTTAAAATCCAGGCATACAACTGGCCATTTGGGTAAGGTGCTTGGCTGTCATGCATTTTTAAGGTATGTAGGTTATTGCCTTCAGAGTGAAATGCATGTGGGAAAACCCTCTAAAGGACCACACTGTCACAGCATTCCATTAGTACACAAAGGATTTTGAGGGCAGAACTGAAGATTTTCCCCTTGGGCTTACACTTTCCCCAACTCTTTAAGGTCTGCCATGACATGTTTAGTTTGAACAATGAATCCTTTCTAGGATTCCAGTAACAAGGATGGTGTAGCTGGGTCCAAGCCCTAACCCCAATAACACTTGAACAACTTCTCACACTCCATCTGTACTTTGGTCTAATACTCAGCTAGGTGCTCAGACCTGTCTGGTGGATAGCAGATGAACCCCAGCAGTGTCTTAAATGATGCAGCCCCTGTCTCTGAGGTGGGATGAGGCCTGCTGAATTACAAAGTGGATGTAGTCTTTTAACAATGGGACCAATGGCCCTGGGGTCATTGGTGTGGATGATAGGAGTGCTTCGAGGTAAAGCATGGTACCTTCACATAGCAGGGGCCTTGGCAAATGGGAATGCTAGGTAACTCCCACTAGGACAATCTGCTGCAACTATAAAAAGGCAAATTTTAGAGAAATAAGAAAGGATATGGTAGATTGGATATAGGAGAACGAATTTCAAGGCCACATTACTGAGCAAAACTGCAAACAGAATTGTAGATGCTTAAGTTTGTATATCCTTACTAGATGCAATTATAGTAGGAATGGGCCAAAATTGTAATGATTATCAAAAAAGTAATAAAGGCCATCAAAGATAAACATAAAGCATTCTAAGTATTCGGAAAAGTTGATCAACAGAGGACAAATGCATTTTTGCTAATAAACAAAAATCTTGCAAAACCATTTTTCAGACAAGTAACAGAACTGGTTAGAAAAAGATGGACATGGTCTCTGCCAGTAACTACAAACCTTTCTATAAGTATATAAAATCTAAAAGGTAAAACATGAAGAGGATAGGTCCTATAAAAAATACAACAAAGGTTGCAATAAGGCTGAGACAGCTCATGAACTGAATCAATATTTCTGTTCTGTGTACAGGAAGGGATACTGACTCGTATAAACATGGTATCAGCAGTTCCAGTGATATTCAACCTACCATTAGCATCAAGGACACATTAAAAGACTAAATAACTGAGACAACAATAAATCTCTGACCATGACATTCATCCAAGGACATTAATAAAACTAGTAGAAATTTAATAGCATACAAAACCAGTCCTTGATTGGGGGTACAGTACCATCTGGCTGGAAGGATGCTACGATGCTCCCTATAAACAAGAAGTAAGACAGGACAGACATAATGTAGGAAACTACAACCTCATATCAGTGGTGTACAAAATGTTAGAGAGAACAAGAAAAGACATAATAAGAGATTACATGGAAACAAATAACATTAGACATGACAGACCATTGGTTAATTGACTGTAGATCCTGTTTTCCAAGTCTCATAGATTTCTCTGAAGCAACAAGCAAAGCATTAGATAAAAACAGACCATTATAACCAGATCTGAGCAAAGCATTTGGCAATATCTCACATCATATACTTATTGAAACATTGAGGAATATTAGCATACTGGAAAACATCAAAAGAATGTAAAATTAGTTCACAGACATCAACAGGTCCATATATTGTAAATATGATATCATCAGAATAAAGAAAAGTAAGCAGAGGGGTCCTACAGGGATTATTGTTGGGGACTTTACTTTTTAACTTAAAGTATGCATTATGGATCTTAGTAATAAATGTAACTGTAGCATATCAAAATGTGCAAATGATACAAAAATTGAATGTTAGATAACATAGCAGAACAACAAGCATGCCTTCTGCATGATTTGGACATCTTGGCTAGCTGGTAGAAAAATCAGTGTATAGAAGTGCTCAATAATGAATCTAGGGATGAATAACAAAAAGGCATTGTACCAGAACTAAAATAAGATCCACCATCAACAAGTGTAACTGGGTCACCATAGATGTTGTAGCTACTACCTCTTTCTTGTGGACTCAGACAAGGTTGAGGGGGCCAGGGTTTCTATATGCCTGATTGGGAGGTTTGTTTCCAGACAGCTTTGAATTGTGTAGTTCCTCAATGCAAGGGATTAGGTTTAAGTGTGCATGGTATCAAAGAGGTACAGCTCCCTGGTATGCAACACCTACATCCACCCCACAGTGTCACCCCACACAAGAAATTCAACATTATAACAATTTCAACAGAAACTGGCTTTCTGGCACTCTACTAAGAATATGTGTATGAGTTAAAATTCAAATAAATAACAACATATTTATTGGGGATTATTCACAAAGAGGTAGGGGGAATAAATGAAACTATTTTAACAATATAACTCATGATGGCTTAATGTAATTAATGATACTTTTCTAAGAAAATGCTCATGAGTTAAAATTCATATAAATAAAATGTGTGTTGGGGTTATTATGAGGGAGATAGGGAGTGCAAAGGAAACTGTTTTAGCCATGTAATTTGTGAACTTTTTGAACCCCAGCAGAAATGAGGGCTCGACTAGGTTTGGCCGATTAATCATTCTTTCAGCAATGTCCACCCCCACCACACAGTGCCAGAACAGCGCTTTTACACCTTGTGTTACTCTTGCCCACTTGTACTGTTTGGGACACAACAGTACACTCTCCCCACTGGCACCAGTGTTAACCTTAAAATATTGTTAGGGTGCTCCCATCCTGGTGCTTCTCTGGGTACCCAGCCATTGATATTGCTGCTGGTTGGTCAGTGGCGGTGCACTTTAAACTAATTAAGGCACTTTAAACCCAAACCCCACTGGCCATGCAATTGCTTAAATGGTAACCTCCAAACAAGGTATTTGTAAATCCTGACCTGATGGCCAAATATAAAGATTTGGTGGCAAACTCGGAACAAACCTCAGCTGCAGGGTAAGCTTTAAAGGGACTCACTGTTCTGGTGTTACCAGCTTCTCTAACAACTTGGGTTCCTCTTTCTCCATCTTTGCAGTCTTTGCAGATGCAGGTCTTTCTCAGATGGTTGATCAGATGGTCAATTGTTCTGGGTAGTCAGAAGAGTTGTGCAGGTCTTGCGTACCACTGGGTGGGGATCAGGCTTTCTGCTTCAGCAGTCATCTGGACCTCTCTCACTCCTATCTCTTTCACCTCTGCTGGTCAGACAAGTCATTGAACCAGGGACCTTGCATCCCACACACACATCCTGGCTTCCAGACTCCTATGTGAGATGCTAGCCAGTGCCTAGCTGTAGAACTGACTTGCTGGTTCCCCAGACTGTCTGAGGTCTAGATGCATATCTCTATGCCTTGATGCCTGTCCACAATAGATGGCATCCATATTCCCCACCTGCTGCTGTCCTTGAGTGAGAGGCATCATGTGTGGGTTGAGGAATGTCCTGGGCAAAGGTGTACTGTGCAGTGGGCATCCATTTGTATATCTGAATTAGCTCCACAGTGAATCGCTAGCTCCTGGAGAGCATGGAATTGTGGAATACAGCAATCCTTCAAGGACTTCCATATCCCTTAAACAGAAGCCCATTTGGGTTGCAAACATAAATCAAGACATTTTAGTGGTCCTCAGCCCACACATTAACTCAGAGGGGTGGGGATGTGAAGGGAGAGAGGTCGATCAGGCTCCCAGAGGTAACCTTCTGCTAGTATAATAGGGCACATGAGCACTGTAGCATGATCCTTTGCCATGTAGCCCACACGCCCTCTGCTGACTCACCACACCATGGAGATTTATTTGTATATGAAGCAATGGCATGCCCGACCCCATGTCTGCCCCATCCATGCTGCATGTGGAGTGCCGGGTTTGGCCTCAGGATTAGGTACAGAGCAGGTGGACATATCCTTTGTGGTTCTTGTGGAATGTCCTGAACATGTGGAAAGAGAAGCCCACACACAAGGAAGCCCCTCTGAACTCATAGAGGGAGCACATACAACACTGGTTTGTGAGTAAGGCTCTTAGAAGTATTTATCTTAAATAAACAGGGGCTATGTAATCACCAGACTCAGAATTTGACATTTAATTTCATGAGTGAGGTAACAAGACAATAACTGATGTGTTGCAGAGCCATGAGTGAGTTATATAAGTCCTGTCCTCTTACATGTGATGATAAGTAATATATCTGAGCTAGGCCATCGTTTGTCCAAGTTATACAATGTATTTTAACTTGTAAAGTTTTTACATTACTTCTATTTTAATATTTATCTGTTTCGGTTTAATTGTACAGCTATGTTTTGAGTGCAGCAGTGGCCACAGTGACATCATCAGGCATTGTTCAAGCTGATATTTTGTTCATGGGTTCCTTTGTGATCTGTCTAAAATGGAGATAGATGGTAAAAATAAACATAAATATGGAATATGTAATAGACAGGCTCAAAATATGCAATTTATCTTAGGTGTGAATGGGTTGGAATACAACCATTCACTAGCATATTTTGAGTCATCAAATAGCATTTTCTATGTATACAACATAAGTTATTTAGTTATAGTTTTTAAATCTTTGGTTTATATACATTTTGAAGTGCTTTTGTTGGATTTCCATTGCTGACTTCAGTGCTAAATATGTCTATTGTAATGTCATTGGCATCGTGAAAGTTGTTGTCTGATTGGCTCAGTCTGCCTTGTGATATATCCAACAGGGCAATATATCATCTGTGAAAAACCCAGCTCACAAGATAACATGATATGCTGTAAGTTAAGTACAAGATATCACTTTTCACCTTATTTGTTTTATCTTCACTGGTGTTCTATAAATTATTTTTATAAAACACAATTGGAAGTAAAAATATTAAGATGAAAGTGATATCTTTCCTGATAGCAGCACCAACATTGATATCAATGGATTTGCTGATGGCAGCACTGACATTGATATCAATGGATTTGCTGATGGCAGCATGAACACTGACATCAATAGACTACTGAATCCATTAATCAGCTGCCTGCATTATGCTGATGACATTCCAGTTGCCTAATACAGCACTGAAGTCAGCAGTTGAAATCAAACTGAAACAGTTAAACCTTCGAGCAAACAGCAGATTAAAAGTTATAACAAATGCCCTTGGCATTCTGTGATTTGACAGCTGCAGTATTTCCACAGATCTTGCATCTTGCTGCCGAATATATGCAGTATCATGGAATTAATTGCTCTCGGTGATTTTCCTTTAACAGGTACAAATTTTCAATAGTGCCAGGCTCCTTTCCCTCATCTTTTTTATACTGAAGCCCTTTCTCTGTGCTCAGCATGTGCTCATGACATAATTTTGAGTCAATGGCAGGACTTCATTCTGTCACAGAAATTAACAATTCAAGCTACAGAAATAAGTAATTACCATCAAAGAAGCATAGGCACCTTGCCACATAAATAAGGGCTAAATTGCTATGAGAACAATGGTCCTGGTTATAGCTAATAAACTGAGGTTGTGTAAGTCAAATATGCAATTGTCTAACTCACAAAGTGCATTTTGTTATCCCTTGATAGGTAGCAAGATTTTATAACTTACCTGTGAGTACTGTTCAGCCACACACACTTGAAGATCGATTGTATGTTTTGAGTCAGGCCATTGTATATCTCCTATGTTTTCATTTAGAATGCTTCAGTGTCTAAAAAAATTTGTAAGGTTTTACTCTAGCCTACTGTACATTGTACAATAATCTGTCATTTCATTTCAAAAGCCCTGTGCACAAGTGATGCCCTACAGGGGGCATGCCTCAGACAGCTAGTGTTGGAACACACTTGGGAGGGAGCAATCTTAGACTTGGTACTCTCAAATGGGGAAGGAGAAAGGATCTCAGATTTAGAAGTGGGTAGCCATTTGGGAACAAGTGACCACCAAACAGTGTGGTTCACAATAAACACAGCCATAGAGTCAAGCCATACAAAAACAAGAGTATTGGACTTTAGGAAGGCTGACTTTGGGAAAATGAGAGAGTGCCTCAGAAAATAACTAGCAAACGGGCAAGAAGGAGGGGTGAAGGAACAATGGGGAATAATCAAAACAGCCATTGCAGAGGCAACAAGCCTCTGTGTGAAGCAAATCAACAAAACAAAATGAAGGAAAAAAGCACTATGGTTCTCAAAAGAGGTGGCACAGATGGTTAAGGAGAAAAGGATAGCATTCAGGACATATAAGGAAACACAGAAGGAACAGGACAAAGAACATTATCAATTAGAGCAGAAGGAGGCAAGGAAGGCAATCAGAATAGCAAAGGCACAAACTAAGGAAAAGATAGCCAACTCTGTTAAGAAGGGGGATAAAACCTTTTTTAGGTACATTAGGGAGTGAAGAAAGACCAAGGGAGGGATACAGAGACTTAATAAAGGGGAAGGAATGTGGGCAGAGGGTGACAGTGAAAAAGCAGGGATACTGAATGAATATTTCTGCTCAGTATTCACAGCAGAAGAGGAGGAGGAGGTACCTAAACCAAACAAGGGAGAAACACTGAATAGGGGTTGATACCAGTCCATTCACAAAAGAAGGGTTTGAAAGGACTCTTGAAACTGAGGGTGACAAAGCAGTGGGTTCTGATAGGATTCACCCAAAATTCTAAAAGAACTAAGGGTAGCACTAGTAACACCACTGACTACTCTCTTTAACAAATCATGGGAGAATGGGGTGGTGCCTGAGGACTGGAGGAGGGCAAATGTGATTCCACTTCACAAAAGTGGGAGCAGGGCAGAGGCAGGAAACTACAGACCAGTTAGTTTGACTTCAGTAGTAGGGAAAATGATGGCATCACTTCTGAAGGAAAGAATTGTTGAGTGCCTAGAGGCCAGTGGGGCACAGGATCCAAGACAGCATGGTTTCACAGCAGGAAGGTCATGTCAGATGAACCTAATAGAGTTCTTTGATTGGGTGTCCAAAGTAGTAGACCAGGGAGTAGCTGTGGATATGGCCTACCTAGATTTTATCAAGGCATTTGACATAGTCTCACACGAAAGATTAATATACAAGTTAGCCAGCCTTGGAGTGGGTCTCAAGGTGGTAGCCTGCGTAAAAAACTGGCTGGACAACAGGACGTAAAGGGTAATAGTAAACGGAGTCCACAGTGAAGAAAGGAAGGTAACTAGAGTGGTACCGCATGGTTCGATACTGGGACCGGTCCTCTTCAGTGTCTTTATAAGTGACATTGAAAAGCACCTGGAAGGAAAGGTATGTCTCTTTGCAGATGACACAAAGACCTGCAACAGGGTTGATACACAAGGTGGAGTGGAAAGAATGAAAAGGGACTTGGCAAGGTTGGAGGAATGGTCAAATATATGGCAGTTCAGATTCAATGCAAAGAAGTACAAGGTAATGCATCTGGGAAACAAAAACCCAGGGGAAAAGTTCACAATGGGAGGTGAGTTAATAACAACAACAAAAATTGAAAGAGACCTAGGAGTAGTTATATCAGATGACCTAAAGGTGGGCAAGCAATGTGAGAAGGCAGTAAGGAGGGCTGGGGGGATACTGGGATGAAAAGGGAGAGGCATCAACAGTAGAAAACAGGAAGTTGTTATCCCTCTGTACAGACAGTTGGTGAGACCCCATCTGGAGTACTGCGTCCAATTCTGGAGACCTCATATCGGCAAAGATATAGACAGAGTGGAGGCTGTTCAGAGCAGGGCAACCAAAATGGTGCAGGGTCTGCACCAGAAGACATACGAGGAGAGACAGAGACAGCTTATTATGTATACCCTTAAGGAAAGGAGGGAGAGGGGGGACATGATAGAAACTTTCAAGTATCTCAAGGGAATTAAAGTACAAGAGGGTAGTATCTTTCAGAAGAAGAGATGTGCAAGAACAAGGGGGCACAATTTGAAGATAGAGGGGGGACGGCTCAGAGGTAATGTTAGAAAGTATTTTTTCACAGAAAGGGTTGTGGATGCATGGAACAGCCTTCCTGAGGAGGTTGTGGAGTCAGGAACAGTGGGAGAATTCAAGAATGCATGGGACCGGTATAAGGCAATTCTAGTCGGGGTTAAGAGGAAGTGAGCTGTTGATTAACTAGAATCTGCAGCTTATCCATCAGGTAGGGAAATGGGCAGACTAGGTGCACCAAGCAGTCCTTATCTGCCATCAAATTCTATGTTTCTATGTTTCTACAAGCTCAGAAAAGGGGAGTGGTATTGGGAGAATTACTCATAAACCTAACTAGGGCCTTTGATCTTGCTGATAACAAGCTACTGCTGCACAGACTGGATGAATCAGGACTAGACTCCTTATTTCTGTCATGGATTGTAAGCTGTCTAGAAAATTGGTTCCAAGTAACAAAATTCAACAGTACTGTATCCCCCCCCAAGAAGTCCAGAATGGGTCCCATACTAGTGAATTCTGGTTCCCATACTCTATTCTGTGTTCGTCAACTCACTTTCATCACATCACAATGTTGCACATCACAAATAATTCTCTATTCAGAGCACACTATTTTACAAGTGTGATAACAATATACATGCCATTAACCAAGAGCCGAATCCCAACTTGAAGAATCTTGAAACTTGGCTAATGCAGAATAAGTTGCTACTGAACAGCAAAAAAGTAAAGTGATCATATTTGGTACTACAGCTAGAACAATAGTTCAAAAAGGGCACCTTGAAATAGGCCTCTGGAAGGTTCTATCTTCTATGAACAGTAGCTGATAACTTTCCTTCCTGGGTGTAGTTTTGGATCATCCCCTAACCAACAGGGCTCACACTTACTACCAGGCAGGGCATGTAAACATGTAAAGAACAGCTACTTATCATAACATTAGATCTTCAAGAGAATCTCCTCCATTTGCCACACCTTTGGAACTGTAAGCTGTTGACATTAGGACCACTCCAAAACATTTGCTAGCTGGGGGCTGCCCACAATGACATGCAGTGTTGGTGCCTATAAATTCTGGGTGACCTCTTACTTCTCAGTTCCCTGCAAGAGAGGGCCTCTTACCATGAGGAACCAGGAGACCAAACCAGTACCAGGCACACAATAAGAGGCATGAGACTGGAAATAGTTTACATACATAAGGCACAAAGGATCACCTCCAAGCAAGGCATTGAATGAACCTGGCAGCCAGTATCTCAGAAAATGGAGGAAGAAGGGTGGATGAGCTATGGCCCAATGGAGGAGAGTTTCTCAAAGATTTACTCTTATGGTAAGTAACTGTTCTATCTTCATCAAGAACATCTCCTCCCATTGGGCCACACCTTTGGTACAACTTCCAAGCAGTACACAAAGTACCCAGGGAGGATGACAAAGTCTCATATGCAATCAGGACAGAAGGCCATTGAATAGCACAAGACCAAAGCCAGCACGTCTATGAGAAATGGTGTATACATCCTTAGTGAATGTATGCACAGTGTTCTATGTGGCAGCAGCTCATACATAGGTTGCAGTAACATTCTGCAAGCAGACAACAGAAGTGACCATACCATGTGTAGAGTGACAATGCATGGCACCAGGAAGTTCCTTACTGTACTTCCTATAATAACACTTAATACAGTGAACCAGCCATTTAGGCAGACACTGTTTATTCACAGGGATGCCCTGTTTTCCAGGGATGAATGATAGTAAGGGCTAATAGGACTTCCTGCAGTCCTTAGTGTCATCAGGTTAGACAAGCAGTGTTCTATGTTCATCAAGTATATGAAGCAATGTCTCATCCTTGTTAGTATGCCTAGGATAATACACAGGAAGTCGTACTGTGTGGAATTTTCAAATTCCAGCGGAATGAAATTTCGCAGAATTTTTGAAATTCCACTGAAATTCTGCCAAATTTTACCAGAAACAGAACAAAGAAATATGTGGGAGAAAAATGTGGATGAGTTTTTCTGCAACATTTCCATGGAATTTATTTCCATGGATATCAGTATTTTCCACAGAAATGGTTGCAGAATGATTTTCCACTGAAAAAATGGTATTCCGTGGATCACAATATTTTCTGTGGAAATGGTTGTAGAATGATTTTCTGCCGAAAAAATGGTGTTCCATGGACTATTATTTCACAGATCACAGCAGGCAGAATTCCATAGAAGAACCAGTGGAATTCTGGTACAAATTCTACCAGCAGAATGGTCATTTTGTACTTATTCCACTGGCAGACATCCACATTCCACACAGCAATAACAGGAAGCTAAATGGTCTGATTTAATGTGAAATCAGAAGGTTCACCCATTCTGGTGTGCAAATATGTTGCTGACGCCGATTATGGTGCAGACAACATGCATTACAGCACCAGGCATAAAGTCTCCCAGGAGGTACAGCACCAAAGTGCCCTCCTGGGAAACATTCAGCTTTTTCGGGGGGCTTCGCCTCTCCTGCACTCCACAGTGTGGGGGGATTTACCCCCCAGACAACCCCAAAACTTAATATAACCTCCTCTGGGATGGGCATACCCTGGAGGGGCAGAACTTGTGTGGGCACACAGGGCGGCATCAGTGAGGGGCGATCTAAAATCAAGTTCACCCCTGCCACTGTCATTCTTGTTGCTGCACCGTGATTGCAGCACCAAATTTCAGTTGCACCACTACCGATATATGGAAATCAGAGACCACTTTATGTAGAAAGTTTGGATTGGTCTGTAAAGATGCAGTAACAAAATGGTGGCTCAAGAAATGTCAAGGACTGGTGCCAAAAGCAATTTTTGCAAACTCACAGTCTCTCAAAAGCCTGGTTCCTCAGTCTTCACTCTAAGGAAGAAACACACAATGCTGTTTGCAGGATAACACTATATTACCTAAAAACAACAAACACCAGCAGTAGCAGTTTGAAAAGACTGCACCCTCTCTCAGCAGCTGAACATTTTCACGCCTCACTCTGAGAAAGCGCTTGGTGAAGGCGAAAATATTAAGCTGCTGAGGTGGGTTTGATGCCTTTCAACTGCTACTGATGTTTTTCTTGTTTTTAAATGATAAAATGTTATCCATGCTCATCAACATATGTGTTTTCTTCCTGAGAGTGGAGCTGAGGAGCCGAGCTTTTGAGAGACTGTGGGTCTGTAAAGACACCCTACTTTTGTGGAAAATCAAGTAAGGAGTCTTATGCATCAGAGCGTGAATCTTGGGAATCTTATGAGCGGTTGTTTTGGCAACCAAAAACATTGTTTAGCATGACAGGAAACACATCTCACAGATCGCAGCAGGCTCAGTTGGAGCCAGAGTCAGTTTCTCAAGTATATAATTGAGGTCCCAAGGTAGAACAGGTTTACAGATTTGGAGATGCATGTGCAGAATCCCCTTTAGAAACATGCATGATATTTCCAGCTGTACCACTGTGCATTCATCACTATTTATTTATTTTTCATTTATGACTTTGATAACCGGGTAGGTGCCCTGATCCCAGGGACCATTTTCAGGCACAACCCGACTAGAGACATAGAAAACCAAAAAGGCAGACAAATACATATTAATGGACAAGAGTCTGATAGAGACACTAGCAGTTGGCAACTCTGATATTTTGTGACATACTACAAACCCATTTTCTAAGTACAAAAAGAACCTGCAGGGTGTAGGCTGTTGTGCAATGGCCACCTTTCAGGGACCTGCTGCATTGAATCATGCCCCTGGAGAGGGTGGGAATTACACTATAACTCACACCATGTTGTGTTCTATGGCTTACCTATAAAATAATACAATATAAAATAATACAGCAACATAATCTGATCATTTTGATAGGATTTCTATTTGCTTTTTATTTTATTTCCACCTAGTTACACCTTAGTTGTTTCTACTGCCAAGTATTGACTTCAATGACAGCACAGATCACACAGACAGACCCACCATCCAAGACACTAAGGGACTTAACATGATTCTTCATATTTCATACATAACATGACAGACAACATTATAGCCACACAGCAGCTTGTAGCCACTGAAGACAAACTTTGATGACTCACTTTAATAGTCATCAAAGCAAGCAATAATACCCGACAGGGTGGGTGGGATTGGGCAATTCCGGACCGCCCAGGGGCATAATGAGGCCTGACGCTGCAGGTGGAGGGCCTTATAGCCCCTGGAAGGTCTGGTATTGCCCATATTGCTCACCCAGGAGGGTATTATTCTGCTTAGGAAATGGGCACTGTAAAAGAAAAAAGTTTAATAAAATAATTACATAAAATGTAGTTTAAAATACATTTTTGTAATAAAATAGTTCCTCCGCCTGCATCAGAATTTTTTTTTTTTGTGAAGTAGGGTCTTTAGTGGTTGTCATGGTTAGGTGTCTCCCCCTCTACACACACACATACACACACACACACACACACACACACACACACACACACACTCACTTGTGTGTTAAAGCCCTGTTTTTTTTCCAGTTAAGGTTTTCGTTTCACGTTTCTGTTTTCTTTCTCTCCCTCACCTCTACAAGCTGTCATCCTCCACCCCCCACCACTCGTACAATCGTGGTAATTCTACTGGCACAGTGGCACCTGGAAGATCACCTCTTCCCTTCATACTATTGTGTATACTTTTTTGAGGGCAGGTCTTTTAGTAAGAAGAGGCTGATCAATTAAGGGAGAGAATGTCTATCTAGTGAAATGCTGTGTCAGTCCTAAGAGGACGCTGGGAGAGAGAGCAAGGCACTTTTTGAATGGGACGAGCTTTACTGGGGCGTCACTTTAGGATCACAGAGTCTGTGGAGAGCTGTGTCACTTTGAAAAGTTGAGCTGATAGCTTAGATAGTAAGAACATTTTTTTCTTTGCAGTCGACCAGTTAAAATGTGTGGCAATGTGAGAGTGAAAGATCGGGAACTGACACGCAGTGTGTGTGTGTGTGTGTGTGTGTGTGCAAGCGAGCGAGCGAGCAAGAGAGACAGAGAGAGACTCTGGATGAATCATCAGGGACAAGAAAACAGCACAAAAAAAGAAAAATATGGCTACTGGGATTCAGGTAGTACGTGTGCGTGAGCAATGGAGTGAGTGACTCAGTAACTGCAGTCATACAAATCAGAAGCAGCTTTGTTTTTCAGGTGCGAGGTGATGGCAGGCTGATGGAGCAAGAATGTGGTGCTCTGTGTGAGTGCAGCTATGAAGAGTTACATGGGAGATGACGGTACTGTAAAAAAAATAATAATATGTAGCGAGAAATTAGCTCAGGGGAGGTTGTATGAGGTTTAATTAGGCTTCTGCTTTGTGCTTGTAATGGATGGGAAGCACTGAGCGCGATCACTAGTTTCTCAGTGGAGTTAGCGTTAGGACTTTAGCATGACTGGGTAGAGCAACTGATGGAGACTAAATCCACAGATGGGCGGTTGAAAAGAGTAACCGCACAAGCATAATTTCATTTTCCCCTGCAGGACGTGATCATGGAGATTGTGCCCTTTGCTCCTTAAATGAGCAGTAAACAGTTAAGTAAATTTAAGATATGTGCCTATTGTTGTGGTGGAAACAAAAACAGAAAACAACAAATTTCTTTGGGATTGATTGTGGCTGACATGACGGGTCTCGCTAAGCGATGAGAAAAAAGATTGCAGCAGTTTGAATTTGTGTGCTCAGTGCCTCAGCCAATGGAAAAGCAGGCTGGACACTAGGATATTTGTCTGGGTATGAGGCAGGTATGTGCTGGAGCTTTTTATTTGGTGGGCATCTATTGTCTGATAGATTCCCACCTAAATAAGTGTCTCAGCCAATCAGAAGAGAGAATTGTCTTTGCCCATTTTCTAACACATTTTAGACACTTATGTGATGCATACTTCATGAGATGAGAGGAAATAGAATCAAGGCAGGAGTCCAATATGGACAATGAGTGAGTAGGAAAGTGAGACAACCTAGACTCACTTTCTATGACCCAACTGACAGACCCTTACAACAGCACCACCAGACTTGTAAAAACTAAAACACGTAAGATGTTTCTAAGTGGTTGGATGAAACATAGAATGTTTTCCTCACTGTGCTTCCTGTCCATTATTGCTACATTAGGCAAGGCACTTTTGCTATTACTATGCTTTATTAAGCTAGGCACTTCTTCTGTTGCTGTGCCTCTATAAAGCTGTCAGCTTCAATAAAACTCTTGCAAGTGCTTGCAGTTTTTCTCCAATTTATTTCCTTTCTTTTTAAAAATATGTGTAGCTCCTAGAACCTTGAGCAAAACAGCAAACACATCAGGCACACCACTGTAACTCAAGCTTGCTTCATGCAGGGCCCTGTGGGACCTACAAAAAGTAGCAGACCCATGAGGCACAGCACTGGAACTGAAGCTTGCTTCATGAAGGGCCCTGTGGGACATATAGAAAGCAGCAGACCCATCAGGCGTAGCAGTGGAAGTGTAGCATGCTTCATGCAGGGCTCTGTGGGACCTACAAAAAGCAGCATACCCATCAGGCACAGTACTAGAACTGTAGCTTGCTTCATGCAGGACCCTGTGGGACCTAGAAGAAGCAGCAGACCCATCAGGCACAGCACTGGAATGGTAGCTTGCTTCATACAGGGCCCTGTGGAAGCTACAAAAAGCAGCAGACCCATCAGGCACAGCACTGAAACTGTAGCTTACTTCATGCAGGGCCCTGTGGGACCTACAAAAAGTGCCAGATCCATCAGGCACAGCACTGGAACTGTAGCTTGTTTCATGCAGGGCCCTGTGGGACCTACAAAAAGCAACAGACCCATCAGACATGGATCTGGATCTTTTGCTTGCTTCACGCATGGCCATAAGCAAAGCAGCTGACCCACTGAGCACGGCACCTGACCTATGGGTTGCTTCACACATGGTAAATGTTATCCTATGTAAAGAAAGCTAAAGGTGTCAATTGTTACTTTGTATATCATTTTTCCAGAAAGCAAGGAAAGAAATTGTTGAAAAAAACTATGTTACTGTGTAACCCCCAGGTCACTTCTTTAACTAGTGTCCCCCCCCCCATTGCTTGTAGCACTCACCCAAGCTAAATACATGGAGAAACACTAGTGCTGATATACTGGCATACCAATTTACTTTACTAAAAGGTAGGTACACCCTTGGTGTTAAGATGTATACCTGGCTCATTTTCTAGAAGAAGAGAGGTGTGGGGGTACAGAAACAAACAACTTGAACCATGTGTAAATAACATAACCCAGGTCCTGGGTGGAGGCAGATAGGCATATGCTTGATCTAACCTGCTGAGGGGATCCCAGTAAATCCACATAACTAGAAGCAATAATCGGAATGTCCATAACAGTGAATGGGACTGTGCAGTATGGCTTTATTCAACAGATGGAAAGTAAAAGCTGAAGTAGACCCCCAAGGGTCAGTCCAGGCTGGACAGGCACAGATTCAAGAACTCTCCCTGCATGTGGTACAGTTCATGAACAACAACAGAAACATCTTCTGCTCAAGTTCCCAAAGGTGCCTTAGTGGACAACAGGCCATGCACATGAACATCTCTATTCCCATGAGTGTTATTTATTGAATCTAAGCCACACACTCAGAACTCTTCTCAGACATAGGTGCAATAGGTGAAACTCAGGCACGCACCTTAACCTGCAACTTGGCCCTCGCTCAGGTAAACATACTGGTGCCCTTTACTAGCCAGGAAGCCCTGCCTTGTAAGCACTCAAATGGCATTCCTCCTACTGTTGGCCCCAACCGACAGTCTCTGACCATTCTTCAGGGTTACACCATTGAAAACCCCCATTCCCCATTGAAATGCTAGAGGTCCCACACTTTAACTTGTCACAAACTGGAGTGACCACAGAATAAACTGCACTCACTGGAGTACACAGTTTAACTTTACTTACTCACACTAGTGAGACAAGGGGCACTGACAGGTGTGATCCAGACTTATCTATGGGCAAATGCACCCTAGACTATCCAATCCCCTAAGAACTTGTGGAGATTTAGTCTCCTTGACAGTACTCACAGGAGTTGTTCCATCCATAGGGCATGGAACAAATGAAAAAGGAAAAGGAAAGGGCACCCTCCTGGGTTGCCGGTCCAAACAGTCTTTTTCGGGTCCCATCCAAGGCAGCTAAGCACACCACACAACATTCAGGGGATTGTCCCTTGAGTCCACTGAGAGCAAGCAGTTCCTTCCACTTCACAGGGAGTCGAAATTCAGGAAATCCTACTGTAGCCTTGTCTCCACCACTTCAGCTGGAAGCTGGAAATGAAACTCCACTAGAGTGAGAAATCCTGGGCCCTCTCTCAGAGCCCACTGGCAGTCCTACTGCCACTCTCACCTCCTCACTCAAGCTCACACTGGACCCAACTCAAACTCAACTCAGAACTGAAATGAGCATTCTAAGCTCCCCAGAGCAGCTATCCAAAGAGGGTGGCTTATGCTGCTGCGAGAGTTCTAAATGACCTAATCATTCTCCCCTCAGGCTAACTAAGTAAACAATGATGTCATTATGTAAGGAGCCCCTAATGAGCTCCCTACCAGCTGTCTGCTGTCTTCCTAACAATAATACTGATAGGATTCTAGTAACACCAGGGGACTGGGTGGTTACACTAGCCCCTTGCCAGGTAAATGACTGTCCATAATCATTCCGTCATCCTGCACCAGGCCATCCTACCTCTGATGCCCCTCTCCCCCATGGGGAGGGTTGAGCAAGTCCTCCCTTACCATGTGCCAGGCACAAGCAGGTGACACCAAAGGATAGAGGCCCACTGAAGAAACTTCAGTTACTGTCCTACTACTGTACTATCTATGGATCCTCAGTGGCTCCAAGAAACTGCCTGAAGCATATCCTACCAGACAGCATTGGTGACCCCTATCGCGAATCAGGACCGCCAACCTGCCATCTCCACAACCCTCCATTGGAAAACTGTCTGACCTATGCTACCTACCAGGTGCCCAAACCCAAAAACCAAAACCATTTTGCACCTCACACCTGTAAAATGAAAAAGGTTAGACATTGTACTACACAGTTACACAAGCCTAATAAATCTACAACAAAGGAGGACTCCGAAGAATACCACCAATCCACTTCAGGTCTTCTTGTCTTCTTCCAGGAACACCTGCAAAAGAAAACAGTGCAAAAAAACACATTGCTGCAAACAACTACAACCTGTAAAGCCAAAAATAGTGACCAAAATCCTCACACTGGATACTGCAAAGCCCAAAAAGCATTTTTAAAAGGATTCTCTGCAAAAGTACAACACTAGAAAACATAAAAACATTTGCAAAACATTTGGGGGAGGGATCCCTGCAAAGTCCCAAACTAAGGAGTAGTCCAGAGTGCTGAAGCACTACAACAAGAGTCTCTCCTAGGCTGAAGCCTACTGAAGCACAGTCCTGAAACAGGCACAATGCCTGCGAGCACTGCAGTCCAGATGGCAAGTCTATTTGAGATTATATTCCAAAGAGTAGTCAAACTTGCCAGACATAGTTAACTTAAAAATGAAAAAGGTCTCATACCAGTTCCTGATGACAAAAGGATGTCAACATCACCTCTCTGAAGCAGCAGCCTGATGATCTTTGGCTGCTGGGTAGACAAAATCTTCAGCTCAGATGCGTCCACAACCTCCTACTGGACCCAGACTGGAAATCTTCTCTGAACCTGCTAGGCTAATGAACCTGGATGTTACCACAGATGAACCTGGATGCTGCTGGAGCTGAGCCTGGATGTTGCCACAGACAAACCTGGGTGCTGCTGTAGCCGAACCTGGATGCTGCTGCTACAGAAAAACCTGGATCACCAGAAGAAAGGCACCTCATTCCTGATTTGCTGCCTCTTCAGTGGTAGATGGCTGAGTTGGCAATGACTGAATTCACTTTTGGCAGGCAGGCACATTTTTCAAGAATGGCACCAGTTTCTGGGGTAGTACCATTCTTGATCTGGAGAATAGACTGCCACCCCATCTGGACAAACCATGTGAACATAATGGGAAGTCTCTTGGCCAGCTTTGTCCACTATTCTTACAGAGTTGATCAGCAAAGTCCTGCCATGCCTCCAGAATTGCAGTCTCTAATTGCACACCTTAATTTGGACCCACTTGTTTACTCTAGGGTGCAGGTTGACACAAGCTTCATCCCACAACCAGGCATGCCTGTCTTTCTCTATGTCTTCCCATATCTTTCTAGAGTAGAAAGGGTATGACTGTCCATACCTGGCCTCAGCTCATCTATGCACAATTCTCTCCTCTTTGCTGCTTTTCATTAACTCCCATCCAGAAGCACAGCTTGGGGGTGACCAGTCCTGATTGAACCAGTCATGAACACTTAGTGCATAGCAAGAGCAGTCCACCTCTGCACTCAAGGGCACACTTCTTGAGCTTTCCTCCACATGGACATTGGGAGGCTCCACAGAAGTCCAGGCCAATGGCGACTCATGAGGGCCCACTGATGCTAATGCTGCTGCCTCCTCTTCCACGCATTCTGCCCAGGAGCTGGTAATTGCACCAACCCGCGCAATTGTCCATTCTCCACTGTCATCAGAGGCACTGTCCTTTCAATTACATGCTTCCTCCACCTTGAACTCTCCAATGAGGCTTGGACTTGAGTCTTTCATCCACAGATCTATTGAACCTGCGCTGGCAGCATCCAATTCCATGCTCTGCAGCGTGGAACACTTCACATCCTCTGGGTCTTGCAAAGCATCAGTGCAGACAATATCCAGAAACTCCTTTACAAACTCCATGGGGTCACTTTTTCTGCAACCAGCCTGTAGCTGGTGTTCTGATTCTACAGGGTCCCCCATCTGTGTCCAAGCTGGAGCTAAATGGATGCATTTTGCTTTAGCTTCCCTTGTGCCACCTGCCATGCTCATCCCAAATCATGTTCTACAGTCTGTGCAATGGGCAGAACATCTCTTCCTGGTTTTAGGCATACTATGCACACGTTACATGGATAGTTCTGCAAAGCTACCTCAGCATGTGCTGTTAACAGTTGTACAATTTCTCAGAATGGGCTAGTTCTTGTTCTTGTTGGGCTACCCATGCCCTAGCATGGAGCAGGTAGTGAGGGGTTTGCTGTGCCATGTTCTAAAAGTCAGAAACACAAGTTCCAAAATTACTATTGTTTGCAAGCACTCTGAGATTTGGTTTTAACACTCTGGAAAAAGTTCACAAACAGGCTGCCTGGCTGCTGCAATTGTATTCCACAACTTAGCAAGAAACCGTTGGAAACTTTGTTTTGGTTTTGAAACACTGTTGTAAAATGGTGCTGCTTTGTTTACATAGCTGGCTACACCCCACCATGGTGACTGTAACTTTGCATCACATTCAGTTAAAAATTGCTAGGACTCTGTCTGGATCTTTGAATTTCAACTGATATTCTCAAGCACAAGTTCATTTTACTATTTCTCAATGATATCTTTACAAGCACTTAGACCAGGGGGATCATTTGTTTTAAATTTCATTTTATTCAAAAACAGCACTTTCACACCAAATCCAAGATTTAATAGTTACAAAGTCTCTCTCTCAGTACTTTTGCTGCATTTGCTCAAGTTCTTATTCAGTTTTCCGACCTTAGCACCACAGTCAATTTCATTTGCAAAGGGTACTTACAGGCAGTGGATGGTTTGCACCGTCAATGGTATATGGCCTGCTGTCGACTTGAAGAAGGCCTCTGGGGTGAAATGGGCTGGGGTCCTGCCGATAGTCGTGATTGCCTCGATCACTCTCTAGTCGGTCGGAATATGGCTTG
This sequence comes from Neoceratodus forsteri, assembly GCA_016271365.2. Taxonomy (NCBI): domain Eukaryota; kingdom Metazoa; phylum Chordata; order Ceratodontiformes; family Ceratodontidae; genus Neoceratodus; species Neoceratodus forsteri. The sequence continues at coordinate 836,000,410 of CM028132.1, forward strand.
AACCCGGGTATTTGCGAAAAAAGACAGAAAAACTGCTATTGCAGAAGCAATTTTGCTGCAAGCGATTCCTCCTTCCTGCTGCACAAACAACAAGCTGCTCACACACTGCAGGCTGCTCCTCTACGAATGTTCCACAAGCAGAGACTTGGGGAAGGGCGGGGATTAGGAGCACTGGGACCAATCACACAGCGCCATGCAAATGATCTCTTTCTCTGTCTCTCTCTGTCTCTCTCTTTCTGTCTCTCTCTGCTGCACTCCTGCATGGCGATCATAGAGAAGGCAAGATTTAAAATGAAAACTGCCACTTTTTTTTCTCGGCTTGAAATTTCAGCAGGGCAAAGCATTTTAAGGCATTTTCATTCAGTTATTGGTGCATTTTCCTTAGCAACTTCCCAAAATTTCACTGTACACACTTGAAACTTACTGAGAACTTAGAAAACACTGTCTTTTAAGTCCACAAATACTTTTTTCAGGAAATTTGCAACTTTTAAAAAGGTTTTTTAAGCGCTTTTTCCACAAGGCAAGGGCAATTATTTCTCAGTCCACAGTTTCAAAGTAAATACACAAGAAGCACATTCTTCCTCTTTCTTTTCCACATTACTCGGGCAGCAAAAGACTTTCAGGTGGCATTTTACTTGGCACAACTTTGCTTTCTGGTAAAATGGTCTTCTGTTTGGGGCACCACCACAAGAAAAGAAGATCCTAGACATACCCTCAACATGCCTCTCATGCCAAATTAAATATTTCAAGACAAGCCCCCATTTTTTGTAACCCCCAGTCCACTTCTTTAACTAGTGTGCACACTCCCTGCTGCTTGCAGCACTCACCCAAGCTAAATATCTGGAGAAACACTGGTGCCCATATACTGACATACCAATTTAATTTACTAAAATGTAGGTTCCATCCTTGGTGTTAGGATGTATACCTGGCTCATTTTCTAGAGGAAAAGAGAGGTGGGGGTACAGAAGCAAACAACTTGAATCCTGTGTAAAAAACACAACCCAGGTCCTGGGTGGAGGCAGCTAGAAATATGTTTGATCTAACCTGCTGAGGTGGTCCCAGTAAATCCACACAGCCAGAAGCAATAATCAGAATGTCCATAGCAGTGCATGGGATTGTGCAGTGTGGCTTTATTCAACAGATGGAAAGTAAAAGCTGAAGTGGACCCCCAAGGGTCGGTCCAGGCTGGACATGCACAGATTCAAGAACTCTCTTAGCATGCAGTACAGTTTATGAACAACAACAGAAACATCTTCTGCTCAAGTTCCCAAAGGTGCCTTAGTGGACAACAGGCCATGCACATGAACATCTCTATTCCCATGAGTGTTATTTATTGAATCTAAGCCACACACTCAGAACTCTTCTAGGACATAGGAGCAATATGTCAAACTCAGCCACACTCCTTAACCTGCAGCTTGGCCCTCGCTCAGGTAAACATACTGGTGACCTTTATGAGCCAGGAAGCCCTGCTTTATAAGCGCTCAGATGGCGTTCCTCCTACCCTTGACCCCAATCGACAGTCTCTGCCATTCTTCAGGGTTATACCATTGAGACCTCCATTCCCCACTGAAATGCTAGAGGTCCCACACTTTAACTTGTCCCAAACTGGAGTGACCAGAGAATAAACTACACTCACTGGGGTACACAGTTTAACTTTACTTACTCACACTGGTGAGACTAGGGGCACTGACAGGTGTAATCCAGCCTTATCTATGGTCAAATGCACCCCAGACTATCTAATCCCCTAAGAACTTGTGGAGATCTAGTCTCCTTGACAGTACTCACAGGAGTTGTTCCGTGCATAGGACAAGGAACAAACAAAAAAGGAAAAGGAAAGCACACCCTTCTGGGTAGCTGATCCAAACAGTCTTTTTTGGGTCCTATCCAAGGCAGATAAACATACCACAGAACATTCAGAAAATTGCCTCTTGAGTCCATTGAGAACAAGCAATTCCTTCCGCTTCACAGGGAGCAGAAATTCAGGAAATCCTACTGTTGTCTTGTCTCCACCACTTCAACTGGAAGCTGGAAATTAAACTCTACTGGGGTGATAAATTCTGGGCCCTTTCTCAGAGCCCACTAGCAGCCCTATGGCTACTGCCACTCTCTCCTCCTCACTCAAGCTCACACTGAACCCAACTCAAACTCAACTCAGAACTGAACTAAGCATTCTAAGCTCCCCAGAGCAGCTAGCCACAGAGTGTGGCTTATGCTGGTGCGACAGTTCTAAATGACCTAATCATTCTCCTCTCAGGCTAGCTGAGTAAACAATGATGTCATTATGTAAGGAACCCCTAATAAGCTCCCTACCAGCTGCCTGCTATCTTCCTAATAATAATACTGATAGGATTCTAGTAACCCCAGGGGACTGGGTGGTTACAAATGCATATACTTATTAAGTTTAAATCACAAAGCATTAAAGTAGGGAAATACAAACTCTAGAATAAAGTTCCAGATACCTTAATGAATTTGTGATGTGGTCTACCTCTGCTTTCAATGATCATGCAGTGCAGTTTGGGCATTTACCCTGTTTTTGATACTGTCATGCCACACAAAGTAAAATACTGGCACAGCAATGCAAGGATGGAGTGTGATGAAATAAGGGTACTGCTACTGCTGCATTGCATGATCATTCAAATAATGAGGAACACTACATCAGATTCATCACGGTTCCAAGGACTTTTACCTAAAAGTTCCATGTCCCTCCTTGTTATGCATTGAGTTTCAACCCAAAAAGATGCATTAATATAGGGTTTTGCATCTTATTTTCTGTAAAACTAGTTATTTTCAGTAATTTTAACATAGACATAAATGCAACCATAATTGTGTAAATTTAATTAACCCATAAGTCATGAGAGCAACAGTCACTGAAAAAAGAAAAAGTGCTAATAGTGAAAATTACCACAGATTTATTTTAACTAGTGCTTCTGCAAAAATAGCAATAAATAAATAAAGTTATTTGATCGTGAAAATGTCAAGTTTTACAGTATTGCACTGATATGTCATCTTCACCATAAATGAAACTATCATTCTTCCTCGTATATGATGGACTTTATTGCCATATATCAATTTAATTAACACCTACCACTTAATTACCCACCTTTGAACACAATATTAAGATATAAATGCCCGACAAACATACTACAAAACATTGTATTAAAACATGTAATAACTACCTTATTAGCACATGTAACAACCACCCTAAATAGCTCATATCTCACAGATACAGCTCCTGAAAAACCAGCAACACTTCAAAATAAATCTACCTACACTAATTGTCCCAGCCTAAAAACCCTATCACTAGTTCAACACCTTCCTTCAATGCAGTCTAAAACAGCAATGTCCCATCCCTCAATGCTCTTTCTGTCTTCAACAGACAAACCCTCGATGCTGCTGCCTCTATATTGCAGCCACCTCCATGCAGCTGCTGCCAACTCCCATGATGCTCTCAACCATAAACTCAATGCTGTTCTGATCTGCAGATGCCACACTGCTCCCCAGCATCATAATGAACAACTGACTACCTCACCTGATCATACACAATATACGGTTCTCACCTGCAGACACTACACCACTCTATAGTGCCATCTTGAATACAGAACTAGAGGGCAGACTGCTGCAACCATACCTCCTTTAATAGGAGGACCCAACACTACGAAAACACTAGGGGGAACACAAAAATGAACAAACCAAAAATACCATTACATTGCACAAAACAATCTGGGACAAAGAAAATGGAAAGGCAAACTAGGAAATGTTTGCAGAACTAATCTAAACTTCAGAAACCACCCTCCCAAGGTAATATTATAAAACATCTCATAGCAATGTCCCAAACTTTTGAGAAATAACGTATCATAGCAATGTCCCAAACTCTTGAAAAATTACCATCTCAGTTTTAAGGTGCTCATAAGAGTGACTCACTGTTTGAGCTTGTGGCTTTTTGATCTTCTTAGCCCCTTGGTTGGTATTATTTCCCTGTATATGACACTTTGATTTCAGATATTTGTTTTTTTACATTGAACCCTTTGGTAGGAACTTGCAACTTGATTAGGTAAAAACAAACTGTCACATGACCAAATATAGCTAGTGTTATGGGGCTGTGATCACAACAGATGTCAACAGTCTTTCACTTGTTCCTCTACAAACTAGTCAGTTGTCTTCTGGACATGAAAAGTGCATTCCTTAATGTTGATTCTGATCTTTAAAAGTGGCTCCAGACCTTGCAAACTATGGCTGCTAATTGAATGCTGTTGCAGTGCAGCTGATGGCTGTTACACATTGTTGCTAATGATTACAAGCATTTGTCAATGCTGAATGTTGTCTTGCTGGCATTGACATTGGTAGTGCAGGAGTCAGAGAGATGCATAATATGAATGGCAGTGAAGTATTGACCTGACGCCAAACCCACCCCCACCCTGCAGAGACAGACAGGCATTAGGGTGTGCCTTTGGGTCGTCAGCGATAATGCTCACACCATTTCACCTCACCTCATCCTGCAGACACTAACAAGTGTTGCGGTGTGCCTCGGGGTCTTCAGGCCTTATGCTCACCTCATTCCATAAGGAAATATGCTGAGATGGGTGCAGTATAGGAGAATGGGTGAACTTTGGGGCCGAAGAGTCCAAGGCACACCTCGATGCCTGTCACTGGCTGCAGGGTGGGGTTGGGGGTGGAATGGCATGAGCATTACAGCCGACAATCTCAAGCCACACCCCTCACACCTGTCAGTCTCTACAGGGTGGGGCACTATGGTTGGAAACCCTAATGACCTGGGCGTTTGTTGGTATTTTCACTCCAGATTTTCAACATGGGCTTTTTGTGACCCCACCTCATGAACAGTGACACTATCAGTTCATTAGCTGAAGGGTGATTTTGCACAGCGACTGCACCGTTTGGTGCCACAGGTGCAAAAACACATTTCAGGCAGAATGTGAAAAGTGACAGCTGTGCTGTTCATGAAAAGGCATAAAAAAATGGCAATGTTGAAAATCTGGAGTGAAAATATGAAAAATTGGTGAAGTCACGAGCGTGCATAGGAACTGTGCAATGCACGCCAGTGATGCAATTATTTGGGGGATTTTTTTAACCAGATTTTCAACATAGACATTTTGGGACTTCCACCCATGAACAGTGGTACTACAATTTTGTTACTCTGTCCCAAAAGTTGATTTCCTACAGTGACCATGCCACTGTGCACCACATGTGTGAAAACACATTTCGGGCAGGATGTGAAAAATGACAACTGTACTGTTCATAAGGAGGTGTGAAAAAATGGCAATGTTGAAAATCTGGAGTGAAAATATTAAAAATTGTCGAAGTTATGAGCGTGCATGGAAACTGCACAATGCACGCTCGTAACCCAGTAATTGGTGGGATTTTTTTTTCACCAAATTTGCAACATAGGCTTTTTGGGACCCCATCTCTAGAACAGTGTCACTGTCATTTCATTGATATGTCCCAAAAGGTGATTCTGCACAGTGACCACAAAATCACCTTTCATGGCTGAATAACGAGATGGTAGTGCATGTGTTCATGAGGTGGGGTCCCAAGAACCCCATGTTGAAAATTTGGAGCCAAAATCCAAAAAAATGGCTGAGATATCCACCTAAGCTGAACCCCCCCCCCCCCGATGCGATTATACAGCTTACTGGCATTTTTTTATTTTGCTGTTTGGCTTTGAAGAGTACAGATGTGTTCCAGCTCCACTGAAGATTGCAGTGTCGGCCCTTTGGAGGTCAGTATTGGGTGAGGGAGGTGTGAGGAGGTGGGGTGCGCAGAGAGTGGGTGCAGGTTGGGGGAGGGGGTGCCGAGGACAGTGAGGGACTGTTTTTTTTTTTAGGTAAAAATAAAAACCTGGACATCACAATACGGTTTGTTGGCCACACTGGGGTTGGCTCCCAGTGTGCCACACAAAGGGGTTGGGGGGGAGGAAAATGCCAACACAGCCAGCTTTGTGTGATGGGTGTCTTACTGGGATGGGTTCCCAGTGTGCCACACAATGTGGGAGGGTAGGGGACATGCCGACATGGGGATTGCACCCCCGATGTCAGCTTTGTCTGCGGATTGTGCGGTGGTGGCTCCTGCCGCCGCCATGTTTTATTGAAGTATTTCACCAGGAAAGGCATGTATGGGAGGTGTGTCATCTCTGCTGCTGCATGACAAGCTTGTCTCTGATTGCAGTGGCACATTTCTTTCAAGTTGGTGGCACTTTACATATTTTTTTCATCAGCACTAGCATGCTGGCTAATTGGGGAATGAGGGACCCACCAACTAAAGCGTGCCCTGCATTCGCCAACACTGACACACCTCTGACTGTGCTAATACTATCACTAGATGTTGCTTGTGTGTGCGCAAGATAACGTAAAAAGTAGCTGTACTTCACTGAAAGTTCCTTCTGGTTAACAGAAACCTCTCATAGAGTTAGATCAAGCTATAGAAATCTGCTATAAAAAAGGTTTATGAAAGCAAACATAAACTGATGTTTTCAATTAATTTTAGAAAACTCTTGTCCCTCTGGTTGAAAAAATGACCTCCAGAGGCAAAAATTATAATCCACTGTTGGTCACTTTTTCACCCCCAGGAGCAACTGTTTTCTGCTATAAGCATCAACTCCAGTCTATATTTGTATTATACACATATTATAGAAACATAGACACATAGACCATGGTGGCAGAAAAAGCCTAGAGGCATTGTAAATGTTGTTCCTTTGGTTGATTAACCTGTGTATCTCTTTTGGTGCTCAGATTTAATGAAGCTTTCTTTAATTAAAAAAAAAATACAGTAATAAGTTACATACAGCATAAAATTAAAACATAAGTATGATTAGACTACAATTTTGGATAACAGTACAACCAAATGTTAACAGTTTAAATGCAATCAAAAACCAGATCCCTGTTAAAGGCATATTTATTTTTATTAAGCCTGTTCATATTCTTATTAAGTGGCAAGATCGTGTTTACTATATACTTATTAACCACTCTTTAGGCCACTTAATTTAAAATGATACAAGGAAAACTTTGGAAGGGATGTCTTTGCTTCTACAGTTTATGATTATTAGAAAACATTACCAGAACACCTGCAGCAGGCACTTACTTAAGACTCCTTCAAAACACAACTGCTACTTCAGCTGAAGAAGCCTATCTGTTTCCAAAGTTTAAGTCCTAATTACCATAACTGGTTATTAACTGTGGACTAAACATTTACTATTTTTCTGAACTGTAAACTAGTTATGCTGTAGGGGTGGAAAGACAGAAAGAGAGAGACTTGAGTACTTATAGTATATGCAGATACACCCTAGTAGAAAGCAAACATAAATATTCAAAATAAAGACAACCAAGTAATAAAAAAAGAAAAAGACCAGAGGCCCATCCAGTCTGCCTATATTCCCTATAATCCTTGGAACCTTCCCTGGAACCTATTGTTCCTCCAGGGTAATAACCCTCCCCATCCTATCCCCATTCTCCTCCCTGGTCTTGTTGCCCTGGGTGACCAATATTCCCTTCATTCTGTCCCATGCCTGCTTTAATCCCCTGACTGTATTTGCACCCGCCACCTTGGTTGACAGACGGTTCTAAGGTTCTTCCACCCTTTCTATAAAGAAGTACTTCCTCATGTCCCAAATGAACTCTCCTGTTAATTTCTACTCATGACCATGTGACCTCGAGTTGATATTCAGGGTACATAATTCCCCATAGTCTACCTTGTTAATTCCTTTAAGGAACTTGAAGGTCTCTGTCATAGCCCCTCCTCCCGTATGGTCTCCAGTGAGTACATATTTAGTGCCTTTAGGTGCTCCTTATAGGATCTGCCCTGCTGGCCCTGAACCGTTTTTATGTTCATGTGCACATGCACAAGTGAATATGTTGGTATGGGAGTTGCTATAGAAGGGTGTTGGGGGCAAGTCCAATGGAGAGTGGTGCTCTAGGGGCTGGTCTGTGGCAGGCGAATCAGCAGGCAGTGTCCTGATGACACTGCTTTTCTGAGGGAACCGGTCTGGTCATGCACTTCAGAGGACAGAGCCAACATAGTAGCAGCGGCTCAGTCCTTTGAAGTGCAAGTCAGGATGACAAGCACTGTTATTCCCCCACCCAACCCTCCCTCTAAGCACCCACCATCCTACAACTCCCCAAACATACCATAGTGAGTTCCCCAGTGTCCTCAAAATGTTCTACAAACTCTCCTTGAAAGAAAGAAAACTGTCCTTCATCATTTTTTTTTTGTCCTGGAAAAAATAAAACTGTCCATCATTGTCCACTGTGTAACCCCCCAAAACAGTATACAGACACTGGAGGTGCCCATTCCCCTAGTGTCCTCATCTGTTCAGCAAACTGTCCCTGAAAAAAAAGAAAACTGTCCCTCATCAGGTTTGTTTTCCTGTAAAAATTAAAAAAAATCCATCATTGTTCGTTGCGCCATTACCCCACCAACCTCCCACTCAGGACCCGCCACCCCACATCCCCCCACCCCATACTTACCCAGCGGAGGTCCATCACCATAATCTTCCTTGGACTGCAGGCATTTCTTCACTCTTCAAAGCCCAACTGAGGTAAGCGCTTCAATGGATTTCAATGGGGTTTTCAATTTAGTGGTGTAACTTGGCCATTTTTAAATATTTTTGCCCCAAATTTTCAACATACGTTTTTTGGGACCCCACCTCATGAACAATGTAAGTGATGTTAGGTAAATCTGTCCCAAAAGGTGATTTCACTGTCACTGCATGAAATCACTTTTCGGGCAGAAGTTGAACATTTTCTCCACCATTGTTCATGAGGTGGGGTCATAAGAAGGCTATGTTGAAAATTTAGTGTAAAAATATTAAAAAACAATAAAGTTATGAGTCTGCATTGAAATTTGTGAATGCAGGCTCATAACTTTGGCAATGTTCAATAATTTGACCCCAAATTTTCAATATAGCCATTTCTTCACAGTACCACATGAACATGACAGCTGTCATTTTTCAGATCCTGGTAAAAATGTGTTTTTGCATTCCAAAATGTGATTTCATAGTCTCTGGGCAAAATCACCTTTTTGACAGGAATTGAACATTTTCTCCACCTTTGTTCATGAGGTGGTGTCATAAGAATGCTACATTGAAAATTTGGTGTGAAAATATTAAAAAACAAAAAAGTTATGAGCCTACACTGAAATTTGTGAATGCAGGTAATTTTCAATATTTTGACCCCAACTTTTCAATATACGAACATACGAACAAATGAAATTGCGGCAGAAAAAGTCCACAGGTCTATCAAGTCTTCCCGATTGTGCAGCTCTTAATTTCATATCACTACAGCTGGCCCACCCCCACCCAAACCCCTCCCTTCCTCCTCTTTCCTGGCTCTTCCCACTTTGTGTTCTTGTCTGTACTAGCCCAGCCCTTGACTCTATCCCAACCCCACTTTTCATAGGATTATCAAGCATAAATACACTTTCGTCCTTTGGTTGCTTGCCTTAAGTTAGACTATCCCATACTTGTTTGAATAAAAAGTATCCAACCTTTTTTTAAATTGTTCCATTGTAGTGCTTGCAACCACCTCATTTGGTAAGCCATTCCACAGTTTAACCACTCTTTGACTGTACCAGAATTTTATTTTTAAAAGTTTCTGTATATCTACTACTAATTAGAAAGGATAACCCCTAGTATTGTGTGAAGATTCTCTTAGTCTAAAACCATAATCGGACCATATTATTTTATCATGTAGTACTCTAAAAGTCATACACATATCCCTCCTCAATCTCCTATATTGTAGGGTACACATATCTAGGTGCCTAAGTCTATCTGAGTATGTCATGTCACGATATTCCATTATTGTCTTTGTAGCCTTTCTCTGTACTCCCTCCAATTTAGCAATGTCACCCTTTTTGTACGGTGCCCAAACTTGTGCTCCGTACTCCAAGTGGGGCCATACCAAAGTCTGGTATAAGGGGATGGTGACTTTTTAATCTCTACTTTTAATATGTCATAGTATACAATTTAGTTTTTGATTAGCTTTTTTAGTAATGTTACTACAATGTGAGCTAAAATGGAGGTCAGAGGTTATAGTTATCCCTAGATCACGTTCCTCGCTGGTGATAGGTAGTGTTTTATTTAGCATGTTATATGGAATATTGAGATTCTTATTTCCCAGATGCATTATAGTGCATTTGTTCACATTTAGTTCCAGTTTACATTTAGTTGTCCAATTGCCTATGTCTGTAAGGGCATTTTTCATGATAATGCCATCTTCGCAATTGTTGACTATTGCCCCAATTCTACAATCATTGGCAAACTTGATTAGCCAAATGTTATCTTGATCACAATTGAGCTTAAAGCTATCCACTGTCCTTAGAGTAAATAACTCCTCCGGCAGTGTGTTCCAACCTGCCACCACTTTCTCTGAGAAGTAGTGTCTCCTCATCTCCCTCCTAAGCCTTCCCCCTTCCAACTTCAGACTGTGCCCCCTAGTGACCCTTCCCCCCTTAAGCAAAACAATCCTCCCTCCCTGACTTTGTTTATGCCTTTCAAGTATTTAAAGGCCTCTGTCATGTCCCCTCTTACCATTCTGTCTTCCAGTGAGTACATGTTGTTGAGCTCCTTCAACCTTTCCTCATACGGAAACTCCCCTAGTCCCATGATCATTTATGTAGTCCTATAAAAATATAGCCATTTCGTCACAGCACGTCATGAATGTGACAGCTGCCATTTTTCAGATTCTGGCCAAAATGTTTTTTTGCATCCTGAAAGGTGATTTTATAGTTGCTGTGCGAAATCACCTTTTGGGCAGTAGTCAAAATTTTTCTCTGCTTTTGTTCTTGAGGTGGGGTCATAAGAAGGCTATGTTGAACATTTGGTATAAAAACATTACAAGACAACAAAGGTCAGAGCCTGTGTTGAAATTTGCGAATGCAGGCTCCTAACTTTGCTAACTTTTAATATTTTGACCCCAGATTTTGATAATTGCCATTTCTTCACAGCACCTCATGAATGTAACAGCTGTCATTTTTCAGGTCCTGGACAAAATGTGTTTTTGCATCCCAAAAGGTGATTTCACAGTCACTGCTTGAAATCATCTTTTGGGCAAGTGTTGAAAATGTTCTCTGTAGTTGTTCATGAAGTGGGGTCATAAGAACGGTATGTTGAAAATTTGAGGCACAAATATTACCAGACTAGACACTTGCACTGCCCAATATTATCACTTCTACTTTGCATTCTTGAATGTTACTATGCTGATTCCTTCACTGAAGCAATTTTCAACCCCCCATGACACTAGTGCACATGATGAACATTCGGCATTGACAAATGATGTTATTACTCTGTGCTGCATTTTTCCCAACCTATCCCTGTCCTTTCTGAGGGGAGGTATCAAGAACTGGATGCAGTACTCCCGGTGAGGGCTCACCAGGGATCTGTATGGGGAAGTGCTACCTTTGTTCCTCTGCTATCCATACTCCTCCTGATACATCACATCATCCTGTTAGCTTTGCTATAGGTCTTTTTGCACTGGTTCATTTGTCTAAGGGAGTTACTGATTACTCCTAGATCCTGTTCCCCTTCTGCAGTGCTAAGGCTCACCCCACCCATCCAGTACTCTATATTGGGGTCCTTTTTCCTAGGTGCATTATCTTGTACTTTTTGGCATTGAATTATAAATGCCAGACCTTTGACCACCCCTCTAGTTTTTGTTGGTTCCTTTGCATATCCCTTATTCACTCATCAATATCCACTCTCACACATAGTTTTGTGTCATCTGCAAAGAGACAACCTGCCCAGGATTCCCTCACCAATGTCAATAATGAACATGTTGAAGAGGACCAGACTCAGAACAGATCCTTGTGGAACCCTGCTCATAACCTCTCTTTCCTTTGATTTAACCCATTTGACTATCACCCTGTGCTGCCTCCCTTCTAGCCAACTACTCACCCAGCAGTTCACTACTGTTTTGGCCGCACCCAGGTCTTTCATCTTTTTGAGCAACCTTTTATGCGATATGGAATCAAAAACCATGCTGAAGTCAAGGTACAGCAGATCTAAAGTGTGGCCCTTGTCTACTTCCTTGGTCACCCAATCAAAGAAAAACTTAAGGTTAGTCGGACAAGACCTTCCTGCCATGAAACCGTGTTGTTTACTATCCTGGAGGCTGCTGCTCTCTTAGGTAGTCCACGAGGTCCTTTTTGATTAGTGATTCCATCAGCTTCCCCATGATGGAGGGCAGACTGACAGGCCTATAGTTCCCTTGGTACTCCCTGTCCCCCCCCCCGGCTTATGAAGCGTTACAGCATCTGCCATTCTCCAATCCCTTGGAACTTCCTCGGATCTAATTGAGCTGTTGAACAGTCCATCCAGTGGTTCAGACAGTTCTGCTGCTAATTCCCCTAAGTATCCTCAGATGCAATTCATTTGGCCCTGATGCCTTATGTATTTTAAGATCTTCCAGCCCTTTCATGATCCTCTTGCTAGTAAGTATTCGCTGCCTGATTTCCGGGACTCCCTTAGTGGCTGCTTTAATGCTGCTTTCTGGCATGTACCAGCAGTCCTCCTTAATGAATACTGAGCAGAAGTAGTCATTCAGGACAGTGGCCTTTTGCTCATCCTTCTTTATCATCCTTGCCCCTCCCCAGATAGCCATTCAATGCCCCCTTGCTTCCTTTTTTCACTGATATATCTAAAACACTGTTTCTCTCCATTGCAGACCCCCTCTGCAATACACAGCTCCGTGTCTGCTTTCGCCTCCCTGATGACCCTCTTTGCCTCCCTGTTTTTCTGTAGATAATCTTCCCTTTCTGCCTCCCCCTGCTTTTCTTTTTATTTATAGAAGTCCTTCTTTTTGGCCCTAACCTCTTCCCTGACCCTTGCTAAGAACCACAGTGGTCTCTTAAACCTGCATTTTTGTAGATACTGTTCTTATGCTTGTCTTTGAAACCTCAAAGATGGCGCCCTTTATTGCACCCAATCTGTCTTCTACCCCCCCCAAGTCCTCCACCCCTACTAACCTATCCCTGACCAGTTCCCTCAACCTGTCAAAGTCCGCCCTTCTATAGTCAAGGACTTTGGTTATTGATTGTGGGTTGCCAGCCCCGAGGGCCTATTCATACCACACAGAGTTGTGCTTGCTGTTTCCTAGTGGCTCCCCTACTCCCACAGCACCCACCATCTCTGCATTCATAAGCACCACATCACCTGTCTGGTGCTTCCTTAACAAGCTGTATCAGTAGACAATCTTGGAAGGCATCCAGTAATGTTTGACTACTGTCATTCTTGGCCACCGGGACCTCCCAATCAACATCAAGCAGATCCAGGTCACCCACCACCACTATTTGCCCATTTTCTACCCCTTTTTTAAGTTCCTCCTTGAGTTCTTTGTCCCTTCCCCCCTTGCCCTGGAGGCTTATAGATCACTTCAAAGTGCACTTTCCTGACTGAGGCTACCGTGAGTTGCACCCATACTGACTCAGCCTCCCCACTGCTACCCCAAATACTTCTGTCTTCTGCCACTTCAATGATCTCCTTAGCAAAAAGGGCAACTCCTCCACCATACTAGTTCTTCTATCCCTCCTGAACAGTGAATACCCAGGTATGGTATACCCTCCATACAGCTACACTTCTACAGTGACATACGTCGATACTGACAACAGTGACATGTCATTGTAGAAGTCCACCCGGGATCCGGCAACAATTTCCCCCATCCTGCACCCCCTCTCCAAACCAACTCGAATTCGGAGTTGGAATCTGAAAGTACTGGGGGTGCAGGGGGCAGAGCCCCCTATGTGGGGGGTTCGGGAGGCAAAGCCCCCGAAGAAGAAACACAGTCCGATGCGCATGGCTCCCTGCTGACTGCAAATCGCAGTTGACATGAAGCCTGGTGCTGTGATGCTGGTTGATGAATTAGTTGTCAAACCAGCATCGTAGAGCCCCCAAAGACCAGCATCTCCCAGTCATTTTTATCTGTGGTCCACATTTTCATGATGGCCACCAGCTACACTTTAGTGTTTGCCATCAGTGCCTGGAGCTCACTGAGTTTGTTGCCTAGGCTCCAAGTGTTAAGGCATACCCCCTTCCATTTAACCCCTGCTTTAACTCTGCTACTGTCCATTTGATTTTCACATTTTCTTCCCTCCCTGTTTTGCTTATACCTTTTACTTTTCTCCTCACTCGTATCTCCCCTCCCCTCCCCTTGGTCCTCTAAACCCTACTGCATTCCCTGTACCCTCTTTTCAGTTACTGTCCCCTGCATGGGGAGGAGTTCTTTCTAGGATCCCCTTCTGCTCACCATCCAGCATGGATCCCCTAGCCCCAGACTCCCTCACAGTCAGTTTAAAAGTCCAGCGTAGACGTCAAACTTCTGCCCAGGGAGGTAGCCTGGGTAAAGCATTGGCCGCACAACAGGACACAGAAGGTAACTATAAATGGAGTCCACTCTGAAGAAAGAGGGGTTACTAGTGGGGTACCACAGGGTTCAGTACTGGGTCCAGTTCTTTTTAATACCTTTATAAGTGACATTGCAGAGGGACTGAAAGGGAAAGTATGCCTCTTTGCAGATGACACAAAGATCTGCAACAGAGCTGATACACAAGGAGGCATGGAAAGGCTGAGAAGGGACTTGGCAAGGTGGGAGGAATGGTCAGAAGTATGGCAGCTTGGATTCAATGCAAAGAAGTGCAAAATAATGCACCTTTGAAACAAAAACCCAGGGGAAGATTACACAATGGGGGGAGGTAGTAAGAACAACAAAATTGGAAAGGAACCTGGGGGTAATCATATCAGATGACCAGATGGTACGCAAGCAATGTGAGAAGGCAGTAGGGAGGGCTGGGGGGATACTGGGATGCATAGGGAGAGGCATCACCAGCAGAAAACAGGTAGTTGTTATCCCTCTGTACAGACAGTTGGTAAGACCCCATCTGGAGTACTGCGTCCAGTTCTGGATACTCCATCTCTTCAAGGACATAGACAGGATGGAGGCAGTCCAGAGGACAGCAACTAAAATGGTGCAGGGTCTGCAAGAGAAGCCATACGAAGAGAAACTAAAGGAGCTTAATATGTATACCCTTCAGGAAAGGAGGGAGAGGGGGGACATGATATAAACTTTTAAGTACCTCAATGGAATCAACAAAGTCCAAGAGGGTAGCATCTTTCAGAAAAAGAGACATGCAAGAAAAGGGGACACAATTTGAAGATAGAGGGTGGATGGCTCAGGGGCAATGTGAGGAAGTATTTTTTCACAGAGAGGGTGGTGGACATATGGAACAGCCTTCCTGAGGAGGTTGTGTGGTCTAAAATGGTGGGTGAATTCAAGAATGCATGGGACAGATATAAGGCAATTATTGTGGGGGTTAGGAAAAAATAGGCTGTTGGTTAACTAGGATCTACAGCTTATCCTGTAGGTAGGGAAATGAACAGTCTAGGTGGGCCAAGCGGTCCTTATCTGCCATCAAAGTCTATGTTTCTATGTTTCTAGTGCACTAGCCCCCTCTCTTTTCAGGTGAAGTCCATCACCCTTGAATAGTCTTCTGTCCCAGAAATCACCCCAGTCCCTAACAAAGTGGTAACCCATGTCCCAACACCACCCACTAAAGAGCTGATGACACAATTTGTACAAATCTGCATTTCTGCACAGCGTTCAACTATGAAATTTTCATGAGTGCATTTTTTTTAGTTTCTTACTTGAAATGTGTTCTTTTTCGTCCTTTTTACTGACTTCCATTGCATGTGCATTCCAGCTGTTGTGCTGCTAACTAGTATGTGATGTGTTGACATCAGGTCTGGGAAACCTGAGCCACTAATTGCAAACAGATATTATGAAAAAGCTAAGCAAATACTTTAGAAAGCAATATGTTTTTTATTCAATATATATTGTTTGGTCATTCTTCTTTTGCCGAGCTGTATGTCCACGTGCTTCACAATATGTGCTGTTACAGCCATAGTAACTGTCTTCTTGCAAAACTCTCATTGCCCTGTCTTTCTCCAGAGCAGGCTGCTGACCGTATGGCAGCTCTTAGCAATTACACCAATGATTCTCCTCTTGCATTACAAGTTCACAGATGGTACATGTTTAAAATGAAATAAAATGTTTAAAATGGCTAACAAGGAAATAACTGGTAAAGGTGTGTCAGTACAGTTCATGTTTAGCTGTGGGTGTAGAAGTTGTGTGTGCGTTGATATTCCAGTTCTACTGACAATGCAAATGCAACTTCAACGCCCACAGCTCCTATCACCTGCTTCCACACACGGTTCAATGTAGTTCTAAAAATTAACTGTACTAACACAGTTTTGCAAGTTAATTTTTTGTCATTTTTAAACAATTTATGTGCAGGTACTTGGCAAGAGAAAGGTGTCTGAAGTACAATTACATGATCCTACGTGTCTCACTCACACCTGCTTCACTACTGTTTTGCTAATAGCCTGCTCCTATACAACAACACATTAAAAGCAAACTAAGCTGAAACACCACTTCATCAATATGTATGTATTTATTTCATTTTAAACATGTATCATCTGTAAACGTGTAATGCAAGTGGAAGTCTCAGTGGTGTCATTTCCAGGAGCAGTCATTAGGTCAGCAGCCTTTTCTAGGGAAAGACAGGGTTCGGTATCACCATAATTAGCATCTAAGTGAGAAAGCAAATATAAGTATTGCAGAGCTGCTGAATCTGATGTCAACAGTATTAGCTGGAAACTAGGTGCCAGAATGGAGAGTGAAGGGACTTATCATCATCAGCAGCAGAATTTTTCAGTTTCTGTTTATGTAAGGAGATTTTTTGCAAGAAAAGGATTACTACAGCTAGGAGCAACTAGATCCTGCATTGTAACTGGCAGTTCAGTTCCAGGAGGTTTGGTTATAGCATGTTAGAACTGAGAAAACACAACAGATATTGTCATGCACTACCACTACACTAAATTACTGTTGATGAAGAGTGCTCCCCTTCCCCGTGCAATTGCCTTTCCTTTATGTATGCAACTCAGAGAATGTAAAAAAAATAATAATAATAATAAGTGACAGAATCAGAGACTCTATGAAAATAGGGAAATTGGAAACTACAGAATTTACAATTTAATTTGAAGTGTGTGGGCTATAACGTTCTTACGAAAGTCAATTACTCACATTTCAAAGCACATATAGACACCAGGCACCATATCTGAAATGTAAGATCTAATTTTATTTCTAGATGGATCAGGTAACCAGATTAGCACCTTAGTCCCCCCTCCCCAATAAATGGTAATTGGCTGGAAAAGATCATGATTTAGAATGATGGTTTAAAAACTGGAACAGCAACTCAGAGTCAGAGGTACTGTAGGTGTCTCCATCCACCACACATAGGACACATAAGGAATAACTCCGTCAACACACACACACACACACACACATATTTACTTAAACGGCATTCAAATCCAAGGACCCTTTTGTTCACACTATAAACATTATCACTGAAAGGTACTGGCAATTATGTTAACCACCACTTATGTTCTCTGGTCTGAAAACATCTACCCCCACCCCAAAGTTTAACTCAACTGTCTGGACCAGGAAAATAAGGAATCAGACAAAATCATGAGTAAAAAATAAAAAAATAAAAACCTACTACTACTCTCTGCCAACAGAATGTTACACAGATTCCACTGATGACCCCAGTTATCCTGTTATCCTGCAAAGCCACTGGCACCGCCAAGTCATACCATCATCATTAGCCTTGGGGGAAAAGGCAGCTGGGTGTTCTGGAGAGCTCACTGTGCTAAATTAAGTATTGGTAGGGAACAGGCACTATCCCTTTGCAGTGTAAGTCTTAGAAAAATGCTAACTCTTACCTGGTGTGATTCCTTTAATTAAAAAAAGAGAGAAAACACTCAGCACTAAATGATGAATTTTTGACATTCAGTAGTGTATTTGGGGTCAGCAAACTGTTACGCTTAGCTAGTTACAGGTATGATCTACAGCTGAGCTGTGTGGAACGTATTTATGGCAAAAAAAAATCCTGTTTTATATGAATTGTATTTTTGTTGTCAACTGCCCAGTCCACAGCCCCATGAAATGCTGTTTTTGCTTCAAAAATTTTTTTTATCTTTCAATTTTTCAGTTAGGTATGCATGGAGCTAGGATTGGAGACCTACACTCCATACTCCAAATGTGACATCAGCGCGCACACTGACATGTGACTTTTGGCTCAGTGCAAGACTTGTCTAAAGCGTGGTCACATGGCGGTTATATTTTTATAAATTAGAAAGTTAAAAAGCAACAATTTCATAAAGAATTGTTGCAATTCATCTAGTCGGGGGGTAAGGATACTGGCATGGTTTGCAAACTTCCTTTCCAGGTTGGTGCCAGAGGTTCTTTATTAAGTCAACTGTTAAACTCTTCCATTTTCTTACTCCTAATTCTTTCCTGCCTCCCCTCCCTGCCCGACACATGGAGGACCTCAAAAAAGGCTTGGGAGGCTGAGTGTGCCACCAATCTGTGTCCTAGTCTCTGGAAGTTCTGCTTTACTGTGTCTACCAATTGGTCAACCAGATCATTGATACCCAGGTATACCAGCACCCCCCTCCACCATCCTCCCTATTTCTGTCCAGATTTCAGTTGGCTGATGCTCCAGGTAGGCATCAGACCAACTCTTTCCAATCTGATCCTTCCCCCTATCAGCCTATATATCCCCCTGATCATTGAGTCCCCAACCACTAGTACCTATCTGTTAGCCTTGCTCCCCCTGGGTGCCAATGTAATATCCCACCCTTTCCCCTTGACTTGACTTGACCCAGTGTCCCCCCCGGTGGAGTCGGGACACTGAACCTCCTCCAGGGGTGTGAAGTGATTTGCCGTCTGAATGGTACTGGGCTGGTCAACCTCTTTAATGCTGCCACCCCATGCCCAGCCACCCTCCACCCCTCTAGACCAGCGAGTCTCTAGGGGAGTGGGGGTGTGGGGAAGCGAGTTTCTGCAGAACTGAGTGCACAGCTGAGCTATCTCTATCCTGGCTGCTACCAGCTGAGCATGGAGCTCTGCTATGGTCCTGCAGAAGGGGCAGTACACCCTCCTCCAGAGCGCATCCCAGAAGAAGAGTGCCCTACAGTCCCCCCAACTGAGCGCCTCACCTCTGAACCACATCCTATAAGGAACTGTATTGGCAAAAGAGAACCTTACTTAATATCATTTAGTTTAGACTGTACTCTTCACCCAGATGGGATGAGCCCACTATGAACTAGCTATTACAGACTTACCATATAAGATATGGTGACAGTGTATGATTCAGGAATCACAAATATGATTGTCATACTGTAAGGTGATCAGGCTATACCGTAGATATCGATGTGAGAAAAACCAACCTTGAGAATGTAGAATTAATTCCTCATCACTAGAAACAAAATATATGCAGTATATCCTATGCCTCCCTTACTCCTTACACAAATACAATATATAAAAATACATAAATATCTATTTCACTTGTATTATATCCACAGGAAGAAGGATTTTATTAAAATCAAAATATTCAAACACTGGGGCAATCTGAACAGGAGGTCAGAGGTATTTGTTTTATTTGTTACAATTTGGCTAGCACCACTTATGGCACAAACAAGATGGCTGCATTTTGTTTTGTTAAGGTTCTGAGCAGGCAGCATCGCCTATGTCAATGCCCCCTGCCCAGTGCTGGACATTTTTCCTGTGCATCAGACTGAATATCACATCCTTAGCAGCCAATCAGAGCTCCTATTTTATGATGCCCATTTCATAAATCTTATTATCCAAATTAACATTTACTTTTTAAGAATTACAAAACACTGCTATTCCAAAACTTATTCCTGGTATTCTAGAAATCAGTGGATTGAGTGAAATCTATGAATTCAGTATTCTGCTACTACAGATTCTATCTCAGAACCAGAACACAATGCCAGAACATCTGCCACTTAGCAAAAACAAACAGCTGACAAAAATACTAAGCTTATGTAGCTTTTTGAAAATAGAAACAAAAATGTTTTAATTCAATAGAAATTACCAGCCCAGAAAGCTCCTCAAACTACAGACAAGACAACAGAATCACACCATTGACAGGCTTCCACAGCAACAAAACAACTCCAGAAGGTAGGAGAAAATGAAAACTCAGAGACAGATCAAAAATATATGATGTACTATAATGTACTAGGTATAATAGACAGACTCAATTTTGTAACAGAGAAAAAGCACCTACCAAAACAGCTGAATGTCCAAAAATGACACCTAGGTCCTCATGATCAGACACCACAAAAGGTACATACAGAAATGGTTAAAAATACAATAATAAAATTAACCACATCAGAGTTAAATTTCTGAACAAATGTGGTGATCCTCCTGACTCCCAATGAATTTGCAAACGCTTCTAAATGATTTATTTCCAGCTAACCTCCCCTCCTGCACTTACTGTTGTACCTCCTGTTTCTGTCTCCTTCCCCCTCAGACCTCTTCTCCCCGAGCTTATGGCCGCACATTTTTTTTTTAGTCTTTGGTAACCTGGTAAGGCCCACTAGGCTTCAGGGGTGACCTGGGAGCACTGGGGAGGTTAAGTGACTTGTTTAGAGTCACACGGTATGCAAGTGGGGTTTGTGAAAATCAAACCTGGGTCTGTCTACTGGAGGTACCAAGCTCATTCACAGCTTGTTACTCTAACCTCTAGGCTATACTGCCAGCCCCATACCTTTCTTAACTTATTGTATACAATGCCTTAAACTGGAACCATTCTCATCTGTATGCTACCTCATGTCAATTAGTTTATGCTTTTGTTTACATGCTATTCACAACTGTTTTATGTGTATTCCCAAATGCTATGTATCCATCCATCATTCCCTTGGACTCTAATGTATTCACCTGAGGTGTCAATTCTTGTAATCCCTGCTTTGCTACATGTGCCTTTGTTATTGTTGAATACTCTCCCAGGTCATGCCTGAAACTAGGCAGATGCTTTGCCTAGTGCACTAACCCAGTTACCAAATGCTAATAAAGAAATATATGTCTACCACACCAGTTTTATACCTTCCTGGAGAACACAGTGTTCTCTTTTTATTTTTCTCTTATGTTCTCACAGTAATGCCTCTATGTTAGTGTTCACTTAGTGTTTGTGTCAAAAATAAAGTTTTTGACAGCTTATAACTCAGCAATCTTAGTTCCTTGGGCTATGGAATTGTTACAGTGCTGGGACACATTTTGGGCCACGTTTGGTGCAAATTGGTGTGCAGCTTTATTTATTTAGTTTTTGTTTACCGGGTAAGTGCACTAGCCAAAAAATTACTATTTTCAGGCATGACCCGGGAGAGTACAGAACATAATAACATACAAAACATTTCCAAAGTGCATGACAGCATTACATATTGCTCAGTTTGGATCAGAGTACAGAACATAATAATATACATAAAATTTCAAAAGTAGGTGACAGCATTAGCCTTAACATTTGTAGTCATTCAGTCATAGCATTCTTTATGCATGGCCCTACAGGCCATGCTGACATCAGGAGATTGAGATTACCTTTATTCACATGGGACTCCAGATCTGTAGTTTGAACTAGCAGACTGTGGACATAGTCCTGAGCCTGTTGCTTGGCCCTGGATAATGAGGTAAAGGGCTAGGGAGGGGATGGGTGTTAGGGTAAAAAAAAATAACAAACCCCATTTCTCTCTCAATTTGTGATTTTGCAACCCTAGTGTATGCATTAGCCTAGTTTTTTCCAATGAAATTGCTTACTTTTTGAGGAAGTGGAGTTGTATGTTGCTTTGCACTGGGTTTTTCAGGCCCAACGCACAAAGCAGGAGCTGAGTCATAAGTTATGCAAAGCAGAAGGCAAGTCCTTACTTAATGTGCATACAAATCAAGATTCACAAGAACTTTTGGAAACTACACAAAGCAGGAGGTGAGCCCAAACTTGCTTCACACAGGGCCCTGTGCAAAGCACCAGGTGAGTCCTGAATTGCTCTGAACAGTACTTCAGTCCTATCTTTTTGTGTAAGGCCCTTTGGGCCCACACCAACCTTTGTGTCAGGTCCTGTCTGCTCTCTCAACAAACTATGCACAGAGCTTTTCAGGCCTTTACCGAGCCTTGCATAGAGCCCTGCAGGACCTGAGCAAAACATGAAATAAGTCATATGTTTCATAATAAGAGTTACGTACTAATGTCTGCTCATGTGTTTAAGTTATGCTTATCTTGTTTAGATGCCTTCTATGACTGCAGTTGTGTACACTATGTGGCTCATGTTGAGTGAATCATAGGTTATTTTATTCTGCTTGTACATTTTAATTTGCTAATGCTTTGAAAATCTCCCCCGCCAAATATGCTTTACTATTCTATGATTGCATAACTGTACTCAAGTGTCACTGTATCCTTTGTGCTATTTCTTGCAAACAACAAAGACAGACTGTACTCCACTCCTAAAAAAGCACAAACAGTGCAAAAATGAATTTTAAGCTTTATTGCTTCAATAAAGTACTGTGCCAAATGCGACTACAACCACCACTTGTCCTGGTGCTTCAGGAACAAATCCTTCCTCGGGGGCATGGCAGGCAAGGAGAAGACAAACATTTAAATATACCACACCATTACAAATTGTGACATAACCCAGGTGGCAGTCATTTGAAATGCATCAAGTGATACAGTGTTCAAATATTATATAAAAAACAAAACATACGTATAAAAATGTTAAACTTTATATCAGCCTTCCCTAGGATACTGAGCAAAGATTTAGGTTCTCTCATTATGTGTTACACATCTTTTTAGTTACTATTAAAGTCCAAGTTGAACAAATAAATAGAGAGATGCTCTTGTCTCCAAAGTTTCAAGGCTCCAGGTTTGGGGAAAGAGAGGTAGAAGGAAGATAAAAGGTGATCTGCTCCAAGCAGCAATCTGCCCACTGTTCCAACTCCGAAGAAAAAGATAGAAGGCCCTAAAACATAAAAAAAGAAGACAAAATGAATAAGAAATCTATAACTTCTTACTTGAGAAAACAAAGATTTTATACTTTTTTTTAAATCCTCCAGTATTTAAACTACCCTTTTTAATAAATCATGGGAGGATGGTGTAGTACCTGAGGACTGGAGGAGGGTGGATGTGATTCCCCTTCACAAAAGTGGGAGCAAGACGGAGGCAGGAAACTACAGACCTGTCAGTTTGACCTCAGTGGTAGAAAAATGATGGAATCACTTCTGAAGGAAAGACTTGTTGAGTACCTAGAGGCCAGTGGGGCACAGGACCCAATGCAGCATTGGTTCACAGCAGGAAGGTCATGTCAGACAAATCTAATTGATTTATTTGACTGGGTGACTAAAGTAGTAGACCAGGGAGGGGCTGTGGATATGGCCTTCCTAGACTTTAGCAAGGCATTCAACACAGACCCACACAAAAGATTAATAAACAAATTAGCGAGCCTGGGAGTGGGTCCCAGGGTGTTAGCCTGGGTAAAACACTGGCTGGACAACAGGACACAGAAGGTAATTGTAAATGGAGTCCACAGTGAAGAAAGGGGGGTTACTAGTGGGGTAATGCAGGGGTCAGTACTGGGGCCAGTCCTTTTTAATGTCTTTATAAGTGACATTGCAGAGGGAAAAGTATGTCTCTTTGCAGATGACACAAAGATCTGCAACAGGGTTGATACACAAGGTGGTGTGTAAAGGATGAAAAGGGACTTGGCAAGGTTGGAGGAATGGTCAAATTTATGGCAGCTTAGATTCAACACAAAGAAGTGCAAAGTAATGCACCTGGGAAACAAAAACTCAGGGGAAAAGTACACAATGGGGGGGTTGAGATACTGACAGCAACAAAAATGGAAAGGGACCTGGGGGTAGTTATATCAGATGACCTAAAGGTGGGCCAGCAATGTGAGAAGGTAGTAACGAGGGCTAGGGGAATTCTGGGATGCAAAGGGAGAGGCATCACCAGTAGAAAACAGGAAGTTGTTGGCCCTCTGTACAGACAGTTGGTAAGACCACATCTGGAGTACTGTGTACAGTTCTGGAGACCCCATCTCCGCAAAGACATAGACAGGGTGGAGGCTGTCTAGAGGAGGGCAACCAAAATGGTACAGGGTCTGCACCAGAAGACATATGAAGAAATATTAAAGGAGCTTAAGATGTATAGCCTTGAGGAAAGAAGGGAGAAGGGGGACATGATAGAAACTTTCAAATACCTCAAGGGAATCAACATAGTCCAAGAGGGTAGCATCTTTCAGAAAAAGAGATGTGCAAGAACAAGGGGGCACAATTTGAAGATAGAAGGTGGACAGCTCAGAGGTAATGTGAGGAAGTATTTCTTCACAGACAGGGTTGTAGATGCATGGAACAGCCTTCCTGAGGAGGTCGTAGAGTCAAAAATAGTGGGGGAATTCAAAAATGCATGGGACAGACATAAGGCAATTCTAGTGGGGGGTAGGAGGAAGTAGGCTGTTGGTTAACTAGGATCTGCAACTTATCTATTAGGTAGAGAAATGGGCAGACTAGGTGGGCCAAGCAGTCCTTATCTGTCATCAAATTCTATGTTTCTATGTTTAAACAAGTAAATCATTTTCCTGTTCACAGGGATTTCAGAAACTTTTCTAGAGAAAAAAGCCTTTCTTATGTAAATAATACACTAAATATATTTGCATTCCTAAAAAAAGAATTCCCTTATAAGGGATCACATCTGTGAACATATACATCCATTATTTACAAGTAGCTTATTCATGTTAACCCCCTGTTGAGGAATGGTTAAGGAGAACCTATATTAACTTATTGAATTTATCCAACTTAGTTAACTTATTAAGTTCTATTTACAGACTTTTTAGTTGATAAAGTTTTTTAAGGGGAATCGTCAAGAGGCACTAGGTCACACAAAGGGTGGTAGTTAAGCCTAATAACATTTTTAGAGAACATCAAGGTAGCACTGTTTACTAAGTGGAGGCAAATCAAGTATCTCTTGCTATCAGATAATGTAAATCAGTATTCTGTAAGCTAGGTGACAATCATTGATCCAATAGGTAAGGATATATATCCCATGAATTGTTCAAACTATATGGCTTAACACTCTGCAGAGTATACATCCAATAACTTTCCCTTTTTAAAAGTTCATTGGTTCGGTTGTACATCATCGTCCTTTGATCGCATATGCTGTCTGTGACACAAATCCCTCACCACGGACTTCAAGTTCACTGCACCCACCGTGGGTTTTTACCAACAGGACCCAGGGAAACCTGTTTCTTACCTCCTCCTTTGTACAAGGTCAGGAAGGTAAACACAATAACTGTGGGTAGAATGTCCCTTCAGAGATGGGCTACAAACAGAGTCCAGTAGAAATAGTAGAATTACCCTTTTAAATAAAACAAGCAGTCTATGCTTCTATAAAAATGATTCTTTACTTAAAGACTACAAGTATTTACAACAGGATGTATTTAAAGGGAAAAAAAGGGTTGCACATTTACTAAGAAGCAGAAAATTAAACAAGTTGAACAAACAGTTGGTGTACAGCAGAATTCTGAGCTATTCTCACCTAAAATCCTTCAACTGCCCTAGCTACAGAATTGTGTTGTCCCTTACTGTGCTATTTTACCAGTTAGCTAGTCTTTGTATGGCAGGGCCCCTGGTCTTCAAATGTTCCAAGCCCAAGAGAAAATTGCTTTTTACAGCTACTCAATTTATTTCTTACTCCTGTAGGCTTTGAGTGACAATCCTCCATTGCTCCACCCCCAAATGTGTGGGTGTGTGTGTGTGTTTGTGTGACCTCATCCACACCAGTTGGCTCACCCCACACTTACCCCTGCTCTATCCACTTTTATGTTTCTGTTTTTGCCTTTTGCAGGATGCCTAGGTGTATAACCCCACACTTCTTGCCTTTTAAGCTAACTGAGGCATTCAAACTGGCACTCTTCCATCTGTCTTACAGAATCTGTGGCTACATGTTCTAGAGGGAACATTCCCCTAATCAGCTTTAGCCAATGTTTCCCATGGTTGGTCATGTGACATTGAAAGCCATGTTTTATGTCCATGTATGACAGTAACATTATTACATTAACACAATACATTAACAAAAAGAAATTACTACATTACTCTGGTCACATGTCCAACACACTGTCCTACCCAGAACCTCCTTGTAAATGAACTTGCTCAATGGAGCCTTTTTCTGGTAAAATAAATGAATACAAATAAAAATAAAAATAATATTTTGTTTGTGTGTAACTTTAACAGAACTGTAGTACAAAATACATGCAGTGTGTTTTGCGGGGATCATATTCTCAACAGGTTTCCATGTTCTGTGGCCTTAAACATTCTGTTGTTGGACAGTTCATTTTTTGTTGCAATTTTTACAATTTCGAAACACTATAACACACAAAGCAAGTGAAAATTGAAGTGTTTTAGTATTTGTTTGTTGTGTTTTTGACTGTTTGTATCCTAGTAAGCTTGTTGTTGTCTTACCAAATGAACATGCTATGTGTTATGACCATTGTGAGTTTCTTCACGTCTGTCTCAACAATTTGTCAATGCAGTTGTGAACATTTTTTTCTAATTAAAATAATTTTTTGATGTCATCTCAGATGTCTCATTAGACTGTCTTCTCACAAACCACACAGCTATCAGTCTTTACAATTAAATATTTTTATATTTGTAGTTCAAAACATTTTTGTTCATGACCAGCTTTAACTTAGAAAAAAAAAAAGATTCTTATTTTTAAACTATTTGTAATGGGGAAAAAACAGGCCATGTCTGCATGAACTTTAAAAATCTAATTAAGTTAGAAATAAAATAAATTTTCGTTTGAACTCCCCCCCCCCGCACTTCTTAAATCAAACTTCAGTGAACCTGTAAGTTCCATGATTTAACTCTGCCTAGTTTTTTCACTATCCATGAGCAAAAAAAGTGTTACAAAATCAAGGATTTTTGTGTAATTTCACCAAATAGTAACTTCAAACTGCAAAACTGATTTTTGCCAAACTTCCCAGAAAATTAGCCCCTAGGACTGAGATGGTGCATAACATCTTTTGGAACCATATAGGCTAATATCCCCAATATATAATTGGTAAAAAACATAAACTCTACTGTAATGATAGATAGGTAGATTAGATAGATAGATAGATAGATAGATAGATAGATAGATAGATAGATAGATAGATAGATAGATAGACAGACAGAAAGACAGACAGACGTAGTGTATATATTTAGTCATGGCAAAAACTACTGTATGTTTATATATCACTTAAGGTTTTTAAAACACCTAAAGTAATGTATAGCAATCTGAAGCTCAGGATTTTTTGGACCCAAACTGTATCAGACCCCTTCACCACCACCATGACCTCCACCAGACTGAATGCTAAAGCACAATCAGATACCAATCCTAAATTTCTTGTTTAGTGTCTTTGGGGGGAACAAAGTCAAAGACCTTGCTGAAGTCCAGTAGACTGTATCTACTATTAGGCCCTTGTCAACTGTCTTTGTAACCCAGTCAAAGAAATAGATCAAATTTGTTTGGCATGACCTCCCTGATATAAACCCATGTTACCTGTTATCTTGGAGCCCATTCACCTTAATGTGCTTGACCAACCGGTTCTTGAGAATGGTGTCAATCAGCTTGCCAACTATCAATGTCAAGCTGACTGGTCTGTTTTTCCCTGGTTCATCACTTACCTGTTTTTTTTTCAGTGGTACTACTGTACATCAGCGGCCCTCCACTCTTGTGGCACTGTGCCTGTATCCAGTGAGTAGTTGAACAGGTCAATACGGGGCCTGAAATAATTGCCATCAGTTCCCTCAGGATCCTGGTGTGTGTGCTATGTGGTCCAGGGTATTGATCCAATTTGAAGACCTTCAGCTCCTTAGAAACTGCATTCTCCTAGCAGCCCAGTGGTGCAGAGGGCTGAGGCACTGTGGAGTGCCTTACCTTGTGAAACACCAGTGACCCAAGTTTAGCAACAAGCTCGGGTTGCTGTGGGCTGGGAAGGGGAGGGCTGGGAGACAGAGAGAGCTGCTGAAAGGCAAGTCTCCTCTTCAAGGCAGGGGTGCTTTCCCTTGCCAGCTCTTGGCTGATGCTACAAGGGGCCAGATGGGCATCTGGGTAGGTGGATGGAGGCCGCAGTTCCAGTGCACATGTGTGCTTTCAAATTCATGTAGTTCTGTGCTGTGCCACGACTCTGGGACAATGGGAGAAAACAGGAGGAAAATGGAAGGGGGACCAGGCTTCACAAAGCCTTGCTTGAGATCCCACATCCCACCCTTCCACTCCAATAGTAAGTGGGGGGATTCTGGATGAGAGTCACCAGAGGAAGGATGGCCTTCCCCCCGGCCCCACCATGGAGGGAATCCTCAGGGGAACACCCTCCCACCCCCAGAAGGAAAGAGGCAGCAGGTCAGACAATAGCTTCCATGGACAGAGATGAACATCCACCTGGTCAACGCAGGAGTATAAACATTTTAATTAAAAAAAAGGCACTGTCCTCTGTAATCACCTTCCCATGCATCCTGTCTCCACCTCTCCATCCCTGTCTTTCCCTATGGAACTGGTTCATCTTTTCCTTTTAGGAATTCAGAGCAGAAGTATATCTGCCTTTCTTCTGCTGTCCTCCACCCACTAAAACCCTCTTCTCAGCTTAACAATACCTTGTTTCACTGTATTTTTCCAGGATATACTGCAAAATGGTTTTGCCTCCTTCCTTTGCTTCCTTCACTATCCTTAACTCAGTTCCTGACCAGGCCTTTCTTTCCTCCTTGCTAGCTCGGGAAAGAACTTGAAAGAGGAGTGGCAAATGGGGAAGTAGTGGAGGTGGGTGATCTGAACCTGCCAAACATCAAGTTGGATATTCTAGTAGCCAGTGGCTTTTCTGAATAGACAGCCTGTCCTCTTCCCATGGGATCCTCTTATATTTTTTGAAGGAAACCCTTTTCTCTCTCACTGCTCTTCCAAGCTCCCACGTAAACCAGAGTGCTTTAATTTGCTTGTACTTTTTCCCCTTCTCTTTTATACATGTTTCAGTGACTGACTGCCTGGAACCCATCTTGAATTAAGGATCTATTTTGTCAGTTCCCATCTTTCCCCTAGGTTTTGTTAGGTGCTCTCTCAGATGTGCCATCATTTTAGTGAAATCTGCCCTTTGAAGTCCAGAACACATATTTTGGTGTACCTCCCTTCCCATATCGAGATGAAACCATACTAAAAATGTAGAAAAACAGAAACACAGAATTTTACAGCAGATAAGGACCATTTGGCCCACCCAATCTGCCCATTTGTTCCCAGCCTCTGCACTCGCCACAGGCCCCACCTGATATCCAGTGACTTCCCCCAACTCCTGCTTTCCTACCAACATTCAATGGGGAGATGTCAGAGGAGGGAGAAGTGATGAGTGGGGTCCCACAGGGCTTGGTCTTAGGGCCAATTCTGTTTTATGTTTTCATCAACAACATAGGAATAGATATCCAGGGCAAGATTACACTGTTTGCAGATGACAATAAATTAGGGGGAAGGGTGGACAGTGAAGAAGCTGGCAGAATCATACAAAATGATTTGAAAGGGTTAGAACAATGGTATAGTACCTGGCAGCTGAAATTCAACACTAAGAAATTTAAAGGGATGCATATTGGCAGGAATAACCCTAGAACAACTTATTGGCTAAATGGGGTCAAACTCAATGACTCAAAAGAGGAAAGGGATCTAGGAGTTATTATTAGCCACACCCTTAAACAAACCAGCTGATGCAATGCAGCATATAGTAGGGCCTACAAAATGATGGGATGTATAGGAAGGGGATTTGACAGTAGGCAAAGGTAGGTGACACTGTACAGATCTATGGTGAGACCCCATTTGGAGTAGTGCATACAGTTTGGAGACCATACCTTAAGAGGGATAGGGACAGGACAGAGACCATTCACAGAAGGGCAACCAAAATGATACAGGGGCTTCAGGGGCTGCTGAATGAGGGGCGGCTGGAGGCATTAAACATGTACTCACTTGAATCTAGGAGAGAAAGAGGGGATATGATAGAAACCTTTTAAGTACATGAGGGGTTTAAATTTAGTACCCTACGCTGAACTATTCACCAAGGCTCCCAACTCAAACATGAGGGGGCATTAATAGAGACTGAGGGGCAGGAGTTTCAGGAGGATCTTAGGAAGCACTGTTTCTCAGAAAGGATTGTAGAGCCATGGAACAAACTACCTATGGAGGTGGTAGGAGCTAGGACTCTATCAGCATTCAAAAGGGTTTGGGATAAGGAGTACGCTAGAATCAAATCCACAAGGGAATCTACCAGCTATGACCAAGGATAATCTAGGATCTCAGGATCTCAATGGCAGACTTGATGGACCTTTGATCTCCTTCTGCCATCAGTTTTCTATGATTCTGTTTCTATTCCTTAGAACCTATCCCATGCATGCTGGAAGCCCATCATTGTTTTTGCCCCCACCACTTCAGCTGGAAAACTGTTCCAGGTGTCCACTACTCTTTCAGGGCAGAAGTACCTCTTTGCATTCCTTACATTTCTCCCCTTCTAGCTTCATTGCATGCTCTCTTGTTCATGTACACCGTCTTTTCTGAAAAAAAAACAAAAAAAAAAACATTCCACTCCCGTACCTTATTCACTCCTGTGAGATATTTATAGGTTTCTGTTGTGTCCCCCTTTCCCTCCTCTCTTCCAGGGTATACATATTGAGATCCCTCAGTCTCGCCACAGGGCTTATTGTACAGCCCCTGCACCATTTTAATTGACCTCCTCTGCACAGCCTTTACCCTGTCTATGTCCTTCCTGTGTTCTCCAGAACTGGACGCAGTACTCTAGGTGAGGTCTCACCAACAACCAATACAGTGGTAATACTACCTCTCACTTTCTGCTGGTGATACCACTCCTTTTGCACCCCAGCATCCAACTGACCCTACCTGCTGCCTTCAAACACTGCCTTACCACTTTGAGGTCATCATATATGATTACCCCAAGGTTCCTTTCCTGTTTAGTGCCCATCAATACATCTTCCCCCATTTTCTGCACCACCTCTGGGTATCTGTGTCCTATGTGCATGAGTTAGCATCTGTTTGAATTAAAACCCAGCTTCCATAGCCTTGACCACTCTTCACATTTTCTCAGGTCTCTACCCATTCTCTCAACCCCCACTGGAGTATCTACCCTATTGCATGGTTTGGTGTTGTCTGCAGACAGGCATACAGTACCTTCCCTTCCAGCTCTTCTGCAATGTCACTTATAAAGAAATTGAAGAGGACGGGTCCCAGTACTGAGCCCTGAGGTACCCTGCTGGTCAGTGTCCCCTCATTAGAGTGAATGCTGTTTACCACCACCCTCTCTCACCTACTAACTGGTAATCACTGTTCCCCAGGGGTTTAGATGCCAATGCCTCTACCATGATCACAGTTTATCAGTACTGAGACCAAAATGTCCCACTCCTTAGTTAGTTCCATCACCCCCTTGGTTAAGATCCCATCTTGGACAGCATCCAAGAGCACTTGGCTCCTGTTGCTGCTTACATGATGCTCCAATTCATGTTACGCAGGGTAAAGTCTCCTACTGTCACCACCTCTCCTTTCTCTGGAACTCCCAGTGTGTGGTGTCACTCTGCTTTGGTGGCCAATACACCACTCTGACCCTTATTTATTCATAGAAACATAGACTTTGACAGCAGATAAGGACGACTTGGCCCACCCAGTCTGCCCATTTCCCTACCTACTGGATAAGCTGCAGATTCTAGTTAACCAACAGCCTACTTCCTGCCACCCCCCACTACAATTGCCTTATGTCTGTCCCATGCATGTTTGAATTCCCCCACTGTTTTAGACCCAACAACCTCCCCAGGAAGACGGTTCCATGCATCCACCACTCTCTCCGTGAAAAAAAATTTCCTCATATTACCCCTGAGCCATCCCCCCTCTATCTTTAAATTGTGCCCCCTTGTTCTTACACATCTCTTTTTCTGAAAGATGCTACCCTCCTGGACTCTGCTGATTCCCTTGAGGTACTAGAACATTTCTATCATGTCCCCCATCCCTCCTTTCATCAAGGGTATACATATTAAGCTCTCTCAGTCTCTCTTCATATGGTTTCTGATGCAGACCCTGCACCATTTTAGTTGCCCTCCTCTGGACTGCTTTCATCCTGTCTATGTCCTTGCATAGATGAGGTCTCCAAAACTGCACACAGTACTCCAGATGGGGTCTCACCAACTGTCTGTATAGAGGGATAACCACTTCCCTTTTTCTACTTGTGATGCCCCTTCCTATGCATCCCAGTATCCCCCTGGCTCTCCTTACTGACTTCTCACATTGCTTACCAACCTTTAGATCATCTGATATGACTACCCCCAGGTCCCTTTCCATTTTTGTTGTTGTTAGTACCTCCCCTGCTATTGTGTACTCGTCTCCTGGGTTTTTGTTTCCCAGGTGCATTACTTTGCACTTCTCTGCATTGAATCTAAGTTGCCATATGTCTGACCATTCCTCCAACCTTGCCAAGTCCCTTCACATCCTTTCTAACCCCCTTGTGTATCAACTGTTACAGATCTTTGTGTCATATGCAAAGAGGCATACCTTTCCCTCCAGACCCTCTGCAATGTCAACTATACAGACGTTAAAGAGGACTGGACCCAGTACTGAGCCCTGAGCTACTCCACTAGTAACCCCCCTTTCTTCGGAATGTGTTCCATTCACTATTACCTTCTGTGTTCTGTGCTCTTGTCTGGTTCTGCATCCAGAGTCACTCAGTGCTCTCTCATCTCATTTCCTTCTTGTGGCCATGATCTCCTCCTTAATGAAAGTACTACTCCTCACCCTTTTCCCTTTTTTTGTCCTTCCTGTAGAGGATGAATCCTGGAATAAAGCAATCCCAGTTTTGTTTGGGGTTGCCAGCTCTGATTGACTGCCACCAGATCCCCTCAGTCCTCCATCACCATGGTCTGCAGGTCACCCATCTTAATCCCCAGGCTCCTGGCATTGACAGGCACCACCCTCAACATCATCTAGTATCCCACTTCCTTCCCATTCTCATTATTCCCTAACCTCTTCTGCTGCTTCACTGAACTCTCCCTGACCCTTCTACCCCATCCTTCCTCTGCCCTCCATTTGACCTTCTTCTTTCCCCATATCCCCATTTTCTCACTTCCCTTACATTTTATCCCAATATTCCCATCCTCTCAACCCAAGTTCCACTTACCCAATATGACCTTTACAAGGGGGAAGGCCTGCTAGCCTCCTCCTTTGGAAAACTTAGCATTCAGTGCCCCATAGCAGTCCTCCTCCAGGTTGAAATTTAAGTTGTCTTTCATATATTTCTCAGTCCTGTCTTGTACCATCCTGGTTCCCAACTCCTGAGATGCAGCCTGGCTGGTGAGTATAGGGATTTCTCATCCAAGATTCCTCCTCAGTTCCCTAGGCAATTAAAGTCCTCCTTGTGTCATTCCCTGAGCCAGTTGTTGAATTCAGAGATCCTGCACTTTTGAACTGAACTGGCTGTAGGCACCAGCAGCACTTCTGAGAATGCTACCAATTTTGCCTCTTCCATTTATATTCTGCTTAATTACCCTGAATCTATCTTGGACTACCCTTCCCCCCCCACACACACAACATATGTGCTCATTGTCACTCAGGTGGAGAACCACATTGGGTTTATACTCTAGCCCCTGCATGAGTAAGTGTGCCATCAGAATGACTTTTCAGCTATCATACATCTCAAAACACAAAAAGGTGCTCTGAAACAGGTCATGCACATTACAATACAAGCAAAGTCAAAAACAAGTAAGAGCACTGACCACCATCCAGGAGATAAACTTGTTTATTGACCACAAGTTGTAATCCAAATGCAATATAAAATGCTTTCCAAACAAGTGAAAACACTCCCCCTGTGGCCCCGACCGGTTTCACACACGCGCGCTTCCTCAGGGAGTCCGCCTTGTGGTGGGTGATTCAATTTGAAGAGATGCTCACAGCTGAGCTCAATAAGTGCACTGTGTACCCAACCCCACATACAAAAGTGGCATAACATCAAACTGTGCTACATTTCAATCAGTATTTCATAAGCAGTGACCAGTATTTATGCACCCAGGACAATGGTTGACCAGTAAGAAATACAATCTTGTGGCCTAAATAAAACCAGAATAAATGTAACTTCCCCAATATTTGCACCATAATGACAGTATGTATACATACTAGTAATTAAATAAAAAACCTTTTATTATGTGAACCCAATTTTAACCAGAGGTCACTAAGGTCAATGTATGCTCGGTGCGTGTCAGGTAAACATCTCATTGAAAAAAGTCCCAAAATTTATATAGTAACTGGTACTAGTACTGGTGCTTCTTGAAATAAAAAAATCAATGATTCTATAAAAGATTTTTATCTGTATGAAAAGTAAAGGGAGGGAAGGGGGGGACTTTCAATTATAATAATTCTATGTACAAAAGCACTATCATAATATATGTCCCCCATAATAACAATAGTACTGCTTCAACAGTAAATATAAATTAATGGAGAAAACAAGGTTCTGCTATTAAACAATACATATAACACAGATGAACACAATGACTAATGTATGTCATAGTGTTTTATGTTTTTCTCTACTCTCAATAGTGTAGAACAAATCCTGTGAGATAACTCCATTCGTTAAATCTGTAAATCAGAAAGATCCATTTGGCCTATTATTTAAATAACATTAGCACTAAAAGTAAAAGCACATAGGGAAGAGAAACCCTGAAGCTACCTATAGGTTGGAAGTGAAGTTGCTGGCAATCACAAGGGAAGAAAGAGACTTGGGCATCATCATCACAGATGACCTGAAGGCAATTTTAAGTTTCTTGTTTCTGATGGCTCCTTTATGCTGCCCCACTCTAGTTTTTAGAGCCCTACCAGTTTTGCTTACACAGTATGCCTCACAAGTGCAGGTTGCAAGGTAAATGACCCCTGATGGAACAATTAATCAACTGTTCAATCTGGTAAGTTTTATCACAATTTTTAGAAGTAAAACAGTCTGTTTTCATTTTAGCACAATGTGTACATCTGCCACGTTTGAATGTGCCCTTAGGTGGAGGTGGCAACATTCTATTTTTCATTTGTTTAACAGGTTGTAGGCTGTGAACCAATATGACCTGTAAGCTAGGCCCTCTCCTGTATACCATTTGTGGAGGTTGCTTTGCAATGTGTACCAGTAAAGATTCTGTCTTGGAGAATTGGCCAATGCCTCTGTAAGATATCCTTAACCATATGTGATGTTTTGATGTAAGTGCTGATAAAATTCATGGTGTCATCTAGTCTTGTCTGTGGATTTATTCTCTGATATTCTAACAGGTTTGTTCTATTCTTTTTTCCAGCATTCACTTTAGCTGCTCTTACACATTCAGTACTGTAAACCCCAGAGTGAAATCTCTCTTCTATTTCTTGTGATCTAGGTTCATAAGAGCCATCTAATGAACAATTCCATTTAATTCTTAGGAACTGTGCATTGTGGATATTGTTAATAAGATGTCTTGAATGACAACTGGAAGGCAACAACACAGTGTTGTGATGCATGGGCTTATGGTAGAGGTCTATTTGTAATAGGCCTGCACTGTCCTTTGAAATTTTTAAATCTAATAAATTAACAGTCTCAGTGCTATATTCCACCTTAAACCTGAGATTACGATTGGTCTACTCAAGGTACTGTACAAAATAACTCAATTCAGATTCACCACCCCTCCATATGGCGCAATATATCATCAATGAAGCGTTTCCAGAGACCAAGCCTCTCAAAGAAAGGGTTGGTCTGTGGAGACAGTACTACGTCCCTCTCCCAGACACCCAGGTACAAGTTGATGTAGTTGGGGGCAAAGGTTGCCCCCATCACTGTGCCTTTGATTTGCTGAACATGTTACATTGCAGAACCAGTCTAGCACATTCCAAAATAAACTCATGTTCGTTTAGGTTCAGTTCCACATTATTGCCTAAACATCCCAGGACAGCATTCAGCCCTTCACAATGTGGGATGTTTGTATACACAATGACTGTATGTCCATCGTACATAACATCCAATTTTCTTTCATTGTGATCCCTTTCAAAATGTTAAGGACATCAGTACTGTCCTTAGCATAAGAAGGTAATTCTATAACAGCATCCTTGATGTGGCTATCCACAAACTGTGACAATGGCTCCATGACAGATCCAATACCAGCCATTACTTTTTTCAATGAGATGTTTATTTGACATTCACTGCGCATACATTGACCTTAGTGACCTCTGGTTAAAATTGGGGTCACATAATAAAAGGTTTTTTATTTAATTATTAGTATGTATACATACTGTCATTATGGTGCAAATACTGTGAACGTTACATCGATCCTGGTTTAAAATGCTTAATAAAAGCATTTATTTAGGTCATAAGATTGTGTTTCTTACTGCTCAACCATTGTCCTGGGTTCATAAATACTGGTCACTGCTTACGACATACTGCTTGAAGTGTAGCACAGTTTGATGTTATGCCACGTTTGTATGTGGGATTGGGTACACA
Organism: Neoceratodus forsteri; assembly: GCA_016271365.2. Lineage (NCBI taxonomy): Eukaryota > Metazoa > Chordata > Ceratodontiformes > Ceratodontidae > Neoceratodus > Neoceratodus forsteri. The sequence goes on from CM028132.1 coordinate 836,036,807, forward strand.
GTGCATTTATTGAGCTCAGCTGTGAGTATCTTTTTAAATTGAATCTGCTCCACAAGGCCAGCCTCCCTGAGGAAGTGCGCAGGCGAGAAACTGGTCAGGGGCCACAGGGGTAGTGTTTTCACTTGTATGAAAAGTGTTTTGCATTGCATTTGGATTATAACTTGTGATTAATAAATAAGGGATATGCAGCGGTTCAGTGTGTGATAATGCATTTATCTTGTACAGTTTCCAGTGACCTTAAGTAACCTCATGAGTGCCGAAAGCATGAGTGAGAGTTACGAGAGGTCACTGGAAACTGTACAAAATAAATGCATTATCACACACTAAACCACTGCATATTCCATTTATGCAACAGGTTTAGATGTTGTGTGAACATTTTGATTTTGGCAGGTGTAAATAATTTGTCAAAAAAGGGAAAAGAAAATTGAATTTTATGCTGTTTTTTGCTAATTATAAAAAAACAAAATGGTATCTATAAATGAAACACCACTCATTTTGTAGATATTTTTGAGCTGAACATTTGTCGTGCTCACAGTACCATGCCGTCATTTTTTGTTTTAAAGTTATTCATATTTGTTTGTCAAAAAAGTGAACAAAAAATTACATTTTCTTCTGTTCTCTTGCTAATCATATACAATATACAGGGTTTATATAAATGAAACATTATTCATTTTGTAGAAAATACAAAATCACACATGCCCCCACAATGCAAAGCATCATGGGCTGCATATGCAAATCACCACAGAATGTTATGCTGGTCCAACTTTAGCAGGGGAATTGCATGGTGCGAAAGGCCCTCTCACACAGTTTACAAGGGTGCTAACAGACGCCTTTGCAAGCTGTAATGAATCACGTCTGTAAAAAACAACCTCTTTGTTCTGTGTTATGCAACCATGTTATTCGTGAGGCATGTTTCTGTCAAGACTCGCTTCCAGCCAAATGCCCGATGGTGTAACCCTTGCCTCAGTGTTTCGCGCAGGTTCTTTGTCTTTATTCATTTTGTAGATAATTTTGTGCTGAACAATTTTCGTGCTCACAGTACCATTTTATCTTTTTCATTTTTAAGTTATTCACATTTAAATATGGTTAGTACTGCTTCTGAGGCCAAACATTCTAAATGAATTCTGAAGAGAACTGTGTAGATAAATGAGCTACTGGTGTAGTTACTGTGTGGATAAATGGGTGATGATGTAGTTACAGTACTATGTGGATAAATACATTTATCCATATAGGAGCACAGATAAATGGATTTATCAGTGCAGATTTATTCAGACACCTGTTGCATAAATACGTTTATCTCCTGGTTGGTGGTCAGTGTTCTTACTTATTTTTGATTTAGCTATAAACAGTACCTGGGAAGCACATCACACTCCTTTTATGTAGGCCAAACTTTCCCTGCTGCCAACCTGCTCAGTTTACTATGTAGTCTCCTACAACAAGGACTCTGCCAATTTCTTTTCTGCATTTGTTCTCCTCCCTGTGATGATCTATTCTGAGTTCACAGATCTCTCCCTTCTATTACAAACCCAGCTATGCCATCCCCTTCCCTGAAATGTTCCTCCTGTGCTACTAAGCAGTGTCCCTCCAACTCCCTAATGCCTCCACCCCTTTGCCCCCAACCTCATGTGCCCATAATGTTTGGTTATATAGTGCAAGCCTGTTATAATGGACACATCTGTGCACACAGCTTTTGTCCATTATATCCAGTGTCTGTTAAATCCTGAGGAGGTGTAGCCTATGTGTTGGCGTGTCTATGTGCTTGAGCAGGGGCTCAGAGTGTAAACCTATCATAAAACCTCATAGATTACTCAGAATCCTGCATAGCAGATATGTTTCTGTACTTTGTGAGTTTATTTAGAGGTATTTAACTGTTAGGAAATATGAGTTTTTTAATAAAGTTTACCTCAGAAGGTAAGAAGATCTCTAGTGACAAAGAGAATTGCAGTTGTACTGTAAGGGTTTTATTAAAAATAAAATAACTTCCTTCTTGGTGCAATCAACTAATAAAAGTTTATGCAGCTTGTGGAGAATTATTTTGTAAGAAATTTAGTCTCTGTAGGTCCTCCTTCTAAATTCTACATTTGCCAAATCTCCTCTCCAGCTTTGCATCCTCCCAAAATGCACTACATATACTTATAAAAGCTTCAACGTGTCCATTATAAGAAATGTTTCTGTCCATTATAACCAGAGGAAAATACATTGGCTTTGATGTATTTGGTTTGAAAAATTAATTTCTGTCCACTATAACCAATTGTCCATTATAACAGTGTTCTTTATAAGTGGTGTGCACTGTACCTAATCCCTCCCACCACCACCGCCTTTGTGTGGTTTAGCTGCTCTCCTTCTTTCTTCCTATTTCCAAGATTCAAGCTCTGCCTGATCAAGTCACCCGTTCCTGTTTTTCTCCACCCTAGTTTGGTGCCCCTTCCTTGGTCAATGTTTGGGCTATCACTTTTCCCCCCTCACACTTCTGCTTTATTAAATGTACATTTGCCCAGTACCCTCATGTTATCAACCCTAGCCCCCTCTCTCTGTCCCCTCATTAGAGCTTCCACCTGGCCATTCTGCACCCCTTTTCACCCATCCACCTTCCCAACTCTTGTCTCTTTCATGCACGCTTTCCATTGCCCCCCAGTCCTCTGAAACCACCCCCATCAGTTTCAATATTTCCTTGCCTCATGATATATACTACCCTCTCCTCTGGTACCACTTTCCACCTCCAAGTTGTCCTTTCCATTTTCTTCACCCCTTGAGCTACCCTGGATACCTCCCTTCTCTGGAGAGCTGAGGATCTGGTAACAATTCTTTACCTGTACCTCTCAGGGTTGTATGATTCCAACATTCCCCCTTCTTTTCCCTCCTCTTTCCCAAACTGTACTCCAGCTTGTCTCCCTTAACATTATCTCCTTCGGTGACAGAGAACCTAGCAATCTCCACCGGTTGCCTTCCTTACATTTAGTTGAGTCTGCCATGATCAGCTGCACTTCAGCCATCATGTCCCCTAGCCTCTTGCACATAATGCAACCTCCACCCTCTCAGAGTGTACCTGGGAATGCTGCCACCCATCACCAGGGCCCCTGAAAAATTGCACCCACAATTTTTTTGTGGAACCTCCAGTGTTCACCATTCTCTGCAAAAACTGACATGTTCTGCAATTTCTTGCAAATTTTTTAGTTTTTACATTGAACTGTGTAAAAAGTATTAACATTTTATATTCAGATAGCAACATAGTTTCTTCTGTGAAACTGGCCACTTCAGATATGGTGCTGCACCCCAGTCTCCCCCTAATGAACCCTCCTCTCACCTCTAAAACTTCACCACTTATACTCCTGTCTCTCCTGTTATGTCTAAACTGGCTAACAACTTGTACATCTCTTGCTACTTATCCCTCGCTAACAATGATAGTGACTTCGGGTTTTCTAACATCTGCTGTACCTATTACACAATTCTACCCTGCTCACTCTATCCTCATCAAAAGGGCTGTATCTATCTGTCTATCCACTCCTATCTCTTGAACTATCATAGACCCAAACGCCAGCTAGGCACTCTCTCTCTGCCAACCTACTTTCTCACCTTGCGGCTCCTTATGCTTGCGGAATATTGAACAATCCGGGCCTATGGTTTGCTTCACCCCCTGCAGCAGCTGCAACAAAAAGGGTCTGGTTATAGCCCATGAATATCCGAGTCTCACGAGTCACCTGGCGAGTTGAAGCCTGGGCTAAACTGATAAACCCTGACATTTTATGCCTATCAGAGACTTGGCTGAAGCCTTGGGTGCCTGATGCCACTTGTCTTGTGCCTGGTTATAGTATTCTAAGGAAAGACCGAATTGGGACAAGGGGGTTGCGATTATGTACAAAAATCATCTATCCCTGAACATCCTACCCTGCACTGATTCCTAACACCTTGTGAAACTCCTGCACACTACCCTGGCACTGGGTTCAAAACTGCTGCACATCATTTGTGTCTACAATCCACCTACAAGCAGGATGAGTGGTCTCCAGAATTTGCTACAATATGTCTCCCAGAATGTAAAATCAAATGAGGCTCTACTCCTTGGGGACCTGAACCTTAACTGGCTGGGTCCACAGCACAGCATCCTTGAATCTCTAATACAGAAGCACAATCTACACCAAACTATCACAGGCTTTACCAGAACTACTACTCAGCACTCAGGGTCCCTACTTGATTGGATCCTCACCACCAGACCTGATCATGTACTAGATGCCACAGTGCTTGCTGACTCAATCACTGATCATTCCCCCACACTTTGTCGATGGCGATCCTGTCCACCTCCTCCTCCTCCACCATGTCTGATTAGGTTGTCAAATTATGCTGCCCTGGACAAATAAGCCTTCCTATTTGACCTCTCTTGTGTTGACTGGTCTAACATTTATACCGCAACCAATGTTGATACTGCCCTCAATTCATTTCTGACTGAATTTGGCAACATCAAAAGAAGCACCTCCCTACAGTCAAAAGGAGGTAAGGGGCCAGCATTAGAGGTGGCTGAAAAAAGACCTGCTTCAAAAGTTAAAAGTTAGAGACAATCAATGGAAAAAGTACAAACAAACTGGACTGCAGTCAGATCTCATTCTGTATAAACAATACAGAAATGACTGTAAAAGATGCATCAAGCAGGCCAAAAGTAAATACTGCCAAAACCTGCTGATTAATTCTTCCAATGACCCTCGCAAGTTTTGGGGTCACATTAAGTCCTTCTCGGGTTCTGCTAAAGATGTCACTCCCTCAGATATGGTCCTACATGGTGTACACTGTAATGATTCTGCTACCATTGCAAATGCTTTTAACCAACAATTTTCTGACTTATCTGCCTACACAGCTTCCCTCCCATCACAATCCTCTAATTCACAGTTTAACCCCACAGCATCTGAAGGACCCCAAACTAACCAACCCTTCTATTTCAGGGAAGTGTCTAGGCATCAGGTCCTAAAGCTGCTCAGGTCACTCTCTGAAAACACCAGTACTGGCTCAGATGGCCTAGAACCAAGACTACTAAAAATGGCTTCTTACCATCTCTGGCCCCTAGCACACATCTTCACCCTATCTCTCTCCAATGGCATTGTCCTGAAGTCTGGAAGGCAGCCAGAGTCACTCCTGTATTTAAGAAAGGCAGTAAAATGACATATCAAATTACCGACCTATTGCTATTTTGTCTGTTCTGAATAAAATCCTGGAAAAAGTAGTATCCATGCAAATCACTGAATACCTTGAGAAATTCAATTTACTAAGCTCAGCACAACATGGTTTTAGAAGCATCACAGCACCATGACAGCACTTGCAAAATTCACTTCAGATATCGTTACCAATATGGATAGAGGAAAGTTAACAGGGGCAGTCTTCATTGACTTAACCAAAGCTTTCGATCTGGTTGACCATTCTCTGCTACTATCCACCCTCAGTACCTTGGGCTTCTCTCCCCCAGTCGTTACCTGGTTCAAAAGCTACCTCTCCAACAGAACACAAGCTGTTAAGTTTAATTCATCCATGTCAGACAGTGCTGTTATCAACATTGGGGTCCCTCAGCGGTCTATACTTGGCCCTCTTCTATTCTCATTATTCGTCAATAAACTTCCTGAGCTGGTCACCACAGGTCACTCACTTCTTTATGCGGATGACCTGGTAATTTATTATCACTCTGATAAGGTCCTGGATCTAAATGCTCCCTCACTGCAGATTTTGTGCTGTACAACACTGGTTGAACTCTCAATGCCTGGTTTTAAATACAAATAAAACAAAAGTTATGATGTTTGGCTCCAATCACAAGCTTAGATCCTGTCCTCTGACCATCTCTGTCTCTGATATCGATGGGGACCCTATAGAAACTGTCACTTCCTTTCGTTACCTTGGCATCCACCTGGATCAAACCTTGGACCTGAAAGCACATATACAGGAAACCTGCAAGTCAATTAACTGCAAATTGGGGGCTGCCTATAGAACCAAATACCTGCTCACCCCTGCTGCTAAATTGGCGATAGCCAGAGGCATTCTATTGCCAACCCTGTCCTTGGCCACCAAATCTTCACTGCAACTATGGGATACTACCTTCAATAATGTGTGCAGGTATGCAACCAAAGCACCTCGGCTGCAGCATCATTGTCTCTTATATCAGGACCTTGGTTGGCTCTCTCCTTCCTCTACCAGGCAATACTACTTGTACAATTTAGTTGATTCCATCCTAAGGACGTCCAAGCCTGCTATCCTGTCTGATCTCCTCAGGCCGGCCATTCCCACAAGGAATCTTAGATCGGCTGATCAGACCTTACTATCCATCCTTTTGTAGGACTAAAAGGGCATGGGCTCCTTCCATCCATTCTTCCCCCCCACCTATGGAACCTACTACCTCAGGATCTAGAGATGTCTCCCACTCATGTGACTTTTAGAGCAAACTCAGGACTTTCCTCACTACTATGGACCATCGTTTGCTTTGACCTACCTGATCCGCTGCATTTGTACTGTTTCCTCATTGCTAGCACTTTTGCCTGTCCAAATGGGTGTTCTATACTGTGCCTTGTAATTAATGTTTTATTTTGTGCCTTGTAATTAATGTTGCCTCAACCTGTTTCTTTATAAGCCTAATGTTAGCTGTTGACAATTGTAAGTCGCTATTCTACTCCATGACATTCTTATCTTCACTTACAGCCTCCTCCACTTAACCCTGCTGCTCTCTTCCCCCTCCTTCTGTTATATCCTCTTCCCCCTTTTGCCACTCCCACCAAACTCATCTTTACCTGTTCCTACCTCATCCATGCCCTCCTTAGTCCCCACCCTCCTGGCTGTGTAGTCACCTCTCTCCACCTACTACCACCTACTCCCACCGTCTACCGACCCCCCTTCCCTGCCCTGCCATCTCTTGGTTCCACTGGCTCGGCTTGACTTTGACACTTTGCCGCTATTGCCGTGCTCCTCCGCCTCTATCCCCCTCTCACCATCCTCACTCTCGCCCTGCCGTCCTCCGGTTCCTGAACCGGCTGTATTTTCCTACCTCCTACCGCTGTTGCCATCTGCTGCAGCTCCCCCCACCACCCTCTCTCTTCGCCTGCCGTCTTCGGCTCCATAGGCCGACAGAGGTTGGTACCTCACCCGATGTTGCCATATCTGACGGCACCTCCTTTCCACTTAATCTCTCCCTCCCACCCTTTTGCCAGTTTTCCTTCCTTGTGTCTTTTCTACTGATGCCTATCCTCTCTTATTTTTGCCTTCTACTATTCACATTTTGAGTATGTTCCATGATCAAGTGCTAAAGTATATTTTGTTTACTAATGTATGTTACATTGCCATATGTATTTCTCTCTGCATTTTGTACTCGTTGTCTTAATAATCTGGCTGTACTCTTTGTGTATTGTAATTGTACCTCCCGGGTCATGCCTGAAAACAGTCACTTGCTGACTAGCGCACTTACCCGGTTAACAAAAACTAAATAAATAAATAAATAAAAAATAAAAAATTTTTAACAAAATACTCTCAAATATATTGACAATTCTGTATGCAGACTGAAACAGTGAAGTGCAAGGTAGGGGAAAGGTTTTATATGACACACTGTTTTCTTTTGAATCCTTGTCTTGTTTGGTTTCATAATCCACTGGCCATGCGCAAGTACACTTAGTTTGTGTTGAAAACTTTCTGTGCCACAGAGACTGAAACAGAAGATGGGAGAAAATGTGCAAATTATCCCATTCACCTACATGGGATGCTAACTATGAAGCCTTTTTGTAGGTGGTGGGGCAGGTTTTTCCTTGTGAGCATACTTTCATTCAGACTAGTTTGGATTCAAACAGTTGAGGATTTTGGATGGCCCTGCTGATTGTAAATTTGAATAAGCTAGTTGGTAACAGTGATCCCGTGCTTAGCAATATACAACTTAGATGCCCACATGCCAAGATTACAATAAAAACCTGACTAAAGTCTAAAAGCAAGCTTATAAAACACGTAACACATATGTATCTGGACATTTATCTATAACTAAACAAAATCATTGCAGCCAGAGTAAAGCAAAGGTAAATTACAGGGTACCCTGATTATTGTACGATGCAGTAAAAATATATTGGTATTTTTTGGTAACTGGGTAAGGCCCACTAGGCACAAGTGCCTGTTTTCAGGGGCAACCCAGGAGCACTGAGGAGGTTAAGTGACTTGCTCAGAGTCACACAGTATGCAAGAGGTTTTTGTGGGAATCAAACCCAGGTCTGTTAGATGTCCCATGCTCGTTTACAGTTTGTTGCGCTAACCTCTAAGCTATACTGCCGGATCCAATAACCCCTAGATTTAATGTTTAAATATGTGATTTCAAAAATAGTGTATAGAACCTACAGTAAAATTATGAACATTAAACACTTTTAACAACATTTTACTAAAACTCAGTTATTCACCACTCTGTCACTTTATTTTTTCTTGTACCAAAGTGGGTGAACAGCTGACTGAGCACTGTAAACAGCTGTTGATCAGGCTTCATTATTCTACATACACAAACAGAAAAATGTGTTTATTCTGGATTTATTTAATATTTATTTGCTATGGCTCACTTTATAGAATATTTTTAGCACTGTATGAGCAGATGTTTTTAAATTTTGGAAGATAGGCAACACTTACGATAGTTTATCATATCAGATTAGTATTCATTTTAGGAACATAAGCTTTTCTTTATGTTTAAAACATATTCAAGAGGCAGTGTGTTCATTTAGCAGTTTATACTGACTAACGCATGCTGCAGAAAACAATAAAAGATTTATTGTGAAGCACTCAGGGTCTATAATAGAACTCCCACAATTTCCATGCAATTTTTGCAAAAAGCTCCACAATTCTGAGTAACCTTTTCTACAATTTTCCAGTGACCCTGCCCATCACCACATTCAGCTCACAACCAGGCCCCTTCCTGATTCCTACCTGAAAACTGTCTCATGTTGTTTGGCCTCTTCTGAAATGTGCTCTGTGCCAACCCTAGATATGAAGTATTGGCCCTCATCTTTGTTGGTTCCCAGTGGGCCTAGCCCAGATAGGGTTTAGTGCCTGTCTAAGTGTCCCTCTGTTTTACCCTACTCACCTTCCCTACTACATCCTGCCCTGTGGCTTAATTCCTGACTTACCTGGGCAGTCCCCAAGGCTCTCACCCTGTTTGAACAGTTTTCCCTGAGAACCAGTAACCTGCTTCATGAATCTCCCTGCTCTGTAGTCCTCACACTCTTGGGATTTGCATACTATGGGGTCATTTGGTCCATCTTGAAATAAGTACTAACAGAAAGTGGCCAATTGGTCTCTTGCAATCACATGCTTTAAACACTCAGACACCAAGCCTCTCTCTTTATTCACCTGATTCCTGCTCCCTTGCCTTTTCCTAGCCTGAACCACCTTCCCAGGAAACAGTTAACAATTACAGCATTTGTGCCTAGAAAATTGCTGCAAAATGCAGGTTACTTACAGTACCATTGCAGGCAGCAGACGTCAGCTCCCAGACCTCAGCCCCAGAAGGGCCAAACTGCATGTAATTAAAAGAGACAAAATAAATCTGTTATTTTCCCTCTACACCACTAGGTGAAAATAATGGTAGTTTACTCACCTGGTAAAGGTGATTGCATGAGCATCACCTTACAGCATCCCCCATCCATTACCATCTGGGTTGACGTCCATCTCATAGGCTAGTGATGCACCTGTGACCAGATGTTAGAAATTCTATCTGCCTAGGTCCTGCTGTGCCCCTCTACTCTCCAGTTCATGTCTTCCAATGCTGTAAGGGGTCTAGATAAACACTGGGAAAGATGTAGGTTAAACGTGGCCCGTAGTCCGCAGTCAAGACCCTAAAAGATGCATTCTCCGAGGCTGGTTGTCAGTTATTACGTGTGTTTAACATAGAAACATAGAATTTGACGGCAGATAAGGACCACTTAGCCCACCCAGTCTGCCCATTTCCATACCTAATGGATAAGTGGCAGATCCTAGTTAATCAGCAGCCTACTTCTTTCTACCCCCCCCCCAGAATTGCCTTATCACTGTCCCATGCATGGTTGAATTCAACCACTGTTTTTGACTCCACAACCTTCTCTGGAAGGCCGTTCCATGCATTCACAACCCTCTTTGTGAAAAAATACTTCCTTACATTACCTCTGAGCCGCCCCCATCTCCAAATTGTGCCCCCTTGTTCTTGCACAACTCTTTTTTTGAAAGATGCTACCCTCTTGGACTTTGTTGATTCTCTTGAGGTACTTGAAAGTTTATATCATGTCCCCCCTCTCCCTCCTTTCCTCGAGGCTATACATATTAAGCTTCTTTAGTCTCTCTTCATATGTCTTCGGTGCAGACCCTGCACCATTTAGTTGCCCTCCTCTGGACAGCTTCCATCCTGTCTATGTCCTTGCGGAGACTGGGCCTCAGAACTGCACGCTAATACTCCAGATGGGGTCTCACCAGCTGTCTGTACAGAAGGATAACAACTTCCTGTTTTCTACTGGTGATGCCTCTCCCTGTGCATCCCAGTATCCCCCAACCCTTTTACTGCCCTCTCACATTGCTTGCCCACTTTTAAGTCATCTGATACTACCCCCAGGTCCCTTTCCATTTTGTTGTTGTTAATATCTCACACCCCACTGTGCACTCTTTCCCTGGGTTTTTGTTTCCCAGGTGCATTACCTTGCACTTCTTAGCATTGAATCTAAGCTGCCATACATTTGACTATTCCTCTAACCTTGCCAAGCCCCTTCTCATCCATTCCACTCCACCTTGTGCATCAACTCTGTTGCAGATCTTTGTGTCATCTGCAAAGAGACATACTTTTCCTTCTAGTCCCTCTGCAATGTCGCTTATAAAGACATTGAAGAGGACTGGTCCTAATACTGAACCCTGCGGTACCCCACTAGTAACTACCCTTTCTTCAGAGTGGACTCCATTTACTATTACCCTCTGTGTCCTATTCTCCAGCCAATTCTTTACCCAGGCTATCATCTTGGGACCCACTCCCAGGCTGGCTAACTTGTATATTATTCTTTTGTGTGGGACTGTGTCAAATGCCTTGCTAAAGTCTAGGAAGGCCATGTCCACAGCCCCTCCCTGATCTACTACTTTGGTCAACCAGTCAAAGAAATATATTAGATTCATCTGGCATGATCTTCCCACTGTGAATCCATACTGCCTTGGGTCCTGTGCCCCTCTGGCCTCTGGGTACTCGACAATTCTTTCCTTCAGAAGTGATTCCATCATTTTCCCTATCACTGAGGTTAAACTAACAGGTCTGTAGTTTCCTGCTTCTGCCCTGCTCCCACTTTTGTGAAGGGAATCACATCTGCCCTCCTCCAATCCTCCAGGTACCACCCATCCTCCATGATTTGTTAAAGAGGTAGTCAGTGGTGTCATTAGTTCTACCCTTAGTTCTTATAGAATTCTGGGATGAATCCTATCAGGCCCCATCGCTTTGTCCACCTTCAATTTTAAGAGTTCTTTCAGAACCCTTTCATCTGTAAATGGGCTGGTATCAACTTCTGTATCCAGAGTGTTTCTATTGTTTCTTTTAGGTACCTCCCCCTCTTCGTCTGTAAATACTAGCAAAAATATTTGTTTAGTATCTCTGCCTTTTCACCATCACCCTCTGCCACCCCCGCCCCCTTATCAAGCCTCACTATCCCTCCTTTGGTCTTCGTTCGCTCCCTGATGTACCTAAAAAAGGTTTTATCCCCCTTCTTAACTGAGTTGACTATCTTTTCCTCAGTTTGGGCCTTTGCTGTTCTGACTGCCTTCCCAGCTTTCTTTTGCTTTAACTGATACAATTCTCTGTCCTGCTCCTTCTGTGATTCCTTGTACTTTCTGAATGCTTTCTTTTTCTCTTGAACCTTCACTGCCACCTCCTTTGAGAACCATAGTGGTTTCTTACATCATTTTGTTTTGTTTATTTGCTTCACACAAAGGCTTGTTACCTCTGTGATGACAGTTTTTATTATTCCCCATTGTTCTTCCACCCCTCATTCCTGCCCATTTGCTAGTGCATTCCTTAGGCACTCACCCATTTTGGCAAAGTCAGCCCTCCTGAAGTCCAGTACTTAATTCCTATTATTTACATGCTAGAACAAGCCAGCCTGTATGGCTTGCTGGGACAACAACCAAATCTTGCTTTGTTAACTGTTTGTATTTATCTTACGTGTGGCTGACCCTAGTTGTGTGCTGCGTTCGTGACCCTATCTGGGGCACCATACCAGTTTACCCTGGTTGGGCTGGGGATGTTGTAAGGTGATGCTCATTCAATCACCTTTACCAGGTGAGTAAACTACCATTGCATATTGCATCACCTTACAGCATCCCCCATCCATTACCATCTGGGTGCTAATAAGCAGTGATAGTGAGAAGTAGGTGGGGTAGGCGACCCGGTTAGGTGCACGAATGTGCTAACAGTACTTTCCTAGCAAAATTTGACTTTTCTATATTTGTTATGTCTGGTCTGCAATGTCTGGTGAAGGTGTGAATAGATGACCATGTAGCGGCTGCACAAATGTCCTGGACCGAGGCTCTGTTCCTCTCAACCCATGAAGTTGATATTGCCCGGGTTGAGTGGGCGGTAAAGTGTGGGGACTGCTGCAGTCCCTGAAGTCTGTATGCCTCTGTGATGGTCTGTTTAATCCATTGTGAAAGTGTGGATTGTGCAATGGCTTGGCCTTTTCTGTGGCCTGAGGTTCCACAAAAAGTGTATCAGCTGATCTAAAGTCTTTTGTTCTGTCCAAGTATATAGTAATGATTCTCATCATGTCCCACTGTGGAATGGGACCATCCTGATTGTCAATGTCTTGGCATCTCCAAGCTGGGAGCTCGATGGTTTGTGCCATGTGGAAGGGGTTTGCCACCTTTAGAATGAAGGATGGAGTCGGTCTCAAGGTGACTCCATCATTGTGGAATATGAGAAATGGGGGCTTGCATGATAGAGCCCTAATTTTGCTGAGCTTTCTTGCCAAGCACACTGCCACCAAGAATGCTGTCTTGAGTGACAACCACTTCAGGTCTGTAGAGTCTAGCGGTTCAAAAGGTTGTTTTGCTAGTGCATCCAGTACTGTGTTAAGATCTCAAGGGGCCACCGGTTGCTTAAGTACCAGGCGAATATTGGCGGTGGCCTTCAAGAATCGGCACACATCTGGGTGTGACCTGGGTGTGGAGTTGTCTATGAGTCCCACGGCCACACCAATTGCTGCTGCTTGTACTCACAGTGAGGATACAGAGAGTCCTTCATCCAGGCCTTGTTGCAGGAATGATAGGATGTGATGCAAGCGTATCGGTTTTTCTGTTATGCGATGGTCTGCCAGCCACCTCTGAAAACTTTCCATTGGTGGGTGTAGGTGTTGGTTGTTTCTGTGCATCTGGACTGAAACATGGTGTTGACCAACTTCAGGTCATAGCCTCTACTCAGCAGTCTCTGCCTCTCAGCAGCCAGGCCATGAGGTGCAGGGAGTTAAGTCCGGGTGCTTTATTGGTCCTTGGGTCAGTAGTTCCAAGTGGAGTAGTAGTGTCCAGGGGGGAGTCTATTGCCATGGACACCAAGGTTGTGAACCAGTGTTGTCTGGGCCAGTATGGTGCTGTTAGCACTACTGTGGCTTGAGAGAGGTGGATTTTGTCCAGGGTCTGCTGAAGGAGTTGTATCATTGGGAAAACGTATGCCCTTTTGAAAGACCAGACTTGTGAGAGGGTGTCTATCCCTAAGGCTTGTGGCTCGTTGAACCTTGAGAAGAAGCTTGGGAGTTGTGTGTTTTTTGCTGTCACCATTAGGTCCATTTGCAGTGGACCCCAGCAATTGTTGAGTTAGTGGAATGTTTTGGAGTGTAGAGATCATTCCCCCAGGGCTATGTTCTGTCTGCTCAGCCAGTCAGCCTGGACATTGAGTTTCCCTGCCAAGTGTATGGCAGTGATGGACTGTAGTTTGGTCTGAGCCAAGTTCAGGACTTTCCTTGTTTCTTGTATGAGTTGAATGCTCCTTGTCCCTCCCTGGTTTTTGATATACGCCACTGTCGACCTGTTGTCCAACCTTATGAGTACTCTCGTGCTGTGGATTTGTTTCTGGAAGTGATATAGAGCATGGTATACTGCTCTCATCTCCAGGACATTTGTCAATCTTTTTGATTCCAACTGGGACCATTTGCCATGTGCTGGAATGTGGTTCATGGTGGCTCCCCACCCCATGAGACTTGCGTCCGTATCAATCACAAAGTCATGGTCAGCACTCAGCGCTTTCCCTTTGATGATGTTGCACCAGTCTGTCCACCAGAGTAAGGATTTCTTTGCCACTGTTGTTAGTGTGGCTGTTCCAGATAGGTCATGGTTCAGCCGATGTCCCTCCCAAATTGATAGGATTTGCAGTGTGTGCATGTTCCATAGTGCCCAGGGCAGTAGAGCTATGCAAGAAGCCATGGAGCTGAGAGTCTGGAGAAGGGAGGCCAGGGTGGTGCTCTGGTTGAGAGCCAGGCCTGAGCCTGTGAAATGACCTTGTCTGCTCTTTTGTGGGATGGTTTGGTGATGTTTGCTTCAGAGTCTATAATGGCTCCCAGGTGTTCTATGGTGTGGTGCAGGGTTAGGAAACTCATCTCCCAATTGATCACCCAACCATGATCTTGTAGAGTTGCCCCTGCTAGATGTGTGTGTTGGTGTGCCAGTTGGGGTGTTCTGGCCCTGATTAGTCAGTCATCTAGGTAGGGAATTATGTGCATGCCCTTCTACCTGAGGGTGGCCACTACTGCGACAGAGATCTTAGTGAATACTCTGGGGGCTGATGCCATGCCGAAGGGAAGAGTCTGATACTGGTGGTGTTGACCCATTATTTTGAATTGTAAGTACCTGAAGTGTGCCAGTCTGATTGGTATGTGTAGATAAGCATCCCTCATGTCTATTGAGGTCAGGTAGTCTCCCTGTCATATGGAACAGAGAGTGGTGTTTAGGGTCTCCATTTTGAATTTTCTGTATCTTAAGAATTGGTTTAGGAACTTCAGGTCGAGTATGGGATGCATGTCTCTGGACTTTTTGGGTACTAAAAAGAAGATAGAATATATCACTTGGTCTCTTTCTTTTTGGGGTACCGGGGATATTGCTCTATTTGCCAAGAAGCTCTGGAGAGTCGATTTTATGGCTTGCCTCTTTAGTGGTAGCCGCGATACTGTGGATACCACTGTTCTGTTTAGGATTGGCTTCTGTTTGAATTCTATTGCATAGCCCTGTGAAATAGCTTCCATGATCCATCTGTCAGTTGTGGTTTTGTTCCTGATGTGTGCGGATTGGAGGAGCCTTGCTCCGATTGGAGGATGGTTGGCGAAGGTTGTCAGAGGCGGGAATAGGTGTTTGTCTGAGTCAGTTGGAGTGAGACCTGCCTCTGGAATTGCCAAAGTTGAATCTTCCCTTTTGAGTCCTTCCTCTAGTCCTCCCTCTACTGGAGTTTGCAAAGTAGGATGGCTTGAAGGAGTAGGATTTGTTTTGGGAGTATTAGCTCATCTGGTGCCTGTCTTGTTTTCCCCTGTAAGGATGAAAGTGACCCCGAAAGGGGGGAAGGTATGTCTGTTTGGAGCGCCTTTCCTTGTTGTGGCCCTTACCATCCCCTTTTTGCTTCACATATTTTTCCAGTCCTTCTCCAAAGACGAGATCGCCTTTAATCGGTAGCTTATTTAGCATTGCTTTTGATTCTGTGTCTTCGTTCCAGATCTTCAGCCAGATTAGTCTTCTGGCTCTGTTTGATAGTGTGGCCAGGTGAGCGGTCATCTTGAGCATGTCGATTGATGCATCTGTTGGGTATCTGGCTGCTTGTATTGCGTACTTGATGATGTCGGCCTGTTTGGATTTTGGGTCCAGGGTTGGTGCTAGTTCCTCCAACCATGTCACTAGGGCTCGGGATGTGTAGGTCGCTGTATTGGCTCAGCATCTGAGGCCTGTCAATTTGAAGCCCTTTTTCATGTACTCCTCGAGTTTCTTATCTGTTGGATCCCTTAGAAGAGTGTTTGTCTTGGATGGTAGGAAAGTTTTCTTACAGAGCCCAGTGACCTGGTGGTTGACCGTGGGTGGAATACACCAGGTTTTATTGGTGTCCTCCTGTATGGGGTATAACCTGTCAAATGTCTTCCTCTCCGAAATCCTGAAGGGGTCTGGAGACTCCCATTCCTTGGTGACGACCTCCGATAGGGACTCGCAGATTGGGAAATGTTTGTCCCATTTTTGCTTGCCTCAAATGAGGGGGTTTAGTTTCAACTGCTGTTGATGTTCCTGTAGGTCAAAGCCTGCAGTCTCTTTCATGGCCCTGAGGAGCTCTAGCAGGGATTCCATTGCCATGAGCTTCTTGGTGAGGGTGAGTTCCTCCTCCTCCATTGGGATAGCCTCTCCATCTGAGTCAGGAGGATCCGTGCTGTCTGGAGTGGTATCGTGCTGACTGAGGCTGTTGTCATCATTGGATGATGAGGCGGACTGTCCTATTTTACACTTGTGTGATTTGCCCCTGTTGGCTTTGAGAGTGCTTCTACTCTCTCAAGAATTTTAAGCATAAAGGCCTGCTGAGTTTTGAAGAAGTCTTCGGTCATGGAAGGAAGCTCTTCCAGCCCCAAGTCTGCACCCTCCATGCCCTGGTATGCTTCTGGATCCTGTTCGTCTTGCGGTTCGGTCCCTCCATGTTGGTTGGTGCACGTGGGGCAACTGGGACCTTGCTGGCTGGGAAGGAGGGAAGTTTGGCAAGACTTGCACTTCTTTGTCTTGGCCATGGTGGGATCTGAAAGTAGAGGGAGACAGAGAGAGTGCATGAGGGCTCAGCAGTTTGGCGATGAACGTTTCTGTGTGTGTGTGTGTATATGTATATATATATATATATATATATATATATATATATAAAATATCTGTATAATATATGGCTCAAATCCATTCGGCTAGGCTGAGGGATCCAATGCCATGCCCAGTGTGACAGAGTCAACGGGTAGTGGGTGTCGAGGCGGCGGTGTCCCAGGGTTGTGTCTGTCATAGGACATACTGCCCATGTAGCCCCAGCCTGCCTAATTTCCTCTGTAGCTTACAGGGCACAAAGAATAGTTTGCCTGTTTCTGAATGTCAGGCTGTTCCCGAAGGAGTCATGCTACAATAATGGGCTTTAGGTGATATGGCCATAGTGTGGGCTTTAGCATATACATGGTGACAATATTCCCCTATGCAGTATTGTGTGGGGTTGCCGTTTTAACTGTGTGTCCCTTTTAAATACATGCCCCTTTAATGTTCTGACCACTTAGTGGCACTACTGCTGTAAGGCAATTTAACCTATCTTAAAATGGTGGAGCTCGCGCTAGTGCACATGCGCGCTCGCTCACCTAATATGGCATCAGGCAGAGTGTTTCGTGGAGACCGGAGGAGTCTTTTGCTGCAGCAGGGCTCAGTCCCCTCATTTTCAAACATCCTGAATGCCCTGCTGCTTTACAAGTGCGAGTGCATGAATATCTACCACAATAAGAAACATGCTAGCTGTTTAAAATGGCAAACTATATATGCACGTTTGAAAGCTAGACAATAAGTATCGCACTAGCTGTATAAAATGGCAAAGTGTGTAGTTTGAGAGCTATGCTCACAGAGCTAAAGCACCATGAATATCTACAATGATAAGTAACATGCTAGCTGTTTAAAATGACAAACTGACTTTAAAATGGGAAAACCGCCTAGTTTGAAAGCTATTAACAGAGCTAAAGTACCAGTAAGGCTGTAATCAGGCTAACGTGCAACAGTCTAACAGAGAGAGGAATACTTGGAATTCAAGTTACTGAACAAGCCTGCTGACTTCTTGAGCTAAATACAGTACTTGAGCTAGGTAGGCAGGGGTTAGGAATCTTCCCCTTCAGAAAGCAATAGATCTCTTTATGACTGAATCAAATCTTATAAATTAGCAGATCCAAATATCACCAATATGCTACCAGATTATTGTAGTGTTCTGAATTCCTCTTTTTTTTTTTAAACTTGCATCACAGAGCAGTTACCCAACTCAGCAACTGCCTGCTTAGACTCATGTGAATGTAATATCAGTAAAATCAGCTAGATTGTCTTACCTCTCTAAATAGTTGATGAGGAGCTAGGTGAGGTGCATGTAGCCTCTGCGATTCGCATTAAGGAACTGGAGAGCAGAGAGACACAGCAGGACCTAGGCAGATTGGCGTTCTAAAATCTGGTCACGTGCATCACTAGCCTATGAGATGGACGTCAACCCAGATGGTAATGGATGGGGGATGCTGTAAGGTGGCGCTCATGCAAACAATGTTTCTCGTTGATTTTGATGTAGTAGAGCTGTTTCAATAGATAGCTATACCTACATGTCCCCTGCCTAATTCTTTATTGCTTGCATCCAATCCATAAACTATTCCCAAGTCTGAGCCCTATAATCACTGCCATCTTAAACAGCAGCCGACACCTTCAACAGAACTTTGACAAAACATAATGTTTAGATACAGTTCCACTTGTATTTCACATTAGTTGTGTGTCTCCTCCCCATTATTTATTATTGAGGACATTTGCATGAAAACAGGAGCTATGCTCCTAAAAGTTTCATCTATTTCAGTTGCTTTCTCCCTACTTGAAGTCATAATGCACTGTTTGTGACAACACAGTTACTCCCATGGCAACAGATTGAGATGTAACAACATAGGATTGTGACTTGAACTGGGGAGTAAACTATAAAGGCATATGAATTGTAAGGGTTAAAGATCATGTATTCATGCAAATTTTCACAGTGATTAATAAATGGGAGGTGATATCTGTAGAATATATAGTATATGGAATGCAACTGAATTGTATCTGATTATTATGTTTTTTAAAGTTATCTTGGAGGCATCAGCAGCTCTTTGATTCACACATAATGCTCACTGCCATCACTCATGTCACAGTTTTATGAAAACATTTGCCAAAATAAAACATATCCCATAGCCCAGTTTGTAATGAATTAAATACCTACATGAATTATGCCTCCATTCCATGTGTTCACAACCCTCCCCTGTCATATACCACCCCATTCTCATTCCTAATTGTGCTACTCCTCACTATCACATCCTCGCATATCAAGAACTGCTGTGGCTAAATCCACAACTTAACCACATATTGTGATTCTCTAAATGAAAAAAATGCCCCTTAGCTTCTGTTTTTGTTCTCTGGTCCTCCTATAACCTATCATCTCCCAACTCCATGTCCAGTCTTACTTAGAAATATGACCGATGCTCTTTCTCTCTTAACTGCCACACATAGATGACTCAACTGACGCTCTCTCTCCTGCACCTAAACTGCCTCATGTGCACTCTCTCTCATTAACTTCCAATATGTCTCTTTCTCCCTCACCCACCCTGACTCCATGTACATAAAAACAGCTCTGTACACAATTCAAACTATTTAATGCCAAATATACAGTGGTAGTTGTACAAAAGTTGACCAGGTACTAAGGTAATGCTGAGGTATACAAACACTACTATGTTGGGCAGAGACTTAACATTAAAGGTAAACCAGCACTTTTGTTAGACACATAAAAATGGGGAAGGGGAAACAAACATAAGACAAGAAATAAAGATATACTGCACATTTAACTCAAATTTAATAACACATACAGTGAATACAGTACATTGCACATAAATGGGTTGGAAATAAAATGTATAGAAAGGAGCTTCCAAATGAGGTCCCCACTGTGGGCTGCTGTCCTAGTGGCTGGGATCAGTTCAAATGGACCAAATGAAATGAAACCAAAGCAATATGATGAATAGATCACACCAGCCACAAAAGCTAAATTTCAATCATTAGGTTAAATAATTTTATTCTTTATGTCAGCTTGAAAGTCATTCCCAATTTTTATGTTTGCTTGTGCGCATGCGCAGGAAACATGTTGTGGCAGCTTGCTGGAGAAGCAGGTTGTGGAGATGCGGCAGTGTTGTGGCCAATGCCACCACTACTTTTTGGGGCTCATTTGTGAGTCGCCAATGAAGGAGTATGCTGGCTATGACAGTAGTCTGCAAGTGTGCTACCAACTTGAAACAATTTCTCTGCTGCAGTGAGGGAGCACCCCCTCATTGCAGGGCGTGCCTTGCCTGGTGTAACATTTCAATGAACATGGTGGTAGCTGACAGCGCCTCTCACAGTCCCCAGCAAGCCGACTTCCGGGGTGCCCAATTCCCCTGTCGGCATGGCCCCTCCCCAGTTCATTTGACAATGGGGGAGCCTAATCCCGTCCGGCATATGTGCCCCTTTGCTGTGTTTTGTCTGCCGAGGGGAGTGCCCAATCCTCCTCAGCATCATTCCCCCCCAATACAGACATGCTTGCTGAACGGGGGGCCCAATCCCCATCAGCTTCAGTGCCCTGTCCCCAATCTGCTGTGGGGGGTGACCAATCCCCCTCAGCATCATCCCCCAAACACAGACACACTTGCTGACAGGGTGCCCAATCTGCCTGTCAGCATGTTTAACCCACCCATCATATCAGTATTTTCCTGCCCCCGTCCCACCCCCATTGTGTGCCACACTGGGAGCCCACCCAGGTGTGGCTGACATGACCCCCCAAACTCTAACCATGTCTGAGGCAACACCTTAGCTCAAGCTCAAAATGTAACTGCTTCTGACCACTCCCCCCATTGCCTACCCAGCCTCCCATTCTGGTTGACTGTTACACCCCTCTCCCTTGCATAGCTAGATAACTCTCCCCTTGGGGTATCACCCTTCTAGCCTCACTGTGTCCTCCCCATTCCACCCTTGCCCTCCCGATCCCCCCTTCCACTCTCCTGCTCCACCCACTCCCTCTCCCCCTCTTGACAAAACCACTCAGGTGACTGCTCAGCCCTCTTCTGACCCTTGTACCCTCCCCATCCCCTTCTCCTTCCCCCTTAAGTGCTTCCACCCCTTTTTATCCCCCCTCCTTTGCTGATGCTGTACTTAGCCTTAGAAAATGGGTGGAGAGAACTCTTAATGCTGATTGGCTAAAACCAACAACCAGCTGGTCGGGTATGAGGCAACAGAGACCGAGAAATAATAAGTCCCAGTCTCTGTGTCCTCATTTCCTTCTAATATTATTGTGCTCATAGAATGTTAAAAAAAAATCTGCTACCATGTTCTCTTTTTCCGTTAGCGAGGGAAAGCCTCCCCGACCCAACTCACTTCACTAAAATTCCCACAAGGGCACTCTCCACATACAACTAGCACAAAGGCTGAAACCCACATTTTTTTTTTTTCACGTAATCAACAAATGTACTTGCCGGCACCGCACCCGCTCACTTGTGGTCAATGACCGCAATGTACGGTATTTGAAACTCTGACTGTTCCATATGAAAAAACGTTTTTTCTCAGCTTTGTGTTTTTAGCAAGAGAGTATAACCCCACACCTGTCACAATAATAGCTTCCAGCAGTTGCTCTGACCTCCTCGGGTATTTTGAATAAAAATAAATAAATAAACATTCACCTTTTTGGCTTCATCGTGGACTCTCTGTACTGCCTAGAAATCTCGCTTCAGTACAAGAGCATCTCACAACACCAGAGAGCAATATCTGCTGAACTGCTTAAACTGAAACCTGCTTAGTGAGTCAGTTTTAAATCGAGTAAACCATATTCACACACACACACACATCAAAAAAGCAGTGATAAAATGAAAAAGAAAGCCGTCAACCAGATCGGCTTCTCTGACAGCATGGAATACTGTATTCAAAAGGGCGGTGCGATGCTGTTTAGCAGCTAAATGCACAAAGCTGCTTCTCTACCATACACTGCTACCCGCCAGAAAAAAAAAAATATTAGAGTAACGAAAGCCATCTCTCCACGGCTTACTGTGATCGGCGACAGAAAGCAGGGAAGGGTTTGTGTCAGTCACAAACAGTAGTGCTGTTGTGGGAGATAGACTTGTTTCTCTCTTTCGCTGGCTCACTAAACTAATTTTGCCGAGCACCTCTGTCTCCCAACCTAGTCTATGGTGTGTCAAATATTAAAAAATAAAAAGCTACACTAACTCTTGCTGCTCCCAAAAGCCCTGTGTGTGGGGGTAGAGAAGGGGGAACTATGGCAGGGGCTGTATTAACACAAAAGTCTTCCATCTAAAAAAACAGCATTCAAATGCAGGTGGAGGAACTATTTTATGACAAAATTTATTTGAAAGTAATTTTTAATTAACATTTTTTATTAAACATTTTTTTCTCAATGCCCATTTCTAAAGCGCAATAATACCCTCCAGAATTGGCGGTATGGGCAATACGGACCTTCAGAGGCTATAAGGCCCTCCGCCTGCGGCGTCGGGCCTCATTACGCCCCTGGGCGGTCCGTTTGCCCAATACCGCCCACCCTGTTGGGTATTATTGCTTACATAGTACTAATTATGACGCTGTAACCTCTTGTAAGCTATGTAACTGTATCACTATAACCTTCTGTAAGCTTTGTACCTAGCCTGACCATATGATGTTTATTGTGTCTGTCTGTTAACCTGACGTGGAACCTTTGTAAAAGAGCCTGTGCTCAAAGGTGCTTTCCAAAATTCTAATAAAGAAAAAAGAAAGTAAAAAAAGAAAATGGTCTGCAGTGTTTTTTTTTTTTTTTAAAATAACCTGAAACATAGAAAATGGTCCCTCGCCGTCGGGTCCCCTCCCCCAACCCACACTCACCCTCTGAGCACCCCACCTCCCTTCACCCCCCTCACCCCCATACTTATCTCTGGAGTCTGGCACAACGATCTTCAGTGGAGCGGGAACATGTCTGCATTCTTCAAAGCTGACCATGAACTGAAGAAATGCCGGTAAGCTGTATAATGGCATAAATGGGGGTCTTCAACTTAGGTGGATATCTCGGCCATTTTTGTGACTTTTGGCCCCAAATTTTCAACATGGGGTTCTTGTGACCCCTACTCATGAACTCAGTCACTGTCATGTTGTTATTTGGTCCTGAAAGGTGATTTCGCAGTCACTGCGTAGAATCACCTTCCGGGATTGATTAACGAAATGACAGTGTCACTGTTCATGAGGTGGGCTCTCAAAAAGTCTATGTTGCAAATTTGGTGAAAAAAAAAAAAAAAATGACTGTGTTATGAGTGTGTGTTGCGTAGTTCCCATGCACGCTTGTAACTTTGAGAATTTTTTTATATTTTCACTCCAGATTTTCAACACTGCCATTTTTCCACACCTCCTTATGAACAGTACACCTGTCATTTTTCACATCTTGCCCAAAATGTGTTTTCGCACATGTGGTGCACAAATCAATGTTCAGGACAGATTAAAAAAATCACAGTGACAGTGTTCATAAGGAGAGGTCCCAAAAAGCCCATGTTGCAATCTGGTGAACAAATTAAAAAAAATGACTGCGTTACTAGCATGAGTTGTACAGTTTCTACATACACTTGTAACTTTGCCAATTTTTTATATTTTTACTCCAGATTTTCAACATTGTCATTTATGAAAACCACCTTATGAACAGTACAGCTGTCATTTTTCACATCCTGCCCAAAACATGTTTTCACACTGTGGTCGCTGTGTGAAATCACCATTCGGGACAGATTAAGAAAATCACAGTGCCACTGTTGATGAGTGGAGGTCCCAAAATGCTTATTGTGAAAATGTGGTATAAAAATTCCCCCAAATAATTGCATTACGGATGTGCGTTGCTCAGTTTCTACGCATGCTCTTGACTTCACCAATTCTTTTATATTTTCACTCCAGATTTTCAACATTACCATTTTTTTACACCTCCTCATGAACAGTACAGCTGTCATTTTTCACATCCTGCCTGAAATGTGTTTTTTTTTCACCTGTGGCACAAAATGGCAGTCACTATGCAAAATCATCTTTCAGCTAATAAACTGATAGTGTCACTGTTCATGCGGTGGGGGTCACAAAAAAAACATGTTGAAAACTTGGAGTGAAAAAACCAAGAAACGTCCAGGGCATTAGGTTTTCTGACCATAACGCCCTACCCTGTAGGGACTGACAGGCATCAGGGGTGTGACCTGGGATTGTCAACAGCAATGCTTACACCATTCCACCCCCACCCCCACCATGCAGTCCGTGACACGCATCGAGGTGTGCTATGGACTCTTTAGCCCCAAAGTTCACCCCATTCTCCTATACTGCACCCATTTCAGTGTATTTCCTTATGGAATGGGGTGAATGTAAAGCTTAAACACCCCAAGGCACACCTCAACACTTGTTGGTGTCTGCAGGGTAGGGTGAGGTGAAATGGTGTGAGCGCATGGGTGATGACCCAAAGGCACACCCCAATGCCTGTCCATCTCTGTAGGGTGGAGGTGGGGCTGACTTCAGTTCAGTATGTCACTGCTATTCCTATTCTGCATCTGTCTAACTCCTGCACTTCCAATGCTAATGCCAGCAAGCAAACATTCAGCATTGACAAATGCTTGTTGATTGTTGTTGTTGTTGTTTATTAGGAATAGCCATTGAGCTTGTGCTCATTCACAATGACAACCTTTTTCACACATTAACACATACAAGTGCAATACATACAGCAACAAAATGTACATTAAACATGCTTATTATATTTACCACAATTAGATAAAACATTTATGAGATTGTACATTAGAGAACAGATATTTCTTTAGTATGGAAACAGACAGAGGTTTAGAATATGGATCCCTAAAACAGGATGGAAGTTTATGCCAAAACTTCAGGACCAAATGACTGAAATTTTGTGTTGACATTTTAATAAGAATCTTGGGGACAACTAACTGAGAAATTGAGAGTTTCTTAAGGATGGAACAATATTCCAGAAAACTAGCCTTGTCTACCACAAGCTTTTTCAAGTGTTTTAAGCATATCCATATTGTATCAGAATATTGTAAATAATCAAAGCTTACATTAATGTCCTTTCAGCAGTTGTTAACTGTATAATAATTTTCTCATGTAGCCATGAAAGGATCCATACTAATGTTTCATATATGTTTTTTACTCATGAAAGAGTTTAAATGTAACCCCTAGGTGGCACTATCCCAAGGGCTACAACCCCTGCCTGCTTGGCTAGTAGCAGGTTAAGGGGCCAGGGTAATGAAATGGGTGCCTCCACCCGGAGGTCAGGGTTGTTCGAGGTCAAGCTAACCAGGGCACAGCCCTCCAGTACACTGTAACCCCCCTCTTTCCCATCTAATGGCCTGAATAATATACAATAATTACTTTCACAATGACCCTTATTCACTAGGCAATTACCCACACTGTACACTTACCACCAGGGCTGATTCCTCTAACTTGACCCTGGGGACCCCTTGTAAAACAAGATTAAGCACAGCAAATAGCAACAGTACAATACTTTTGGCACAAACTGGAACCAGAGTCAGGTTAAATGCAAACAAAGTTAAATCTGATTTATTCAGGGGACTTGAATGGGGGGGAGGGCATAATCAGGTTGATTTGCTTAAAAGCTATATTAATCAGACAGTTATACATGCAGTTCAGATTTCCTACACAGTCACACACTCTGGGTACCTAGGTAGGAAAACGTTGGGCTAGCCAGGAATGTTGCAGCTGGTTGGGGCCCTGTGATGCACAACACACACTATTTGTAATCCAGAGCTGGAGGGCTCAGTTCATGAAAGAAAAGGCAACAAGACAATCAGATGACAACACTTTTAGATTTAGCTGTTGTTGCTGGGAGCTACCCTGATATTTAGTCATGATACCCAATACTGGACACAGGCAGGACAAAATCAAGACTGCAGGCTGTTGAGCTGGAGTGCCCGGAGAAGCAGGGCCCACACAAATCACTGAGGTGTCGTTTTTGTTCAAGGCGTTGAGCAGGTGGTTGATACTCAGTCCGGTCTCTCATCGATGACTTTCTTTGCATATCAGGTATTCTGGCTGGGCCAGTGTAGCAGGGCCCAGGCAAATGGAAATGGATACGGATTCAGTCTGTGGAGCTGGATACAGCCTCCAGCAAGCAAAACACAGTTCAGACACACAGTGGGGAACCAAATCACGACCCACTATAAGCACACAGCGCATTCACACGTAAGAAAATTCCACTGTACCAGGCAAATGGCTCTCTGGTCGCAATTACAGAGTCTCTGCACAATCCAGGAGTTCAGAGGTAGCTGGAAGTCCTGACAGACCAATCGCATTCAACAACTCTTCAGTATTCTTCAGGTTAAAGCCTGGTCACAATTCAGTGGCTTAATTTGCTCTCCAAATTCGGATTCGGTCTGAAAAAAAAGCACAAGTTCCCTCTTAGGAACAGCAGGCAGGCATGCAGTCCAAACTCAGGCATTTCTACAGTTCTCCCGTGCAAATCCACTATGTATTGCTGCTTGAACTATCTCGAGCTGTTACTTCTTCACTTCCCAACTCAAATCTAACTGAAATTGCAAGCAATGTGGGACTTTCCCCAAGATCCAAAAAGGTTCAGTTGGCTGATTTGTCTGTCACTCACAACAAGGGTTCCCCCTCCAGGTTATTTTAGGCACCAAAAGCCCAAAACTGCAATTCCTACAAGTTTTGGCCCCACCAAGCACCTGTAGGCAGGCTCCATTTTAGAGTCCCAAACGTACTGATTGGCCATTCTGACAGTCTAAGACCAAGATGATGGAAACAAACAGAACTGTCCATGCTGCAAAGAAGGCAGGTTAGAACAAACTACAATATTATTACTACTCTAACAAATGATCAGCAAACAAGTACATCTTTTAACAGAGCTCTCTCTCAGATTAATTATGACTGCATTCCAGGCAGCTCTTAAAGAGACAGTACACAGAGGCTATACAGGCACTCTCTGGCAATACATTTAAACTGCTAAAACACAGGACACTGGCCTGGCAGTGAACATTTAAGCAAGCTCAAGGAAGACTTTTCAGGAACCCCCATTTGTAGGGGGGTTACACCATTTCCTGCCTGGAGAAAACTTGGCATCCACGTCAAGTCTGTACCATCATGCATCAGTTAATATAAACTTATTACTT
Source organism: Neoceratodus forsteri (assembly GCA_016271365.2). NCBI lineage: Eukaryota > Metazoa > Chordata > Ceratodontiformes > Ceratodontidae > Neoceratodus > Neoceratodus forsteri. Next base: position 836,063,683 of record CM028132.1, read on the forward strand.
TACTATACATATCCACTACACTTCACAATACTATATCCACAATGACAATGCTTATGCACGTTTCATACATGAGATACTGATTCCACCATGATTAACATACTTGTAACATCACAATACTGATTCATGTTATAACTTCTTGAACATTAACCAATGTAAGAGGGTGCCCTTCCCTGTCAGCTAACTTGGAGCTGGATGGGGCAGGGGCACAATACTGAGAAGGAAGAACAATCAACCTGGAATTGGCCATTAAGCTCAGTTTAGGTAGTGAGCTCTGAGAAATATAAACACCTTTGTTAACCACATTGAAAGGCAAATCCACTGGCCTCCTGGAAGAATCATAACTGAAGTGCAATACTGGCTTGACAGCTCAGTCAGTCTTTCTGGGGGGAACAGCCACAGTCTTTGTACTTTCAGCACTAACTTAGGAGTTGTCGTTATTCGTGAGGGGTGCCTCTGCACAGATGGGAATGTCCAAACTGGGAGCACTGTCAGCTCCTTGCTCTGTAGGCTCTGTTTTCACAGCACTTGACTCATTTAAAGAAGGTTCTGGCACAATTAGGCTTTGTGGCACTGAAGGAGGGCTGTCAGCACTCTCATATTGTTGGTCAAGTTCTGGTGTGTCACCAGACAGACTCAGACCATCAGCACCTTCTTCAGGCAAGTCACACAGTTCCACTAAACACAGAGTCTGTAACCTCACATGTGATGCTTTGCACCTCACTTTTAGGGAGCATTGGCTCCAATGATGAAGCTGGGGGGTTAGGCAGTCCAGAAGGCCCAGCTTCTTCCCCGCAATTAGTCATAGGGTTACCTCAAAACAGCTGACTCAATTCATAGGAGGGGTAATAGGCATTGTCACACTCACTATCATCAGAGGTGGACTGACGGGCATTATTATTCTGGGCCTGCTGCGGGGGAAATCTTAACTCTGTAACTACTGGGGTAGGCTGACTCTGTCTCTTTTTTGCAGCAGCACAAGTCACAGGCCCATGGGAGGCAATGTCTGCTGGCTCAGCTTCAATAATAACTTGGCCAATAGGCAGCAATTGGTTACGGTGCATGATCTTGACAGCTTTGGAGTTATTCTCTGGGTGTATCTTGTATACTGGTAGATCACCCAACTTTCCAACTACTACATGAGGAAGATGGTGTCATCTATCAGCAATTTTGTGCTTGCCATGTAGTCCCAAATTGCATAACAACACTTGGTTTCCGGGTTGTAGCTCTTGAGCCTTTACTTTCTTGTCATGCCTCTCTTTGTTGGCAAGATTTCTTTTAAAGCGGCCATTGTCTGCGCCAGTTGATATGCATGGTTCAACTGAGCTTTCAGTTTCTGTACATACTGCAGGTAGTTTTCAGCTCGGACCCCATCTGGAGAGACCCCAAAACAGACATCAACTGGCAGGCGGGCCTCCCTCCCAAACATGAGGCAGTAGGAGAAGAACCCAGTAGCATCATTTTTGGGGCAATAGTACGCGTGTACCAAGGTGCTAATCTGCTGGCTCCACTTATGCTTGCCTTTTGGGTGGAGGGTGCCCAGTATGTCTAGAAGGGTGCTGTTAAAATGTTCTGGTTGAGGATCCGCCTGTGGGTGATAGGGGGTGGTTCTTGACTTCTGCATCCCCTCAGAGAGAGCATTTCTTTGATTAGCCAACTTTCAAAGTCTCTGTCTTGGTCAGAGTGGATCCACTGGGGGGCGCCATAGTGGATAAAGAAATTTTCCACTAGCACCTTGGCCATGGTAGAGGCCTTTGATCTTTAGTTTGAAAAGCTTGTGCATACCATGTGAAATGATCTGTAACCACTAACACATTGCCAATATTTCACTGATCAGGTTCTAAACACAAAAAGTCTATGCAGACCAGTTCCAGGGGGTGCTGGTAATAATATTGACAAGGGGGGAAGCCCTCTGAGGCAGGGCTTTCTTTTGCAGGCAAAGACTTCAGGTCTTTACATGGTGCTCAACATCGGCCCCCATCTTAGGCCAGTAGAATCGAGATCATACCAGGTTGAGAGGTCTGTCGATACCGAGGAGACCTATGTGATTATGGAGGGACCTCAGTACCAAATCTTTAAAGGCTGTGGGCAGGACCAATTGCTGTTTGTCTACTCAACCACTGCAATCCACTGTCTCTCTGTATAACAACTGATTGTGTAACTTCAACCTGGGGCCTTCTTTAAACAATAGGGCAGTTTGCAAGTCAGGGGAACGCAACTGGGACACATCTTTCCCCACACACACGGCATCAAGTGCTGGCTGAATCATAGGATCTTGGGATTGAGCCCACTAGGTGCTGTCATTATCAAATTGAGGTAGTGCACTAATACCTAAAGCAGACAAATAGCAACAGGCAGCCGGTATGCAGGTATCAGGAGAGCCCAAGCAATCTACTAAACAGTCCACTGTGTCCTTAGACATCTGTTCATCTCTATCAAGCTTTTGGCACAATGCTTGGATGTCAGGTTCCGACAACCTGACCCAATCACTCTTGAAAACTGGCCTACCTGACAGGGCATCAGCATCAATATGGTTCAGTCCTAGGCTGTATACGACAGCATAATCATAGGTTGATAAAGCAGAGACCCACCGGTGCCCAGTGGCATCCAACTTAGCTGAAGTCTGTACATAGGTTAATGGGTTATTGTTGGTCTTCACCAATATCTTTGCCCCATAGAGGTACTCATGAAACTGGTCAACAATGGCCCATTTTAGGGCAAGAAACTCCAGCTTGTGCACAGGATAGTTTCATTCTGACGAGGTCAAGCTCCTGCTGGCAACAGCCACTGGTCTCAAACCATCCTCATGGTCTTGATACAGCACAGCTCCTAGGTCCTGCAGACTAGCATCCGTATGCAGCACACAGGGCTTGGTAGGGTCAGCATAGGCGAGGATGGGGGCATGGGTGAGCTGGTATATGACTTCATGGAAGGCTGCTTCACATTCGGGTGTCCAGCATGGCCCAAAAGGTTCACCTGTCCAGAAGTATACTTTCTCTGGTTCTTTGACAGCCCATTTCTTGTATATATGGTTGGTAAGGGGGTAACCCTTGGTGAGATTCAGGAGCGGGTGAATCACCTTGGAATAGTCTTTTATGACCCTGTGGTAGTAGCCACAGAAACCCAGGAAATGTTGTAGTTCTTTCAAGTTATGGAACTGGGGCTAAGTAGTCAGTGACTCGACCTTACTGGGATCAGGCTCTGTGCATTCTGTAGATGCTATGTGCCCCACATACTTCACAGAGGTTTGAAAAAACTGGCACTTGTCAATGGACAGCTTGAGGCTGAAGTCTTCCAATTGGTCTAGGACTTTAAACAGTCAGGTCTCATGCTCTTCTAATGTGCATCCAAACACAATGACATCATCTAGGTACACTAGGCATTCCAGCAAGTTCATATCTCCCACCACACGTTCCATCAGTCGCTGAAAGGTGGCCAGGGCACCTGAAATCCCCTGTGGCATTCTCAAGAATTCATAGAACCCCAAAGGACAGATGAAGGCAGTTTTCTCATGGTCCTCTGTGGCCATTGGAATCCGGCAATATCCACTGCGAAGATCCAATCCTGAGAACCATTTGCTCCCATTCAAGCAATCCAGGGCATCTTGTATATGGGGCATGGTGTATTGATCTATAATGGTCCGCTGGTTCAGGGTTCAATAATCAACACACACCCTCACCAACCCATTCTTCTTATGCACAACCACAATGGAAGAGGCATATGGGCTCTTTGATTCCTGTATCATGCCAGCAGTGAGCATTTCCTGCAGGTGTCTCCTCACATCATTTATGTCTGCTGAGTCGAGGTGTCGGGATCTCTCTCGAAATGGCCAGTAATCATGCAGGTGTATATGATGCTCTGCACCCTGGACACATCCCATGTCCCATTCTTTTAATGAAAGCACTTGGTCTCTCTGGGCGAGTTTCTTGCTAATCCTAGCCTGCCATTCAGCTGGCAGAGGGGAATCACCAAAATCAATTAAGTCCAGGGTCACTCTCTCCTTTCGGCCAGAGTACTTGTTATTGGGTTAATACTGCAGTGTCTGCACAGTGTACTGTGGCTAGAGTGAACCCTCTGTTCACCCGGACCTCCAGATCTGACACATTTCGAATCTGGACCATCACTCATCATGCATAGGCATGGGCAAGGGCAGGCAAGATGCTGGGTTTAACCAATAATCCTTCTGGCAACTTTCCATCACCTGGTGCATCCAACATTAATATTTTGTTCTTTACATTTCTCTTTAGGCAGACTTCTCCATGGATTATGAACTGGGCATTGGGGGCCAATACCAAGGAGTCAGGTTCCTTTTTCCACACTATCCCCACTGGCTCATCTGAGCCCTCTTCATTGAGTTTCTGTTGTAAGTCATTGCTTTTTTTACTAAGGCTGGAATTCTTAGTGCCCATCCAGTCAGTTGCCCTTGTTTCTCATGGCAGAGTTGTACTAGTCTCCCAAACATGTAGGCATTTGTTCCAATTAACAGGGGTACCCTATCATACAGTCCAGTGGGGGGACACACTAGGGCCAGTGTCTCTACGTGCTCCTCTTCACCAGTTACAGTGGCAGGAAAAGACAACCAGAGGCAGATATATCCTAGGTAGGGATAAGACTTGTCACTCAACCCTCACACATGTAGGCCTTCCAGGGACTGTAATGGCACATCAGGTAAGTGTTTGTCATGCCAGTCCTGAAATACTATGGTCACTTGTGACCCACTGTCAAGCACAGCTCGAGTAGGAATACCATTCACAACCACAGTAGTCTTCATTGAAGGGCCCACTATTTTGGACCAGTCTGGAGGGACAACAGCAGGGGCCTGGACAGATGATTTACCCACAGAGAGGTTTGAGTTAGGATGGCCAAAGCCTTCACTGTGGTCATTTCATACACCCCTTGACCACTGACTCATTTTCTGAAGATCTCCTTGAAGCTGGTTCACCACTTTCTCTAGGTCCTTCTGAGACCGGCATTCCCTCTTCACATGGCCATCCTTGCCACAATTGTGAGAAATGACAGGCTCTTGGGGCATCCTTGGGGAAAACATAGCAGGGGTTGCTGGAGCATCGATGGGAGATTGTGATCTGACTTCTGCTGGTAGTGTACCATGTCTCAAAAGTTCCTTTAGGGTGGCAGTCAATTGCTTGAGCCAAGAAGCCACCCTCAGTAGAGGATGCCCGAGAGTGCATCCCCACCCCCATAACAGTCACGTCCTGACAGGGGCCAGGGTCTCTGTCAGCAGGGGATACCTCAGTGAACGCACACGGTTGTACTTTTCTGACTTCCTTCAGCAACTCCCTCCCCCACCACCATTTAGCCCATGGCAGGACACTCGTAGTGGTCTCCATTTCGGAAGGGCCTGCCGGTGCCATGATCACTTGAGCTGCACTCACCCTATAATTACAATCTCCCTCTTCACCTTTTACCTCCTGGAGTTCTTTTGTCAAGTCATAGTAGTCAAGTGGGTTACCTCTCCTATTCTGGAGCCTTAACTGGATGATCTGCAGTTTAGAATGCTTGGCATATTGCAGTATGCACCCCAATCTCTCACGGTTCAAATCACTGCTGGCTGCCCCACCTTATCGGTAAGCTTTCTGCAGAGCTCTTTCTAGGCGAGTAACATACACAGACAAACTTTCCCCCTTCCATTGTTTGGTACCTTGGAATTTCCACATTAAAGTCTCCCCTGACTCAGTGCTCCCAAAATTGCCTTCAAGTACAGATAGGTACTTCTGAGCAGATGCATCAGGGTTCGTGGACCTCAGAAATGTAATGGCTTCAAGGGCGGGACCCCTCAACCTTTCTATGATTATTTTCTGCTTCTCAGTCTCCGCACACTGCCGCTTGGGTACCAAGAGGGCAACATAAGTGATCCAGGTCTCCCAGTCATCCTCCCCTTGGGGGGGTGGGGAGGGTGCCCGAGAAGATTCTCAGCCTTCGGTAGGAGTCGTGACTAATGTCAGGTACAGGTATAGATGCCAGCATTGGCATGGGCACAGAATGTGGGGCAGTAACAGGTGCTGGAGTGGTAGGGGGTGTTGGGGAAGGAACACCCCCAGGTGGCAGGAATAGTTTCTTAAAGTTTACGGTTTTCCCTTCCTCCAGCAACAACTTAGCAAATTTCTCCTCAAAAGTCTCAGATAATGGTGGGAGATCATCCTCCCCAGGGTCTTTACTGTTTTTTGTTATCACTCTCCAGGTGGCTAGGACCCCTTCTAAGGCAATACTCTGTGGCACTTTAGAGCTGTACATGAAGTCACTACACTCTACGAAGGCTATGAAAGTTTGGGCAATCAAATCAACCTGTCGACTCACCACCACAGGGTTTTTTAAACATTCAACTTTGGAGAGTGCTCCCTCTACAGTGTAGTTGCTGGTACCCAGGGGAATATCCAGTATAAGCAAAGCATTTTGGGTGTCGATCTCCTGCTCTGTACACCACCCCACCAAATGGTGTACAGCCATTTCTACTGGGGTAGCCATTAATCTTTAACAATAATTCATAATTTTTGGCCACTAGAAGGCACAAAATACCAGCAGTGAGCCTCCAAGATATAACCCCTAAGTGGCGCTATCCCAATGGCTACTACCCCTGCCTGCTTGGCTAGTAGCAGGTTAAGGGGCCTGGGTAATGAAACTGGTGCCTCCACCTGGAGGTCAGGGTTATTAGTGGTCAAGCTAACCTGGGCACAGCCCTCCAGGACACTGTAACACCCCTCTTTCCCTTCTAGTGGCCTGAACAATATACAATAATTACTTTCACAATGACCCTTATTCACCAGGCAATTACCCACACTGTTTGCACTTACCACCAGGGCTGGTTCCTCTAGTTTGACCCTGGGGACCCCCTGTAGAACAAGGTTAAGCACAGCAAATAGCAACAGTACAATACTTTTTGCACAAACTGGAACCACAGTCAGGTTAAATGCAAACAAAGTAAAATCTGATTTATTCAGGGGACTTGAACAAGGGAGGGGCGTAATCAGGTTGATTTGCTTAAAAGCTATATTAATCAGACAGTTATGCATACAGTTCAGAGTCCCTACACAGTCACACACTCTGGGTACCCGGGTAAGAAAACAGTGGGCTAGCCAGGAACGTTGCAGCTGGCTGGGGCCCTGTGATGGAAGAAAGCAACATTCACAACGCACACTATTTGTAATCCGGAGCCGGAGGACTCAGTTCATGAAAGACAACTCAACAAGACAATCAGATGACAATACTTTTAGATTTAGCTGTTGTTGCAGGGAGCTGCCCTGATGTTTACTCACAATATCCAATACTGGACACAGGCAGGACAAAATCAGGGCTGCAGGCTGTTGAGCTGGAGTGCCCGGAGAAGCAGGGCCCACACGAATCACTGAAGCGTTGTTCCTATTCAAGGCATTGAGCAGGGGGCTGATCCCTTATTCCAGTCTCTTGTTGATGGCTTTCTCTGCGTAGCAGGTATTCTGGCTGGGCCAGTGTAGCAGGGCTCAGGCAAATGGAAATGGATACAGATTCAGTCTGTGGAGCTGGATACAGCCTCCAGCAATCAAAACACAGTTCAGACACACAGTGGGGAACCAAATCACGACCCACTATAAGCACACAGCACATTCACACGTAAGGAAATTCCACTGTACCAGGCAAATAGCTCTCCGGTCGCAATTACAGAGTCTCTGCACAGTACGGGAGTTCAGAGGTAGCTGGAAGTCCTGACAGGCCGATCGCATTCAGTAACTCTTCAATCTTCTTCAGGTTAAAGCCTGGTCACAATTCAGTGGCTTAATTCACTCTCCAAATTCGGATTTAGTCCGAAACGAAAACACAAGTTCCCTCTCAGGAACAGCAGGAAGGCATGCAGGCTAAACTCAGGCCTTTCCACAGTTCTCCCATGCAAATCCACTATGGATTGCTGCTCAAACTATCTCGAGCTATTACTTCTTTACTTTCCAACTCAGATCTAACTAAAACTGCAAGCAGTGTGGAACTTTCCCCAAGATCCAAAAGGTTTAGTTGGTTGATCTGTCTGTCAGTCTCAACAAGAGCACCCCCTCCAGGTTATTTATGCGCCAATAGCCCAAAACTAAAATTCCTACAAGTTTTAGCCCCACCAAGCCCCTGTAGGCAGGCTCCATTTTAGAGTCCCAAATGTACTGACTGGCCAATTCTGACAGTCCAGGACCAAGATGATGGAAACAAACAGAACTGTCCATGCTGCAAATAGGGTTGCCACCTGTCAGTTTTTTTACCTGGTGATCAGGTTTTCAGGGTCCCTATCATTTAATCCGGTTTTGCTGTGTGCTGGTCAGGTTTTTGAACCATTTTGAGTGCTCACATACTTTTGAAACAAATGTCATATTAGTCATTGTTTCAGCTGCATGTCCAGTTTACAAACAAGTTCTGTTGTCACTATAACCCTTTGTTTGTGAAAGCAGTCACCCTATGAAGTGTAAAGTATGGCCTGTAACACCATTAGCAATTACTTAACCTAATCTTTTCCATTATACCTTAAAGTGGCATAGTAGCACAGCTGCCCCCACCTTTTGTAACAGTAACAGACAGTTGTCTTCCACTTTCATTTGCTGGCAAACATTTTCATCTCTAACAGAATTTAGGCATTTTTAAATGTTTTAAATTATATTTTTTCCTCAAGAAAATGGTATGGTCAGTTCTTTTTCTTTGAAATAGTACTGTGGACATGAACAGGGAAAGGAGCCAGAAAAAGATATAAAGTACAGATAACAGGAATCAATGTATTATGTATTATTATTTACCATGCATACTGTTGTATGCTATTTACAGTATTCTCCTTGTCTCCCCCAGATCATATCTGTAAAAATTTCTTTTATCTCTGTATGTTTATTTGGTAAACCAATGTCAATAAATAAATACGTAAGTAAATGGATGACTAGGGGTGGAGCTTATGCTCCGGTTTTTGCCCCATCCAAAGGTGGCAACCCTAAGCAGGTTAGAACAAACTGCAAAATTAATACTAGTCTAACAAATGATCAGCAAACAAGTATATCTTCTAACAGAACTCCCTCTCAGATTAATTATGACTGCAATTCCGGCAGCTCTTAAACAGACAGTACACAGAGGCTATACAGGCACTCTCTGACAATACATTTAAACTGCTAAAATGCAGGACACCAGCCAGGCAGTGAGCATTTAAGCAAGCTCAAGGAAGACTTTTCGGAAACCCCCATTTGTGGGGGGGGTTACATAAAGAACATGATGTGTTCCTCCTACTCTGAGGTTTACCCCAACTACCACCAGCTCAGACAAATCTGACATACATAGTTCATCTGTCTGTAGGTACCCCTGCACTACGCTATAGGACACCATGACATCAGATGCACGTGGAACATCAGACATCCACAAGAGAATCTCTCATCTGAGGCACCTAGTGCAAAAGAATGTTGCTGCATAGCATGTACTAAATTTTTTACATAGATACATAGACCCTGTCGGCAGACAAGGGCCTAGGGCCCACTTAGTCTGCCCATTTGAGCTTGTAAGTTCCCTTTATATTTTCCTTGAAGTCTGTTGCCCCTTACCCCTGACTTCCAGAATTCCCTCATGTGTTTTCCATGCATTCTTAAATCCTGTTATTGTTTCAGCCCCCACCTCTTCCTCTGGCAGGGTCTTCCACTTGTCCACCACCCTTTCTGTGAAGAAATTCTTCCTCTTGTTTGTCCTCTGGATTGCCCTCCTTCCAACTTCATCCCATGCCCTCTAGTCCTGGAACATCTTTTTTGCTAGAAAATAGAGTATTATTGCACATTGTTCCTCCCTGTAAAGTACTTGTATGTCTCTATCATATCCTTTGTCTCCCTTCTCTCCTCCAGGGAGTACATATTCAAGTCCTTCAGCCTGTCCTCATAGGACTTGTGATGCAATCCCTGTACCATCTTTGTTGCCCTCCTCTGAACCTTCTCTACCCTGTTTATGTCCTTACATAGGTAAGGTTTCCAGAACTGTACTATGTACTCCAGGTGGGGCCTCACTAGTGTCTTGTATAGTGGAATTATGACCTCCCTTTTCCTGCTGGTGATGCCTCTGACTATGCATCCCAGAATACTATTTGCTTTACCTGCTGTCTTGTTGCACTGTTTCCCTACCTTGAGGTCATCAGAGATAATAACCCCAAGGTCCCTTTCCTGCTTGGCGCATGCTATATCCTCACCCAACTGATATGTTGTTCCAGGGTTTTTGTGTCCCATATGCATTATCTTGAACTTCTTTGCATTACATTTCAACTGCCAAACCCTTTACCATTCTTCAAGCTGATGCAGGTCCCTCCTCATTCTGTCTACACCCTCTGGCATGTCCACTCTGTTACAGAGCTTCGTGTCATTAGCAAACAGGGACATTCTTCCTTCTAGATCCTGTGCAATGTCACTGATGAAGACGTTGACTAGAACTGGTCCCAGCACTGGTCCCTGTGGTACCACACTGATCACTCTTCCCTCTGTGGAGTGACAACCATTTACCACCACCCTCTGTGTCCTACCACCCAGCCAATTACCTACCCACCTCACTACTGTCCTGCCCACACCCATATTCCCCAGTTTGTTTAATAGCCTTCTATGTGGCACAGTGTCAAAGGTCTTGCTGAAGTCCAGATAGGCCACGTCCACTGCCCTACACTCATCCACCACCCTTGTTACCCAGTCAAAAAAATTCAATGAGGTTGGTCTAGCATGACCTTCCCCCAGTGAAACCATGCCACTTTGGGTTGTGTAGTTCATTGGCAACTAGATGTTCCACCAGTCTCTCCTTCAGTAGTGCTTCCATGATCTTCAGGGACACTGGTTTATCGAGATTGAGAAATGGCATATTCCATTTTGCACACTGTAAAAAAGGATATTGTCACCGGTGTTTGCTAAGCCAAAATCCAGTTTTACTGGTATTTGGTTCTCTGTACTTTATATAACAATTTTTAACTCTGCTAACATGCATTTTAGCAATTTTGACATCCACTGTTGCACATCCTTCCATCCTTGTACCAATTTAAAGTTATTTTAGGTACAAGATGTGATGGCAGCAGCAGCACTACAGCCCCCATCCCTAAGCTGTGATGAAAGCAGCACTATGGCCCCATCCCTCAGGTGCAATGGCAGGACCAACTGCACTATGGCCCCCATCCCTCTGGTGTGATGGCAGCAGCAACAGCACTATGACCTCCCTCACTCAGGTGTGACAGAAACAGCAGCATTGTGGCCCCTATCCCTTAGGTGTGATGGCCAGCAGTACTACATTCCCCATCCACCAGGAGTGATGGCAGAATCACTACAGCCCCAACCCCTTCAGTGTGATGGCAGTAGCAACAATGCAGTCCACATCCCTCTGGGGTGATGGGAGTAGTGACAGCACTATGATCCCCTTTCTTCAACACCAACACCCACACCCCACATGCACAAGTTACAAATGACTTGGTCTCTTTGCTTGTTAGAACTCAGATGTGAATTAATCTGAACCATCACCACTAAGGCGGACTACCTTTGTGTTTTCCTATTTATAATTTAACTGCCTGAATTGGATTTCTGCCTGTGACACCGCTGACCAGGGTTACGGAACAGACTTGGGTGTTGGAGGGCCAGCTGGTGGGTGAAGCCTTGATTGTCCAATGACCACTCACCTTCTCCTGGGAGGGAGAGTGGGTTCATGGCTCAGCATTTGCTGGCCCCTGGTGGAGGCCTGAGGCATGACAACATGTCAGCCCTCATTGCAGGAGGGAGCGTGACGGATGTTGGCTTGTGCCTTGATATCATGCGGCCTGTCAAAAAAATGGAAAACACCCCGCTGGGCAACCGAAGGGCAGTTGTTGGTCCCTCCATAAGCCAGAAGCCCCAGACATGTGTCCGTTCTGACCCCTGCCATGCTCAGGATACACAGGAAGCTCTTTGGGGCAATTCTCCTCCCCGGTAGCCTCCCACAGGGGTAGGGGCCCACTCAATGAAGGGTTACTTTGGGTTACCTGGTAGCACCAGCAATAAGGGGCAGTGGATGGTGGTCGGAACTCAGCAGCAGTTGTAGGGGGGCCTTGGTAGGCCTGAAGAAGTGGTTGGCCAGGGGTAGGAGGAGAAAAAAAAATGCTTGAATTTGTTTCTTTGAAAATTATATCTTCACCTAAAAAATCCACAAGTGATTAGTGGAGGACCTTCAAATGGATTCATGCATCTCCCAGACATGTGGATGCTTTTTTTTTTTTTAACTTGGTGTCCATGAAAAGGGTGTCTCACAGTTTTCATGTCTTTGTTCAGATGTGAATTGAGCACCACTCTGCCCACCAGCATCATACAGCCCCTGGGGTCTTACCGTCTGTATGTCATTGACTGTTCTTTCAAAATCCACTGGCCAAACATAAGTACACTTAAATACGTAACATTTGCTTTTTGTTGAAGCAGTGTATCAGAAAACTTTTTGATATCACAGAGACTGAAACAGCAGGTGAGAGAAAAGGTGCAAATGATCCAATTCACCTAAATGGGGTGTTAACTGTGAAGTATTTTCATAAGTAGTAAGGCAGTTTCTTCTTTGTGAACATGCTTTCATTCAGACTAGTTTTCATTCAAACAACTGAGGATTTTGGATGGCCCTGCTGATTACAGTATAAGCTTGAATAAGCTAGTTGATAACAGTAATCCTGCATTTAGCAATCTACACCATAGATGCTCATATGCAAAGAATACAATGGAAACCTGACTAAAATCTAACAACAAGCTTATAAAGCACATAAAATGTATCTGAACATTTATCTTTACCTATACAAAATCGTTGCAGCCCAAGTAAAACTCAGGCAAATTACAGGGTACCCTGACTGCTATTCTATGATGTAGTAAACATATATTGGTATTTTTTTTATATTCTTTGTAAAGCAGGTAAGGCCAGCTAGGCAGAACTGTCTGTTTTCAGGAGTGACCTAGAAGCATTGGGGAGGTTAAGTGTCTTGCTTGGAGTTACACAGTATGCAAGTGGAGGTTGTGGGAATCAAACCCATGTCTGCTGGATGTACCCAGTTCAATCACTGTTTGTTACTCTAACCACTAGGCATGGGTGGTTAAACTTAATGGCTGATTACAACAAAGCAGTGCCGGTGATTTCCTTACAGACTCTATATGCAGCAAAGCAGAAAGAATGCAAAGCACATCAGCATTCATTTTAAGATGCTAAAATCTGGGTCGGCCCACTGGCGATATGGTAGCACTATTGCTTGCAATGCCAGTGACCCAGGGTCAGAAGTGAACTCGAGTTGCTGGAGGTCTGGCCAGGGGAGCAGGATCGAGCACCCGGGGGACTGCTCTCCTCCTCCAGGAAGGGTGGGCTGCAGGTCCTGCTGCTTTACCACCACCTGTGTGACCATGGGTGGCGGTGCAGTGGTGCTGCAGAGTGATCAGGAGGGGAGAATGCTAGCCAGAATCTGGAGCAGTGGCATGTCTCTATGTGACCTACCTCCTTGGATCTCCTCTAGTGCAGATGACCTCAGGGACAGAGACCAGAAAACCAGGAACAATCACCCACATCGGCCACTGGCAGAAGGGACCCAGGTGCCCCAGACTCCATAACCAGGCTTCATGAGAGACCCACTGAGCTGCCCGACACACACTAAGGGAGTGTGGAGGGGTGACCTGAGGTCACCTCCCTTCTCACCTGGGGGGGTACAATCCAGGTAGGATGGGGCAGGCTCACAGGAGCTCCTGAGCATTACCCGGGGGTGAAGCTAGGGGATACTCAGCCTAGGGATCTCTGAAAAGTGGAGACTGATGCTGTGAGAAGGGGACATAGAAAGAGAAAATAAAAAAATAAGAAAAATGCTGAAATCTTAGGGATTCTGTGCAGTGACATGTAATTTCTGTGAGGCACCGGTACAAGAATTCAAAATCCACAAACCAAGCAAGATTCCATGATTGTTACAGGTGTTACTGGTAAAAATGGAAAACCAGGGTCCCTGATGATCTTCCCCACTACCGAGGTCAGGTTGACTAGTCTGTAGTTTCCCATTTCCTCTTTGTTCCCACTTTTGCATAAGGGGACTACATCTGCTGTCCTCCAGTCTTTGGGTACCTCACCTGTTTCCAGTGATCAGCTTTGCCAGAGGTTCAGCCACCACCTCTCTTAGTTCCTTTGGGACCCTGGGGCGCACCCCATCTGGTCCTATTGCTTTATCGACTCTTATTCCTTCCAGTTCCTTTAGGACCCTTTCCCGTATAAAGGGATTTGCATGCATTTCTGCGCTGTTCCCACCCCTTGTACTCCCTTCAGGCCCATTACCTTCCTCTTCCTCAGTAAAGACTGAGCAGAAATATCTGTTCAGGATGTCAGCTTTACTATTTTCATCCTCCATGCAGCCCCCATCCTCCCACTTCAGCCTCACTATCCCTCCCTTTGCCCTTCTTTTTTCACTTATGTACCTGTAAAAGGTTTTGTCCCCTCTACCCACTGATTTTGCAATGCACTCTTCTGTCTGAGCTTTGGGCTTTCCTTGCTGACCACCCTGCCTACCTTTGCTTCTCCTGGTACTTCTCCCTATCCCCTTCTCCCTGTGTCTTTTTGTATTGCCTAAATGCGATTTTTGGGTTTTCACTTTCTCCGCAACCTTCTTGAAAAACCATAATGGCCTCATCTTCCTTTTCCCCTTGCTAACTTGCTTAATGCATAATTCTGTTGCACTTGTAATCCCTGCTTAAATATTGACAACTGTTCCTCCACCCCTGATTCCTTCCCCATTCCCATTAGTGCCTCTTTCAAGCATCTATCCATTTTCCAAAAGTCTGCCCTCCTAAAATCCAGGATACGTGTTTTTGTGCGGTTTGGTTCTGCTTTTTCTGTGATTTCAAACCATAGTGACCGGTGGTTCACTGATCCCCAGGTGCTCCCCCACTATTACCACATCACACTGTCTCCTTTTGTGAGCATGAGGTCCAGTATTGCCTTCTGCTGAGTTGGTTCCATGACCAGTTGCTTAAGGAATGCACCCTGAACTGAGTCCAGGATAAATCTGCTCCTGGTTGATGCTGCTGCTGAGAGGCTCCAGTCCATGTCTGGAATATTTAAGTCTCCATCCAGCACCTCCTCCCCCTTGTCTGCCATCCTTTAGATGGCTAGCATCAACTCCCTATCTGTTTCTTCCTCTTGGGCTGGTGGTCTGTAGAACATCCCTGTGTGGATGGATGACCCCATTTTCCCTTCCAGCTTAACCCACAGTATCTCTCCCCCATTTTGTTCCTCCTGGATCTCTGTGGCCTTTATGACATCTTTCACATAAAGTGCCACTCCTCCTCTCTTCCTGCCTGCCCTGTCTCTTCTGAAAATGTTGTAGCCAGGTATGGCAACTCCCAGTCATGGTTATCATTACACCAGATCTCTGTGATGGCCACAATGTCCAGGCCTGACTGCACCATGGTAGCATCCAGATCCTCCATCTTGTTGCTGTGGCTCCTAGCATTGGCACCCATGGCATTCCATGATGTGAACTCCCTGGACTGTTTAGCTGTTCTACTCCAGCTCCCTCCCCGGTTGTCCTTTATCCCTGGTTCTCCCTGCTGTCTGGCCTTCTGTTGAATTTTGCCCCCTTTGTGCCTATCCATCCCTTGGGTGGTTATCTCCATCTTTTGCACTCTGCTTTGAAGACATATCCCCTTGTCCTGTTCACTGGTTCCACTGCTAGCTGTGGGGGAGGGTAATTAGGTACCCTCCTTGCTGGCCTGCCACCCCCCTTGACTAGTTAAAATGCTTGTCCATGTTGCATTTAAACTTGTCATTGAGTGCTTGGATTCCCCTCCAGGATGGATGCAGGCTGTCAGGCTTGAACAAGCCTCCATACCTCCTGGTGGGTCCCCAGTCACCAATGAATCCAAACCCTTCCTTGCAGCACCAGTTCTTCAACCATGAGTTAAAGTTCCTGGTGTGTACACCCCTATGTTCTCCCATGCCTCTCACAGGTAGTACTTCTAAGAAGATGACAGAAGTAGCTACTTGCTTGAGACCCTTCCCCGATTTCCTAAACTCTTCCTCTACTTCCTTAGGCTCCCCATTTGCCAGGTCATTAGTACCTAGTTGGATAATGACATCCAGCTCACCCTCCTGTCTTGCCTTCCCAGTGATCCACAGGATCTTCCTCCCATCCCTCCATGCCATGGCACCTGTTAGTCACCTCACCTCCCTGTCCTCCCCCTCCTGTGTTCCTAGCTGGACCACTCTTATGATAGAGTTCCCCACCAGGATTATCCTTCTCCTCCTCTGCGGTCCACTGCTCTCCCACTGAGGTCACCTCCTTGGTTGACATCCACATCCTTCCCTTCACTTCTCTGGGTACCTCTGTTTGGTTGTCCCCATTTGCCAGTGCAGCATATGAGTTCTGGAATGGAATAGGATTTGGGATGTGCCTCTGCCTGACTGACCTAACCTACCCAGAGCCTGGTATCATCCAAGCGCTCCTTATTCTTGGCATCCTTTGAGGCAGTGGCATTGGACTGGGTGGTCTCTGGATAGGTGCAAAGGTACTCCTGACCCAGTTTAATTCCACTCTGAGTCTGGCTACTTCATCCTATAGTCCAGAGAAATGCCTGCAGACAGGGCAGCACCTCAGCATCCAGAAGGTCTGCCTGAATACGGCTGCCATGCATCCACTGCATTGCACCACACCCCACATTATACTGCACTTATACTGCTATTCCAGTAGTTGTCTGTTACCAAATCTCTCCTTGTAGTTCCCTCTTTATTAATTTACTGTCCTGAAAATCCTGCCACAGATCCTCAGATATTTTTTTAAAGAAGGAAAACAACAACAACAAAAATTGAGTCAAAACACTTGTGCGGGAGGGCTTTCTTACCCTTATGCCTCTCCTACTCCACAACTCCTGCTATTCCCTGTGCTTGACTCCTGTCAATAAGATTTAACAGGGCATATCATTAAGAGTGGGGGTCGGGGGTCGGGTGGGTGAAAATTTGCATCAAGTAAAGACAGCAAAGGAAAACAACATCACTGAAAGCACACCAAAGTAGGTTTCAAATTTTCAACAGGCCCAAACAATTCTAAGTAAAGACAGTAAAGAAATAACAGTAGCGCTAAAAGCCCACAAATTTAGGTTTAAAACAAAAACAACAAGTAAAGACAGCAAAGGAAAACAGCACCACTAAAAGCACACATACTAGGTATCAAATGTTCAACAGCCCCAAAACAATTCTAAGTAAAGACAACAAAGAAATAACAGCACCACTAAAAGCCCACAAATTCAGGTTTAAAACAACAAGTAAAGACAGCAAAGGAAAACAGTACCACTAAAGCACACCAACTAGGTATCACATTTTAAAAAGCCCCAAAACAATTCTAAGCAAAGACAACAAAGAAATAACAGTACCACTAAAAACCCACACATCTAGGTTTAAAACAAAAACATCAAGTAAAGACAGCAAAGAAAAACAACACCACTAAAAGCACACCAAACTAGGTATCAAATTTTCAACAGCCCCAAAACAATTCTAAGTAAAGACAACAAAGAAATACCAGTACCACTAAAAGCCCACAAATTTAGGTTTAAAACAAAAACAGCAAGTAAAGACAGCAACGGAAAACAGCACCACTAAAAGCACACCAACTGGGTATCAAATTTTCAACAGCCCCAATACAATTCTTATTAAAGACAACAGATAAATAACAGTACCACTAAAAGCCCACAAATCTAGGTTTAAAACAAAAACAGCAATGAGCAGTTACTGTACTGTACTGAAATGAATCTGAATCCTTCCCCTTCCCCTTTTGGCCTCTTTATTATGTTAGGTTGTATTAAGCCATTCTGTTACCTTTTAAAATATTTGTTTTGTCACATTAGTAGTAGATTATTTGTGTGGTAATGTTTTAAACTACAGGACTTAGTGTATGGCCCAGGAGGTCAGGCGAAACTCCTGGTGAAGGCCTAAGGCATGTGCATATTTTTGTTCCTATGAATATCAGTAGTGCCTACTTCATCAGTCATAACAAATCATTACACAGTGGATGTTCATTAGTCAGGTTACAGCACTACCTTCCAGGAGAAATAATATGTTACTATCTAAACTATTAAAAACTAATAAAAATATTAAGACAGTTATCAGAAATAAAATAAAACTATACATTCAATCACAAAATCAAGTCTTGTAAAATACAGAATGGCTTTCAAGAACTATGACACTGCTGATATATATATATATATATATTTATGCAATGGGGTGAGGATAGAAACTGGCAAATAACAGCAGTATTTTTGCCTGCACAGACTTACAGTGAGAATATCACATGTATTCTCACTCTAGGTCATTTATTCTCACTGTAGGTAATAACCACACACAAACTGCACTTTACCACAACTGCTCAAAAACGTTTTGATTGGTGGGAGCTGGCAGCACGAGCAGCACAATTAGAATTCACCTGCTCACTAGCATGCCAACTCCCACAGTCAGTTTCATATAATTCTGACAGCCCACTGAACACTTTCACTTTCTCCAGCACCAGATACAGCCCTAACACAACTCACCCTGTATAAACACCCCAAATATACTCACTCAGTTACCATATACCTGTAACACAAAACCTCTTCAGTGTGAAACTGGCATTCACACTGAAAGATTTTTTTTTTGTAGCTCTCATGAATGAAACCAGCCACCAAAGAAAGCAGCAAACAGACCATTTCAAACCGCACAGCACACTCATTGCCTCCCTCACTTCCCAACTCCAAATTCATCTCTGTACCTCTTGCTGCCTCTGAACCTGGCAAGGACGTCCTCCACACCCTGATGAATATCCAAGGAAAATGCAGATTCAACCAGATAGAAAAGCACTGTGAGAGCACAAAGAAATACATAAAAAAAAAATCACTGCATCGCAAACTCACTTCCTTGCTAAGCAAGAGCTCCGCCGCCATATTTCTCAGACTTACTCCGACCACCCACACAATACCATGACCAATGAAATGCCACATTACCAAAACCACTGCATAAGGACCCTAGCAACCATGCTACTGTCCCTACCTACCTAGCAGTGCAGTGCCATGAAACTGCATACGGATAAGGAATAAAATTAAATATAAAAAAAAATACAAAAACACCATTGCATAAATCAAATATGCAATGGGTCTATTGGAAATATCACTGATATTCCCCCCTCATGCAGTTTGACCTCGTAACCTCACTCGTGGCTCCGCCACTTGTGAGGTCAAAGGTCAAACTGCACTCGGGAGAAATATCAGTGATATTTCCAGCAGACTCATTACATATACCATATATATATACTGTAAGTACAAGCTACGACATTTACATTTTTAATGTGCCACTGCTGTTTTTCTCTCACTTATTCATAGACAAATGGGGAGAACAGTCTCTTTCTTCATTCATACCTATAGATGGACTTAGAGCTCCACACTTGTCAGTCCAAAAAGCCTCTGGTGTAAGTACAGTAACTGGCATTCCACACAATGTTTCTCCTGTGCATTTCAACCTTTTCTATCCAGAAATATCTTAGGGAGTTCACTCAGTGTCTCTCAGCATGAGAAGATCTTGCAATGCCTGAGTTCTCATCATTATTTCATACTGCTAACTTACGTTCAGAGATACACTGTTTTAGTTAACATTTAGTTTTGCCAATGTACAATCGATCGCATGGCCATTTTAGCACATAAACCAGATCTGCTGAGGCACATGTGAGCAGCTGTTTTATTTTTCTCCATTCTTGTTTAGAGTCTTTATTATATTCTGTTATTTTGCATGTGTTTGAGCATTGTACATGATTACCAAATGGGTACTTGCCCACTAGTTGTGGTCCAAAATGTGTCTCAGAGGATTTAAAATCAAAGTGCACTAACTGATCCTTCATTGTATAACTTATTTTAGCCACCACAAAGAGTGTTTTATTTAAAAAAAATCTGATTCCCATTTTCATTTCCACTAAAGATCTTTAGTTATTTTCAATGATGAACTTAATGAGGTCAAATGCTTGCTATACTGTAAGGAGTACAAAAAAATACACTCTTTATTTTTCCCGGTTTTTTTTTTAGTTCGGTTGTCAACAATCAGCTTGGTCCAGTTCTATCCATTGTTTTATTTTGGGCATTTGTAATAATCTTTTTACTATAACCACATACTTCAGATCTTTCTCTCATAATGTTCATCTGTCTCTGAAGGCCTTCCTCCATTGAGCAACTGTGTTTAACTCATACATATTGACTGAACAGAATAGTATCAATAAGGCTTCTAGGATGTGCACCTTTACTGAGTAGCAACATGTTTTCTTTTTCCTGTTTTTTTTCCTGCTTTCCAACTTATTGTTTTCAATAAAAATTTCCAAATTTAAAAATATAATTTTATTTCTGTCAAAATATAGTACATTTAAAATGTTGATTACCTTCATTCAGGTATTGATGGAACTGTAGCTGCTCTGCTTCAAACAACATGAAGTCTTGCTGTATTCTGACAATTGCAGTGATTCCCAACCTTTGAACTGCCCTGGAGAACAAATAGTTAACTTTCTATGCAGGGCATAGAATGCTGAGCTCAAGCTTGGTTGAAGTCTCTGTCTGGAGTGATTCAAACCTAAACTGTCAGATTCTTAACTCCGCCTCACTGAACGGTCGCTCTGGAGATTTCTCCTTCAGCTCGGTTCGAAAGTCGGTTAAAGTTTTCAGTTTTCGTCAGTTTTTAAACCGAAAAAAGTATCCGCGCATAGTCGGTTCAGTCTCTGTCTGTGGTGCCATGAGTACTAGATAGGAATTATTCTGTTTGTCTGTGTGGAACAAGTAAAAGTGCAGCTCGGTTCAGCTGAACCGGCCATTTGATAGTGAAATTTGCTTGTTTACTTAGTGTGTAGTTACCAGTTCTTATTGGTTCTAAAAAAAAAACGTGTTTTGAACCGTTTTTTTCCAATACTCGTGACACAGTTAGGAACCAATAAGGGAGTCTTGCCTGGCGAGTGCCGAAAAAAGGGTAAGTTTGGTTAGGTTGGCCATATCTGAGAAACCCAAGAAAAAAACGGGCCCACTGGGTTTCAACACTGCAGTGAGTGTGGGGACATGTTTGCTAAGGCCGATCCCCACACCACCTGTGTTTATTGTCTGGGGTTTGACCACCTCGATTCAGACTGCCAAACATGTAAAAACTTTCCAAAATCTACCCTTCAGAAGAGATTAGGTAGACTGAGGGAAAAGGAGGCCAAGAAGTCTGCTGACCCAGATAGCCAGCCCGGTTCGGTTTCGACTGAACCAGAGGGAGTGCCCTCTGACCAGGGTGATACTTCTTCAGGCAAAAGGAGAGCCGATCCTGAGGGATCGGTTCTGACAAAAAGAAAACGCAAAGATAAATCGACCGGTTCGGATCCAGAGATTCATGTTCCAACCGCCGAAGAGATAGCCAGAGCAATTCAGATTGTGGAATCACTCCGACTGGTTCCGACCGATCTGGCTCCTTCTGGCAGGGGTTCCATTCGGTTGGTTCCCCCGGTTCAAGAGTATACCCTTGAAGATTTTTATGAACCGGAATTTGAAGAGGAAGGAGAATTTGAGGATGATGATGTAAGTGAAGGTCTGGATGTGCCTGTGGAACAGGACATCTCCCCAGACAAATCTTCAGGTGTTTCCCCTCCTAGGCTTTCTGAGTACCCTTCTCACTTTATGTTTTACAGAAAGGTGGCTAAAACCCTCCAGCTTCCAATGGAGGAGGCTGTGGAAGATCAAGAGGAGCCTGATTATGTAGAGATGATGGACATCCCAGAGTCCAGGAGACTGTCTATTCCCCTCCATAAATCTTTTGGGAAACGGACACAAAAAATCTTAAAGTCTCCTAACACTATACCTCCTGTGGCTAGAAGAATGGACAAGAGGTATACACTTTCAGGCTCAGACATGGAGTTCTTATATCAAAAATGCAGCCATGTTTGGGTAGTGCAGGCTGCTGTCTGTGACAAGGCAAATATTCCCTTGGCTTCACACCCCCCTGACAAGAACTCCAGGAATATTGATGCCATGGCAAAGAAACAGCACATGGCATTTTCTTTGGGACTCAGGCAGGCGAATTATATGGCCTATACAGCCAGGTACCAGAAGTCCAGGTGGTACACTGTACTGGCACTGGCTAAACAGGCCTCCCCCCAGCTAGCCAAGGAGCTGGAGGTGGTGGCTGCAGATGGGACTGAGGCATCTAAGGTTCAGTTTCATGCTGCTGTGGACTCTAATGAGGTGTCATCAAGAGTCATGGCTACATCTGTGGCTCTTCGGAGGATGGCTTGGCTCAGATGTACTAGCCTGTCGCAGGATACCCAGGCTAAGGCTATGGATTTTCCTGTAGTGGGTAATTCTCTGTTTGGGAAGCAGACAGAGAATTACATGAAGTAAATGGATGAGTACAGGACCACTTACAGGAGTGCTCGGGCCAAGGAAAGGCAGGCAACTCCTCAAAGGCAGCAGTCTAGGGGCAGGAGAAGGCCTTTTCAAAGGCCTTTTTACCAAGCACAGGCCTCTTCTTCTTTTTCTCAGAGGAGATTCTTCAGAGGGAGAGGCAGAAGGGGGATGAGCAGGGCTGCATCCACTCCTCAGCCTAAAGCCCCTGCCAAGTAGACACCCTGATGGGCCTGCCCGGGTCAACTCTCCTATTCCAGTAGGGTGCAGGCTGGCTTACTTTGTCCAGGACTGGATGTCTATTACATCAGACAAGTGGGTCCTGGAAGTAGCAAGCCAGGGACTGGTTCTCAGCTTCAAAAAATTTCCAAGGATGAGAGCCAGATCTTTTCCACCTGCAAATTTCTCGGAAACCCTTATCCTAGAGGCAGATGTTTCTTCTCTCCTAGCTTTAAGAGCTGTAGAGAGAGTACCTACCCTACACTGGGGCAAAGGACTGTACTCCAGGTACTTCCTGACCCCCAAAAAGACAGGGGAGTGGCAACCCATCCTAGACCTAAGATATCTAAACAAACATCTTTTAAAACCAAAGTTCAAGATGATAACTCTGGGAATAATCCTTCCCTCTCTAAGGCCAGGGGACTGGCTAGCCTCCCTGGACCTCAAAGATGTCTACTTTCACATTCCCATCAGGTGCTCCCACAGAAAGTACCTCAGGTTCAAGTTGCCCTCAGGCCATTATCAGTTCAGAGCAATGCCCTTTGCCCTAACCTCAGCCCCAAGGGTTTTCACAAAGTGCCTGGCAGTAGCAGTTGCCTTTCTAAGAAGGCAAAAGATTTCCATTTTTCCATATCTGGATGATTGGCTTATAGTGGGTCAGTCCCCAGACCAAGTCAAGTCTCATCTGCAAGTGACCCAGCAAATGCTCACTTCTCTAGAGTTTCTTCTCAGCCTTCCCAAGTCAGTTCTCGAACCAGTCCAGCTTCTTACCTTTTTAGGGGCAGAACTGGACACACTCAGATCAAGAGCCTTTCTTCCTCTAGAAAGGGCAAGGGTTCTTATGGAACTAGCTTCTTCCTTCAGCCTTTGGGTATCTTGACCAGCAAGGCATTTCCTCCAGCTCTTGGGCCACATGGCAGCTTTCCAGATGATGGATATTCAGTTCCACCTGAGAGCGTTCTGGTCTCAGAGGAAGGATTCCCTTATCAAACTGATCCCAGTGACTCTGACCTTGATCCAAGCCCTCCAGTAGTGGCAGGATCAGGACAACTTAAGACAAGGTGTTCCTTTTGTTGCTCAGCCTTGTTCAGTGGTCCTTACCATGGATGATTCTTTCCTGGGCTGGGGAGCCCATCTCGGGTCCCTTACTGCCCAGGGGCTGTGTTCCCCCCAGAATCCCTTCTCCACATCAATCTTCTGGAGCTCAGGGCAGTTTTTCTGGCTCTAAAAGCATTCTCACAGTCAGTACAGAACAAGGTGGTTCAAGTCAGAACAGACAACACAGCCACCATGTGGTACATCAACAAGCAGGGAGGCACTCGGTCCACGGCATTGTGCACAGAAGCCATGAAGTTGTGGTCCCTAGCTTATTCCATGCAAACCTCTCTTGTAGCAGTTCACCTTCCAGGCAAGGACAATGTGCTAGCAGATGCACTGAGCAGGATTTCTCAGGGCCATCACGAATAGTCCCTGGACCCTCAGGTGTTGAAAGTGATTTTTTCAAGGTGGGGTACTCCAGAGATGGATCGTTTTTGCAGCCCCAGACAATCACCAACTCCCTCTCTTTTGTTGCAGACCTCCAGTCTTGGGCTCAGTCCCTCTGGACGCCCTGATCCTGAATTGGGAAGGGAAGTTTCTGTAAGCTTTTCCCCCCATCCCACTCCTGTTCAAAGTTTTGGTAAAGATAAGGTCTCAACCTTGCAAGGTGATTCTGACTGCTCCAGACTGGGCCAGACAGCCCTGGTACCCTCTGTTGCTGTCCCTAACAGTCCATCTTCCCCTGTCTCTTCCCAGGAATTACAACCTGTTAACATCCTCTCAGAGAAGGATTTGGTACCCAAATCTTCAGTCTCTCAATCTCAAAGCATGGCTCTTGAAGAGTTAGAGTTTGCAGATTTGCATCTTTCCCAAGGGGTTCTGGATATCCTCAAGGCTTCTCGAAAGCCCTCCACCAGAAAGACTTACAACTCCAAATGGAAAAGATTCAGCATTTGGTGTTCTAAGAAGCATGTTTCTCCAGACACTGCTGAATTGCCTACGTTTCTGGATTATATGGTCCATCTTAATGGCCTAGGCCTCAGACCAGCTACTCTCAAAGTACACCTGTCAGCTGTTTCTGTGTTTTTGTCAGTGGGGAAGTCTTCCTCACTATCTTCCCATCCTGTGTTCTGTAAATTTTTTAAAAGGATTACTTCACACCAATCCTCCTTTTAGAGACCCTGCCCCTGCCTGGGATTTGAATGTTTGCATTGCTCAGCTCATGCAACCCTCCTTTGAGCCTATATATTCAGCAGAGCTTAAGTACTTGACTTGGAAAACTGTGTTCCTGGTAGCCATTACCTCTGCCAGGCGTATCAGTAAATGTAAGCCCTGTCAGTGGAACCTGATTTTATCTCATTTCATAGGGATAAAGCAGTCCTTAGAACCAATAGAAGGTTCTTGCCCAAAGTGGTTTCAGACTTCCATTTAAACCAGTCTATGTCTCTCCCTGTTTTCTTCACTGATCATTCTTCCTCAGGAGAGAGGAGGCTACACAGTTTAGATGTCAAAAGAGCCCTTAGTTACTACATAGAGCGTACCAAGGGTCACATGTTTGACTCCTTCCAGTTGTTCCTCACTTATGGAGAAGTGGGAAAGGGCAAACCTGCCACCAAAAGATCTATTGCCAGGTGGATTGTGTCTTGTATACAATTCTGCTATGAAAAACTGGAAAAAATTGCACCCTCAGGCCTGAGGGCTCATTCCTCAAGAGGTACAGCTGCTTATCCCTCTCTTAGAAATTTGTCAAGCAGCCACCTGGAAAACAGTCCATACCTTTACCAAGCATTACTCTCTGGATATCCAGGCTAGGAGTGATGCTCGGATTGGCACAGCAGTACTTCAGAGCCTATTCCCAAAGTAGGTTCTGTCCCTCCTTCTCCTTGGAGGTACTGCTTGGTAGTCTGCAATTGTCAGAATACAGCAAGACTTCATGTTGTTTGAAGAAAAAATTACTCACCTTAGTAATTATGTTTCTTCTAATTGAGTCTTGCTGTATTCTGACCTCCTTCCCTGCCTCCCCTCTCAGAACCTGTTTTTGGGAAGTGGGTAGGCAGGTGCAGTGTTGCACCCCAGGCGTGTTATTTTGCGTGCACTCCCCCCCCCCCTTTTGGTTTGGGTGCTGATTTATGATTGTTATTTATAGTACATTGGGTTTTGGTTTTTGGGTTTCCTGACTTGAGTCTTCCTTGGGAATCCAAAACTTTTTTTTCAGTCAGTTGGCTAGTAAGAATTTTTACAATTTCCACATAGAATTTTTAGATAGTTGGGCTCATAAGAATCTAACGGTTTAGGTTTGAATCACTCCAGACAGAGACTTCAACCCAGCTCAAGCTCAGCATTCTATGCCCTGCATAGAAAGTTAACTATTTGTTCTCCGGGGCAGTTCAAAGGTTGGGAATCACTGCAATTGTCAGAATACAGCAAGACTCCATTAGAAGAAACATAATTACTAAGCTGAGTAATTTTTTCTTCAATGCCTTTCCAGATAAAAAGAGGTCATTAATGTAACATTTGTAAAGTAGAATATTCCCTTAAAAAACTGCTTGTAGCATCATCAATAAAAGTACTTTCAAAATGAAACATACAGATTTGCAAATGATGAGGCCGTAGTGGACCCCATCAAAGTGCCTTTAATTTGTGAGGCAATTTGTACAGTGGAGGGGCAGTCACGCTTCCGCCCCCATGCCAGCAACCCAAGTTCAGTAATAGACAGGTTCGCTCAGTGGGCCAGCAGGGTGAGGGAGGATTGAGTACCCGATGGCAGCTCTCCTTCCACAGGAGGGAGGACACCCATTCCCACTGCAGGGACTACCACCTGGCACAGGCTGGATGACAGTGCAGTAGGAGTGCATGCATAAGGGTTGAGCTGGAGTGTGACATGCTGGCACACATATCCTGATGCTCCAGCTCAGGGGAGAAAATGGAGGAACAGAGCTGGGCTGCTACATGCTGTCACTCCTCATAAACTCTCACATGACTGACATAAGTGGCCACCCACCAAAATAGGCCCTGTGTAAGTGGTAGATGACCAGTAAGTCCATCAGAAGGTTAGTGATAGGGTCAGGGATGCCATCGGGCACACCTGGCCGGGAGGATAAAATACTGATAGAAAAGGAGAAACATTTTGAGCAACTGACCAGTGGCATGGAGGGTCAAGGCACTGGGCACCTCACCTCCTGCCATTCTGGTGACCCAGGTTCAGAAATAGATGTGGATCACTCAGGGGCTGGCCCGGGGAGGGAGGACTGAGCATCTCCTGGATACCTTAGGAAGGGGATAACAGCATCCCACTGCTCACCTGCCACCTAAAGGAATTCATACAGCAGTGCAGCGGGGTCATGCAGGGAGAGGGACCCCTTATGCAGAACACCAGGGTCAACTCCATAGAGGCAAAGTATGCACATTGCATCCATGGCACAGGCACTGGGCACTGAAGAGAAAAAGTGGAAATCCCCCCATCTGCAGGATGATGCCCAAATGCTGCAGGCTCTGCACTGGCAACCTGGAACCTTTGGGAAGACCCCCTACTAGAGGGCAAGCAGGAGTGAGGTAAACCCCAGAGAAGCCAGATGATGGGGCTTGGGTGGGGAGTCAGACAGATGTGGGCAGCCGGGCAGTACAAGGCAGACAAAACAAATAATTAAAAAAATATATCAAGGGGCATATCACCCAAATTTTGCAAATTCAGTATCCTTCCTAGTATTTGAACTTCTTCATCCTGTGGGATCAAAGTGTACATGTCAGCTGTATTCATAGTGACCAAGTACACATTTTGTAGTGGTGCATTTTGCTGGTTAAATTCACGTATCATAAGGAGGAGATCTCTGGAGTTTTAAATAGAAGACAGCATTTTCGTCATAAAATCCCTTAAGTAATGATCTACTTAATATGATAGTGGTTCTGAAATAGAGCCCAAGTTGGACACAATTGGGCAGCCCAGTGGTGGTAAGATGCCTTTATGGACTTTAGGAAGACAATAAAAGCACTGCCGTTATCAGATGTTTTTGTATTAATGCTTCCATTACCCATTCTGGAACTCAGTTATGTTCTGTACTACTAGAGACAATCTGGGAAGGGCTGGTTGTCATCACTTCCACAGGGTTACACGGTAAGGGATTGGAGTTCTCAAGGTCAAATAATTTTCTCTGACATTTACTGTTGTGATCCATGGTATTCATGATTATGACACCCCCCCCTTATCTTCTTCTCTTATAACAATTTGAGGGTCCTGTTGTAATACCAGTACCACCTGCCTTTCTTCTTTTACTGAGTTAGTCTTCCTACTATGAAAATTTATTTTATCGATTTATTTATTTATTTGAATTTTGGTAACCAGGCAAGCCTGCTGAGACAGAATGTCACTTTTTCAGGGGCAACCACAGGGGAGGTACAAGGGAGGTAGAAATATAATAAAGACAGCAAAACGTCAGTATGCGTCGCATGAGGAATATAGCAGTACATGATGGAAGTAGGAAAGGAGGGAGCGAAGATTGTGCAGAATATGAGACAGTAGCATGAGTAGCCCATGAGATAGGGTGGGGGAGGGGGGAGAGAGCTAGAGGCTAGCCCCAGTTTATTTATTAATAATCTACCTACCTCTTTCTTTACGCCAAGGAATAAAGTCTATAATTTGTGGGCTGCACCAAGGAGCATACATGGGGATGTGCAGTGCAACTGATTTTTAAGTGTCCTTGCTTCCTGATCTTGAATAACCTCAGACTCATTGAAATTGTACTTTAATCATAATTTTCTATAAAATGTGTTTGACTTAATTGTAATTTGAAAGCTATTTGGTTTTGATGTGGGGTGAAAGGAAAGGCATTTTGTTAAAATTGACTCTTCAGCTTGAACTTAAAGTCCTTGCTGAGAGGTTGAACACGACCCTCTTCAGAGTTTGATTTGTATTCCTCTTAGTTTCACCCCTGCTTCTTCTTCTTCCATGTCTTGTACTTTTTTTTATATGTTTTTGTACCCTGTTGTCTGCCAGTTGGTTTTACTCTTGCTCCACACGTGATCCCTGCTGATGTTTCTCCAATCCATTCCTAGCTCTTCTCTTTCCCTAGTTGCTGTTATACCCCTTTCTGACTGAGTGTTTTCTTTTGTCCTCTTACTAAAAAAGGTGGCCATTACTGAGCTGTAGTGCCTTTCTCTCTTGAAGAGTCATTTGATTTTGACTGACTATCAGACAGTGCTGGTGTTTGGAACCCCCAATCCTTTTAAGTTGCTCTAGTTGTATTCCTGTATGTTTTGGTAATCAATTGCATCCCTGCGATATTATTAGATTCTGATTTTTTTTAGTTCTTTAAATCTATCCAGGTTCTGATTTATTTAGTCTTTGGTAACTGGGTAAGTGCACTGATCCAGGGGACCATTTTCAGGCATGACCCAGGCCAACAGGTGGCACAACATATTGGCATCGGCAGACGAGCAACGGATCACCAGGGGTGGCGAGGAAGACCACATGCAGCAGTCCCTTCCCCACCACAAACTTCATCTTCAGCTTTTTTGACTAACTTCTCCTAGCTGAATCCTCGGGGTGGAGGCGCCGGCTTGTTCTCTGTGCCAGGCAGCCTCCCCTGAAGCCATCTACATGACCGGGAGTGTTTATTTTGAGTTGGGACCTCACTGCCTGCTCAAGTCCTAACCTTGCATCCTACCTACCAAATCGGGAGCCAGCGACCACATCTAACCTTGCCTCCTACCTGCTGAATTGGGAGCCAGTGACTGCATCCTTGTGGCACCAAATTCGAAAAAAGCTCCTGAGCTGAATTGACTCCCTGCCTGTGATGTCTCAGCCCTCTGGCTGAACTTAGGGCAGCACCTCAGCCCCATGGCAGCATTGGCAGATGAGCGACGGATCACCAGGGGTGGCGAGGCAGACCATTTGCAGCAGGTCCCCCCCACCACAAACTTCATCTTCAGCTTTTTTGACTAACTTCTCCTAGCTGAATCCTCGGGGTGGAGGTGCTGACTTGTTCTTTGTGTTGGGTGGCCTCCCCCAAATCCATCTACATGACCGGGAGTGTTTGTTTCAAACTTTCCCGACCACCCACCTCGTTCCCTCCTCCTGTTAAATGCACTCTTGCCCTTCCCACAAATGTTTAGAGTCCTATAAGTGCCGTTAACTGGAGCACAGCTCCCCTTGACCATGGAACGATCTAGATTTAAACCTAGGCACCTATATCTCAAACTCTAACCTTGTCTTGTTTTTACCATAATTATATGCTCTAGTGTTAACTAAAGTTATAGAGTACCACATGCCTCTCTTAAGCTGCCTAATGTACAACTGATGTGTTTTCACCATTAAATCAGCTCAGTAGCTCAGCTTAGGAAGCTAGCATAGAACAATTCAAGTGCTGCCAAGTAGGCTAAGCAAAACTAGGTTTGATTGTTAAGTCTCTCCTCACATAGCAGTTAGGAATTAGCCTACAGTCAATTTCTATTGTTGAATTATAGTTTTGTCTTGCATTATAGAACAGGATCTGCATGGGCTGCCAGACTGTTTAACTAACTGCAGGTGGTTGCTGTTATGTCACAGGACTTACCCACCTCTGCAGTTAGGTTTTCCAGTCAACTAAAGTCAGTTGAGGTCTACATACGGTGGGGATTGTCCACTTTCTCTTGTTGACCCCCCATCTGCAGGACAGGACTCCACTAGTTGGGCACTCCTCTGGGACCTACCTGGACATCTTAGGGGTCTGGTGGGCAGGCCCTGTTCGGCTCTCTCCCTAGGGGCCCGCTTAGCTGTGGCCAAGGATAGCTCCTCTGGCTCTGGGTTAGCTTTACCTGCCTACTTGACCTGTCCTCAATATCTTTTTCTTCCAATGCCCTGGTCCAGCCCCTGGGATAGGTACTCTCAACATGTTGGCCCCTAAACCCTCCAGGGAGGCTGCCAAGCCCTCCCCATTTATTAACATCCTCATCATTGGCCTGCTCACCATCATATGCTTCACTCTACTTATTGCTGATGGCTCCCCTCCGTCAGGTAGTCCCTGGGCTACACTTGAACAGCATGGGGAGCATGACTTCACCTTCTCCAATCTGATAGCCACTGGCAGTCAGCCACTGTGGCCTATCTACTGTCTTGACATCAGGTGCTTTCTGCACCCGCTATAGTGACCAAACATCTCACTTGTAAGCATTCGGCTGATGGTGGTTGCCCCCCAATAAGGCATCTCCTCTGGCTCCTGCTGATGACACTAGCTCTGGCTGGGGACATTGAGCTTAACCCTGGCCCCTCCTATCAAGTCTCTTCCCTTCCTGTGAGTTGGCTGTCTGGCAAGG
Source organism: Neoceratodus forsteri (assembly GCA_016271365.2). Lineage (NCBI taxonomy): Eukaryota > Metazoa > Chordata > Ceratodontiformes > Ceratodontidae > Neoceratodus > Neoceratodus forsteri. The sequence continues at coordinate 836,094,570 of CM028132.1, forward strand.
GAGCGAAAATAACACATCTCAATATTTGCAGCATTCTGCCCAATCTGGCAGAGCTTACTGCCTGGGTTGCTCACTACAAACCAGACAACCTTGACATTATGGAGACATAGCTGAAACCTTCCACCCCTGACTCTGCCTGCGTGATCCCTGGCTTTGATCTCATTAGGCAAGACCGGCCTGGGAGGAAGCATAGGAATGGTATCTAGGCCTACTATAAGAGTCACCTAAACCTGACTCTTGTGTCCCACCAACAGCCCCCGTTGTCTCCTTGTGAGCTGCTTCACGCAGTTCTGTTGCTCAGCAACACCAAGAAGCTACACATCATCTGTGCATACAATCCCCCCAAGATGGGTGTGCCAGGATTATCCTACCTCCTTGAATACTGTAGGTGCTAAGACTGGTGATAATGAGCTTATGATCTTGGGAGATCTTAGTCGAAATTGGCTTGGAGGTAATACCAAGCTGTATGAACCTCTGCTTGCTGGTCTCTTCCTGTCTCAGCTTATTCAACAGCCCACCAGGTGGTCTACCAGTGGTGGTACTAGCTCCCTCCTGGACTGGGTCCTGTCTAATAGACCTGAGAGGATAATCTCCTTCTGGTACCCTTTCTGACTCTATCTCTGATCACATCCCAGTGTATTGCATATGGAAGATCTCCTCCCTGAAAATTCCCCACAAAATCATCCAAGTTAGGGATTTTCCAAGGTTTAACCTGGGGTCCATCCATGAGGAACTGAGGCTTATGGACTGGTCAGCGGTGCTAAATGTTCCAGACTTCCATTGCTGCTAATCACTTTCTCAGCACCTTTGCAGTACTGCAGGACAAGCACACACACCCCTTATTAGGTGGAGGGTAAGGGGGTCTGACGTGAAGTGGCTTCATGGGGGCCTCCTCACCCTTATGCGGACTAGGGACAAGTGCTGGGCCAACTTTAAGGTCACGATGGATGAGGCTATAGTTCAGCACTACAGGAGGCTCAGGAATGAATGCAAGAAAGCAGTCAGGGCTGCCAAGAGTGAATACTGCAAAACTGCCCTGTTAACCTCAGCTAAGGACCCTAGGAACTTCTGGAGGAATATCAAAAACATAGTAAGTGGTTCCTCTAACTGAGGGGTCTCTGATATGCTCCTTGATGGAACAAATTGTAACAATCCTCTAACCATTGCTAATGCATTCAGCTCTCACTTTTCTGATCTGTCTGCTTTCACCTCCCTATTCTCCACTGGTGGGAGCGATAGTTGAGTCCTGGCTCCTGCCCCTCAGTCAGTCCCTATCTCCAGTCTGTTATTCTACTTCAGGACTGAGATGGCACAGGAGATGCAGAGACTTCTCTCTGGTCTCTCCCCTCACTCTAGTGCGGGCCATGATAGCATGGAACCTAAGCTCTTCCATCTTGGTGCCCCCTATATTGCCTCCCCAATGGCCAATATTTTCAATATGTGCCCAGCTTCTGGAGTCATCGCTGACCTCTGGAAGGTGGTGAGGATCATCCCAGTTCTCAAACAGGGCTACCCAAAGATCCTTGACAACTACCAACCTATAGCCATCTTGTCAGCTATCAGCAAACTCCTTGCGAAAGTTGCCACTGGGCAACTCACTGAGTATATCCAGGCCCATGAGCTGTTGTCTCCTGTGCAGCATGACTTTTGCAAAGGGCACAGTATATCCTCTGCACTTGTTACTGTCTCCTCTGGCATCAGGGCAGCTATGGACCATGGTAAGCTGTCAGGTGCCATCTTCACTGACTTGTCTAAGGCCTTTGACCTGGTCAACCATGCCCTACTTGGCTGTCCACTTCGGTCCCTTGGTCTGTCTCCACCTGTCCTAAGATGACTCACCAACTATTTCCAGGGAAGACAGCAACTTACTAAATTCAGTAAGGTCCTCTCGGACACCACTCCTGTGACCTCTGGTGTCCCCCCAGGGATCAGTTCTAGTGCCCCTTCTCTTCTCTATCTTTGTTAATAATCTATCCTCCACTTCTTCCCACTGTAGCTCTATCCTTTATGCGGATGACCTGGTTATTCTCACCCATTCCCGTAACATTGGGGTCATCAACCATCAACTGAGTGAGGACTTCAGAAATATCTAGCCCTGGATCAAGACTAATAAACTGGTTCTCAACCTTAAAAAAAAACCCAGGCCATGCTTTTTGGGTCCTTGACCAAGATAAAGGCCTCCCCTGCTCCACTGTGTATCACTGGTAGCTATGGCACTCCTGTCCTGATTACTGACTCCATTAACTACTGGGGTGTGACACTTGACACGCAGCTTGACCTTGGGCATCATATCCAAAATGTATGCAGAGCTGTCAACTGCAAACTGGGTCTGGCTACAGAGCGAAGAACAATCTTACATCAGCTGCTCACCTTGTACTGGCCAGAGGGGTGTTTCTTCCTACTCTCTGCTGTGGACTCATCCTGTTTGCACATACTTCCAAAGTACACCTCTCTAGGTGGAATGTAGCCTATAATAACATCTGCCACTTTTCACTTGCTGCCCCTCACCTCACCCACCATTGTGACCTGTATAACAAACTTGACTGGCTCTCCCAGCCCAACTATAGGAGCTTTGTCCTGGGCAGCTTCACAGGCAAGGTTCTCAGAACTGGCACCCCTCCTGGACTGGCTGAGCTTCTCAAACCTGCTGCCTCCTCTTCCTACTCTGTTAGGTCACTGGGCCCTGCCATTCTCAAAGTTCCCACCACTCGAGAGCAAATGAAGGACAGGAATTTTTCTGCATGCGCTCCCAGGGTATGAAACTCCTTTCCCACCCAGGTACGCTCCTCCCTCTCCCACTCATGCCTTCGGAGCTCTCTGTGGAATTGCTTGAAACTCTCCTCATCATGCGGTTGTTGTAAACCACCATAACTAATCTAGGTCCCTGGCACTGAACTTATATGTCCCTGCATTTCTTGGTGTCCCTGCTGGTGTATCTCACATGCTAAGGTTTTACTTTGAATATAATGTTCTTACTGCTATGTATATGATGTATATACTCTCTCCTACTAGGTAGTGCCCCATCTGAGGACATCTTTTGGACTCTGTGCTGTATAGAAATGTACTCACCCTTAACCACTAAGTGGAGTTTTGTCTGATGCACTATTTTTAGCCTTGGTGTCTCTATGTATATATTTTGTTCCTATTCAGCTGTGTTTACTGACTGCTTGTGTAATGCCATCTGGTCCTACCTGACTCTGTATAATGCTTAACCTGTATCATGTTGTCCTCTTTATGAACTTGTCTTTTATTGTACTCTCCTGGGTCATACCTGAAAATAGGCAAATGTTTTGTCTAGTGTACTTACCTGGTCAACAAATGCTAAACAAATAAATAAAAAAAATCCCAAATTGAAAGGAAAAATTATACAAGCAGGAGGAAAAGGATTATATACAAACTTAAGAGCAGTGTACAGAAGTTCATAGGTAAACATAACAGTGCTTAACATTAGATATATTTAAAAAATAAATATAGAGGAAGAGGTACTGTACGCTGAAGTTTCACCCTAGGGAGGTCAGGCTGGGGAAAAGTAGGAAAAATAGGAAAAGTAATTACAGAAGTGTTTACAGAAGAGAGATGCTAGAAAACATTGCAGTTACAGTTATATTTGTCCAGGAGTCAGGATTTAAGGTTGTACTTGAAAATATGATGGGATTTGGAAACTCGAAGAGAGGTGGGTAATCCATTCCACATGGAGGGGACTGCAATTGAGAGAGCTTTCCAACCCATGTTGGTGATGGATTTAGGTACCAGGAGAGAGGATACAGTGGAGGAGTGAAGGTTCCTGGTAGGGGTTCTGAAGTTGAAAAGGGTGGAGAGAGGAGAAGCACTGCAACTTCTAAGGGTGGTATCCACAAGACAGCCAAGGGTATATTCAAAGTGCCCTTGCAAGGAGAGCCAGCCAAGGAAATGGTAGAGGTCACAGTGGTGTGTAGAGTAGGGGGCTGACAGGGCAAAGCAGCAGGCATTGTTGTAAGCTACCACACAGGAGTGCGGTGTGCAAATTTATGGAAGACATACAAACAGAGGTGAGAAAGAAGTAAGTGCATCAGCCAGGACTTGAATCCAGGCCACCCATAATACCATTCCAATTGTGCTAACCAGCTGCGCCACTGAGACAGATGGAACTTGGGCTGTCCCCGAGCACATTACTCTTTCTCAAATGCAAAACCCAATGACAACACAAATGTTTACTTGTAACAATCACACAGGAGTTTGGTGTGCATATTTATGAAAGACATACAAACAGAGGTGAGAAAGAAGTAAGTGCCTCAGCTGGGACTTGAACCCAGGCCACCCAGAATACCATTCCGATTGCATTAACCAGCTGCACCACTGAGACAACTGGAACCTGGGCTGTCCCTGAGCACATTACTCTTTCTCAAGTGTACAACCCAATAGCAACACAAATATTTACTTGTAGCAATCACACAGGATATGCACATCGCACTACTGTGTGATTGTTACAAGTAAATATTTGTTTTGCCATTGGGTTGTGCATTTGAGAAAGAGCAATGTGTTTGGGGAAAGCCCAGGTTCCTGTTGTCTCAGTGGCACAGCTGGTTAGCACAATTGTAACGGTATTCTGGGGGGCCTGGGCTCAAGTCCCAGCTGAGGCATTTACTTCTTTCTCACCTCTGTTTGTATGTCTTCCATAAATATGCACACCACACTCCTGTGTGATTGTTACAAGTAAATATTTGTGTTGCCATTGAGTTGTGCATTTGAGATGGAGTAATGTGCATAGGGACAGCCCAGGTTCCAGTTGTCTCAGTGGCGCAGCTGGTTAGCACAATTGGAACAGTATTCCGGGTGGCCGGGGTTAGAGTCCCAGTTGAGGCACTTACTTCTTTCTCACATCTGTTTGTATGTCCTCCATAAATATGCACACCACACTCCTGTTACAAGTAAATATTTGTGTTGCTATTGGGTTGTGCATTTGAGAAAGAGTAATGTGCTCAGGGACAGCCCAGGTTCCAGTTGTCTCAGTGACGCAGCTGGTTAGCGCAGTCGGAATGGTATTCCAGGCTACCTGGGTTCAAGTCCCAGCTGAGGCACTTCTTTCTCACCTCTGTTTGATTGTTGTAAGCTAGACTAAAGGGTGGTAGAGGTCCTAGAGTATATAGGGGAGCAATAGTCAAAGATGGGGAGCAGATTTCTTGTGACTATAGCAAGGTGAGCCTCCTTGGTGAGGTAGGGTTTTTTTTGGCGATAGACAGCACCCAGTTTCTGATTTACCCTGCAGACTATATGGTCAATGTAGTCTTTAAAGGAGAGAGAGATGGGTCAAGCAGCACAGCCAGGTACTTGAAGGTGGACACATTTTCAAGGGCAGGACCTTCAAAGGTGTATGAGGAGAGCATCGTTGGCATAGAGAGTCTTAGCTAGGTACGGTTTTGACCCAAACAACATGGCCTTGTTTTTTTTTAGCATTGACCAATAGAAGGTTGGATAAAAACCAGTTTGATGCCACACAGTAGTTTTTGGATAAGATGGAGGATTTGTCACTGTGAAAAATGACAAGATCATCTGTGTAAAGCAGTGAACTGCAGGTGAGGCTGTCAGTGGGGAGGGAGTTAACAAATATGAAGAAGAGCAAGGGGCCCAGGATGAAACCTTGAGGGGCACCCGTAGTGACAGGTAAAGTGTGTTAGTCCCTCAGTAGTTACAGAAGCATTCAGTTGGTTCCGAATGCTATTGATTTCCATTGCTAAGTTTTTTTTTTCTCTCCACAACTGAGGCATCAGCGATTGCTACCATAAAGACTATAGAACATTTGACACTAATAGCTTCCCATCTACCCTTTTGTCTCTGAGAGTGGAACCCGATATTTGATTCTAAGAATATTCATAAACCACATGATATGTGACAGATTTCTTTTATGTATTCAGTTAGTGTTATGATGTGCACTCCAGTTTCAAATATTTTTTTATTCCAATTTTCAAATTACTGTTTTGTCATTTGATACTTCATAACTTAAATGGGTGCTTGAATGCTCTGTAACAATCATCTCATCCTCAGTGTCAGTATATCCAAATAAATGAGTTCTTTTTTTTAATAATTAGATAAATATCCTCAAAGTATTACATAATAAGAGTATAGCACATCTTTATGAGTTGCATACATTAAAGTACTTCAAGAACTTGTTCTAAAAACTAACAACATAAAACTTAAAAAAATCATGAAGGGGAGCAATTGCCAAAGAGAACAATTTTCTCTAATTACCATACAGTGACCCCAGCCCATGAGAGCAAAGAATGATATTTATGGACAGTTTAGCTGGATAGATAGATAGATAGATAGATAGATAGATAGATAGATAGATAGATAGATAGATAGATAGATGGATACATATTTACAGAGTAAGAGAGAGGGGGAATAAGCTTTACTACTCAAGAATGGTACATTCTCACTCCATTGTGAATACATACATGGTATATTGCATACCCCATATGAGTGGGTTACAAGCCCCAAATAGTGGTGGCTGAAATGTGCAACACTAAACAATGCTGTAAATCATGTTTCTCTTCCCCTTTTTCTCTTATACAAAGTAGTTGGTTTGATACATTTTATTGGATCAGCACATAATCTTCATTGCACCTGCTTCAATGCCTCACTGTGCCCTTTTCAGGTGGTGGCAAATTTTAGAAAAAAGCATCTCTACTGTACATTGGATAACACTATTGTACCTCTTTACAGCAGTTGACATAGAGTATTCATAAAAAAGAGAAAATGTTACATTTACAACAGGATGGCTATTAGCAGGTGTGAGAGGTTCTCTATTATCAAGTAATGCTGCCCAGGAAACAGTGGAATGAGGAGGATATATATATATAAAATACAAAATCACACATGCCCCCACAATGCAAAGCATCATAGGCTGCATATGCAAATTACCACAGAATGTTATGCTGGTCCAACTTTAAGCAGAATTGCATGGTGCCGAAAGGCCTCTCACACAGTTTGCAAAGGGTGCTAACAGAAGACATAGACACGTGTTTCGTCCTACCAGGACTCATCAGTATGCCTCGTCTGTTTGACACCCCAGTGGAATGGATCAGCTACCCTTAAGGCAGTGTGCCTTGGATATATTGTGGTGAACCCATTAAAATAAAAAACTATTTAAAAGACAAAGAACCTCTGTGCGCAAACACTGAGGCAAGGGTTACCCCAAAGGGCATTTGGCTGGGAAGCCAAGTTTCAAGAAAATACAAAATCACACATGCCCCCACAATGCAAAGCATCATGGGCTGCATATGCAAATCACCACAGAATGTTATGCTGGTCAAACTTTAAGCAGAATTGCATGGTGCCGAAAGGCCTCTCACACAGTTTGCAAAGGGTGCTAACAGAAGACATAGACACGTGTTTCGTCCTACCAGGACTCATCAGTATGACTCGTCTGTTTGACACCCCAGTGGAATGGACCAGCTACCCTTAAGGCAGTGTGCCTTGGATATATTGTGGTGAACCCATTAAAATAAAAAACTATTTAAAAGACAAAGAACCTCTGTGCGCAAACACTGAGGCAAGGATTACCCCAAAGGGCATTTGGCTGGGAAGCCAGACCAGCATAACATTCTGTGGTGATTTGCATATGCAGCCCATGATGCTTTGCATTGTGGGGGCATGTGTGATTTTGTATTTTCTTGAAACTTGGCTTCCCAGCCAAATGCCCTTTGGGTAACCCTTGCCTCAGTGTTTGCACAGAGGTTCGTCTTTTATATAAATATATATATATATATATATATATATATATATATCATATATACATATATATATATATATATATATATATATATATATGTAATAGATAAACCACTCTGAGGTGTGTGGTGCACTCTGATATATGCATGCTTTGGTGTGCATCAACCACCCAAGGCGTGCATATATAAAGTAGTCATATTCAGAGATGGTTTATCTATCTTATAAAATGTCAAAATTGTTTTGGAGGGGTAAAAGTGCAGGTGTGCAGTCACTCTCGATATATGCAAACTCATGTGATGCTTTTCATCCAAAAAGATATCAACATTTTCCCTACCCATTTATAAATATATATATATATATATATATATATATATATATATACATACAGTAGGGGCTAAGATAAACAGAGTGAAATAAATCCATTTATCTGAGCAACTGTGGGGATACATTTAATTTATCCACACAGTGCTTATGTCATCAGCCATTTATCCACACAGTGCTTATGTCATCAGCCATTTATCTATACAGTGCTTATGTCATTTAGAATGTTTGTCCTTAGTAACAGTATTAATCATATTCAAATATAAATAACTTTAAAACAAAAAATTATAGCATGGTACTATGAGCATGAAAATTATTCAGCACAAAAATATCTACAAAACTAGTGATGTTTCAATTATTGATACCTATTAGATTTTTTTTTATAATTAACAAAAAAAAGCAAAAAATTCCATTTTTTTCATTTTCTCTACAAACAAATGTAAATAACTTTAAAACAAAAAACATTAACACGGTACTTTGATTACAAAATTTGTTCAGAATAAAAATTTCTACAAAATGAGAGGTGTTTCATTTATAGATACCTTTTAGATTTTCTATAATCAGCAGAAAATGGCAGAAAATTAAATTTTTATTCACTTTTTTGACTAACAAATGACCCCTCCAAAAGCAGAAACAAAATGATTGTGCATCAAACTTTTTCATTATGTACTGACCATAATGTAAAGTTGGAGTGTCCATGCCAGCCTCTTAAATGGAAAACTCATGGAATAAATGATTTATCTGCACTCAAGCAATTTGACCTCAGACACCTCACTCGTGGCTTACACCACTTGTGAGATTACCTGAGGTCAAACTGCTCTTGTGCAGATAAATCATTTATTCCACTCATTTCCATTGCATAACCCATATATATATATATATATATATATATATATATATATATATATATAAATATATATATATATATACACACACACACACACACACACACACACACACACACATAAAATGGGTAAGAAAAAGGAATGTTCTGATGCTCTGCTTGGTTGAAACACATCTGATGACCATGCATATATCAAAACACAACCACACACCTGCACTTTTACCCCTTCAAGACAATTTTGCCATTTTATAAGATAGATAACCCACTCTACTATGTGCTGTCATGCCCTGATATATGCATGCCTTGGATGGTTGATGCACACCAAGGCGTGAGTATATCAGAGCGCAACCACACACCTAAGAGTGGGTTATCTATTACATATTATACCTGTGAGTATATTTCTAGCCAAATATCAGTGGTATTTTTGCTTGCTAGGGACCTACAGAGAAAATATCAAAACTATTTTCACTGTAGGTCCAAATATACCTATAGCAGGTCTGCATTGGCTCATTCAGGAATCATGTACATATTCAACATCAGTAACAGTACTAAACATATTCAAATGTGAATAGCATTACAACTCAAAATGATAGTATGATACTGTGAGCATGAAAGTTGTTCAGCACAAAAATATCTACAAAATGAGTGGTGTTTCCTTTTTGGCTAATAATGAATTTTGTTATAGACAGCAAAAAAAAAATACCTAAAAGTGCAATTTTTGTTTCACCTATTTGGCAAACAAATGTAAATAACTTTAAAACACAGAATGATAGCATGGTACTTTGAGCAAATAATTCGTTCAGCACAAAAATATCTACACAATGAGTGGTGTTTCATTCATAGATATCGTTTAGATTTTTTATAACTAGCACAAAAATCAGCAGAAAACCAATTTTTTTTATGTTTTACAACAAACAAATGTGAATAACTTTAAAACAAAAAATGATAACATGGCACTGTGAGTATAAAATTTGTTCAGCAGAAAAATGTCTACAAAATGACTGGTGTTTTATTTATAGATACCATGTAGTTTATTTTTAATAATTAGCAAAAAACAGCAGAAAATTAAATTGTTTTCACTTTTTGCAACAAACAAATGCATATAACTTTAAAATAAAAAAATGATAGCATTGTAGTTTGAGCACAAAAGTTGATCAAGACAAACATATTTACAAAATGAGGTGTGTTTCATCTATAGATATCTTTTAGATTTTTTATAATCGGCAAACCAATGGCAAAAAATTACTTTTTTTTTTTTTTCACTTTTTGGAGGTATGGCATAAATGGAATATGCAACCCCTCCCACTGGAAATATAGTTGACATTTTTTGTTCTGATGTCAGTTGACCTGATGGCATCACGAATGGTATTATTGGGTCGAATTGTGCCTTGAACAAAAATATAGACAATATTTCAGTAAAAGGAATGCATTATCATATATATATATACATATATATATATATATATATATGTACACATACATATATATATATATATCTACATAAATATAGGAGGGGTGGAGCACTGAAAAAAAAATGCATGTCTTGCAGAGCCAAGCTGCATTTACATATAAATGTGCATAAATACAGCTCATATATAAGCAATAAAACACAACCAGATGTGCATTAGACAGTTCTAACACATGGCTAGGGTGCGTAGTAAGGCATGGGGCTGAAGGCCAAGTGCATCCAGCTCCCTAGCTGTGCATTAGAACTGTCTAACACACACCCTTGAGTGGCTTATTGTGCTTATAAAATGGGGCAATATATTTTACATATTTGAAGAAAATATCATTTGCACCTTTAAATATTATAAAAGTCAAAACTTATATTGATTTATTAACAAAATAGTTCCTCTACCTTCATTTCTGGTATGCATCTTAGGAGTTTTGTCCTAGTAGAGCCTCTATATCAGCAAGCTGATAGCTGTGGTTATCATGGCTACCCCCACCCACCCCAGCACGCTCACAGCTAGTATAAGTAAGCATTTTCAATGCTTTTTTCCTTCTACTGTTCTTTTTTTCTGTTATTATTAACAACTGGTATGAATCTGAACAGTGTCACATAAAAGAAAACTCTCTGATCAGTGTTCAACATAAGCACATACCTGAAAGGGAGAGTGCACCTATCAGTTATGTAGCTGATCACAGGTTGAAACCACTGGCTTTTTTGTTGTTTTGTTTAAAGATAAACCAGTCATCCTTTAAAGGGTAAGGGAAAAGCTAGGGAAGCATGGGCAAGTGAATGAGATTGGCATTGTGAGCTGTGAGCAGATGGATGGCTTGGAGGACTGAATGATATGGTGCTACAGGTGACAAGAACAGCCACACTCTAATAGGTAGTGAGTGATTAAATAAAAATATAAAACAATGTTGCTCAGCTGTAATGTTTCTCTACCTGACTGCTTCTTGAGCTGCAGTTCTGTTACATGCAGGGGTAGACTTTCATGGAAATGGAGCTTGTGGGGGTGGGGTGGTCACAGCCGTGGTTGGGAATCCAACTTTTAAAATCAGTTGTGGCTCAAAGTGGCAATAATAAAATGAATTATGCATGGCCACTTTCCTATTTGAGTTATTTTACTTTGTTTTCAGGAATTCATGAAATACTGTTTTTATGGCATTTGCTACATACTCTGACAAATGTGATCTAAGCGAGGGGGAGAAAAGGCGGTTGTAATTTTTTTTTAAATTTCACAGACTCCTAGATTTCTTTCTCTGTCCTACATCTTACTGACCAGCACTGATTTTTAGCCATGCATTAGACACTTCTAACATATGGCTAACAATCAAGTTGCTCAAAACTGTTTACTCATTTTATAAAGATACGCATCCATGCACTTTTAGGACTATATAGGAAAGTATAAGTCACAATATAAAACATACTACAAATGTACAGTAAGTGATCAAGTACTGTATTTACAAAGTATACATCTGCAAACAATAAGCTGTAGAAAAAAGTAGAGTATGTTAGTTCAGGTTTAAGTAATGGGCATGAAACCAATGTCTATGATGAGCCCCTTATTTTGAAAATCCAGTAGGTTTATAAATTTCATTTCCCAAGTTTTTGAAGTTTCTTTAAAAATTGGAGCAGAGATCAGAGAAGGAGTAATCAGATTGAAAGTAATGTTGCCATACTAGCATTTCTGTATTTTTCTCCTTTATTGTGCCTGGTGTAAGTTCTATCTGGAATAAGAAATAGGGATTGTCATCGTATGTATAATTGTAGCTCTAAAGACTGCTGTGGCTGTATAAAACTGATGTTTGTAGATGCACATGGATATGGCGATGTCTTCTGACAAACACTTTCCTATATGAATAGCTTCCCTTAAACAGTTGGAATTCATCCCTACACATGAAGATTTTCAGTTTTTTAATGTCATATCCTTGTTAGCTTAACCTTTTAATACCTGGTATCCTGTACTTAGTCCTTTAATAGTTATATTCTACAGATTGAAAAACAAAATCAGGTGATTGTAATCTTATACCCCCGAGATGAAATCCAGATTACATTTTTATACTTTCATAGTTCCTTTTGTGCAGAACACAACTAGTTATTTGCCAGTTTGGTTTATACACCGTACTTTGACTGAATCAACAAACAATAGTAAAAAAACAACATCAACAACAACAACAAAAAATAACGGTGACCTTTAACTTTCATGGTACTGGCTAGAGATAATATTTGTGTTTTTCTGATTATGCTTGTTATTACTTCTCATTATTATTTTTAAATGTGCATTACTGATAGTGTTTCCTCCACACAACATTTTTCTTAGATTTGTATTACTTATCTTTCTACATGGAGTGGAGCCTGCCAGGATGAAACACAATAGTGCAGCATACTGCAGCAGACCTACTGTGGAAAACAAAGCACTTTCAATGGCAGTTGATATCTTATGTCATTCAGTAACCTCAGACACTGCAGTGCATCATGGTAGCCTCTACTGTAGCATACCACAGGTTACGGTTTGTTTATATGTGATGACAATTCAGTAAAATGAACTCCAGAAGGGTTCTGTTGAGTAGATTTCTTTCAAGCTCTGTCTGTGTTTGCTCTGTATGAATAGCATGTAATATACAACAAAAGTATTATTTCCCCCTGCTATGCATACACCCAGGTTTTATAACACTAAATGCAGGATCATATGTGGCATTTTCATTTTGTGATGGGATGAAATGCATAGGGATGTGCATGTATCCCAAATCCTAAATTCTCCAAACATCAGTGGTAGTTAGCATTCAGACTCAAATATAAATGTCTGGGATATTCACAGTGGTACCCCCAAGCAGCCCCTACTTTAAACATGTTTATTATCATTGGGGACACATCAATGTGTGCATCATTCTGTGTCCCTTAACCTAAGGAGGGAGCTGCTATCATTGTATCAATATCCTTTGTTAATAACACTCACATCACCTCCACTTCCTCATTGGGCATAATCAAATCAAGCCTCCATCATCATCTCACAGCCTCCAGCTCATGTGATTGCCACCCCTAGCTCCCCCCTTCTCCATTGAGATCAACCACCCCTCTCTGATGTTCTTTGACAATGCTGTTGAGCTGCTCTAGTCTCTTTTTTGACTGCTACCCCCATCCTCTCACCCTTCCTCCCTGATTTCTTCTAGATTTCTGAAATGATTCCTTATATGTGTTATTCATATATCCTATTTACCGTGATGCCATTCCTGAACTGATGAATATGGTTGTATGCTCTCTTTAATATTGTATGCCCTTGTTTAACATGTTTAACATGTATGTACTCTCCTGACATGGAACCTTTGTAAAAGAGCCTTGGCTCAAAGGTAATAGTAATCCTAGATCTAAATAAACAATAAACAAAAATACATCTCAGGTCTTTTATCTTAATCTCTTATTAAGGTCTGTATATTGAAGAACATAACATAAGCTTTTAAATGCTGCAATGAAAACCCTAGCCCAAGCATCCCTTTCTGAAGACTGTCACAACCAAATGCAATTGTCGGCATGGGCATTATTCCCTTATGCTATACATGTCATTGCCCTTTCAGTCAGTGAATACTCTCACAAGATACTGTATGTTCATCTAAATACAGTCAGTAATGTATAGTAAAAGTCACAAACCATTTAACTGTTTTAGTACTCATTAAACTATTTCAGATTTATTCCATATTTGACATACTGAAATTGCTTGAAAAGTGGTTGTAAAGATGATCGTAATGTGTTGAAAGGCTATAGAAATTGTCATTCCAGTCTTAACTAATTGAAATAGCACTACTCTCGATCAATCTAGTTCAATTGTATTTCAGATGGCAACACCCTCTCAAGTGGCTCTCCTTCAGGTAAACTTCTCTACTGTCTGCTTTCTTGCTTCATACTTAATATGCTCTGTTTCTAAGGGACACATAATTAATGTATGTTGTACATCAGAATATAATAAAACAAAATACAGCTTAAAGTAGGAACACCCAGCAACAGTATTTGACTTTCTAATTTCAGTCTCTTCTGCACTCATACTATTCATTGAAACATTGACATTATTCATATTTACTTAATTCATGCTTTAATTTCTAAGCATGGAATGTTGCTATCAGTCTCCGATCCCCATGTCTGTTCAGTACTTCTTGTTACTTCTTGGCAAATAGGTTTCTAAATCAGGAGATAGAGCATACTCATGACATGCAGTTAGTTTTCTTCTTCATAAAATTTAGGTCAGAAGCAAGGTTTGGGGCTTTATAATGGAATTTCATTAATGAACCAGCTGGTTTATGCCTCCTAACCTTAGCATATTTGAATAAAGCACATTTTAAATCCCAGTGTGATTTATAATTCATAATATATTTTTTTTCATTTTCACTCAGTTACTTTACTGTAATAAATTGACAACACATTTACATCAAATTAAAGAGGACTGGTGAGAAAAGCCATATAATACCAGCAGATATGAAAAACTAGGATTTCATGGAATTCCTCTGAAGCATACAGTATTTTTCTTTCTTTTTTTTGGGGGGGGATCATAAATTAGACAGTAGTCCATAAAATTTCTGCCTCACCCATTTGATAACAAAATAAAATCATTGTCCATACTGTATCATACTGTTTTGCAGGATACAAGCTAAGTACTGTAGCCATAAATAGACTTTGTTATGGTCATAAGGCTAAAATAGTTACTAAATAAAATGCTGATTTCTTCTAGTCAGCAGAATTATACTGTAGGAACTGCTACTCATGCCTCTTTTTTCTTTTTAAAGTCTCCAAGCATGAAGAGCAGTCAGAACACTCACTGTGTTTGCTTTCCTGTTGGACTGCCATTAGTTGTATCAGTAATGCAACCTAACATGTCACATTAGCCAAACAATACAGAAGAGACCATCTGCACCAACCACAAATATAAATTCAACAAAATGCTACATTTCAGGAGGCAAAAAGTGTATTTTTTAGTTTGGAGTCTATGTGACTTGAGTAGAACTATGCATAAATACCAATTATTTAATTCTGTAATACTCTAACATTTCATTTCTACAAAAAGTAATAGTGGTAGCTAATTATGCTCCCAAACAGTAACTGCCAGATAGATCAGTCTCCAAGGCAAAACACTTTCTAGTACAATTTTATCCACTGTAGTGTAAAAAGAAACTATTGCATACTGAATAACTTCCATATACTAAAATAACTTACCACTGTGGGCAATTTTCTCGAGTGTATCTAATTCAATGTAAAGGACTTGCAAGCAAGCTTTTCACAGGAACTTAGATGATGCTGTTGTACTGTATTGAAACTTATACTGCAAAAACTACAGAAAAATAAGCACCTACAGCTAGTAGATGCATGTAACTTTATAACATTTTATAGGCAGGAGCAGTTGTGTGCACCAGCATCGTGGTCAGTGACTATTTACTTAATGTGTTAAATACTATGAAAGGTATGCATTGAAGTTGGTGAAACAGAGGGCGATACCCGGAATCATGACAGGAAAAGGTCAAAAGTGAAATGGTGACAAAGGTTTCACCCCTTCCCCAAGGTGCTGTAACCTCAGAGTTTGTTATATTAGTAAGGAGGGTGCAGGGGGCAAATCCCACCACAAGAAAAAAAGAGATGTCATTTTGTGTTTTGCCCAACTGGTTTTACAATTCTGGGTTCACTCTTATAATTTTGCCCTTATTGCATAAAACCTTAAAAAATAATGTCTGGCATTTCAAAAGTGAATTCATGTGAATAATTAAAAAAAATCATTCTCATTATCATCTTTTTTTTAAAGAAATAATTAGCTTAGATGTTAAAATGATTAATTTGTATGTCCATTTCAGTTAGGTATGGGAAATGCTGACTTTCAGCAAAAAAAAAGAAAAAAGAAAATATCAATGCATTATATGTACTGTATCCTAATTCTCATCACTAGAGAACCATCATATGACTAAAACTCATCTTCATGCACAGAAACAGCACTTCCACAGTTCATGGTATAAAACAAATGTTCTTTGGAAAAATATTTTCATTATTGTGTACTTTTCCACCAGAAGTAACTGAACATGTATGGATTGGTCACATGTTGCAGTTGTCTAAGAGTGCTACTTTATAACAGTGTCTCACTCATTAGTATTTGTCATTGGGGGGGCAGTATAGTGCAGTGGTTTAAGGCTCTGAGCTGCAGATCTGGAGACCTGGGTTTGAATCCCGCAACCCCCACTTGTATTCTGTGTGACCCTAAGTGCAAGTTACTTAACTTCCCTGTGCTCCCAGGTCACTCCTGTAAACAAGCTTTCAGCTTAGTGTGTCTCTCCTGGCTAAATAATTGGAAATTAAATTGTTTCAGAAAACCTGTCATTTCTTTTCTAGGCAGAGGAAGATTTTTCAGACTGAAGTTCCCTGGGATAAGACTCCTAACTTCTAGCAAGCAATCCCTGCCCCAAGAAGACCCTGATGCAGTAGTGATAGATTCTTCTAAACCCAGTGATGATTCTATGGCTATGAGGCATTTTAAATCCCCCACTAAAGAGAGCTGTAGCCCATCTGAAGTGGATGACACAAAAGCACTGATTGAACCCAGCAAATGCCCACCTTTGGTTAATGTATCAGGACCTCTTGACCATTCTTCCCCCAAGCGACAATGGGACAGACTAAACCCAGATATGCTACAGACAGGCTCTTATTTGACTCATTCTAGGTCAAGAGAGAGTATTTGTAGCCTAAGAAGAGCCTCTTCTGTTCACGATATTGAAGGATTTACCATCAACCCCAAGAATTATTTCAGGGACCGTCATGCAAGTGAAGGTATGACTGGAAGTTATGTTGTATTTATAATATTGATAGCACAAAGTTGCATTGTATCTTTACTTCTTGTTCTGAATTTATGTATACCTTAAGTTTGCACTTGTTGATTTTAGCTGAATTTGCAAGGTTTAAAATTGCATAAACCCAGATGGAGTGGAACCCATTTTTCAGCTGTTGGGAACACCATCATGCTTCTTAACCTGAGAAATTTTAATAGTAAAAATGCTACTCTAATACTGACCTAGTGTACCATTTTATTAGTCATCTTTAATTATTAGTATTCTGTTTAATATTTTTGTAGTATTAGTATAATGCTGGTATGACAGTAATATCAGTTGTAAGTAAAAGTTTGTCTGTCATCATGTGTCACATTGCATAGTCCATATTCTTAATCCCTTTTTAAAAGATAGACTGTAAAAATGATACTTATCATGCACTAAAAAAGATCTTTGAACATCATTTTATTTTGATTTTGTTATATTCCTAAAGTGCATGCATCTAAAAGCATTTTCTATTAAGAAAATCATGCTTTTAAAAACAAAAGAAGACATAAGACATTAGGAATATATGTTCTAGAAGTAGCTCCCCTTATGGTTTCATAGATTTTATTTACTGTAAGCCTTTTGACCCTGATATCATAACTTTATTTTTGCTGAGAAGAAGGAATTACATCACTTATCCACAAAGAACTGAAGACTATTAGCCTTTTATTTTTCTCAGTATAATGCTAACTTATTTTATTTCCTATTATTTGGTAAAACATAAAATGGATAA
The DNA here is from genome assembly GCA_016271365.2 of Neoceratodus forsteri. Lineage (NCBI taxonomy): Eukaryota > Metazoa > Chordata > Ceratodontiformes > Ceratodontidae > Neoceratodus > Neoceratodus forsteri. Next base: position 836,112,461 of record CM028132.1, read on the forward strand.
TTCTTCAAAAGAAGGCTTAGCTTAAATTCTAGATTAATAAAAACTGCAATCATCAGTGCTGGTTCGATGTTATAGATTTGAACCCTTGCCAAGCTTTACTTAGTATATAAATTAATTGCAGATATATATATATATATAATATATATATATATATATATATATATATATATATATATATAATGCTTCTCCTTCCCTTTCCCCAGGACACACCTGAAATGAGCCTTAGCTCAGTGTGCCTCTCCCGGTTATGAAAGAAAGAGAGAAAGAGAAAGAAAGAAAGAAAGAAAGAAAGAAAGAAAGAAAGAAAGAAAGAAAGAAAGAAAGAAAGAGGCATGAATTGTCAACTTCCTTCAGTAGAGATAGTCTTTTTCTAGGTAAAATTAATATAGGTAAGCACCAGGCTCTGTAGTGAACTATAACAGTGCAAAAGTATAAAATAGTACCCTCAAGAATATTTCTGATCTCACAGGACCTAATTTGTACACGTTTAGGTTAAATTTGATTTGTTTATATACAGTTTTACAGCATTTATTTCACCCTGAACCAGTCCTGGATTGAGCACATTCAAATATCAGTGCTAGCAGTAAATGTGCAAGTCTCAGTTAGACTCTACTGTTGAAATATCCCACAACTCATTCAGATACTAGTCTGAGATAGGCACAGACTTTTGTGCAATACTTCCCATTATGTTTAGTTAAAAATGCAAAATTAGAGCTGCTTATGAAAAGAATCACAAAACTACTATGAAAGAAAATAGATTCCTTCTTCATAATATTTTAAAATGCTGTTACGTTTGGGTTGAGTATGCAGTTTCAGTATTTTCTTTTAATTTTAATTCCCCAGCAAAATTATTGTAGTGCTTAAAGCTTCTTGCACAGTACACTGGATTATTTCCTTTTCTCTGTATAACTAAAGACCTTCTTTTGGAATATAACTTTAATCTAAATGATAGGCTACATTAGAGACTGCATGCTGGTACTAACATTGCTAACAAAGTGTTTGTCCATCAGTAAAAATAGCAGTCTATAAATAAAGGAGTTGCAGTCATTTGCTGCTGCAGCAACCTGCAATAAAATGTGACATACTGTTCAATAATGTTATAGCTAGCTGTTTACACAGGAAAAGAACTATCTAGAAATCTGACTGCCATCTAATCAAACCCAAATCACCTAATTTAATTCTAAATGCCATTCTGTCCATTAGGCAACCTTTCGAAAGTGAAATTTATTATAATGGCATTTGCAAATAACGATTTGCATTAAACGTTTTATAAGCACTGTGGACCCACCATATGAAGTGCTTCTTAAATAAATATTATGCGGGTATAATAGAAGATTACAGTTACTTGAATTACTGTTTATTACAAAATATGTAGTACAAATCCACAAAAGCCAATTAGCTAAAACAATGGCAGACCTGTGATGATATTGCTGTATGCCAGCATAGGTTACAATGAATTACCAAAATCAGTAATATCTTAATACATTTTGGCCATTTTATAATTGCAATGATATACTCCAGTGTGTTGCATATCATAGGATAGTATCGCTTCTCTGGTGGCTGATGGCACTCAGCTTCACCTTGTACCTCACAATTCACATAATGTCCTATGGTAAACCATATTGCCATGCATTATTGCACAACTAGGCACTTCAATAAAGATAACACTCAAAGTATAGTAGCCTTGTATCAAATGGAGCATAATTACAGAGAACTTCATATGATGGGACCACTCTAATTTTGTATTTGTTTTTGCCTTTTTATGCATTTGGCATATAGTCTTTAGAATTCCTTTTTCTCTTTGCTTCCTTTTTGTGGTGTTTTTAATATGCTGCATTCAGACAATGGTCGCAATATTAAAGGTAATGTATTAGTGTAAAATATGAAATCCTAACAAAGTTCCTTGTCTGCCATGTAAACTTGCCTGCTGCATGCAATGGTAAATGCAACATCTCCATGCTGGCCCGAAAGGGACAAGATGCACTTTCAGAATGATTATTATACTTGTATATTTTTAAAAGTGAAACTACTCCCTGAATTTCCTCCACAGATCATAATAGCAAATTACAAGAAATAAATGACCAAGATAATACAATTACAATTAATAATTTGCACTAAGCCAACTGCGCTAATGAGACTTATAGACTGAATTCTGGATATCCGAACAATTATTCAATATTTTGTAGCCTATATATGTAAAAACAGTTACAAAAGTTAAATTAATAAAAGGTTAATAGTTATAAAATCAGACAGCAAGAAGAAGATTACACTTCAAAGTCATTGAAGAATATTTTCCTCACACCTTGCTTTTTGTCTCTTTAATATTAGTTTCTCGTTCCTGGATGGCAGGGGGTATGGTTTTCAGTTTACTTTAATTCTTTTAAAAATATGTATGCATGAACTTCATTTTACCTCTATACATTTTAATTCTTTCAATTGAAATATAGTCACCATTTTCTTTGATCATATGTACTGGTAGTTTAGAACCATTTAAATGTACTCATACAATCTAATGCAACAAAAGGCAGTTATATGATATAGATCTGGCATTCATACACAAAATGTGTTTTAGATAAGCACAAGGTCGTACACATTTGCAGGCCTGCCTAAAATAGTCTGCATTATTAGGGATTTCTACAGTAGTGCTAAATATCAGGTTCCTTCATGTCTAATCATGTCACTTGGGATCTTTAGTGCAGAACTGGCAAGAATAAACAACTTGATCTCTTACTAATTGCTTGATTGCCTTTAGATGCCTAGTGTATCCAAACATTATGACTAGTCATTACTAAGGACATTATGACAGTAGTGTCATCAGGTCTTGCGACATTTGGGAACCTGACACTAGACATCACTGTATAAACAATTTGTAAGCTGGTTCCATTAACTTGCACATTAATGGCTAACTGTAAAAGCTACATGTTTAGATCTCTATATACTGCAATGCCATGCATGCTGTGAAAATTCATGTGAATTATGACAACATCTCATTAGTGAAATGCATGCAGTGCATGAGATTGGTACATAGTAATCAAGCAATTCATTTCCATTTACCATAAATAACATCTGAATTATATACGTGTGTGTGTGTGTGTGTGTGTGTATAATAACAACTTCAAAATGATCTGTGGTAAATTTGTACTGATTGATGTTAAACAACAGGTTTTGTTAGCAAGTGTACACACTGAACAGGTGATCAAAAGGCTATAGGCAAAGATTTGTGCATTGTTATTGAATGCTCCTACAGTCTGCTGAGTGCTTTTAGACCAAGTATTGTAGGTGTTGTACCCAAAATAACTAAAACTGGGCATGTTACATCGAAGAATTTTGATATTTGATGTGGGGTACAACCCCTTCAAAATAAATAATAATAAAAATAAAAACTGTGATTGACATCAGCTTCACTTTATTTTCCTATATACAAAAAAGACCGCATTTCAAGCTGCTCTATTCTATATTACTCAGGTTATTTACAAGAAAACAGAAGTTTTCTACCTGACAGTATATCTGCATCTGAGGCATTTTCTAGAGCTGTAGTCATACATGGCCGCCAATTTGCAGTGATTAAAGTAATGAAATTCCATTTTCAGTACCTGAAATTCTGGGAATTGCACCAATAATTGTTAATCTAATTTCAGGATTTTATCTAGATTCTACTGTCATTCTTTTAGTATGTGTCTAAATAATCAGAATAAATGAAGGCATAATATATAGACAATTAAATGAAACAAATTGAAACTAGTATAGGAAGCAATTATAAGAAAAATACATATTCTGTAGATTTACAGATCATGACTCATAATGGCCTGCTTGGGACATCATATTCATTTCTGCAGCAACGGACGGTGAGGTCACAAATTATGATAACAGTTCCTGAATAAGCCTCAGTTGTAAATGAACTATAATGTATGATTGAATGTTGTTAATTTTAAAAAGCTATCATTTTATAGGGTCATTGTAACATTGATGTGATATCATGATGTTGTTAATCCATTGATGGTATGTCACATCGATAGTACAACAACATGAAACTATCTGTGCATGTGTGTGTTCCCGAACTGCCGGCCTTACTGAACAGGCTGCAGTGGTTACAGCTGGATCCAGACAGAGTGGCAGTAAGAATTTAAAAGCAAGGATCTAGACCACAAATATTTTTTTTTGTTTAAATTGATTGGACCAATGCCCATACACTATAAAAGATAATGTATGGACATCGATCAAACACTCTATTATTGCTTCTCATGGTTGCCATGACAACTTAGGAAAACCTCTCGAGCTGCACCCTCAAGGTTTATCTAAGTTGTCGTGGCAACCACTCAAACCAATTATAAAGTGGTTGATTATCAATGCCCATACATTATCCTCTATATAATGAATGAAATTCCCATTTCCAGTTTGATGTTCTTAACAATGAATGACACACTGGCTTTCAATTCAACATGGGGGGGGGTTGTTGTGCAATTGAGTTTTGCTGATAGCAACTGTGATTTTTAGGTTTCCATGCACATGCGCAAGAAACATCTTGCAGTAGAATGACATTTTGGAGGTGTGTTAGAGATGAGTCCAATGCAGAGCAATCTACAGTGGGCTCATCCCTTACAGACCAATCAGCATGCAACATACTGTGACACTTGTTAGAGTTTCACAGCTGGAAGCTCTCTAGTTGAAAGAAATGAAGCACTCCAACGAAAGCACTTCATTCCTTTCATTTACATAATACCAGCAAGCAGCATCACAGCACTAATGATGCTGCTGACGTATGCTACCAACTGTCCAGAAAATGATGAACTCCCTGCCCAGTGAGCTGCAGCCACCCTGGAAATGAGGAGCCCCCCTCCATCCATCCACATGCTGCCTCCCCCCATGCACTGCTGCTACAGTCATGACTGGACTTTCCACCCTCATCCCACCATTGCATGATGAGAGAAGCAGCAGATATGAGAGAGACACATGGGAACAGAAGTCAGCCATAGTAAAGTAATGCTGGTCTCCCATCACCCATCACAAATGCCCCATGTTGGATGTCCCCACTTCCCAAAGCCCATTTTAATTGCTCTTTGCTGACATCACCATGTCAGCATTTGCTCCCTCCTAGTAGTGTGCCATAATAACATTTTTATTAATCTGTTAAAAAAGAAAACTATCCCCAATGTCTTTTTTTAAATCCTGTAAAAAGGAAAACAGTCCCTCGTCGTCTCCCCAATTCCCCTCGCCCATTCTGATTCTCCCTCTGTACTCCCACCTCCCCGCACCCCCCTACCACATACTTACCTCTGGAGGTTAGGTGATCTTATCTTCTGTGGACCGCGACATGTCTGCACTCTTCAAAGCCAAACCGCGAACTGAAGAATCAAGGTAAGTGCCATATAATGGCAGTCAATGGTGTTTTGAACTTATGCTGATATCTCAGCCATTTTTAGGAATTTGTGCACAACATTTTCAACATGGGGTTCTTAGGACCCCACCTCATGAACACTGTCACTGTTGTTTCATTAATTGGACCTATAAGGTGATTTTGCAGTCACTGCATGAAATCACCTTTTGTGACAGATTAATGAAATGACAGTGCCTGTGTTCATGTTGTGGGGTCCCAAGAAGCTCATGCTCAAAATCTGGTGGAAAAATACCCAAATCATGTTTTGCCATGGATTAAGAAATTTTCATCTATGGGATTTATGAGGTAGGATGATAAGGGTATGCCCCCATATGGCAACAGCAACACAGCGAACTACACTCCTGTCGGCAAAATTGACACTTTGCCAACAGGTTGCTGTGATGGTGTGCCCAAGACAATGGCATGCTATCTCCCAGTCCTGCACCCCCACCCTGAGTTAATGCTGACTGGAGTTAATCCTTTAGTTGGGAGGTGCAGGGGGCGAAGCCCCCCGATAGAAAAACAGGACTGGGAGTCTGCAAGGAATCATGCCAACCATGATTTGTGGTCAACATGATTCCTGTTGCTGTAACGCTGGTCGACATTAGAGATGTTGAACTGACATGGTAGAGCCAGTGATAAGACCACTATGTTGAAAATTTGGGGTCAAAATGTGAAATAATTACAAGGGTGCATAGTCAGGGGTGTTACCAGCAGAATGAGGGAGGTAGTGATGCTAATACTGTATATAAAACCTTGGTCAGGCCTCACAGAGGGTAGATCATGTCAAATGAATCTGATTGATTTCTTTGACTGGGTAACAAAGGAAGTTAGTTGGGGGGGTGGTGGACATTGCCTACTTCGATTTCAGGAAGGCCTTGGACACTGTCCCACATAAGAGGCTTGTTAACAAGATGGGTAGTCTGGGTATGGAAGATTAGGTGGTGAACTGGGTTAGGAACTGGCAAACAGACAGGACACAGATAGTGGCAGTAAATAGGGTACAATTCGGGGAGAGGGGGTGACCAGTGGGGTACTGCAGGGATCAATCCTTGAGCCGGTCCTGTTCAATGTCTTCATTACTGACATTTCAGAGGGGCTGGAACAAAAGGTCTGCCTGTATGCAGATAACACCAAGATCTGTAACAGGGTGGATACACCAGAAGGGATGGTGAAAATGAGAAAGGACCTAGGGAGGCTTGAGAAATGGTTTGAGGAGTGGCAACTGAGGTTTACTTCAAAGAAGTGCAAAATTATGCATCTGGGTCATAGGAACACTGCAGACAGCTACAGGTTGGGGGGAGAGTTGCTGGCAGTCACCAAGGAACAAAGGGACCTGGGGGTTATTTATTTCAGATTACCTCAAAATGTCAAGGCACAGCACAAAGGCAGTGGGGAGGGCCAGTGGCAGCTGGGGTGCATCGGCCGGAGTATCACTATCACTAGGAGGGAAGTAGTGATGCCATTACATAAAACCCTGGCCAGGCCACACATGCAGTACTGTGTGCAGTTCTGGACTCCTCATCTTCAAAAGGACATAAACAGGCTGGAGATGGTCCAGAGAAGGACAACTAAGATGAGATGGTACAGAGCTTACACCACAAAATTATGAGCAGAGATTAAGGGACCTCAATATGTACTCACTGGAGGAGAGGATGTAGAGAGGAGACATGATAGAAACATTCAAGTACCTCAAGGGTATAAACAAGGTGCAGGGGGAAACATCTTCTAATAAAGGAGGAGTACAAGAACGTGGGGGCATGATATGAAATTGGAAGGTGGCAGGCTAAGAGGGAATATGAGGAAGTTTTCTTCACAGAGAGGGTGGTGGACACATGGAATGGTTTGCCACAGGAGGTGTTTGGAGCAAGCACTATGGTGGGATTTAAACATGCATGGGACAGGCATAGGAGAACCATAGAAGTAAAGCTGAGGTAGGATCAGAAGCCGTAGCCAAGCACATGGTTTATGGGCAGACTGGATGCACCTAGTGATTCTTACCTGCTAACAGTTTCTATGTTTGAACCTCAGAGGAGTACAAGACATAGGGAGGCTTGACAAATGGTCTGAGGAGTGGCAACTGAGGTTTAATTCAAAAAAGTGCAACATTATGCACCTGAAGCATAGAAACTCTGGGGAGAGCTACTGAATGGGAGGGAAGTTGCTGGCAGTCACCAAGGAACAAAGGGACCTAGAGATTATTATTTCAGATGACCTGAAAATGTCAAAGCAGAGTGCAAAGGTGGCAGGGAAGGTCAGTGGCATGCTGGGGTGCATAGGCAGGGGTATCACCAGCACGAGGAGTGAGGTAGTAATTCCATTATAGAAAACCCTGCTCAAGCCTCATACAGAGTACTGTGTGCAGTTCTGGAGGCTGCACCATTGAAAGGACATAAACAGGCCAAACACGGTCCAGAGAAGGACGACTAAGATGGTACAGGGCTTGCATCACATAACATATGAGGAGAAATTAAGGAACCTCAATATGTAATTGCTAGAGGAGAGCAAGGAGAGAGGAGATTTGATAGAAACATTCAAGTACCTCAAGGGAAAAACAAGGTGTAGGGGGAAGACATCTTCCAATACAGGAGGAGTACAAGAACTAGGGGGCATGACATGAAATTGGAAGGAGGCAGGTTAAGAAGGAATGTGAGAAAGTTTTTCTTCACAGAGAGGGTAGTGGATGCACAGAATGGTCTGACACTGCACTGCAGGTAGTGGGAGTGAGTACTGTAGGTAGATATAAGCATGCATGGGACAAGCATAGAGGAGCCATGCCAGTAAAGTAAATGGAAGGTCAGAAGCCATAATCAAGTACAGGGCTTACGGGCAGACTGGATGGGCCTAGCAATCCTTATCTGCCGACAATTTCTATGTGTCTATGCACTTCAACAGCTACATACATTTACGCATCTATGGAGGGATTGGAATGCAGGGTTTACTATTACAGTATCTCAAAAAGTAAGGAAATTCATTGCAAAAAACTTTGTTAATGCATGAGTTAGTGTGAGTACAATAGCGGCAAAAGGAGGGAAATGAGGCATTAGGGTTTCCAACCCTAATGCCCCACTCCAACCTGTAGGGACTGACAGGCATCGGAGGTGTGCCATGGGGTCATTGGCCATAACGCTCACACTATTCTACCCCCTCCCTGCAGACACTGACAGGTGTCAGGGTGTGACTTGGTGTCATCATCCCTAATGTGCATTCCATTCCATAAGTAAATAAGCTGAGATGGGTACAGTATAGGTGAATGGGGTGAGTGTTAGGGCCGACGATGCTAAGGCACACCCTGATGCCTGTCACTGTCTGCTGGGTGGTGGTGGGGGTGGAATGGTGTGAGTGTTAAGATCAGCAACCCCAAGGCACATCCCCGATGCCTGTCAGTCCCTACAGGGTGGGGGTGGGGCAATAGAGTTGGAAACCCTAACATCTCATTTCCTACCATTTGCTGCTATAGTACTCACCCTAACTGATGCACTAACAAAGTTTTTTGCAATGATTATATATATATATGTCTATATATATATATATATATATATATATGTGTGTCTGTGTGTGTGTGTGTGTGTGTGTGTGTGTCACTGCTTTATAAAGCACTTTTTACATTGCTGCAGTACAGTTTAACTCAGTAAAACAATTGGCAGTTTGTCTCTGTTTTGACATCATGCTAATTGGAAAATTACAGTATAGAGACTCCTTTTTAAAACACTATGACAATACTAATAAAGCCTGTCCTGTAGCTCTATGCCTGGACAACCCCCCCTTTCAAAACCCAGGTCTGCCGATAATACTGAAATAGCCACTATCTGTCCTCTTCTGCAGCTCTCTCTTTCTCCTGGCCAAACATCTGCTGGTAACAGCGATCACTCTCCTTCTGCCTATCAGCCCAGAAATCTCCCTCCCTTACTCCACATACACAGAAATCATAATTTAACATCCCCCCCCCAATGCTGGCTCACCTACTTGCCCTTTGCCATATGCCACAAACTCTCTGGGGAGGGGTACACAGTTATTTTTGTCCGTACATAGTGCATTCAGGCAGGAATCTCACACACACACACACACACACACACACACATGTAAATCCTGATGTTTACCAATATTGGGCCCTATGCACGATGCCAACATGCCGTGTAAACTAGGCACGTTGGCATTGCTACAATGCGATACCACAGAGTGGGGTCCCGTGGACTCCATGCAGCATTCACAAACCAGGGTATGCACTCAATCTTCCAGCCATGTATTCAGCAATATGCCGGGGTGGGCAGGGGGCATGTTGGGGGCATGCCAGCATTACATGCTTTTCACTAAAGTGCATAGTGCTGGCTACATGGGTGTGGAGACAGGCACAGGTTATGACAGGAGAGGACTCTGGTGTATGTGCCCTGTGCGCTGTGCCCTGCTCCCATAGACCACCCACCCTGTGCCTGTGTCTGGGTGAGTAACCCCCCCCCCACCATCACCACCACACATGAACCGGAACACCACCCCCACACATGGCAGTACAATGCAGGCCCCACCATCTTGCTAGATACACCCCACTCCTGGTCAGCATGGAAGGCCACCCCCCTGCCCACACTGGGCTGCCATGACCCCTGTGAGAGCTGCCCCCCCACACACACACAGCATGGGCCTGGCCTGAGGTCACACCCCCCATGGCACCGACAACCCCCCACAGGTACGCCGGTGCTGCGGCTCAGGATGGACTATGGCACTGCCCTCTTCTCATACCCACAGCCATGGGCCATTTGGACATCCACCAGGGCATGTAGGTCCAATGTGTAAGGGATCCACTAAGAGACCCGGGACATGCATCCAATTGGATGTCCACCCGGGTTCACAGCTCCATCTCCATCTGCCCTGCATGACCCTGTGCGCCGGGGGAGTGGGTCCACAGACAGGTGGCCAGTGGTCATGCATGCCGCCAGGCATACACCTGTCTGCAGGTGTGGAGCTACGCAGGTGGGGTATGCACCTTTGCCATGTACCTGCACCTTCTTCATGCATAGCCCCCATTGCTACTCCTTCTCTCCCTTTACTTCAACTAAAAATACATCCTTGCCACATACACCATGCAAGGAAACATTTGGTGTTGGCAAATGCTTGTTTTTATTAGTCTAACTGAAGCCTCTCTTTAATACAGTGAATCAGTAAGAGGTAGTTAAAATATGGCTTTCGATTATCATTTATTGGAATTGTAGTACCAATTATTTTCTTATTTACTTTTAATAATTATATATACTGAAAGTATAATCAAGAAAGGTAAATGCAGTTTAGAGATGGTAAAACGTTTTTGTCAGCTTTCAGAAGTACCAAAAGTGATTACAGTGCAATTTGTTCATTGAGGACAATTTTGTGGAAAAATAAATCTGTTTTTAATGCCATTGTGTCCTTAGTGTGCAGGCTGCACTTTACTTAAAGGAGAACAGTTGGCACTAGGAGCATCATACTCAAGTGTGGGCTATCGCGATTTGCACTTTGTGTGTGAAAACATTTTTTACTCACTGTTTACTTGCAGTATAATAGATTGTATTAGGCTGATTTTGCTGACTTCCAAGCTGACTTTTGCTATAACAAGAAATCCCAGAATCTCCCATGCCTGTCATCAGAGCAGGGCTGCAGAACTGAGAGATTCAATAGATTGCATGTGTGTTAGAGATTTAATAAGCTCAGACCAGATCTTTGCCAGTCCTGATGTTTTGCTAGGGTCAACTACAGTCCTCTGTGGCTACTTTGCCCTGGGAGGACAGCAGGACCAGCAAACTAAAGATCAGAGCTTATAGAAACTCTAACATGCACTGCAGTCGATTGACTCTCCCTGTGCTACAGCACTGTTGTGATGTCAGCAGCAGGGGATTCTGGGATTTCTGGTTACAGAAAATGTCAGCTTGGAATTCAGCAAAATAAGTCAGATACAATTTACTATACTACAATAAACAAGTAATATATATATATATATATATGCACGCACACACACACACACACACACACACACACACACACACACACACACACAGTACAAACTGGGACCATCTCTAAGTGCTGACTGCTCCTCTTTTTGAAAGTGCGGTAGAGGCTGCAAGAAATGTCCTTAACTGCCAGAATTCTGCAGATGGCAAACAGGCACAGACCCTTCTCTCACCACCTTGACCAACTACCATGTGTATAACAGGTAGGAAGTGAGTGTGTGTGTGTGTGTGTGTGTGTGTGTGTGTGTGTGCCATCAAAACAGCTATTTCTACTGTATGCTCATGTATTCTCCATGTCATGCAGGTGGTGAGAGGAGGGTACGTGCAAGTAACCGTCTACAGATCTGCCAGCAGTCCTAAGTAGATGTTTGGAGGTTGAGTGTGTGTCAGATAGGGTGGTGTTGGGGGGGGGGGGTGAGTGGGTGAGATGTTAGGGGTGGTATTTGTGAATACTGTAATGGAGATTGGCCTGGGAGGGGGATACCACTGGACTACCATTGAATTGCTCAAGTGAATCCTGGGGAATTGAGGGGGGCACCACTTGACTACCAGTATGGGTTTTGCATGTTTATAATATTTCTAATAAGGATGAGATGGGGAGGCACAAGACTACCGGAAGGGGTCCACATTTATTTAGTATTTCTGACAAGATCGGGTGTGGGGAGATCCACAAGACTACCAAAGAGGGATTGTTTTTTATTTCTTATTCCCAATGCAGTTCAGATGAGGGATAGGGGATGCTAGACTCCCAAGGAGAGTTTGGCATTTACTTCATATTTCTGATGGGGATTGGGTGAGAGAGGAAGGACCACTAGGCTGCAAGAAAAGGTATGGAATTTAATTCATATTTCCAATGGGAATCAGATGAGGGGGAGGGAACTGCCAGGAAGAGTTTGGCATTTATGTCATATTTCATAAGAAGATAGCATGAGGGAGGGGTGCCCACTAGACAGCCTGGAGGATTTGGCAGTTACTCTATATTTACAATTGGGAGCAGATGGGGGGGTGCTGGGGCCTCTAGGCAGCCAAGGAGGGTTTTGCACTTACTTCATGTTTCACTGGTGGATTGTGTGAGGCAAGGAGAACACTAGACTGCCAGGGATGGCTTGACACTTACTTTATATTTCCAAGGGGATTGGGTGAGAAAGGGGGCCACTAGACTGCCAGGATTTGTATTAGGGACTAGGTGTGTGTAGGGGCAATGGCTGAGGTGCAGTGCTGCACAATGCCTTCATGCATTTGTGCATGGAAGCATTGCACAGAGCTGCTGCTAGCCACATAATGTCATGCAAATGGTCCCTTAGTGCCTTCCATGCCATATGTGGTCATCAACATGTCAGCCGCTGAATGTGGCTTCCAACAGCAAAGGCACTATTACATGGGGGGCACACTATCTCCATTTTCTCCTGGGTACCTGTTGCCATCAGGGAGCAAGGGTGCATGTTCTATTTGCTCTTTGCTTGGTGCTACCATGACCCAGTATTCATACAAGCAGAAGCACTAGATAGGGTATCTCCCTTTGTGAATATGGTACTCTGATGGCTGTGTGCTTTTTTGCAAGTGGTGCTGTGTTTTATACAGCACAACCAGATGCTTTTGAATAACTGCAAACACCTTTAATAGACAAGTTTATCTGTATATATTTTAGAAGTAGGATACATTTACATTATATTCTTTTAGTCCTCCTAGAATGATGTAAGTATAACTTTTTAAATGCTTGTACTACAAAATGCTATCATCAAATGAGATAGTTGTGTCAGAATGTCCTCTCCTTAGTATGACATAAGTGTCATATAGCTGGACTTTCCCTCATGCTATCATGATGGAGGGGATCTGAAACAATGGTTTGATTACTAGACATAAATGAGTCTTCTTCCATGACAACAGTGGCAGTGAACTGTATAATCATCCTCCAGTAAATGCAGTATAATGATTGTGAAGTGAAACATAAAGATCCAACTGTTTCTCATCCTTGCATGATAACAGGAGATAAGTGTAACATTAATATGCCTCTATGTCTCTTCCCATGATCGTACCACAATTTAAAATATGATGACATAGCTGAGCATCTTACAGTGATAATTTCTATTAATTTTTCAAATAAGACAATGCAAAGGAAATGAAATATGAGAGATAATGATTTCACGCTGTGAACACAAAAGATAATTTCACAATTTAGTAGGAGGTCTAGTACAGTTGAGCCTTCATCCAGTAAAAGCACAGAGAAAGAGAGAGAGAGGGAGAGAGAGAGAGAAAGAAAGAGAGAGATGGAGTTTCAGTTATCACTGGTTCTTCATAAATACTGGTGGCTATTCAGAGACTGATTGATGCATTGGCTTTTCCAGGTTATTCTGTTTAAAAGGCACAAGGAATGGGAAGTTAAATAATTGCATTTAGCTAAAATTTGCACTCAAGTGGGAGCTCTGTGATCATACTATGACATTTTTAAAATACAGTGCTATGGTTACCCATGTCAGGATGGGAAATTTTAGTAGCACTGAACATTGAACATTGCAGAGGTTCAATTTCATGGCAAATTGGCCTCATCTCAAAGGTAAAGGCAAAGCTTAAGCATCAAAAAATGTCATACAACAAAACATCATCTACCACATAACAGTAACTTAAGGAGGAAATAATCCACAGTGGATGTGTCAGAGGTCTCCTCAGTCATGGATGAACTGCTCAGTAGTCATGCTGTGCTAAAGAGCATTGTAGAAGACATTTATACCATTAAAGCAGATATCTACACTCATAACATGCTGCAGGTCTCTGAAGTCATGGTGAGAGTCACCAGTCCCAAGGTATGGATTTTAATAAGCAAGGATCAGACAACAACTATGGAGCAGGGTCTACAGCAGCATGAATGCATTCTGTATCCCATTAGGGCATGCATTAATAGCCTCACTAGAAGGAGACAAAACAACAAACTGCTACACTGGCATTCTTCAGGATTGATTAGTATTACTGAAGAAGTCTATGATTATAGCATTTGTTACACAACCTGGCATTGACATTTGGCTATCACAATTCACTTCAACTGTAATTAGAAAGTACCATGTCTTACTTAGAGAATTTGTCAGTTTTATTTTTTATTATTCTTTGCTAACTGGGTAAGGCCCACTAGTCATGATGCCTGTTTTCAGGGGTGCACTGGGAGCACTGGGGAGGTTAATTGACTGGCTCAGGATCATACAGTCCATAAGTGGAGGTTGTGGGAAACAATGTGGGATGTACCAAACTCATTTGCAGCTTGTTACACTAACTTCTAGGTTAACTCTGCTACTTAGTCCGCTGTATATATATAGTTATTATATTTGTAAGATATCACAGGCAGAAAAGTGATGAAACCTGGAGGACATCACTGTAGGTATCCTAGATGTTTCTGAGCACAGACAAGAAATGACTTCTGTCCCATTAAAGTGCTTATTACATATATATATATATATATATATATATATATATATATCCATATGTATGTGTTTCCCTGATGTTCTTTTTTACGTCTCATCAGATACAATCTTCACATTTGTATAGAGTGACTTTAACTTAGGGTATCAACATGGCACAGAACATAGAACATCTGCCTCTGAACCAAAAGGTTGTGGATTCTAATCTCATATCATACTTCAAATGCTGGCACTCCAGTACAGTACTAGGGAGTACTGTGCAGTTGGGCTGTGCCACGATTTAGATGAGATGTTAAACTGAGGTCCCTCCTGCACATCTCTGATGCTTTCCTGGTGGGTGCCAAGGTGGAATTCAAAAACCCATGGCACTTGTCATAAGAGTAAAGAATTTTACATGGTATCCTCACCAACATTCTCCATCTAATAAAACTGGTTCAGGCCATTATCCATGGATATGTGTGGGTCTTTTTGAGCAAAATGGCTGCCGTTGCATGTTTACGGTTACCTCACTACTAGTTTCTGTGATTGCCTGCAAAGCACTTATGGGATACAGTGTGCATGAAAACAACTTTTTGCTATAAATTCAACATTCGTCTCCTTCTTCAGTTCAGTTGCTTACATGCCCATTTCAGAAAACAAAACTCATCTGGCACTCCCTTGATTATTAGGTCTTGTTTGACTCAGCATGCATGTACTGTAGAAACAACTAGTTCTACAGCATATGCACACTCAGACCTTGTCATTCAGACAATGACAGAAAAGGAGGCAAGGGGAGGGTCTGTGCCAGATGCCATCTGCAGCTCTGCCCATGGACGTAAACTAGCTATTATTGGTTGAGGCAGTGGCAGATGGGGGGGGGGTGTTACGTGGGTTGGCCAGGGAGGATGTGGGGGGTTTTATACCTGGTAAAATGGGGATTATGGCGACAGCAGGTACCACTAGATTACCAGGGAGCTAAACATCTCTTATTGGGGATTGGGGAGGAAGAGAGAGAGTACCATTGGACTATCAGGAAGTTAAACATAGGCATGTGAGGGATTGGGGATAGAGGGAAGTACCACTGGACTACCAAGGAGTTAAGCATTGCTATACTTAGATTGGGGCAAGAGGGAATACCTCCAGACTGCCAGGGATTTCTATGTTAGGGATCAGATGAGGATGGGGCAATGGCCGAAGCACTGCACAATTTCCCCATTAATTTGTGCACAGAGGCATTGCACAGCACTGATAATGAACACATAATGGCATGTAACTGGTTTCTTAACAAAGGTGTTGCTAGACCCTGGCCTCAGGAGCTTGAGCCCTAGATGTTTTCATATGGGTCCCGAACCTCTCTTTAATAGAACTGCCAAAATGAATCCTTTTATAAAAATATCTATGGCCTTCCCCTTCTTTTTGAGGGCTTAGGCCTGGGATCTTTTGTTACCCTAAAAATGCCTGTGCCACTTAGTCCCTTGTATGCCATGCAGCCTCTGAATATGGCACCTAAAAGCAAACCAGAGGACAGCCACATGAATGAGGGGGCATAAATGTATTAACAACAAGAAAAAAATATCATTCAGCAACATACCAGCACCATGATTCAAGGTCAGATGGACTTCCTCATGACTGCCATCACCCTGCATAACAAACAGTGATGGGAGAACAAAAGTAGGGCATCAATGAGCCTTGATGGGGGTGCAATTAGAGGGTGGCTAGCCCATTCACTGACAGAAAAGCAAACAGACAGCATGTCATAAAAATGCTTGCAGAACCAATGCTAAGTAACAAAAAAAATGTGTGTTATTCCAGGAAATGCGGGTAGACTAAAGGAATAATGATACTTTTTTGCAACTCAACATTCGTTCTGCAGGCATTTTTGGGGAGTGCAGTCTGTCTGCTATTTGAACAGGCAGGAATAAAATATTTATTCTGTGCAAAAAGGTACTAATTTACAGGCATTCCCTATCCACTTTGTTAACCTGCCTACCCAATGATTCCCTTGGTAAACTGAAATGTTGTTCAGGCTAAGCTTGAAAGCCTACACTGTCTTCAAATCAGCTGTCCCTGCTGTTCATGGGTCACAAACGTCTTGGAAAAAACATGCCTCTTAAAATGATAGTTAATAACAACAGTCACTCTAGTGTAGGTGCTATGTTTGCAGCAAACTGGGGAAACAGTGGAAGAATATAACCTGATGCCATTGCAGCAATGAGAATAAATAACACACATTGGTCTAGTAGAAACATAGACACTGATGACAGAAAAAGGCAATTGATTCCTCCAGTCTGCCCATAACAACCTGTCAGACCCCAGGATCTTTTGACCATACAGGATTCTAGCCCACACTCTTCCCCCATGCTCTCCACCCTACTGCTACCACCCTGAGCAACCATTATGCCCTTTACTCTGTCTCAGCTATGCTTGAAACTTAGAAACATAGACTTTGATGGCAGATAAAGACCACTTAGCCTGCCCAGTCTGCCCATTTCCCTACCTATTGGATAAGCTGCAGATCCTAGCTAACCAGCAGCCTACTTCCTCGTACCACCCACTAGAATAGCTTTATGTCTGCCCCATGCATTCTTGTATTCCCTCACTGTTTCCAGCTGCACAACCTCCTCAGGAAGGCCATTCCATGCATCCACCACCCTCTCCATGGAAAAATACTTCCTCATGTTGCCCCTGAGCCATTCCCCCACTATTTTTAAATTGTGCCTCCTTGTTTTTGCACATCTCTTTTTCTAAAAGATAATAATAGTAAATTGTATTTGTATGGTGCCTTTCAGAAAACCAAGGTGCCTTAACAATAATTAAAATCACGATACACATACAAACATCTCAGCATAAAACAATGATAATACTAATAACAACTTTAATCAATCACCAAAAGCTTGGTTCCACAAGTAGGTTTTTAAAGCTTGTTTAAAGCCCTCTACAGTCAAGCACTCACGTAACCAATGGGGTAGAGAATTCCAGAGGGTAGGGGCAGCATATATAAATGTTCTCGCTCCAGAAGATTTATTTTTATTTATTTATTGATTTGTTTCACCAGAAAAGATACACTGGGCAACTTAATGCTCGTCTCACAGTACGTCCCGGGGGAAGGGGAGAGGGATATACAGAGTACATAAATACAGATATACAGTGTACAAGTTCAGGTAAATACATACAGATGGTGGAATTATACAAGCAGTTATAAAACAGGAACATGGCACATGAGACAATATAAGCTGTTGTAGAGATTCAGTGCAAGCAGATCTTAGGAGCAGCATACAAGCAATCGCTACAGGTAACAAGCAATAGGATATATGATTGCTATGCATAATATACAGACTGTACACTAGTGCAATATGCAGTAGGGTGAGCACATAGAAACCAGTAACCCTGTTTAAGAGCTGGTCTATAAGTAGGGGGGAGTGAGAGGGGGAGAGGGAGATGGAGAGAAAGACAGAGAGGGAGAACAGACAGATTTCAAACATACCCTCTGAATCTCTAGCAACCCCTCGTCAGCTGAGCAGAGCAATTGCCCAGGGCAGTGAGGAACCAAGAGCTCTTTCAGGTAGTCTGGGCTCACACTAGATGCTACACTCTTGGACTTTGTTGATTCCCTTGAGGTAATTGAAAGTTTCTATCATCTCCTCTCCCTCCTTTCCTACCTTCTCCCTTCTTTCCTCAAGGGTATACATGTTAAGCTCCTTTAGTTTCTCTTCATATGGCTTCTGGAGCAGACCCTGCACCATTTTAGTTGCCTTCCTCTAGACTGCCTCCATCTTATCTATGTCCTTGTGGAGATGGGGTCTCCAGAACTGCACACAGTACTCCAGATGGGGTCTCACCAACTGTCTGTGCTGACGGACAACAACTTCCTGTTTTCTACTGATGATGCCTCTCCCTCTGCATCTCAGTATCCCCCCAGCCCTCCTTACTGCCTGCTCATATTGCTTGCCTACCTTTAGGTCATCTGATATGACTACCCCAGGTCCCTTTCTACTTTTGTTGTTGTTGGTACCTCCCTCCCAATTATGTACTCTTCCCCTGGGTTTTTGTTTCCTAGGGGCATTGCTTTGCACTTCTTTGCATTGAATATAAGCTTCCATACTTTTGACCATTCCTCCAACCTAGCCAGTCCCTTCTCATCCTTACCACCACCCCCATGTATCAACCCTGTTGCAGATCTTTTTGTCATCTGCAAAGAGGCATAGTTTTCCTTCCAGTCCCTCTACAATGTCACTTATAAAGACATTAAAGAGGACCGACCCCAGTACTGAACTCTGCAGTACCCCGCTAGTATCCCCCCTTTCTTCGGAGTTGACTCCTTTTACTATTACCCTCTATGTCCTGTCATCCAGCCAATGTTTTAACCTGGCTACCACCCTGGGACCTACTCCCAGGCTGACTAACTTGTTTATTAATCTTTTATGTGGTACTGTGTCAAATGCCTTGCTAAAATGCAGGTAGACCATGTCCACAGTCCCTTCCTGGTCTACTACTTTGGTCACCCAGCCAAAGAAATCTATTAGATTCATCTGACATGACCTTCCCACTGTGAATCCATGCTTCCTTGGGTCCTGTGCCTCGCTGGCCTCTAGGTACTCAACAATTCTTTCTTTCAGAAGTGATTCCATCATTTACCCTATCACTGAGGTCAAACTAACAGGTCTGTAGTTTCCTGCCTCTGCCTTGCTCCCACTTTTGTGAAGAGGAATCACACCTGCCCTCCTCCAGTCCTCAGGTACCACCCCATCCTCCTATGATTTGTTAAAAAGGGTAGCCAGTGGTGTCACAAGTTCTCCCTTTAGTCCTTTCAGCATTCTGTGGTGAATCCCATTAGGTCCCTATGCTTTGTCCGCCTTCAGTTTTAGGAGTTCTTTCAGGACCTTTTCTTCTGTGAATGGACTGGTATCGACCTCCCTATCCAGAGTGCTTCTACTGTTTGGTTTAGGTACCTTCCCCTCCTCTTCTTTTGTGAATACTAACCAGAAGTATTCATTCAGTATCCCTGATTTTTCACTGTCACCCTCTGCCCACCCTCCCCCATTATTAAGCTTCACCATC
This sequence comes from Neoceratodus forsteri, assembly GCA_016271365.2. NCBI lineage: Eukaryota > Metazoa > Chordata > Ceratodontiformes > Ceratodontidae > Neoceratodus > Neoceratodus forsteri. The sequence goes on from CM028132.1 coordinate 836,132,251, forward strand.
TCCCTTTGGTCTTTCTTTGCTCCCCCAATGTACCTATAAAAGGATTTATCCTCTTCTTAACTGAATTAGCTATCTTTTCCTCAGTTTGGACCTTTGCTATTCTGACTGCCTTCCCCGCTTCCTTCTGCTTTAACTGGTACATTTCTCTGTCCTGTTCCTTTTGTGTTTTCTTATACTTCCTGAATGCTAACTTTTTCTCCCTAATCTTCCCTGCCACTTCTTTTGAGAATCATAGTGTTTTTTTCTTCCTTCACTTTGTTTTGTTTATTTGCTTCACACAAAGGCTTGTTGCCTCTGTGATGGCTTTTTTTGATTTTTCCAATTGTTCCTCTACCCCTCCTTACATAGAAACATAGAACGTGATGGCAGATAAGGACCACTTGGCCCACCTAGTCTGCCCATTTTCCTACCTAACAGATAAGCTGCAGATCCTAGTTAACCAACAGCTTACTTCCTTCTACCCCTCCCTCCCACTAGGACTGCCTTATGTCTCTCCCATGCATTCTTGAATTTCTCCACTGTTCTTGACTCCACGACCTCCTCAGGGAGGCTGTTCCATGCATCCACAACCCTCTCTGTGAAAAAATACTTCCTCACATTACCTCTGAGCCGTCCCCCCTCTATCTTCAAATTGTGCCCCCTTGTTCTTGCATATCTCTTTTTCTGAATGATGCTACCCTTTTGGACTTTGTTGATTCCCTTGAGGTACTTGAAAGTTTCTATCATGTCCCCTCTTTCCCTTCTTTCCTCAAGGGTATACTTATTATATACCATTCTTGCCCATTTGCTAGTGCTTTTCTGAGGCACGCTCCCATTTTGCCAAAGTCAGCCCTACTAATGTCCAGTACCCTCGCTTTTGTATGGCTTGACTCTACGGCTTTGTTTACTGTGAACCACACTGTTTGGCTTTCACTTGTTCCCAGATGGCTGCCTACTTCTAAATCTGAGAATATCTATCCGTTCCCATTTGAAAGTACCAGGTCTAAGATTGCTCCCTCCCAAGTGGATTCTAACACTAGCTGTCTGAGGCATGCCCTCTGTAGGACAACAAGAATTACCCTGCTCTTGGATGTGGCTGCAGCAAAGGTGCTCCAATTAACATCTGGCATATTTAGTTCCCCCATCAACAATATCTCCCCTTTTCCTGCCATTCTAAGGATGCCTTCTATCATTTCCTTCTCCATTTCCTCCCCCTGAGACATGGGTCTGTATACAACCCACATGCGGATTGTGGTGCCATTTCTTGTCTCCAAAGTGACCCACAGTGCTTCCACTCCTCCCTGTTTACCCTTTAGTTCCATTGCTTTCATCCCTTCTCTTATTTAGAAAGCTCCTCCTCCTCCACCTCTTTCACCCTCTCTGTCTCTCCTGTAGATTGTGTACCCTGGTATGTTGACATTCCAGTCATGGTTCTCTGTGTACCATGTTTCTGTGACTGCCACAATATCCAGGCATCCCTCTTCCATCACGGCCTCTAGTTCAGGGAGTTGTTACCTAGACTACAGGCATCGGTACTTATCACCCTCCATTTTTTTTGCCTTACCCCTTTTAGCCCCATTCCTGTCCTTACTACCTTTTTGTCCATTTACCCCTGTCCTGTTCCCTGTAGACTTCTCTACCTTGGTGTTTATCTCACTAACTACCCTGTTTTGTGGTGGGGGCTGGGATTTCCCTGCTACTTTTCAGTGCCTCCCCATTGACTAGTTTAAATGCTTGCCAATGAAGCATTTAAACCTATCACCTAGGATCATGGTTCCCCTCCCTGACAGATGCAGACCACCGTGTCAGTAAAGGCTTGTATCCCTCCAGGTAGAACCCCAGTCCCCAATGAAGCCAAAACCCTGAGCTCCACACCAGGTTTTCAACCATTCATTGAATCCCATGGTGTGGAGTACCCTAGCCTCACCCATACCATAGAAAGGCAGCACCTCCAAGAAGGTTACTGTGCATGCTACCTGTCTAAGGCCCCTCCCCAACTCCACAAACTTCTCCTGCACTGCTCTGATCCCATTCCCAGTCAGGTCATTTGTCCCTAGGTGGACAATAATGTCCATCTCCCTCTCCCATGCAGCTGCTCCTGCGATCCTGAGGATTCACTTCCTGTCCCCCCCAAGCCATGGTGCCAGGCAGGCACCTTTCCTCCCCCAGTTCTACCCCTTAATGATTGAGTCTCCTACCAGGAGTTGTTTTCTTCCCCTTTGGGGTCCCATGCCACCTCCTGTGGGTCTCCTTTGCAGAGGTTCCCAGCATCCTCCTTGGTCTCCACTGTGGGTGTCTCCATAGAGGAACCACACTCTGCCAGAATGGTGTATGAATTGTGGAGAGGTACAGCTGGAGGGATGTGTCTCTGTTTCCCCACCCGCACCCTGCTTGAGCCCACTGTTGTCCAACCGCTCCTCTTTCTTGGCAACCTCTGAGGCAGCAGCAGCAGCAGCCCTAGTGGTCCTTGGGTGGGGGAGGAGGTTTCCATAATCCTTGCAAGGTCAAGGTTTTAACACCCACCATATTAGCTGCCAGACTGTTCCACAACTCACCAATACATTCTGCAAGATAAAACTTTTTCATGCACCCAATGAACCTCCTTCCACCGACAGTTTCCACTTATACTCACATGTTGTTAATACACCACTCTTGCTGAAAAGTTCCTCTCAGATTACTTTGTTCACTCCCTTCTGGTACTTGAAGGACTCTTTCATATCTCACTACTGGTCTCCAGTGAGTAGATGCTCAGTGCCTTAAGCCATTCTTCATAAGACCTGCCCTTCTGGCCCCTGAATCATTTTGGTTACCCTATACTGCACCATCTCCAGCCTTTCCTTATTTTTCCTCAGGGGTAAGGACTCCAGAACTAGGCACAATACTCCAGGTATGGAATCATTAGTGAGCTATAGAGAGGTAGTAATACCTTATTTCTTCTACTGTAAGGTGTAAAAATTAGCTTTACTAAATTTGGTATACCTGAGATTAAAACGTAAGAGATCACAAGGAACTCCCCAATATTTCACTCTAGAAGCAGAGCACTTTTTCAAGTGTAACTTCCACCCAGTGGTCAATACGAACATACGAAATTTGCCAGCAGATAAAGGCCTAGAGGTCTATCAAGTCTGCTTGAATGTGCAGCTAGCACCCCTTATTCTGCTGCTGCCCCTCCCTTCCACCCTTCCCCTTCATTAACCCTCCCCCTTGTCCTGTCCCATCCTCATTTGAAGCAGTCCACTGTTCTACTGCATACCACTTCAGCAGGTAACGCATTCCACCCAGCCACCACCCTCTCTGTAAAAAAGTGTCTCCTCATCTCCCTCCTGAACCTTCCTCTCTCCAGTCTCATATCATGCCCCTGGTGGCCCTCCCCTCCCTTACTTTGAACAGCTCCTCTGTACCCGTCTTGTTTCAATACAGTTAATAGCATAGAAATTAATGTGACAGTGCTCACACTGTACATTGTGGACAGGATATTCAAATGGGTAGAGGGATCACTAAATTGGTTAGTGATTCGCTAACACCACTTTATGTTCCCAGTGCAAGGAGGGAGGAGCAGATAGCACCTTGCATATATGGGCATGCTGACACACTGGCAGGTTTGGAGAAGTGGTAAGTAGCTATCACTGCCACGCTAATTACCACCTGCCAAAACCAGTCATTATGACTTCTGTACCTCCTAACCTCAGCACCCCATCATCTAAGCACCCCCTACAGTCAGATGTTCATCATCCCTGGTGTCTGGTGGTCCCCCAACCCCTGAACACCCCTGATGACTGTAATACATACATTGTTCCTGGTGTCTAGTGGTCACTCCTGCCCCCTGAACTCTCTGGGAGGGTGAACACAGTAGAAGGAATACAGGACCTTCAAGAAGACCTGTGAAAATTTGAGAGTTGATCTGGGATTTGGCAGCTTGGCTTCAATGTCAAGAAATGCAAAGTTATACACATTGGAGCCGGGAATCCAAGGATGGACTACTACCTGGGAGGGTCTGGGTAGCAGCAACAGAAAAGGAGAAGGATCTGGGAGTGATAATCACTAGCCACCTGAAGCACTCCATGCAGTTCCAAAAAGCAGTAGCAAGGACAAACAAGATGTTGGGCTGTATAGCCAGAGGAATCAGCAGTAGGTAAAAGGAGGCTATACTGCCCCTGTACAGGTCATTGGTGAGGCCACATCTAGAGTATGGAGTAAGATACTGGTCCCACACCCTAAAAAAGACATCAACCATCTGGAGACAGTCCAGAGGACAGTAACAAAGATGACTGTGGGTCAGCAGGGTATAACATATGAAGAGAGGTTGGGGGCTCTGAATATGTACTCCCTGAAGGAGAAGAAGGAGAGAGGGGACATGATAGAGACCTTTAAGTGTTTGAAAGGGATAAATAAGATGGACAAGGAGTGTTTATTTAAGCTAAGTTGCAGCTGATGCATGAAGAGACACTGTCAAAAGCTGGAGGGGAGAGGTTTAGGAGGGAGGTTAGGAATCATTTCTACATGGGAAGGGTGGTGACCAATTGGAACATGCTGCCAGAGGAAGTGGTCTTGATGAAGTCAGTGGACAGCTTCAAGAAAGGCTGGGATAGGCATAAGGGGAAAGTATGGATCATGGAAGGGGCAGATGGAAAGGATGGGAGGAGTGGGTAGAGCAGAGTCAGTAGCATAAGCAGAGGACTGTGCAATACAAGCAGACTAGATAGACCAAATGACCTTATTCTGCTGTCTTCTGCATATGTTCGTATGTTTGTATGAACATCCCCAGACTGTAATACTTACATTATCCATGGTGTCCAGTAGCCCCCCCTGAACACCCCCGACTGTAATATATTCTGTACCACTGGTTTCTAGTGGTCCCTCCCACCCCTGAAGACCACCAACTGTAATACTTACATTATCCCTAGTGACAAATGATCACTGCTGCCCCTCTGCTTCATATCCCTCCACCAAAACCCTGCACTCCCCCAGGTCAGAGTCCCTCCACTGTGACTGGCACAGACCCTTCACTCACCTCCACAGCCAGCTAGCAACTGACACATCCCAATCATGCACCTGCTGTATAGTAAACAGTTTATCAGTGTAATAGTGTAATAATTTAAGCAGTGTAATGATTTACTGGATATTAATCAGCACAGGTTCATGGCAGAAAGGTCTTGTCAGACCAGCCTAATAGTATTCTTTAACTGGGTAACGAGGGTAGTGGATAAGGGCCATGCTGTGGATTTACTCTACTTCCATTTTAGCAAGAATTTTGACTTGGTGCCTCACAAAAGGTTGCTGAAGACATTAAAGGATCTGTGTACAGTGAAGGATGCAGTTAGATGGGTGAGAAACTGGTTGGAATGGAGATAGCAGAGGGTTGTGGTTAATGGAGTTAAATCAGAAGAGAGGGCAGTCACCAGTGGGGTGCCACCAGGATCAGTCCTGGGTCCAGTCCTTTTCCACTGAGGTGTCATGCAGACAAGGCACACTAATGAGTCCTGCGTAGGACAAAACACGTGTCTGTTTCTTCTTTTTGCACCCTTTGTAGATTGTGTGAGAGGCCCTTTGGCACCATGCATTCCTGCTTAAAGCTGAACCAGCCTAAAATTTCATGGTGATTTGCATATATATCCCATGATACTTTGATATAGGAAGGAATGTGTGATTTTGCATTTATTTTCAATACGATCATTAGTGACATGGGAGAAGGAATCCTGGGCAAGATGTGACTCTCTGCTGATGATAGTGAGCTCTGTGGCAGGGTAGACAGTGTGGAGGGTGTTATGGAGATGCAGAGTGACTTGACAAAGCTAAAGAGGTGGTCAAAGGTTTGGCAGTTGAAATTCAATGCCAAAAAGTGCAAGATGATGTACATAGTGAACAAGAACCCGCAGACAGTACTAGATTGGGAGGGGTAAAACTGTGCACAACCACTAAGGAAAGAGATCCGGGGTCATCATCAGCGACACCCTAAAACAGTCAAACTAGTGAAACAAGGCCTACAGTAAAGCAAAAGGGATGCTGGGGTGTATATGAAGGGGTACTGACAACAGAAGGAAGGATGTATTACTATATCTCTATATATCATTGATGAGGCCCCACATTGAGTACTGTGCCCAGTTCTGGAGTCCTCACCCATGGAAAGATAAGGTCAGGGTGGAGACAGTGCAGTGTAAGGTACCCAAAATTATTCTGGGCCAGCAGGACAGATATTATGAGGATCCGCTCAAGGCACTGAACATGTATTTACTGAAGGCCTGACGAGATAGGGGAGATATGATAGAGATCTTCAGGCTCTTGAAAGGGATGAGCAAGGTAAACTGTGAGGAATTGTTTAGCATAAGTAGCAGATTAAGAACATGAGGGCATGAGTGGAAACTGCTGCAGGGGGATTCAAGTGGGAAGTGAGAAAGTTTTATTTTACAGAAAGGGTGGTTGAGCCATGGAATGATCTTTCAGCTTATGTGGTAGGCGCCAAAACTATCAATGGTTTCAAACACAACTGGTATACATTAAAGGGCTTAGTGGTTGCTCAGGGTGATAGCGGTAGGGCAGGGAGCATGGGGGTGGATAGTGTGGGTTAGGACCCTTTATGGACAATAGGTCCTGGGTTTGTTAGGGTTAATGACCAGACTGGATGGACCAGTGGTCTTTTTCTGTGATCATTGTCTATGTTTCTACATTCTGCTGTAATCTCAATTGTGATTACAGTAGGCACGTGATGGGGAACTGTCAGTTGGCAGCTGGCCATGTAGGTGAAAGGAGGGTCTCTGTTGGTTGCCATGGAGGGACTCTGACCTGTGGGTGCTGGATTCAGGTGGGGGGGTTCAAACAGAGGGTCTGTGATTATAATAGGCACATGATCAGGAACTGTCAGTTGGTAGTCAGCCATGGAGGAGAGTGGAGGGTCTGTGCCAGTCACAGTGGAGGGATTCTGACCAGGGGGCATTGTGTTCAGTTAGGGAGATTCAAAGCAGATGGGCAGGAGAGACCATGGGACACCAGGGATAATGTAAGTATTACTTTGGGGTGTTTGGGGGACAGGAGACACTACTAAACACCAGGGACACTGTACATATTAGAGTCAGGGATGTTTGGGGTGGGGGACCACTAAACACCAAGGATTATGACAATATGACAGTCATGGATGTTCAGAGGGGTGGGGAGCCACTAGACACCAGGGTTTATGACAATATAACAGTTGAAGGTGCTCAGGGGCATATTAAGGTACAAATACAGTATGCCCATTTTCTCCAGTGGACAAATTGCTATTAGTGGGCCCTAACAGCCTGATCGTAATCACAATCCCCATAGCACCCTATTGCCCACATATCTACTGTGGCCTGAAGGCGGCCGGGGTTTGTGATTGCAATCCAGTTAGTGTCTGGCTGGTATCTTGGAACATGGTTTTCATGATCACAAAGTGCAATAACATGTTTCAATATACTCCTGGTTTGTTCCAGGCACTAATAGCTCCTGGAGCAAATATTTAGTGGGCCCAATTCTGGATCTATGAATATCCTGGCCATTGTGCTTAGTTTTATAGCACAGTTAGTGAACTAGTGTATGTGCAGAGACAGTGGGAGTAATGAAATATATTGCATCTCAACCCAGACAAAAATAACAAAAGATAATTTTAAAAAACATTTAAAACTTGTCGCCTTCTCAGTTTTTCTTATTTCATCCAGTCATTTGATCTTCAGTGTTGTTTATTAAGATATTGTATTTGATGCCTATGAAAGAAAGATTTTCTGCAGTATTATTACTATTAGCACCTTAATATAATGACTAGTCTGGCAATTCATTATGCTAACATTTACACACTTGGACTGTTATGACCTACAATATTTGGAATATTAAAGATATTATTCTATTATCATTACTAGTCTCAGACGAAGGGTGCCATATCAAATCTGTTATATATGCCATGGTATTTAATTGCTATTATTTATTTATTAAAATTTTGGTAACCAGGTAAGATCCACTGAGACAACAATAGTCCCTTTTTCAGGGGCGACCTGAGATTAAGCACAGGTAGAGACAAGTACACATCTTTACATTACACAGGTGGAAACAAAAATACACATCTTTACATTATAATAACAGGTCAACATTTTGTGTGTTATACAGTAGAACATAGGCTGGAATACAACAAGTGAAACTATGTTTATAATACAAAATCAAGCTAACTTTATGGTAAGTTTCAATAAGCATATTCAGCATAAGCTAAGACAGATAGGTGACATGCACCGATTACAGACACAGTAGCAATAAGAAGGTATATATCATATGGGAGTGCCAGTTTCAGCGATAGCAAGTGCATTGCTTGAGTTCTAGAAGGTGAGCCATGAGTCCCTTTTTGAAACCCCTAAGGGAGTTATGTGTCTGTAAATGAGTTACAGAGGGTGGGGATGCTTACAGAGAATGACCTCTGGCCCTGGGTGGACCGGACTTTGAGCATCGTGAGTAGCTGATGGGTCAAAGATCGAAGGGGTCTGGTGTTTTGTTTGGTTGATAACATTTTGGCCAAACTAGGTGGAGCCTCATCTCACCGTAGCTTGTAGGCTAAGCACAGGGATAGATATTCTAGGTGCCCTTTCAGAATAGGCCAGGACAAGACTTGGAGCACATGGCAGTGGTGCTCCCTTGGCTGGGCCCCAGTGGCAAATTGTCACACTCTGTGAACAAAAATGCCTCTCTTCTCAGTAAAGTAGTTATCCCAAGTTCCCCATTCTGAGGCCTTGTCTGATTCTTTCTATGCGAACAAATGAGAATCTATAGATACTTCCACTTTCCATAACATGTTTAGCTAAAGTGTTTTTGGGGTCGCCTTTCTAAATTACCCTTATATACTCCCCCACCCATATCTTATATTGTTGTCTAGTTTTGCCCATTAAACAGAGATGATGCCTTTTACTGTACTAAGTAAACTATCCATTTAGTATTACATGTGATGAATATGAACATTCTGAATTTGCATTCTAACTGCACAAATTAATTTGTCTTAGTGATAACCAGACAAAATTTGCATGTGCCACATTTGTGGCTACCAGGAGGCAATCTAACAATCATGTGATGGGAATTATAGTCTGATGATGGCTATGTATCACTGAATCTAAAATGTTCTGATCTCTCTTATAAACCACTCTAGGCAATTCACTTGTACATTCTCTTAGTGAGCGGTCCATCTGGAGACTATGCTCACTCTTCTACAGGACTTTTTTAATCCCATTTGCCTGAACAGAACATAAGGTGACAAAGTTGAAATGTTTTCTTGTCCTGTTTTATGCTTCCTATACATCCAGACTGGCCCCCTTCCTGGCGGTGACCCTTAGCCTTGTTACCTATCAAAACAGGACTTGCCACTTTTACCTCTCTGGATGAACTGGTGTCTTAGAATTAGGTGGTGGTGTAGTGCCTGTGGGATGACTGTCAATCATCATAACAGTTGAGGGTTTTGTCCCTGTTTCCACAAGGCCGCAGGCTGGCATATATGTAGTAATGTAGGGATGTGTTGTAAAGATGCTACACGCACTTTGTGTCTGTTCTCAGCCAATCAGGAGGCAATCACTGCTGTGCCACCTAGCCTCTGCTAGCTGGAGGCCATACAGTGCCTCGCGCTCTTCCCCATCTCCAAAGGAGGAGAGCTGTCAGTGGATGCTCGAACCTCCTTCCCCTTGCCTACCTCCAGTTAACCTAGCATGTTCCCAAACTGAGGTGATAGCTTTGCATGGAATGCCTCAGCCCATTGCTCCACAAGGCTGGACTCAAACTTATACATTTTGACCATTGTTAGTACCATCTGGGATGCATCCAAGGGTGCTCAGAGAATTTGCAGTGGAACTCACTGAACCTCTATCAAGGCTATTTAATAGCTCAGTTCAGTCAGGGGTGGTTCCAAAAGACTGTTGTGTAGCAGATGTAGTTCAAACAACATGAAGTCTTGCTATATTATGACAATTGCAGTTTGTCCCACCATTAGAACTGCTCCGGAGGTGAAAGAGTTAACTCCCATTCTAAGAATGGAACTTAGAGCACGAGCTCGGTTAGAGAAGCTCTGTCTGGGTTATTTCAAACCCAAACTGTCAGATTCTTTACTCCGCCTCACTGAACAGTCGCTCTGGAGATTTCTCCTACTGCTCGGTTCAGTTCTCAGTTAAACAGTGTTTTCTCAGTTCAAATCAACCGAGAATATTATTATTTTAACACTAAAACCAATCGGTTCAAGCTCTGTCTGTGGTATAGTAAGTAATTTCAGTTTAATTTCTGTGTGGAACTTGTAAATGTTATAGGTTGACTTTGAACCGATCAGCTTACTTAAAACTTGAAGTTACAAAATTAGAGGTTTTAGAGTGCGGTTCCGGTTCTTATCGGCTCTTAAAAACTGAATTCATTACGGTTTTTTCCAAGATCAGACACGTGTTAGGAACCGATAAGGGTGTCTTGCCTGGCACTGCCGTTAAAAGGGCAAGATTTTGGTTAGGCTGGCATTATGTCTGAGAAACCCAAAAGAAAAACCGGGCCCACTGGGTTTCAACACTGTGATGTTTGTGGGGAAGTCTTTGCCAAGGCTGACCCACACACCACATGTGTATATTGTCTGGGGTTTGACCACCTCATTTCAGACTGCCAGATTTGTAAAAATTTCCCTGCAGCCACCCTGGATAAGAGAGTTGGCAGGCTCAGGGAACGAGAGGCCAAAAAGTCCGCTGACCCGGATGGCCAGTCCGGTTCGGTGCCAACCGAACCGGAGGGAGTGCCCTCTGACCAGGGCGAGACTTCCTCGGCCAAACGCAAAGCTGGCTTGGATGAGCCAGATCCAGTAAAGAAAACAAGAAAATCAGCAGGTGTGGAGCCCAAAATTCCTTCTCCAACTGCTGCAGAGATAGCAAGAGCTATTCAGATTGTCCAGTCACTTTCTCCGGTTCCGTCCGAACCACCACTGTCTGGTAAAAGGTCGGTTCGGTCGGTTCCACCGGTTCAAGAATATGATGTTGAGGAGTTTTATGAACCAGAGGAGGGGGAGGATGACTATGAACAGTATGAATGTGACTTGAAGGGTCTGGGTGTGCCCATTGAACCGGACATCTCCCCAGACAGACCTTTAGAATCTCCCCCTATGCTTTCTGAGTCCCCCTCTCACTTTATGTTTTACAAAAAAGCTGCTGAAACCCTCCAGCTCCCATTGGAGGAAGCTGTGGATGAGCAAGAGGAACCTGATTTTGTAGAAATGATGGATATACCAGAGTCTAGGAGATTGTCTATTCCTTTGCATACATCATTTAGGAAACAAACAATAAAAATTTAAAAAACTCCTAATTCTGTGCCTCCTGTGGATAAAAAGATGGACAGGAGGTACACACTGTCAGGTCCTGACACAGAATTCCTTTCACAGCAATGCAGTCATGTTAGGTGGTTCAGGCTGCAGCCTGTGATAAGCTAATATTCCCTGGCTTCACATCCTCCTGACAAGGATTCCAGGAAGATTGATGCCAAGGCTAACAAACAATAAATGGCAGCATCCTTGGGACTCAAGAAGCAAATTACATGGCTTATGTAGCAAGGTATCAAAATCTAGATGGGACACTGTCATGGCTTTGGCCAAACAGGCCTCTGGCCAGCTTGCTAATGAGCTGGAACAGGTGGCTGCTGATGGCATTGAGGCATCCAAGGTGCAGTTTCATGCTGCTGTGGATTTTAATGATGTATCCTCTAGAGTCATGCTACGTCTGTAGCTTTCGAGGTTGGCCTGGCTCAGGTGTATTAGCTTGTCACAGGATACCCAGACTAAGGCTATGGATTTTCCTGTGTGGGAAATTCTCTGTTTGGGAGCAGACAGAGAATTATATGAAGAAAATGGATGAATATAGGACTACCTATAAGAGTGCCTAAGCCAAGGCAGCAAGCCACTCCTCAGAGGCAGACCACCAGGGTAGGGGTAGGCCTTTCACAGGCCTTTTACTAAACCCAGGCCTCCTCTGCTTATGCTCAGAGGGGCTTCTTCAGAGGCAGAGGCAGACGGGGTGTGGGCAGGCCTGCTCCCACCTCTCAGCCTAAGCACCTGCCAAACAGACACCTTGATGGGGTGCCCAGGGCCGATTCTCCTTTACCCGTAGGGGGCAGGTTGGCTTACTTCATTCAGAACTGGGTGTCTCTAACTTCAGACAAGTGGGTCCTGGAAGTAGTAAGCCATGGTCTGGTTCTCAGCTTCAAAAAGTTCCCAAAGATGAGAATCAGATCTTTCCCACCTGCAAACTTTTTAGAGACCTTTACTCTAGAAACAGAAGTCTCAACCCTCCTGGCTCTCAGAGCTGTAGAAAGGGTTTCTCCCCTACACCAGGGCAAGGGTCTGTACTCCAGATATTTCCTTACCCCAAAAAAGACAGGAGAATGGCGACCCATTTTAGACCTCAGATATCTGAACAAACACCTTTTGAAACCAAAGTTCAGAATGGTAACTCTGGCAATGATTTTACCCTCTCTAAGGCCAGGGGACTGGCTAGCCTCCCTGGACCTCAAGGATGCCTATTTTCACGTCCTAATCAGAAGCTCCCACCGAAAGTACCTCAGATTCGAACTGCCCTCAGGTCACTACCAGTTCAGAGCAATGCCCTTCGGCCTCACCTCTGCCCCAAGGGTATTCACAAAATGTCTGGCAGTAGTAGTTGCTCATTTAAGGAGGCAAAGGATTGTTGTCTTTCCCTATCTGGATGACTGGCTCATTGTAGGCCAGTCCCCAGAACAGGTAAAATCTCACCTGCAAGTTACCCAGCAGCTGCTCACCTCCCTGGGCTTCTTGCTAAATCTTCCAAAGTCAGTTCTGGAACCAGTTCGGTGCTCCACCTTCATAGGTGCAGAATTGGACACAAAGCAGGCCAGAGCCTTCCTACCCTTAGAGAGGGTAAGGAACTTGGTGGCTCTGGCCTCCTCCTTCACTCTGCAGGTCTCTCGACCAGCAAGACACTTTTTGCAGCTCCTGGGGCACATGGCTGCGTCCACAGCCGTAGTGCAAGGAGCAAGATTTCAGATGAGGGACATTCAGTTTCACTTGAGAGCCTTTTGGTCTCAGAAAAGAGACCCCCTTTCCAAGTTGGTCCCAGTGACCCGAACCCTGATCCAGGCCCTCCAGTGGTGGCAGGATCAGAGCAATTTAAGACTGGGGGTCCCCTTCATTCCTCTGTCTCACTCCTTGACCCTCACTACAGATGCTTCCCTCCTGGGGTGGGGAGCCCACATGGGCGACCTCTCCACTCAGGGAGTGTGGTCCCCCCAGGAATCTCTGCTCCACATCAATTTGCTGGAACTCAGAGCTGTCTTTTTAGCACTTCAAGTGTTTTCTGCGTCTGTTCAGAACAAAGTGGTACAAGTCAGAACAGACAACACCACAACAATGTGGTACATCAACAAGCAGGGGGGCACTCGGTCTTCGGCCTTGTGCACCGAGGCAATGAAGTTGTGGTCTCTGGCCTATTCCCTGAACACTTCCCTCATAGCAGTTCATCTTCCAGGAAAGGACAATGTCCTAGCAGATGCTCTCAGCAGGATTTCCCAGGGCCATCACGAATGGTCTCTGGATCCTCAAGTACTGGGGGTAGTTTTGCCAGATGGGCACCCTCAGATAGATCTTTTGCAGCCCCAGACAATCACCAACTTCCACTTTTCTGTTGCAGGCCCCAGTGTTGGGCTCAGTCCCCCTGGATGCCTTTCTCCTAGATTGGGAAGGGAAGTTTCTTTATGCCTTTCCCCCTTCCCTCTCCTATTCAAGGTGCTAGTCAAAATCAGATCCCAGCCTTGCAGGGTGATTCTGATTGCCCCAGATTGGGCCAGGCAGCCCTGGTACCCACTCCTTCTGTCCTAAGCAGTCCATCTTCCCCTGTGTCTCCCCAGGAATCACAACCTGTTAACCTGTGCCCAGGGGAGAGTTTGGTATCCGAACCTCAAATCCCTCAACCTCAAGGCCTGGCTCTTGAGGAGTTAGAATTTGCTGACCTACACCTTTCTCAGGGTGTTCTTGAAATCCTAAAGGCTTCTAGGAAGCCTTCCACTAGGGCTACTTATAATTCTAAGTGGAAAAGATTTTCCATTTGGTGTGCTGGGAAACATATTTCCCCGGAATCTGCTGATTTGACCATTGTTTTGGACTATATGGTCCATCTTAATTCTTTGGGCCTGAGACCAGCTACCCTGAAAGTACATTTGGCAGCTGTCTCTGCTTTTGTTTCAGCAGGAAAGCCCTCCTCTCTTTCCGCTCACCCTGTATTTTCCAAGTTTTTTAAGGGATTACTTCATACTAATCCACCTTTTAGGTATCCGGCCCCTGCCTGGGACCTTAATGTTTGCATTGCCCAGTTAATGCAACCCCCTTTTGAACCTCTGTCTTCTGCAGAGCTTAAGTACTATAACTTGGAAAACTGTTTTCCTAGTGGCTATCACTTCTGCCAGGTGCATAAGTGAGTTGCAAGCCTTGTCAGTAGAAACTGACTTTATTTCTTTCCACAGGGATAAGGTAGTCCTCAGGACTAACAGGAAGTTTTTGCCTAAGGTGGTTTCAGGTTTCCATCTTAACCAATCTGTCTCCCTTCCAGTGTTTTTCACTGAACATTCTTCCTCTGGTGAGAGGAGATTGCACAGTTTAGATGTTAAGAGGGCCCTAAGTTACTATATAGAACGTACTAAGGGTCACAGGTTCAATCCCTCCAACTTTTTCTCACTACAGTGAGGTCGGAAAAGGAGACCTGCCACTAAGAGATCAATTGCCAGGTGGATTGTCTCTTGTATCCAATTTGTTATCAGAAACTGGGAGAGTTCCCCTCTGGCCTGAGGGCTCATTCTACCAGAGGTACAGCCGCCTCTAGCTGCTGCCAGAGACATCCCTATCTTAGAGATATGTCAAGCTGCTACCTGGAAAATGGTACACACTTTCACAAGCATTATTCCCTGGATGTCCAGGCCAGAAGAGATGCTCGGTTTGGCACAGCTGTGCTTCAGAGCCTATTCCTAAGTGAGTTTCTGTCCCTCCTCCATGGAGGTACTGCTGTGTAGTCTGAATTGTCATAATATAGCAAGACTTCATGTTGTTTGAAGAAAAATTACTCACCTTAGTAATGTTGTTTCTTCTAATGGAGTCTTGCTATATTATGACCTCCCCAGCCTGCCCCTCTCAGAACTTCAACTTGGGTATGGGGTGGGCAGCCTGGTGTGGGCACTAGTTATACCCATTATATGTTTTCCACCCCTTCTTGGGGTTTTTTGGGGTGTGGTGTTTTTATTTTATATTATATTATTACGTCTGGTCCCCTGACTTGAGTCTTTGTGTTGGGACCAGCAATAGGTGTTAATATTTAGGTAGCCAGTTAGCTAGTGTAGGTTACAGCTTCCACACAGACCTTAGTGAGTTTTTGCTCTCAAAGATCTGACAGTTTGGGTTTGAAATAACCCAGACAGAGCTTCTCTAACCGAGCTCGTGCTCTAAGTTCCATTCTTAGAATGGGAGTTAACTCTTTCGCCTCCGGAGCAGTTCTAATGGTGGGACAAACTGCAATTGTCATACTATAGCAAGACTCCATTAGAAGAAACAACATTACTAAGGTGAGTAATTTTTTCTTTTGCTCCATAAGAGGGAGGATAAGGAGCAAATGGGTAACTATAGGCCTGTCATTGTCATTTCTGTTGTGGGTAAGCTGATTGAGACACTAATCAAAGGGGACTGAGTGGCTTGCCTGGAGAGGAATGAGCTCCAGGACAAACAAAAAGCACAGGTTCATAGCAGGGAGGTCTTGTCAGATCAACCTGATAGTACTCCTTGACTGATAACTATGGCTGTAGACAATGGACAAACAGTAGAAACATAGAAACATAGAATTTGATGGCAGATAAGAACCGCTTGGCCCATCCATTCTGCCCATTTCCCTACCTAATGGATAAGCTGCAGATCCTAGTTAACCAGCAGCCTACTTCTTCCTACCCCCACCCCCTAGAATTGCCTTATGACTGTCCCATGCATGCTTGAATTCCACCACTGTTTTTGACTCCACAACCTCCTCCGGAAGGCCATTCCATGCATCCACAACCCTATCTGTGAAAAAATACTTCCTTAAATTACCTCTGAGCTGCCCACCTCTATCTTCAAATTGTGGCCCCTTGTTCTTGCACACCTCTTTTTTTTGAAATATGCTACCCTCTTGGACTTTGTTGATTCCCTTGAGGTACTTGAAAGTTTCTATCATGTCCCCCCTCTCCCTCCTTTCCTCGAGGCTATACATATTAAGCTCCTTTAGTCTCTCTTCATATGTCTTCCGGTGCAGACCCTGCACCATTTTAGTTGCCCTCCTCTGGACAGCTTCCATCCTGTGTACATCTTTGAGGAGACTGGGTCTCCAGAACTGCATGCAGTACTCCAGATGGGGTCTCACCAGCTGTCTGTACAGAGAGATAATAACTTCCTGTTTTCTACTGGTGATGCCTCTCCCTATGCATCCCAGTATCTCCCCAGCCCTCCTTGCTGCCCTCTCACATTGCTTGCCCACCTTTAGGTCATCTGATATGACTACCCCCAGGTCCCTTTCCATTTTTGTTGTTGTGAGTATCTCACCCCCCACTGTGTACTCTTCCCCTGGGTTTTTGTTTCCCAGGTGCATTACCTTGCACTTCTTAGCATTGAATCTAAGCTGCCTTACACTTGACCATTCCTCTAACCTTGCCAAGTCCCTTCTCATCCTTTCCACCCCACCTTGTGCAACAACTCTGTTGCAGATCTTTGTGTCATCTGCAAACAGACATACTTTTCCTTCAGTCCCTCTGCAAGGCGCTTATAAAGACATTGAAGGACCGGTCCTAATACTGAACCCTCATGTATCCCACTAGTAACCCCCCTTTCTTCAGAGAGGACTCCATTTACTACTACTCTCTGTGTCCTATTCTCCAGCCAATTCTTTACCCAGGCTGTCATCTTGGGACCCACTCCCAGCCTGGCTAACTTGTATATTAATCTTTTGTGTGGGACTGTGTCAAATGCCTTGCTAAAGTCTAGGTAGGCCATGTCCACAGCCCCTCCCTGATCTACTACTTTGGTCACCCAGTCAAAGAAATCTATCAGATTCATCTGGCATGACCTTCCTGCTGTGAATCCATGCTGCCTTGGGTCCTGTGCCCCTCTGGCCTCTAGATACTCGACAATTCCTTCCTTCAGAAGTGATTCCATCATTTTCCCTATCACTGAGGTTAAACTAACAGGTCTGTAGTTTCCTGCTTCTGCCTTGCTCCCACTTTTGTGAAGGGGAATCACATCTGCCCTCCTCCAGTCCTTAGGTACCACCCCATTCTCCCATGATTTGTTAAAGAGGGTAGTCAGTGGTGTCACTAGTTCTACCCTTAGTTCTTTTAGAATTCTGGGATGAATCCCATCAGGCCCCATTGCTTTGTCCACCTTCAGTTTTAAGAGTTCTTTCAGAACCCTTTCTTCTGTAAATGGGCTGTTATCAACTAGCTGGAGGACTATGATGGAACTTTTTCCAGCCCTGGGAAATCTCACACCGGAAATGGCCCTACTGTTACACCTACCTAGGCAGGTTAAGAGAGCTCATGAGGTATACTTGATTTGCATATTATTGGGAGCAGCTAAAAAAGCCATCACTAGATTGTGGCTACAACCAATTCCTCCAGAAATATCGAGCTAGGAATCCACTGTCTACAAGATATACGAATTGGAAAGTCTAACAGTAAAATTACAGAACAAAATTCCAACCATGATGAACAGATGGCCTCCATGGTTTTTGCATATTGCCGAATGTCGACTTGACCTAGTGCCCTTACTGGAAAATACACAGCTCTGAAGATGAGGCTGGGTTGAGCCTTTCTCCCCTCTGCCCTTCCTCCTCCTCCTCTTTCCCTTCCCTTCCTTGCCTGGGTCGACCGACCGGCCACAGTCCATACTCTCCCTAGTAAAATGATGGTTACATGCAAAGCTTGCTAATGAAAGACAAAGGAGAGATTGCTTAATAGAATATCAGAAATCTGAAATTATATTTCCCCCAGTCTCCATCTGATTATATGTAGACTCAACAGACCTATGGCAATGTTTACTCCTAGGTACTGTACCCTCAAGCATTGTTTATATCTTATCTCAACTGCTGTAAGTAAATGTGTGTTTATGTATGTTCTCCATGTGTCATTAAAATAATAAACACAAAGTTTAAAAAAAAAAGGATGTAACTGGCTGCATCAATGGGGGATTAGTACTATGCCCTGCTGATGGGCCCCATGGAACAGGGAGGCCAGGTAACAGGCATTTTATCATGTCTGAAAATGATACGAGAATCACCTGAGCATTTGTACCCATATGATCGATGGGTGCAACTGGAGAAATCGACTAGGGAGACTGCAGTCCCGATGTCGACATACCGGCTGGGCTAGGCCTGGCAGTGCCTATGCAAAGCCCTGATCTTGGTGTCATGCCAACGGTCATTTGGGGAAGGGGGCAGTGTTGCCAGAAGAGGTGATGGCACAGTGGAGATCATACCTACAGGGTGAAGTAGTGACCTGAAATACACCAGAGAGACCTTCTCTTTCTCCTGGTGATCATGCTCTTGTCCTGGGACCTAGAAGACTGCGATTCAATCGACTGGGCTAGCAGGGCTGCCGCCTTTTGCTGGAGCTCATTCTCCAGTCTGGCTACTTTCTGCTCCAGGAGATGCTTCTCTAGAGCATTCTGGTTGCGTCACCTGCTCACAGCATTGAAACCCCGGCAAACGTTGCAGGCCTTCACACCATGGTCCGGGCCTAGGCAGCAAACGCAGATGTCATGGGAGTCACTGGTGTACATCTTGTTTCCACACTCCCAATACCCAAATAACTTCGACAAGTCCTTCGACAACGTACATACGTACTCTCCTTTCACTGGCCCCTGCTCATACCAGATGATCACCTACTGCTCTCACCATTTCCTACCTCTGATTATTCACTTTTTTCCCCTTGGCTAACTAGCCTGACGTATTGCTCCTGTTTACTTTGCATGCCAACTTAATTCATTATTATGTAATGAATGGTTATGTACCTGCAAAAAATCTGTAACAACTCTTTGTGTAATTATTTGAAAAAAAAAAAAAAGTATATTTACTCTCCATCGACATCAGCAAGGCATTCAACTCAGTGCCACACAGAAAGTTGCTTAAGAAGCTAGAGGATCTAGCTGCAGCAAAGAATCAAGTTGTATGGATGGGTAGTTGGTTAGAGGGGAGACAGCAGATTGTAGTTGTAAACAGAGTCAAATGTGGAGAGAGAGGTCACTAGTGGGGTACCACAGGATTCAGTCCTGGGACCGTCCATTTCAATATGTTCATAAGTGACAAAGGAAAAGGAAATAAGGCCAAGATGTGTTGCTTCACAGATGACACTAAGATCTGGGGTAGATTAGACAGCAAGGAGGGTGTAAGGAAATGGCAGAGGGACCTGCAAAGTTTGGAAAGCGTGGTCCAAGGTTTGGCAATTGAAATTCAATGATGAAAAGTTTAAAGTGATGCATATAAGGAACAAGAACCTGACAATGCAATATGGGATAAGAGGGGTAAGCTGGGCACTACTAGTGATGAAAGGGACCTGGGAGGTCATAAGTGACATCCTTAAACAATCTAGCCATGTATAGTAACGAGACCTACAGCAATGCAAGCAGAATGTTGGGATTTATTGGGAGGTGTTTTGATAGAAGGAAATAAGAGGTATTACTACCTCTCTATAAATCACTGGTGTGGGCACATTTAGAGTACTGTGCCCAGCTGACTTAAGGAAAGACAAGGACAGGTTGAAAATGGTGCAACACAGATTAAAAAACAAAATGATTCATGGCCTGCAGGACAGATCCTTTGAGGATTGTCTTTGGGCACTGAGCATGTACTCGCTAGAGGCCAGAAGGGGAAAGGAGCGATATGAGAGAGACCTTCAAATTCCTGAAAGGAATGAATGTGGTAAACTGCTAGGAATTATTCAACAGGAACAGAGAACCTAGAACACAAGGTCATGAATGGAAGCTGGCAGAAAGTCAGGAAGGACATGAGGATGTTTTATGTCACAGAGAGAAATGCTGAGCTGTGGAACAGCCTGCTGTTTAAGGTCGTGAGAACCAAAATCCTCAATGGCATCAAAAACACTGTTAGAACAGTGTTACGGGATGTATAGTGACCAAGGGGGTATCAGTCAAGCTTGAAACATGGGAGCGGATAGTATGAAGAAAAACTCCTCATAGACACTAGACTTACTCTCCTGCTAATCCTGTCCCTCTGCTTCAGGGTATCCATAGATATTGAAACTCCACCACCGGTAATAGACTCTTCTACCCACACTGTTACCACCCTGCTCTTGCTGCACCATGTAAGGGGGATGTCCACAGACCCTTACATACTCACTGCTCTAAAACATCCCCCACAACACCGCAAACCTATGCCACCTCACAAAATTCCAGTAGCTGCCTTGCTGATCAGCAGGCTAATTGTTACTACCTCCCATACTCGAAAACGTGATGAGTCAAAGTTCAACGACTCCAACAAGGTGATCTGGTCTAAGCTGCCTAAGGAAGCTCATATTGCTAATGCTTCTGCTATCAGGGAATGTTCACCCTAACCCTGAACCTCCTACTGCCAACCCCACCTCGAGCCTGGGCCATCTTAAGATTGTCTCACTGAACATAGGTAGCCTCCTCCCCAAACTCCCACAGTTCTAGGTTTGGGAGGCACAACTCAAACCGTATGTCATCTCACTGATTGAAACATGGCTATCCCCAAAGGTTGCCGATGTGATTGTTGCTCTGGATGGCTATAACATGTTCCGGCAGTTCCAAGCTACAAAAAGAGGGGTTGACTGCCTAGTCTACCTTAGGAGCGATAATAAAGGGCAAATACTGCCCTGTAGCTTTCACATGAAGCAGGCACAAGTCCTAACACTAAAACTCACCATAGGTCAACAGAATAAAACACTAATGCTTTCTGCTGTGTACCTACCCCCAGGTATGCTCTCCACTGGCTTTCAACAGTTCATAAGCAATCTCGAGCAACACAAACTAAACTGGGAAAAGTCATTGTAGGGGATTTCAACATTAACTGGCAGTCTCAGGATGCTGCCCCAGCCAGAGACAAAACAGCAGGCCTCTACCTAACCCAGTTGGTTATATAAGCCACTAGGCAAAACTATAGAACAGGCACCTGCTCCCTTACCCACTGGCTACTTTCCTCTTGCCTAGAACATATCACGGAGGTCACAATCTTACCTGATTTCCTCAGCGATCATTCCCCGGTACTATGTACCTGGACAAACAAGTTCACCAAGTGCAAGCCTAAGACCTCCAGAAGCTGGTCCCTGAGAACTGGACAACTGGAAACCTTCAGACAGTACCTGTAGGAGGTTGACTGGTCCCCACTGGACAGCTCCAAGGATGGGAACCAAGCCCTTGACTACTTCATTAGGGTTTTCACAAAAACCTGTGACATCTTTGCCCCGTAGAAAACTAAGAAAGTCATAGGAGCCACTAACCCTTGGCTATCAAGCGCATGCATCTCAGAGACCACCTGTGGCACACGGCCAAAGCAACCAGGCAGCAGGTTGACATCTTAGCCTACAAGGCAGCCAGGAATACCTGCACGAAGCACATTCGACTTGGCAAAGTCGCTTACTACAATGATCTGCTAGGTAGGAGCTGGAGCCACGGTAGGGAGTTTTAGAACTCAGTGAAAGCCCTCATGGGAAAAGCCTCTAGGGCACCTCTGGACCTCATTGAAACCACCTCTGGTACTTTGCAAGATCCTAAGGATATTGCAAACACATTTAATGCAGCCTAATGACTATCTCAGTAATATGCCGCCTGGCCAGCCTCCCAACTGGAACTCTGCCTCCTCGCCCACTAATGACCCACCTCCATTCTACTTCAGGCTGATATCTGAGACAGAGACTATAAAATATATCAAACGTGCCCTTAGTAAGACCAGGATGGGATGTGACCATATAGATATGAAGATGGTCTCCCTTACTTTAAATGAACTCACAGTGCCGCTCACGAAGGTCTTCAATGCTTCCCTTAGATCAGGAGTCTTCCCTGACAGATGGAAGGCATCACTCGTCACCCCTGTATTTAAATCTGGGGATAAAAAAACAAACCTGGCCAACTATCTGCCCATCTCGATACAACCTCCCACTTTCTAAAGCCCTTGAAAGGGTGGTCTCCGATCAACTGAGTATCTTGAAAAATACAATCTATTCTGCAAGCAACAACATGGTTTCTGGCAAAACCACTCCACTCTCACCGCCTTGGTCAAATACACCTTCCAGTTCTATGGTGCCCTGGGCAAAGGGTTGGTAGTGGGGTCTATCTTTATAGACCGCACTAAGGCATTTGACACTGTCAATCACCAACTCCTCCAGCAAAGCCTCCTCTCCACAGGACTGTCCACTGACACTGTTGCTTGGTTCAACAGTTACCTGTCTCACAGGACACCATGTGTTCAAATCAGCTGTGCTAGCTTTGAGCCCCGGGAGGTGAACCTAGGAGTCCCCATGGGTCTATCCTAGGCACGCTCCTTTTCAGCCTCTTCATAAGCACCCTACCCACTGCCTGCCCTGCACATGTTGTACTATATGTGGATGATGCCGTTATCCCGGTCCCAGGCAAAGAGTTGACAGCAATTAATTCTGAACTACAGAGTAACTTCCAAATACTGGAATCCTGGTTCTCTAGTAACAAACTACTGCTCGGCTATAAAAAGACCAAGTGCATGCTCTTCAGTACTCCACACAGCAAGACGAGAGGGGCCCCCCTGAGAATACTTAGCTGGAAAGTTGATACACTTGATCAAGTTGACACATTTAAATATCTAGGAGTTCACCTGGATGACACCCTCACCTTCTTTGTTCACATTGAGCAACTAATAAAATCCAGTAACATGAACTTGGTATTCTCTACCAACCCCGAGCCTACATGACGTAAAACTTGTCACATGTTGCTCAGTACTTTCCACAGTGGACTACGGACTTGTCATCTACGGGGCTGGCTCCAACACAGTGCTAAAGAGGGTCAAAACCCTCCTTAAAAAGGCTTGCCTACTGGTCCTGGGTGCTCACCACCTGATGCATTCATGTGCTGTATACAAGGAAATTGGTTGGCTCCCCCTCCATCTCAGGATACAATACCAGGCCTGCCTACTAGCAAAAAAAGCTTTGCTGAGGCTCACACCTGAATCTATCTCCATCCTCTTTGAAACTGCACAACCCTCCATCAGCACTAAAAGTGCAACCAAAGGAGGGCTGTTAGTACCCTTTAAGCGAAATACTATGGCTCAGAGATCCCTCTCCTACAGTGGTCTCAAGTGGTTCAATGACCTACCTGCTGCCCTAGTTGATTGTGCCAGGCTCAGCCATTTCAGAGCAGGGCTATGGTCTCACCTTGATAGCAAAATTACCTGTCAATGCCATTGCTAACAGACAACGCCTGCCAGCCTATGGTCCTGCCCTCATCCTATCCAAACCCCATCATCTCTCTCCATCTTCCCTGAACCTCGCCCACTCCACCTTACTTCCCCCCTCCCCCCATACCTCACCCTTGTCTCTCTCCTTACCTCCTACTACTCTCGCCCCTGCACTGGACCCCTCTCCTCCTGCTCTCTTACCCCTTTCCCTGCCCTTCCCCCCTACCCCTACTCCCCTACCTCCCTCCATCTCACAACGGACAAAGCCATGCCTGGCTGCACTCCACTGCCTCCCTTCCCCTAGCAGCTTTAGGATCTCTTGTCTCTGGATGCTCTCTGATATCTACTAAGTTTTGGACCACACTCTTGTAGTGTTGCTTTTGATGGTAATTCCTCAAGTGTAGACGTGAACTATTACTTGCTGTTCTTGTATTCCTGTAATTGATGTAACTGCACTTGTAACCTTGATGTTAATCTGTGTTTCCACTTGTTTGTATCTGTTAATGACCTGTTTTGTCACATATTTTTTACTGACTAGGAGCCTTTGTAAATGAGCCCACAGTTCAAAGGTATTAATCCTAATCTGAAATATATATATAAATAAATACATTTCAGGATAGGTTAGGGTTTATTGGCAGACTAGATGGACCAAGCGTCCTTGTGCACCTTCATTTTCTATATTAGTACCATCAGCCTTTATGTTATGTATGTTGGTCTGTTTCCATGACTTGTGACTTCTCAATAATGCTTGTGTTGTATCCTCTGGCTTTTAGCTTTGCACCCAAAAGCTCAGACTGAGCATGGAAATCATCATCCTGCTATACTCCCACTTTGTATGTAAATTCTGGCTATTAGCTATATTTTCAATAGTGTGGAAAAGAGACAACTGGTAAAATGGAGGAGTGACTTTCTTTCAGTTTTCATCCTAAATAGATCTGTGTCTACAACTTGGTCAACATTTTGCTGATTGGCAGATCCCAAATTTCACTATTCTGCTATATGCCAAAACTGAAAACGTGAAATGAAAATTAGTGGACTCAAAATAATTATGAGACTGACTCAAATCATCCTTCACCCCACACCACACCATCAGAATGCCATCCTTACATTATTCTTGAGTTTACCACCCCTGAGAATCAGAACATGTTCCTGTGTTCTGTTGTAGAATGCCTAACCAAACAACTCTGACTGTTCACTGTTGTTAACACCCATGAGTGTGCGACAGATAGAGATCATGTCCCCTCGTAGCCTCCTTTTCCCCATGGTGAACATATAAGGGGCTCCAGCCTCTCCTCAGAGCTTTTGTCCCATAATACTGATAATTTTTGGTTGTGCTTTGTGATGCAACCTATTGACTGCCTCAATGTTCTTTCTGTATTGAGGAGACCAATATTACACAAAGTACTCCAGGTAGAGCCTGACCAGGGCTAGTGGCAGAAGTACATCTCATGTTTTGCTGTCCCTGTTTCTTGATGCATGGTTTTATTCTACAGGCCTTCTTGACAATAGCTGAATACTGCTTCTCCTGTTTGAGCCTCTTAATTATTATGAACCTCAGGTCATTTTCACCATAAGCATAATCAACAGAAGCACCACACAGTGTATAAGTGCTATCACTAATTTTCCTCCTCAAAAGTAACACTTTGCAATTGGCTACATTGTATCTGCAGCTCCAGGAGTCAGGCCAATCATCTATAATTTGCTCAGGTCCTCCTGAAGTTCTCCCCATCCTCAAGGGAGCCCACCACTCTGGAACTAAGTGTTATCCAGATCCCAGCCTCCAGGGCCCTAGCTCTAATCTTGAGAGAGGCTGCTGAGTACTCCTCTTCGCTGTCAGTAATGCATGGACACTATCACACTCTGATTCTTCCCTGCAAACCAGTAAGCATTTCACCTTGTATATGTCTCACGTATATCATACTGGTTTACCTTGCCCAGAAAAGCTTGTCATGCGCCAGAGCATCAAAGACCTCACTAACACACATGGCCCTGTCCACCTTCCTAGTCACTCCCTCAAATAAGGTGATCATGTTAGTTTTGTATAGTTTGGTAGACTCCTACATTTCCTGTTTTAATTGTTTTTCTAATATTGTCAATTAACTGTTTAATTTTCGGTCCACATTTTTGTTCCTCAGATATTAATAAAAAATTGGATTTCCCTAAATCTGAAGATTTTTTGGACCTGAGATCAGTTTGATTTTGTAACTTCCGATCCAAGATCTGATCCAAGGTTGGATTTCAGATCATATTGTACAAAATATGCCTAATGCAATCTGGTATGAGATTTGGCACCCTCTGTCTCACTTAGTCCTGTGGGAAAAAAATAAATTCCTATGTCTAGCGTGTCATCTTCTTTTACCCATCCCTGGTAGGCATCCAGATAAGTTCACCCCTTGTCCCACCCTCCAACTATGACTGGCACAGTTCTTTACTTATCTCCTCAGTCTGTCACCTTCTAATCTGTATCACAAACAGTGCAATTACACATGCTACAGTACTACTCATTAATTCCATGAAAACTTCTTACATGAATGAATGAATGAGCAGCAGTGTAGCATGTGCAATTGTTCTGCTTGTAAAATGGGTTACATGGTGGCTGAAAGAGGAGGTGACTGGAGTGTGACAGTTGCACTGGGGGAACAGGGCTGGTGGTGCACTTTTTTAGATTTCTGTCAGGGGTGGGGTGAAGGATGGGAATGCCACTGGACACAAGGTACTTAGGAGATACAGTGTTTTTTTTTTTTTTTATAATTACTATTCAAGGGAAATGGTGCCACTGGATGCCTGGAAATTTTCTATTTTGATTTGGGATGACCAAAGTGCACCTTACAGTAGGATCAGAACTGAATATCCATTATCCTAAAATCAATCCAACCTCAGCTTGGATTTCCAATCAGATTTCAGATTTTCCTGATTATCCAGCAAAGTCTGGTTGGATCAGGTTTGGTGCTATCAGAGTAGCAATAGTTCATACCTTCTCCGTGATCTGATTTCCTAGAATGTCATTCAAACACTACATATTGTACTGCATTATTTGCTACTTCACACTATGATGATTTTATTACACCAGAGCATAAATCAATAAACTACCTGGAAATGTGGGACTTCAGAGGAGCTGACTTTGATAAGATGGCCAACAGAGTTAAGCTAGCCCTGGCAAAAAGAAACACAGGTGATGGAGTACAGGCAAAGTGGGCAAGCATTAAGGATGCAATACTTGAAGCAACATCCCATTGTGTTAGACAGAAAAGGAAGTGCAAAAGAAGAAGGAAACCACTTTGGTTCTCAAATACAGTGGCAGAAAGGTCAGAGCCAAAAGGCTGGCCTTCAGGAAATATAAGGGAACACAGCGGGATGAAGATAGGGAGGCATACCAAACTGCCCTAAGGGAAGCAGGGAAGGCAGTAAGGCAGGCAAAGTCCCAAACTGAGGAAACACTAGCACGAACAGTAAAAGAAGGTGACAAGACTTTCTATAGATACATTAGTGAAAGGAGAAAGTCCAGAAGGAGTATTGCTAAGCTTAATGGAGAAAAGGGAGCATGTGAGGAGGAGGACCATGTAAAAGCATCTATCCTAAATAGATACTTTTGCTCAGTATTTACTGAAGAGAAGGTAGGGCAGGGCCCAAGGCTCAGCACCATGGACACAGGGGGGAGGGAGGTGAGCACTACTCCCTTCACAAAAGAAAGGGTCCTACAAGAGCTTGCTAAGCTCAGGGTGGACAAGACAATGGGACCTGATGGCATACATCACAGGGTACTTAAGGAGCTAAAGGTGGAACTAGCAGAGCCATTAGCAGAACTGTTTAGTGAGTCTCTGAGTACAGGAGAGGTCCCAGAAGACTGGAGAAGGGCTCATGTGATCCCACTCCACAAGAGTGGTAGCAGGGAGGAGGCAGGGAACTACAGACCAGATAGTCTTACCTCAGTAGTGGGCAAGATTATGGAGGCATTCCTTAAGGAAAGGATAGTGCAACACCTGGAATCCATTGGGGCACAGGATTCAAGACAGCATGGGTTTACAAAAGGAAGGTCCTGTCAAACTAATCTCATAGATTTCTTTGACTGAGTAACCAGAGTGGTAGACCAAGGGGGAGCAGTTGATGTCGCCTACCTTGACTTCAGCAAAGCTTTTGACACTGTTCCACATAGAAGATTTATAAATAAGCTGGGTAGGCTTGGGGTGGGTTAGAAGTTGGTCAACTGGGTGGCAAACTGGTTGACGGGCAGAAAACAGAGAGTGGTGGTAAATGGTATACAGTCAGAAGAGATGCAAGTCACAAGTGGGGTACCTCAGGGATCAGTCCTGGGGCCAGTCCTCTTCAACATCTTCATTAGTGACCTTGCAGATGGACTAGAGTGGTAAGGCTTGTCTGTTTGCAGATGACACCAAGATCTGCAACAGAGTAGATGATCCAGATGGGGTGGGCAGAATGAGAAGAGATCTGGATAAACTAGCAAAATGGTCAGAAGAGTGGCAACTGGGATTTAATGCAAAGAAGTGCAAGATCATGCACATAGGGAAAAGAAACCCTGAAGCCACCTATAGGCTGGGAGGGGAGTTGCTAGCAGTCACAAAGGAAGAAAGAGACTTGGGCATCATCATCACTGATGACCTGAAATCATCCAAGCAGACCTCTAAAGCAGTAGGTAAGGCTAGGGGGGTGTTAGGGTGTATTAGTAGGGGTATCACAAGTCGTAAGAGGGAGGTAATAATCCCTCTTTACAAGAGACTGGTTAGGCCTCATCTGGAGTACACGGCAGTATTGGAGGCCACACCTTCACAAGGACATTAACCAAATTGAGGCAGTCCAGAGAAGGGCAACCAAAATGGTGCAGGGACTGCATCAGAAGACATATGAGGACAGATTAACAGAGCTCAACATGTATACCTTGAGCAAAGGAGGGAGAGAGGTGATATGATCGAGGGATTCAAACACCTTAAGGGCATTAACAAGGTGAAAGAGTCTAACATGTTTAAATATAAGAAAAATAGCAGGACAAGAGGACACAGCATGAGATTAGAGGGGGCCGATTAAGGGGAATGTGAGGAAATTTTTCACGGAAAGGGTGGTGGATGCATGGAATGGCCTACCCAAGAAGTGGTGGCTATGAATACAGTGCAGGGCTTCAAACAGGCATGGGATAGGCATAAGGGAGCAATACAAATGAGTATGAATAGATAGGCCACTGACAGAGCAAAGACCGATGGCACATTTATAAGGTAGAAAAATAAATGGGCAGACTGGATGGGCCTTGCGGTCCTTATCTGCCATCAACTTCTATGTCTCTATGAACATTTTCTCAATTTAAACTACCATTATACTCTTTTTTATGTTCATTGACCAATTTTTTCCCCCTTCCTCACATCCCTCACAATGTTTGGTGTTTTTAATGTCAACATCCTCCTTCTTGCTTGGAGACTGGAAAAGCAGTAGCTTTCACAGCTGATGCTGATGGTCCTCCTTGAGCAATAGGTAGTGAATGCATGAATGCTGATGAGCTCATGCCTACCCTTCCTAGGAGCTGTGCTCCTTGGCATCACAATGCAACTGGGCCCCCACCCAGCAAGCCTTAATGTGGGATTCAGGGGCTAGCACCTGAGCCTCAGTCACCCAGGTAGCAGTACAATGTGCTTTCACCACAACACTGGGCCTTCAAACACTCCTAGTTCCTCATTTTATTATTTTTGTATTGTGTCTAACCTGCTTTAACCCCCACATGTCTTTCTTACCCACCAGGTTTCAATAATTCTAACTATTTTCAGCTCTTCTGACATAATCAGCACTTCAAGTACATCAGTTTTATTCCTAATACTGCATGCATATGAATAAAAATATTTTTACCGTTTATTTGTTCCCCTCTTGGTTTTGACCTCTATTACAATATTGCCAGTTGTTGCACATATCATAGCACTAAATTATCTACTCCAACATTTGTAGTGAATACACCTGTTTTTCAAAATGCCAACCCCATCCCATCTATAGTTTAAAGTGTTTATTGTTATTGATTTCTTTTTCCTGTCTCCAAGTGTCACACGCCTGCATCTGTGCCCCACCTCTATCACAGTGTTCCTGTTCACTACCTAGGGCAAGCATGGTCAAAGAGGCCCTCTGCGTAGGTAAATATAGACTGTTTACTAGAGGGCTACCTTACAACAATTCTTTTAGTCACTGCACACATCCTGGGTCCCTAGCCATGGGAAGATTACAGCTTAAATGTTTGCTCTGACAGGAATAAATCACTCTGTCTTGTGGGCATCCAAGCTTGGGATTTTCTCCTACACAGTGCAGGCATACTGCATCTCCTGTCTTAGTCAGCTGTTGTCTCTCTCACCAGATATCAGTTCATAAATAGCTTGTATGGTGGCATTGCTCTGACTCAGGACTGAAAACATTCCCGAAAGGTGACACCCTTTCTTCTGGATGACCCCTCTTGTGCCACAGGGCTGACAAGAACTCCCCTTGATGGAAACCCATCAGGATCTCTAAACCCTTTTGGTGTGTCCCCTCACATGATCCCTAGATTAACAGTGATCTACATTAAATGCCCCAAGATTCTGTCTCTGGCATCTACATATAGAATAATGTATAGGGAACTGTGCACAACAAGGCTGTCATTTCCGCCAGGGGTTGGTAATGACATCATAGACCCTCGGGCGAAACTCAAGAGGTCTCAATGATGTCATCAACCCCCCCGAGATGGAAACACGGCCTTGTTGTGCACAGTTCACTATCTGTTATTTTATATAGTATATGATTCCCCCAAAATGTGCCAGCAAGTATCTGTCGGTTTCTGTACCTTTCTGTAGCTTGTTCTGACACTGCCGTTTCGTCCCGGTGCGTTCTGGGGTCCCGCGCTGCTACTGACCCTGAATGTTCTTGCTGTCGTCTTTATTCCCCAGGACCACTGATTTATTAAAAAAAAATAAAAGACTTGACAAATTGATAGTCTGGAAACACGGCGCCGACTATGGCAGTCCGTGTCCAAACTATCTGAGAAGCTCGTGCCCAACCGATTCGCTTAGCGGTGCCGCCATGTTGTACAGTTTTTTTTTTTGTGAAACTCAATGTTTCAGCCAATGGTGAAACAGTTGAAGGTTAAGAAGTTGTTGTACTATTGTTGTGATGTCAGAACGATAGTACAACAACTTTTTTGACCTTTGAACTGTCCTACAACAGGATTTGGAAAACCACTGTTTTCCATCCACAATAAACCCTAACCATATACTATATAGCTGTTGTGTGCATGTCGCTGGAGGCTGCCAGGTGTTTGGGTATCAAGGTGATCTGTTTTCAAAGGTCTGGATCCCATGACAGCTATTAGGTTTGACGTCCTTGTCAGTTCAGGGCAAAAAGTTCCTCGAGGGTACCCTGGCACCCTCCTTTCTATCACTATGCTTCTTACACTTGACTATTTAAGTTCAAGTTCCTATCTCAGAGTAGGATCTAGATCAGACTGTCTGGTAACTGCATAGTGTTGACTATCTCTATGCCTATAGCATAAACTTTTATACCCAGATAACCACATAATATAACTACTAAGACAACTTGTAAATAAACCATCACATGAGCTACTAGTATGAAGAAATATTTATTGCTAGTGCCATTCTTTCTCTAACTGTTTTGGTCACTTTTGAATGCTGTAGTATCCCATACTATTGTTTCCGCAATTTGGGATGCAGTTCATGAATTCAGTGGAAGCAAGTGGACATAGCAATCAGAGACAAACACCCATTATTGATGTACTATTACCTTACTTCAATCCCATTTTTGTGACTCCTGCCCAGCTTCTCCTACTATGTTTAGTTTAAAGATCAACCGGTACTTTGTCTCTTTGAGAAAAGGATCTTGGCAGATTTTGGGATATTTAATACACTGCATAATCATAATTACAGTAGCTTAAATATGAAAAAAGAACCTTGTAATTAAACTGAAAAAATATAGGTGTAGTTCACTGACTTTTTTGGCACTGGAACAAAATCAGAGTGAAACTGAATGAAAATCTAAACTTAGTTGTAGTATTGAAATTTCTGCACAATGTTCACAAGGTTGCATAAAGTTGCATGAGGTTTACAAGGACAGTGGATTCGGAAATAAGTTGATATGCCAATAATTTTAACAGAATGTAATAATTTGTCCAAAAGCTAGTGTTTTTAAAGTGACATAACATAACATTTTTCTTTTATAAATATGGAGTAGAGCTCAATCTAACCACTGGGCCCCGATATCCAGAAAGGAGCACAAGCACAGCCCAAATGCTCAGAACAAAGGGAGGCAGTATAGTGCAGTGGTTTAAGGTTCTGAGCTGCAAATCTGGAGACCTGGATTTGAATCACACAGCCCCCACTTGCATACTGTGTGACCCTACGCAAGTCACTTAACTTCCCTGTGCTCCTAGGTCACACCTGTAAACAAGCTTTCAGCTTAGTGTGTCTCTCCTGGTTAAACAATTAAAAAAAAAATGTTTGTGCCATGCTTATGCTAGCGCCCAACCCAGTGGCTGCTATATTCAGTTGGATAGCAAACCAGTGCTGTCCAACTTAATATTGGCCTGTGTTGGTACAGTGTTAAGTTAAACTGTGCTGCCCTGACATGGACCTGGGTTGTATCCAGCCCACAGAAGATAGTGCTCCTGGACCAGATATCATTGAAAGCCATATTGGCTATAATCAGCCATACCATGCAGATGAGTCCGTAGGACTTGCAAGGCATTAAGGGGCCATTAGCATGCCCATTATGGGCATTTGCACGGTGAACGTTGTCCCATTAGCACCCATCCTATGGGCTCCTGATATGTCATCCCTGGTGTCTAGTCTAGCAACATGGGTTGCGCATTCAGGAGGGTCTGTTAGAGAAGAAGTAATTACATACACTAACAAATATAACAGAAGTTCCTGGCCTGGCTGTCTAGAAGACATGTATGACACTGTTAGAAGATGCATGCAGTAGAAGTGCTTTGGTTTGGTGGGTATTATTGATCATGAGAAAGGCAACCGTAAGGGGGAGGGGAGGCTTGCTGGGCTACTTGTCGGGGATCCAAAGCAAACTCAGTACTACTTCAATGGGAATGGATATGGTGGAGAAAGGATCATATGTTAATACTTGTTCCAAGCTATGACTATGCCTCTGTAGTGCTGCTGTGCGCTTTGGTGTGTCCCAGGACAGAGTTTAAAAGTGTGTGCAACTGGGTTGTGTTACACAGTACTCTGTAGATGTAAGACATTGATGCCTCAGGCAGTGGTGCTGTGATGACTGTATGTGCACTCATGTCTGCTCATATGGTGGCTGGCCAAGGTGATTAGAGGAGGGCTGTGCACGTCACCATACCAAGATTCCAGGCATGTCCCTGGACATACCAGTAATGGGGGGGTAGTGTTCAGGTGCAGGCAGGGCAGGTGGGGAAACACTGGAGTGCCCATGTTTGCTGGGCCATTTGTAGATGGGCATGTAGTGGGTGGGAATGAGGGTGCCACTGTACACAAGGGAGATGTCTTCCAAGGGATGGGTGATTGAGGGTGGGAGGTGCCACTAGACACCAGGATGATTTTGCCCTACCAGGGGCTGGGTGTTTGGGAGGGTCTGGGTGATACTAGACACCAGGGAGAGTTTCTACAAGCACAGGATAGGTGATTAGGGATGGGGTGCCACTAGACACCAGGGAGATGTTGAACTACAACAGGTGAGGTAATCAGGGGGTGGGGGTTGCTGATAGACACCAGAGTGCATTTCTACAAGCACAGGGCAGGTGACTGGGTGGTGGATGGTGCCACTAGACACCAGGGTGATGCTGACAAGTGCTGGACACATGATTGAGGGGTTGCCACAAGACACCAGAGTGATGGTTTGCAATCATGGAATGGGTAATTGGCGGTAGGAGATTGCCACTGGACACCAGGAAGATGGCTAGCAATCATGGGATGGGTGTTCAGAGATGGGGCATGCCACTGGCCACCAGGGTCTGTGATCTCGCTGGCATGATGAGCAGGCACTAGGTCTGAATAGCACCTGCATGAAAAGCAATGTCATTAACAGTACCGTCCATACAGCACTGTTTAGAACAGCAGCAGGAACAAATGCCACAAGTAAAAGCAGCCCCACTGGTAGCAGTCACAAAGCACACTGACATCTGCTACCAGTCCAAAAACATATTTTGGCAGGGGCTCTGCTGTCTGCACTCCCTGTAATTAAAATAATCAACTCTGAGTCAGAGCTGGATTATGGGGGAAAATACATATATCAGAGACCAGGTTTAGAACCCTGGTCTATACCACCATTCTGGTTAAGCTGCTACATGCCTCAGCCCTCTCCACCATGGGAGCAGCTTGGCCAACCTTTTAGATTTCCCAACCCTTGTCTACTAGTCTAGTACTATGGACAGCGACATGGGTAGCACTTACTGCACTATGCTGTTCTACCCCTGTTGCTGTCTTTGATGTGATATTAAGACAGCGCGCTTCCTACATGCACTATATTTGTAACGCTATTCTAACCGGTTACCTGACGGGTGGGTGGCTGCAGTACAGACATCCTACCATCGGTGGGCTGGGGGCATGAGCATAGCACCCAATTAAGCTATGGGATTAACAATGGTAGATAGCACCACTTTGGGTGCCATTTACCACCATTGCAAACCTTTGAACATGCTGCTGTGCCCGTATGCAGGAGGGGACCTACTCATTTGCATGGGCACAGCATTATGTTAGCAACTGGGCACTAACAGGTTTAGTGTGCATTACAGGGGCCTCCGAATGTAGCCCTCCAAAAATGCCAC
Source organism: Neoceratodus forsteri (assembly GCA_016271365.2). NCBI lineage: Eukaryota > Metazoa > Chordata > Ceratodontiformes > Ceratodontidae > Neoceratodus > Neoceratodus forsteri. The sequence goes on from CM028132.1 coordinate 836,166,427, forward strand.
AAATCCACATAGCACTGGCATAAACCCTGTTAGTACCAGCACTAACTATTGAATATCTGGCCCCTGGAGTTTTAATTTAATTGTCAAACTGTAACCAGTTCTACATACACACCCAAAAAATGGTGCGACTCCTAATTTAGGGACAATCAGACAGAATGTCAGAAAATAATTCTGGTAGTTTGTTAGAGAATAGCAATGCTTTAGTTTGATTCTAATTTGACATATTGCTGAATTATGTGGTGACAAATTAGTGTCAGGCTTGAAAATTGGATTAAATAAGTCCTTTGTTTTTTGACAAAAGAAGAAATGAAATACAAGGTTTCCTTCATAAATCTGAAAACATCTTAATTTCAAGATATTATGCCTACAAAATGATGTCTAAAACAACATATTAGGAACACAGTAGTCTTTCAAAGTCTAATTCATTGGCAGTAGTAATTTATCTCAGCTTAAGAAGCCAGCAAGAGATTTAGTGAAATGAAAATCAGCTGTTTTTTAAATAGCCCCCTACATACAGTGGGAAAACTTTGAAAAATGTTTGCAGTCATCACAATTTAGTTTATATTTGCTATAGTTTCTGTACTTTGTTTGAAAGAAACAAGGGTAGAAATTATAGGAAATATATGGAACAATAAGCTAAACTGCATCTAAATATTACATTTTTTCAAAGTTATCCTAACAGCATCTGGGTCTCTTTAAAACACGCAGCTGATATAGTCTAGTGATTTTTTTATGTTGGCTCGCGCATGCACAGCCAACATAGTGGGGCAGTAGCACATTTGGAGGTGCGGTCTCTGTTGGGCGAATGCAGGGCACGCATCAGTACGTGCGTCACTCATTCCCCACTCAGTCTGCATGCCGGCACCACACCATGCAGGAGAGCACATCTAAGAAAAGGTCCACTGCAAAGCGAGCAAAACTCATCACATGCAGCAGACCTCCCGACGTGCTTACCCTGCTGAGACAGAAAAAAACAAACATGGCGGCACACTGTCAACCATAATGCTGACTTCAGGGGTGCCCAATCCCCCTGTAGGCATGCCCTGCCCCCAGTGTATGTGCCGATGGGGAGCCCACTCCCCATCGGCATAAAGCACTCCCCATTTGTTATATGCCAAGGGGCCCAACCCCTTGGCTCTTTGCCCCCCGCTTCCTTGGTGCCAATGGGGTGCCCAATCCCCATCGGCTAAAGCATCTCCCCTAAAACCACTTAGGTGGCACGCTGGAAGCCTACCCCAGTGTGTAAAATCCCTGGAAAATAAAAACAGTCCCGCGATGTTTTTGTTTTAACCTGTGAAAAAGAAAATAGTCCATCACTGTCTCCCTGCCCCCCTCCCACAACCCCACACCCACCCTCTGCGCACCCTGCCTCCTCACACCCCCCCACCCCATACTTACCTCCAGAGTCCGGCGCGACGATCTTTGGTGGACTGAGAACACGTCTGCACTCTTCAAAGCTGACCTTGAACTGAAGAAATGCCAGTAAGCTGTATAATGGCATAAATAGGGTTTTTTCAACTTTGGTGCATATCTCAGGCATTTTTTGGAATTTTTGCACCAAATTATCAACATAGGGTTATTGGGACCACTTCTCATGAACTCAGTCACTGTCATGGCGTTATTCTGTCCAAAAAGGTGATTTCATGGTCACTGCACGGAATCACCTTTCGGGACCGAGTAAAGAAACAACAGTGCCACTGTTCATGAGGGGGGCTCTCAAAAAGCCTATGTTGCAAATTTGGTGGAAAAAATCCCCAAAATGGCTGTTTTATGAGTGTGCATTGTGCTGTTTCCGCGCATGCTCATAACTTCGTGCATTTGTAATATTTTCACTCCAGATTTTCATAATTGGCATTTTTCCACACCTCCTGATGATCAGTAAAGCTGTCATTTTACATATCCTAGCCAAAATGTGTTCAAACAACATGAAGTCTTGCTGTATTCTGACAATCTGCAGTTAGCTCTGGCCTTTAAACTGCCCCGGAGAGTACAGGGTTAATTTTCTATGCAGTGCATAGAACGTTGAGTTCGAGTTCGGTTGAGGTCTCTGTCTGCAACTCTTTGAAACCCAACCATCAGATTCTTTACTCTGCCTCACTGAACAGTCGCTCCAGAGATTTCTCCTTCAACTCAGTTCAAAAGTTGGTTAAAGTGTTGGTTTTAAGCCGAAATTATTCTGCTTTGTTGGTTCAGGCTCTGTCTGTGGTACTGTGAGTACTAGATAGTTTTCTGATTTACTTTGTGGAAATTGTAAGCTTTTTTCAATTGGTTCAGCTGAACCGATCCTATATATTGAATTTCTTACTTTGCTTTAGTGTGTGGTTACCAGTCCTTATCGGTTCTAAAAAGAACGTGTTTTAAATGTTTTTTTCCAATACCCATGACACGGGTAGGAACCGATAAGGGAGTCTTGCCTGGCAGTTGCCAAAAAAAGGGTAAGTTTAGTTAGATTGGCCATGTCTGAGAAACCCCAGAAAAAAAACAGGCCCTCTGGGTTTCAACACTGCAGTGAGTGTGGGGAAGTCTTTGCTAAGGCCGATCCCCACACCACCTGTGGTTATTGTCTGGGGTTTGAACACCTCGATACAGATAGCTAAATTTGTAAAAATTTTCCTAAGTCTACCCTGGAAAAGAGATTAGGTAGACTGAGGGAAAAGGAGGCAGAGAAGTCTGCTGACCCGGATGGCCAGCCCGGTTCGGTTCTGACCAAACCAGAAGGACTGCCCTCTGACCAGGGTGATACTTCTTCAGGCATCGGTTCCTACAAAAAGGAAAAGGAAAGACAAATCAGCTGGTTTGGATCCAGAGGTTCATGTTCCAACTGCTGATGAGATTGCCTGAGCAATTCGGATTGTTGAATCGCTTGGCCCGGTTCCGTCCGATCTGGATCCATTGGCTAGGGGCTCTGTTCAATCGGTTACACTGGTTCAGGAATATGCCCCTGAAGATTTTTATGAACCAGAATTTGAGGAGGAGGGGGATTTTGAACAGGATGATGACTATGATGGAGCAGAAAGTCTGGATATGCCCATTGAACCGGACATCTCCCCAGACAGACCTTCTGGTGTTTCCCCTCCTAGGCTCTCTGAGTCCCCTCCCCACTACATGTTTTACAGGAAAGTGGCTGAAACTCTTCAACTCCCTATGGAGGAAGCTACAGAGGATCAAGAGGAGCCTGATTTTGTAGAGATGATGGACATCCCAGAGTCCAGGAGACTGTCTATTCCCTTGCACAAATCATTTGGGAAACAGAAGCAAAAAATTTGAAAGGTTCCTAATTTCTGTATCTCCTGTTGATAGAAGAATGGATAAGAGGTACACTTTATCAGGCTTAGACATGGAGTTTTTCTACCAGCAATGCAGCCATGTTGGGGTCATGCAGGCTGCAGCCTGTGACAGGGCTAATGTTCCCTTGGCTTCACAAACCCCAGATAAAGACTCCAGGAGGATGGATGCCTTGGCAAAGAAGCAATACATGGCATCCTGTTTGGGACTCAGGCAGGCTAATTATATGGCCTATACAGCCAGGTACCAGAAGTCCAAGTGGGACATTGTACTGGCACTGGCTAAACAGGCCTCCCCCCAGCTGGCCAAGGAGCTGGAGGAGGTGGCTGCGGATGGGATTGAGGCATCTATGGTACAGTTCCATGCTGCTGTGGACTCCAATGATGTGTTATCAAGAGTCATGGCTACATCTGTGACTCTTCGGAGAATGGCTTGGCTCAGATGTACTAGCCTCTCACAGGACACCCAGGCTAAGGCCATGGATTTCCCTGTGGTAGGTAATTCTCTGTTTGGGGAGCAGACAGAGAATTACATGAAGAAGATAGAGGAATATAGGACCACTTATAGGAGTGCACAGTCCAAGGAGAGGCAGGCAACTCCTCAAAGACAGCATTCTAGGGGCAAGGGCAGGCCTTTTCATAGGCCTTTCTACCAAGCACAGGCCTCTTCTCCCTTTTCACAGAGGAGGTTCTTCAGAGGGAGAGGCAGAAGGGGGATGAGCAAAGCTGCATCCACTCCTCAGCCTAAGGCCCCTGCCAGGCAGACAGCCTGATGAGTCTGCCCGGATCGACTCTCCTATCCCTGTAGGGGGCAGGCTGGCTTAATTCATCCAGGACTGGGTGTCTGTTACTTCAGACAAGTGGGTCCTGGAAGTAGTAAGCCAGGGACTGGTTCTCAGCTTCAAAAAATTTCCGAAGATGACAGCCAGATTTTTTCCACCTGCAAGTCTCTCTGAAACCCTTGCCCTAGAGGCAGAGGTTTCATCTTTTCTGGCCTTAGAAGCCATAGAGAGAGTTCCTACCCTACACTGGGGCAAAGGTCTGTACTCCAGGTACTTTCTTGCCCCAAAAAATACGGGGAGTGGTGACCCATCCTAGATCTAAGATACCTGAACAAACATCTTTTAAATCCAAGGTTCAAGATGGTGACTCTGGGAATAATTCTTCCCTCTCTAATGCCAGGGGACTGGCTAGCCTCCCTGGACCTCAAAGATGCCAACTTTCATATCCCCATTAGGTGCTCCCACAGAAAGTACCTCAGGTTTAAGTTGCCCTCAGGCCATTACCAGTTCAAAGCAATGCCCTTTGGCCTAACATCAGCTCCAAGGGTTTTACAAAGTGCCTGGCAGTAGTAGTGGCCTTTTTAAGAAGGCAGAATATTTCCATTTTTCCATACCTGGATGGCTGGCTCATAGTGGGTCAGTCTCCAGGCCAAGTCAAGTCAGACCTGCAAGTGACCCAGCAAGTGCTCTCTTCCCTGGGGTTTCTTCTCACAGCAAGGCACTTCCTTCAGCTCTTGGGCCACATGGCAGCTTCTACAGCAGTGGTGCAAGGGGCAAGACTCCAGATAAGGGACATTCAGTTCCATCTGAGGGCCTTTTGGTCCCAAAAGAAGGACTGTCTTACCAAGCTGATTCCAGTGACTGGGACACTGATCCATGCTCTTCAATGGTGGCAGGATCAGGACAATTTAAAGCACAGGGTCCCATTTGTCACTCAGTCTCATTCAGTGGTCCTTACCATGGATGCTTCCCTTTTGGGGGTGGGGAGCTCATCTGGGTGCCCTCACAGCCCAGGGACTGTAGTCCCCTCAGGAGTCCCTTCTTCTTATCAGTCTCCTGGAACTCAGGGCAGTTTTTCTGGCTCTGTAAGCTTTCTCTCAGTCTGTGCAGAACAAGGTGGTTCAGGTCAGAACAGACAACACCACCACCATGTGGTACATCAACAAGCAGGGAGGCACTCGGTCTACGGCTTTGTGCACAGAGGCCATGAAATTGTGGTCCCTGGCTTATTCCCTGCAGACCTCTCTGATAGCAGTTCACCTTCCAGGAAAGGACAATGTGCTAGCAGATGCACTGAGCAGGATCTCCCAGGGCCATCACGAATGGTCCCTGGACCCCCTAGTGTTGAAAGTGATTTTTTCAAGGTGGGGCATTCCAGAGATAGATCTCTTTGCAGCCCTAAACAATCATTAACTTCCTCTGTTTTGTTGCAGACCCCCAGTCTTGGGTTCAGTCCCTCTGGATGCTCTGATTTTGAACTGGGAAGGGAAATTTCTGTATGCCTTCCCTCCCTTTCCTCTACTGTTCAAAGTTCTAGTCAAGATAAGGTCACAACCTTGCAAAGTGATTCTGATTGCTCCAGACTGGGCCAGACAACCTTGGTACCCCCTGTTGCTGTCTCTAGCAGTCCATCTTCTCCTGTCTCTTCCCAGGAATTACAACCTGTTAACCTCCTCTCAGGGGAGGATTTGGTACCCCAATCTTTGGTCTCTCAATCTCAAGGCATGGCTCTTGAAGAGTTAGAGTATGCAGATTTGCATCTGTCTCGGGGGGGGTTCTGGATAGTCTCAAAGCTTCTCGAAAGCCCTCTACCAGAAAGACCTATAACTCCAAATGAAAAGAGTCAGCATTTGGTGTTCCAAGAAGCATATTTCACCAGACACTGCTGAATTACCTACAGTTCTGGATTATATGGTCCATCTTAATGGCCTAGGCCTCAGACCAGCTACTCTCAAGGTGCACTTGTCAGCTGTTTCTGCTTTTCTGTCGGTGGAGAAGTCATCCTCACTATCATCTCATCCTGTGTTCTATAAATTTTTCAAAGGATTGCTTCATACCAATCCTCCCTTTATGGATCCTGCCCCTGCCTGGAACTTAAATGTTTGCATTGCCCAACTTATGCAACCTCCTTTTGGGCCTATGTCCTCAGCAGAGCTTAAGTACTTGACTTGAAAAACTGTGTTTTGGTAGCCATTACCTCTGCCAGATGTATCAGTGAATTGCAAGCCCTGTCAGTGGAACCTGATTTTATCTCCTTTCATAGAGATAAAGTGGTCCTTCGAACCAATATGAGGTTCTTGCCCAAAGTGGTTTCAGACTTCCACTTGAATCAGTCTATGTCTCTTCCTGTCTTCTTCACTGATCATTCTTCCTCAGGAGAGAGGAGGCTACACAGTTTAGATGTTAAAAGAGCCCTTAGCTACCACATAGAGCGTACCAAGGGTCACAGGTTTGACTACCTGCAGTTGCTCCTCACTTATGGGGAAGTGGGAAAGGGCAAACCTGCCACCAAGAGAAATATTGCCAGGTGGATTGTGTCTTGTATACAATTCTGCTATGAGAAACTGGGAAAGATTCCACCCTCAGGCCTGAGGGCTCACTCTAATAGAGGTACAGCTGCTTCCCTGGCTGCTGCCAGGGATATCCCTCTGTTAGAAACTTGTCAAGCAGCCACCTGGAAAACAGTCCATACCTTTACCAGGCATTACTCTCTGGATATCCGGGATAGGAGTGATGCTCGGTTTGGCACAGCAGTACTTCAGTGCCTATTCCTAAAGTAGGTTCTCTCCCTCCTCCATGGAGGTACTGCTTGGTAGCCTGCAGATTGTCAGAATACAGCAAGTCTTCATGTTGTTTGAAGAAAAAATTACTCACCTTAGTAATTGTGTTTCTTTTAATGGAGTCTTGCTGTATTCTGACCTCCCCCCCCTACCTCCCCTCTCAGAACCTGGTTTTTGGGAAGTGGTTGGGCAGGTGCACTGCTGCACCCCAGAGGTGCTTCTTTCACACCTTCCTTTTTATTTTGGGTGTTTTTGTATTATTATCCTTATTTTAGATTGGTTTTTGGTTTTGGGTTTCCTGACTTGAGTCTTTATTTGGGAATCCAAAACGTTCTGTTACCAGTTGGCTAGTTAAACATTTTACAATTTCCACATAGTATAGTTAGTGAGTTTTTGCTCATAAGAATCTGACAGTTGGGTTTCAAAGGGTTGCAGACAGAAACCTCAACCGAGCTCGAGCTCAATGTTCTATGCACTGCATAGTAAATTAACCCTATACTCTCCGGGGCAGTTTAAAGGCTGGAGCTAACTGCAGGTTGTCAGAATACAGCAAGACTCCATTAGAAGAAACACAATTACTAAGGTGAGTAATTTTTTATTTTCACTCGTCCGGCACAGAATAACGCAGTCGCTGTGCGAAATCAGTTTTCTGGACAGTTTGAGGAAATGATGGTGACACTGTTCATGAGCAGAGGTCCAAAAATGGCTAAGTTGAAAATTTGGTGCTGAAAGTCCATAAAATAACTGTGTTACAAGCATGAGTTGCGCAGTTTCCACACACCCTTGTAACTTCTTAAATTTGCAATATTTCCATGCCAGATTTTTAACACTGGCATTTTTTCACACCTCTTTATGAACAGTATGGCTGACATTTTTGGCATCCTGCCCAAAATGTGCTTCTGCACCTGTGTCGCACAATGGCGTGGTCACTGTGGGAAATCAACTTTTGGGACAGATTAACAAAATCACAACACCACTGTTCATGAGGGGAGGTCCCAAAATGCCTATGTTAAAAATGTGCCTAACAAACTTCCCAAAATAATTGGGTTACAGACGTGTGTTGCACAGTTTCTATACATGCTCATGACTTCACCAATTTTTTATATTTTCACTCCAGATTTTCAACGTTGCTATTTTTTTACGCCTCCTCATGAATAATACTGTTGTCATTTTCCACATCCTGCCTAAAATGTGTTTTCATCCCTGTGTCGCCAAATGGCATAGCCACTGTGCAAAACCACCTCTCAGCTAACAAACTGATTGTGCCACTTTTCATGAATGGGCTCACAAAAAGCCCATGTTGGAAATTTGGAGTGGTGTTAGGGTTCCCAACTGTAGCACCCCACCCTGTAGAGACTGGCAGGCATCAGGGCTGTGACTTGGGATCATCAGCTGTAATGCTCATGTCATTCCAACCCCAACCCCACCCTGCAGCCAGTGACAGGCATCGTGGTGTGCCTTGCACTGTTCGGCCACACAGTTCACCCCATTCTCCTATACTGCACCCACCTCAGCATATTTTCTTATGGAACAGGGTAAGTATAACACCCACAAAACCCCAATACACATCACAACACTTGTCACTGTCTACAGGGTAGGGTGAGGTACAATGGCATGAACGTTTTAGCTGATGACCCAAAGGCACACCCCAATTCCTGTCAGTCTCAACAGGGTGGGAGTGGGGCTGGCATCACTTCAATACTTCACTGCCATTCCTATTATGCGTCTATAACTCCAATGCCAGTGCCAGCGAGACAACATTCAGCATTGACAAATGCTTGTTTTTCTTGCAGTGACTAAATTCTCAAGTGCAGTCTCATGCTGGTATTTTTCAGCTGATAAAGCACCGCTTAGAGTCCAGTGGTGTAGGAAATCCAGTTGAAAGAGCTGTAATGGTCTTTTGGTGACAGGTACAGAAAGAAATAGCAACTAAATGCAATTCAGCACAACAAGTAAATCAAAATTAAAGATCTTGGGCCTGATTTTCAAAGGGTGATTCAGAGCTTGCATCAAACCCTTTTTTTGGCATGGCTGTGCCAAACACCTTTACCACAACTCCACCCAATTTTAGTACATTAGGTGCAGTTGCGACACTTTACCCGATTTAGAGCAGCCTGCACCAAATATTTGTCACAACTTGCAAGCCTCTTGAAAAAAGTACCCAGGACTGCTGCAAGCTAGACCAGAAAAGAATTGTTGGTTTTACTCGCTGCAATCAGTGCACTGGCTAGCAAGTCTTGATTTTCAGCTGGAAGAATGCCACAAGCCCCATGCACCATATGTTTGGCACACCTGGGGCTTGCAGCATTCTCCGCCCTTTGAAAACTGGGCCCCTTCACATAAATCATTTAATACTAATGTTATGTTATATGCTATATGTTATATGTTGTTGTAAGGAAATGAAGCCCTATTCTCAGTCAAAATGGATGGCTGCACAAAGCAGCGGGCAAACATTTGCACAACTGTGCCACCATCCATTTTTCCTAGACATCAAAGTTCTTTTTTTTTGTATTCAAATTGTTTAGAAGTCCTTCCTGCAACTAAATCACTTTGCAAATGAGTTGTCCTAATGATTGAGTTTGCAACAACTAACATGCAGGTGAGTGACTCATACACCACTGCAACATTGCATAGCACTAGTATGATGGAGCTATGCCATTCTGCAGCCTTGTACAATAGGTGAAGCTGCCCAGAAGTCTGCACTCTACCCACCCACATCCCCTTACCACAGTGTTCCCCGGGCCAATTTTGCAAGGGTCACCTAGCTTTGTGCATGGCCACATGGGTCATTTGTATGGCAACCTCCATCCTTATCCATGTGCTCACAATGTGCTTTGTGATAACTCAGGAAAAGTTTAGTCCTAATTTGTTAAAGTATATCATTATGACATACAAACTGTGGGACTATCATGCTGATGACATACTGTACAAACCAAGGATGTTTTTGATCTTTAACAGTTTGTGCTGTATGTCATAAAGGCTGAATATCACTTTTTATTTTGAGAGATTTATTTCCACTGGAGAGGTATAAAAGCATTCATAATATGGGTTTGATGAATAGCATTGCAGAACAGAAATGATTATTTCTGCCATGTTACTCAGCTGTGGTGGAAATAATATATTATAGTGTACAGTGGACCCTTATTGTGCATGGAAACCAGAGGTTCTCAAAATGTTGTTCTGCTGCAGTTCAAAAGGTCATGGAACATGATTGTATCCTACTGCAGTAGAACAACAGTTTGAAAACCTCTAGAGGTTCCACGCGCTCAGTCGCCCACCTGTACTCAGCTGAAAACAGCAGGCTCCACACTCCAGCGGCGGCAGTACAAGCAGCGTCACTGGAATCTCTCAAGATGCAGGCTCAACCAAATATTTTTAAAATGCAGGACCAACCAGATAGATTTAGTTTACAAAAAAGAAAAGAAACAGAGCAATCCCCAAACCCTCTCTCCCTCTCTCTCTCTCTCTCTCTCACTTAGCAAGAACTACGGCTGGCATTTTATTTTTGTTGAACATTCCTCCCACACGGACTTGATAGCCAATAGAAGGCTACACATCAAACACAACATCTCTGCTCCCTAGCAACCATGCACAATACCTAACAAGCAGCCCTAACTCAACGAGCACGACGGAGCAGCAAACCTTTTGTTTTTTTTGTATTTAAAAATTAAAAAAATGTAAATACCTAATTGGAAACTATACACTATAAAAAATAGTGCATGGGCAACCACATGCCCAACCAGCATATTGTGCCACCTCAGGGTTCTGATTACCTAGGATCTCTCAAGTTTCGCTCTCGATGTATGAGGTAATCGGAACCCCTCTGTAGCACAATAGGCTGGTTGCGCATGGTTGCCCATGCACTGTTCTCTATATTTCAACTGCTGCTCATGTTTTTTTTCTGCTAAAGCCTTGTCACAATGGAAATACAGAACTCATGGTATAAATACAACACTCCATAGGCATCCTGGAACAAGCTTTATTCTGTCTGGCTTGTTGCCAACAATCCAGCCTAGCACTCGTGGCTTTGGTTTGCTCTGCCACTTGTTGCTATGCAACATTATTGACAACATTCCCAACTGAATAAAACTATTATCCCTGGATTCCTTATTGACTATCTTCTATTTACAGTATGCCACGACAGTGGAGAATAAATTGGGTAAATTAAATTTGTTATTTTGAGACTAAAATATTTTCACTTGGAACATATTATTTTCACTTACAGCTTTTTTCCACTTAGAATATGTAATTAGAACACAGTGAACAATAGGTGAGATAGAGAGTTTACAATGGAAAGAAACTCAGTTTTAAGCTGAAATACTCATTAAAAAACATTAATGTAGTGTGGTATACAATATTATTTAGAAAGCACAATGTTTTGCAGTGGAATTTCACATTTATTCCAGCACAAGTGGTAAGACCTGTATAACTAACTCATGACTTTTCACCACTTGTGAACTATGTGACTCACCACTCACTTGTAGAAATAAACGTTATTCTTCTACAACTCATTATGTATTTCCTGTATACCAATTATTTAGTTTTCATAGATTTTATAGTTTGTGTCTTGTATAATTAATAAAACAGATCAGTTTGAACATGTTGCTTATCATGTAGCAAGGGATGTTTTTTAACTACATTGTTCAATTCATTTAGGGCCTTTTAATCATATCAAATCAAGCCTGCTGGGATCTACATCAGATTCAAACCTCAACAAATATAGCACCATTAACAAGATTCCTCAAATCACTCTGAACTTTTCTGATGTCAAGAATGAAAAGAAGACGTCATCTCCACCTTCATCAGAGAAAACTATTATCGCACCTAAGGTTAAAGATCGAACACACAATGTTACAGAAAAAGTAACACAGGTAGGCTCATTATCTAAAATGTTAAGTAGCTTGTTTTTCAATTTTTTAACTACCCTTTTAATTTATTCAGAAAGAGATTCCATAAATATGGAGTGATCTTACTCAACTGCAAATTCTTATGGAATGCCTAAATGATGTACATCTAAACAAAAAAGTAAGCAAGTCCATGAAACTCACTTAAAACTCACACCTACAGCCTCGCCTAAAAATAATCTCGCTTTATATGTCTGTCTATTTATTCATTGAATTTTGCTGACCAAGTAGGCCCACTGAGACTAAACGTTCCTTTATCAGTGGTGACCAGGGATTAATTGTACATGTCTAGAAACATAACATACAAGCAGAAGTCAATGGGAGATACATAAGGAATGATACGTGGTCTAGCTACAACCAGTTAGGAAACATCTGATTACAAAGTTAAACAGGCAGATTACACGGACATCACTGAGTCACCATGGAATTAAGCAAAATGAAAGACAATAGGTTGTACGTGGTAAAGCAGGTTCAAGTTGCTTGTAAAGGCACTGTAGCAAACCCAACAGTTCTTACTGTAAGTGGTAGACCTACCCCATGGTGTACAATACTTTTATAGTGTATGGTGGAATGCTGTTCCGCATGGAAATCCATGTCTGGAACAGTGTTTTTGTGCTGCACTCGGTGTATCACGAACTTGTTGTGCTGCACCAAGTCATCTGGTGCCTTTACAACAAAATGAAATCACATTCGCTCATGCACAATTGGCGTACGGCAGCGGAAGCAAGCATGCAGTGGAGACACCGGTAAGCTCTTTTTTGGCCATAGACTTGTTCTGGGGTTCACGGAGTACTGCTTATGGTTGCCCATACACTATAAAAGATTGTGTATGAGCAACCACACACAAACAAGTCAGTTGTGAGATCATGAGGTTTCCATGGTAACGGACCTCTCGAGCTGCACTCTCGAGGTCTCTGGTTACCATGGAAACCTCTTGATCACAACTGCCTTGTTATGTACGCTTGCTCATACACAATCCTCTATATGTTCTCCACTAAGGTAACTAGAATTACATTTCCTGGTTAAAAAAATGGCTCTGCTCTTTGTGAGCCAGTGAAAATTAGTAATGGTAATATGTTTAGAACCAAATGCATTTAGTTTCAGTAACACATATAATACTAGATAAAGCAATACCTAAATTCTAGGTACCTATTAAATGTGTGGGACCTGCAATAACAACATACACATTATAGTGATGTGGTAGTGTTACTATAGTTAGGGATAAGAATACACTTTTAACTTTTTATTTATACATTTTGCAAGCAAAACTTACAATAAAATTCCTTGAAAGGATACAAGAATTAATTACTTACCAGATCTTCCCTTACAAAGGCACTTAGCAGACACCTCTCCAAGTGTTACATCAAGCAGAGAATTAAAACACTATACTTAATCTAGCTGAACCACAGCAGAGAGCTTAATAGGGTTACAGAATTAGTTAAACATACAGTATGATGCCCAATTATCCATCCTGCCCTTCAGCATCAAATAACCCACTTGTGTGTTTCACATTAAACTCTAAATGAACTATATTACCCCGAGGAAGAGCCAAAATATAACTAAAGATAGAACAAAATTAATATGCTAATTCAGGCATAACATTCAGTGCAATAGAATAAGTACAACAATAACAGTTACTGTTGGCATTTGATCTGTGAGCACTAGACAAGAAAGTAAATCTCCCCCACCCCATTATAACCAAGCTGGCTCAAACCATCCCCTAGTAAATCCAAACTATCAAGAGTACTGGTTTGGGTGGTGTTGAATCAATCTGGCTCATGTCCTTAGTTCAGGATTAACTGTTATAATGGTTAAAGCTTTTTTTAAAGGTTTGTTGGGATATGAACTGGTACCCCAGAACAGATTGATCTTTTCCTGCCCCCAATTCAGAGCTGCTGCACTCATTAGGTGACTTTGGGGGAAACTGGACTATTAATACAATATTGCATGTTTTCAATGCTGGTTCTAGAATGTGCTTATATTTGTGTATGGGTTACTACTGGGATGGGGGGCTGCCTTTTCTATTTTTGTAAATTGCTATCTAAGTATAGACTAACAGTTGAAAGCTAAAATGGTCACCTAGTGTCACTTCCTCATGGTGGAATAAGGGAGCATACATTGAGATGGCACAGCTTTGGGTTGCCCGCATGGATGGTTTTAAAGTGACATGATAAGGGGGCTTTTTCTTCTTCTTCTTAGCATGCAATTTAATGTTAAACCAACATTTTCAGCTGTTATACAGGTCAGCCACAAATGAAAAAAAAATCACCATATTTGCCCCCCCCGACTGCCATGGGAAACCAGTCCAGAACACATGGCCAATTCCAGGATGAATGTCGCAATTTGTAGGTGTATGTGAGTCGTGACATTTGCCGCTATACCAGGGACCCTGCACCTTATTCTAAGAGTGGCAGGGTCCCAGCACTTATGATGTGTGACTTGCGACATGCGTAGGCTAATGCCACTGGCATGGCATAATAGCCCCACATGTCGCAAGTCACAGCCCACTGCAGACTGCCCCTCAGAGCCCCCCCACCCTGGCACCAGGGGACATGGGGGGCTGGACAAGTGGCACAGGAGTCTGGGGGGGCACAATGGAGAATGGACCCCTGGGGTCCCCAACATTTGGGGGGCGGGGGGCATGGTCATGTTTGTGGGGGCACGGGGAGCACAGTGGGACCTTTGCCGTGGTGCTGTGGAGTGGACATCCATCGGATGGCACTGACAGATGCCCCTTGGAGCATCTCTGAAATGTTCTAAGGTAGCTCTGCCAGTGTGGCTCCTGGAATTGTGGTAGTTGGTTACAGCAGCCGCCCTTCTGGAAAAGGTGCAGTTGCTGTCGTAACCCACCCTTGCACCATGTCATTGCAGGCTGCAGCATAGTGGGTGGTGTATCTCACAGTTGGTGTAGCCCACTGCTAACATGGCACAAGGCGCCTTTTGGAATAGGGAATGGTGTAACACATGGTGCAAGTCGCAAGTTACACCATGGGGTTTGGCATAACTCGGCTTGTGCTTGTACACCGTCTTGGAATTGGGCCCACAGTCTTTTTTTTTTCATTATTCATAATTAACTTCTATGTCAATCGTGAATACAATAAAAACTTGCCTTTCTGCATATATCTGACATATATCTGAGTGTCCAGTGCCACTGTGGAATCCCTCAAACTGCTTCCCGACACTGGGTGCCTAAGCCCTGTGTTGTGTGTCCTTTTTTGTGGTACAGAAAATATGTACATTTGCAGCCACCAAGTGCCCAATCCTGGAGTCTCACTTTTATCTCCCAAGTTTAAAGCAACCCCCCCACCCTCACCCACCCTATAATACCTCTGTGCCCCATAATGGCACCCAATACAGACATTATAAAGGATTCCAGTGTGGGTGACCAGCAAAGTCCAACCTCTACCTCAGCTGGCTACCATCTTCTGCTTCTCTGTCCCCTACTGACCATAAACTTGTAAAAATAAAATAGCAAGAAACAGCCATGCATCCTCACTCATCCTGTAACACCCATGCAACTATCCCTCCCCTCAGCCACCCTGGTATACATAATGTTCTGGAAACCAGTGGTAAGCAAACAACATAGCACACCCTCCACTTTGGCTGGCCACCATCTACTGGTCCACTGTCCCCCAAAGGTTACAAACCATTACAAAATGAATAAAAAACAGCCTCACCCACCCTTTAAATACATGTCACTCTCCTGCCCCACTACCAAGTTAAAATCCCCCCACCCTCTAGCACCCATGTTACAACAACACCCCACCCTCACCCACCCATGCCACACTCCCCCACCACAGCCACCCCAATACATTCACTACCAATGATCCCATAGTGGGTGACCACCTCAGCCCTCCCTCTACAACAGATGGTTGCTGTCTTCTGCCCTACCATCCCCACCTATTGTCAACTAAAAGAAAAAAAATGTTTAAAAATGAAGTCTGAAAAAAACTATTTTGCATACACTGGGATTTGACTTTTCTTAACGTAGCAGTGCAAGAATTTGGTGAAAATTTTGACCTATACTTTGTTGTCCTATTTTAGATTGCCCCTTATCTACTGACTTGTATGATACCCTTCTTTCCACAATTTGAGTCTGCTTTAGTCCTTTTTTTTACATCTGAAATAATAAAAGGAGCACGCCTTTTAATGTTGCTCGGACCAGATTTTCATCATTATTCCCAGCTGTTTTTGAACACCTACTGTTCCATAATGTCATGGAGCACTGCCTGCTGCATGCTAGTTCATTTTAGTCACAACAGGAATATTTTTAAATAACCAACATACAAAAACAGCCGAGAACACTAATGAAAACCTAGTCCAAGTCATATTAAAAGGAGTGCACCTTTTTATTGTTTCAGATATTGAAAAAAGCAGTAATGCAGAATTAAATTGTGGAAAGAAGGGTATCATACAAGTCAGTAGATAAGGGGCAATCTAAAATAGAATAAAAAAGTATAGGTCAAAATATTCACTGGATTCTTGCACTGCTGCTTTAAGCAACAAAGGTTGAATTTAGTGTCCAAAAATGTATGTCAGGGCCATATCCAAACATACACTTAAGTTGCCATGAAAGGTGGTGATACGTGCCTCAAATCACAAATTTGGTAAAAAAACAGAGTAAAAATAAATAAAGAAAAATATATGGGTGACAAAAAAAACACTTGAAAAAAGCCCCAAAAGTACAGAAAACATGAACTGCACAGGATCAGAAACACATAAATTTGTTTCAGTATTTTTCCTTTCACTCATATTCTTTAACATAATTTAACTTTCTAATACCACATTTTAGGACTAGGCTACTTATCATCACACCCCCATGACCATCCAAGTGGCAACTTTCACACCTACTTTTCTCACCTTTCACTTTTTCATAAAGCCAACAGGGCCCTGCACAACACATCCTGCAAGTTCAGTGCTGTGAAACACAAATGGACCCATGGTCTCTGAATGAGTGGGTGCTATCCCAATAACAATTACAAAGAAGGAAAGCACCATATATGCCAAATATGAAATAACTTACAAAATGCAAAAAAATCAGACCATGGAGTTCACAGCACCCTACCCTTGTTGTGCCTGGTGAATCTCCTACTTTGCATGGGGCCTGCAAAGCCCTGCACAAATCAAGGTACAGGTCCAACCCCTTTGTATACCTGATAGATTTATTGCTTCACACAGGGGGTACAGAGCCCTGAGCAAAGCAAGTAACAGGTCCAGTGCTGCATCTAGTGGGTCTGCTGCTTCACATAGGACCCACAGGTCCATGCATGAAGAAAGCTACCGGTCGGGGTATGCTTCACCTGTTGCTTCACACAGGGCCCTAAGGGGCCTGGATGAAGAAAGCTACATGTCTGGCATTATTCCTTCTCAAAAAGAAAAAAAATACAGTAAATTGCAAAGATAGATAGATAGACAGATAGACAAATAGATAACAGGGACACAATCATGACCCTATAGTTAGGGTTGAGTAGCATGTTTAATGTTAAACCTCAACTTTTGCACTGTAATAACTTTGCAACCAATCAATGGATTTGCACAAAATTTGGAATGTGCTGTCCTGTGGGGTACATCTCTTGATGTGGCAAGTTTCATTCCAGTTGGAGACACAGATTCTGAGATCTGGATAGAGCAAAAACCTTAAATGTCGACACTTTTTGCATTTTTTTCCTCATTGCCTTACATCCAGACAGTGTGGAATTTTGGTGTGATTTTTTTTTATGGTAGAAGCAGTTTGGGTAACAGATCTGCCATGCTTTTGTTTGATCAAAAAATATTAATCTATTGCAAAGTTATTTAATTTTTAAATTTCCATTGTTTTCAGTGGGAAGATCACTTTTCATGATAGAGTGAGAAAGTTTGACAAAGGATTTGATCTCCCAAAAAAGGATTATTTCTCATGAGATCCATTTCTTTTTTATGAGGAAAAAATCCTTTTTCATGAGCCGCCATCTTGTTTTCCATTTAAGAAAAAATTGAGAACCCATGAAAATGAGGTGCTGTACAGATACTAGGAAATGAATCTTGCTCATTTGAGCTCTATTAATTGAATTCTGCAATTGTCTGCTACCAAAATGATCCTGGAATGTTTTTCCTCCCAAGGTTTTAAATCCTTTTTCATCTCATGCTAAGATCTTTTTTAGTAAATCCTTTCTTGTTCAAATGAAAAAAGATCATGAGTCACGAAAAATGATTCCTTTCAAGCAACTCTGTACTATGTGCATATCATACATATGTGCAAGGTAATGCACCTGGGAAACAAAAACCCAGGGGAAGAGTACACAATGGGGGGTGAGATACTAACAACAACAAAAATGGAAAGGGACCTGGGGGTAGTCATATCAGATGACCTAAAGGTGGGCAAGCAATGTGAGAGGGCAGCAAGGAGGGCTGGGGGGGATACTGGGATGCATATGGAGAGGCATCACCAGTAGAAAACAGGAAGTTATTATCCCTCTGTACAGACAGCTGGTGAGACCCCATCTGGAGTACTGTGTGCAGTTCTGGAGACCCAATCTCCGAAAGGCGTAGACAGGATGGAAGCTGTCCAGAGGAGGGAACTAAATGGTGCAGGGTCTGCACCGGAAGATATATGAAGAGAGACGAAAGGAGCTTAATATGTATAGCCTCGAGGAAAGGAGGGAGAGGGGGGACATGATAGAAACGTTCAAGTACCTCAAGGGAATCAACAAAGTCCAAGAGGGTAGCATCTTTCAAAAAAAGAGGTGTGCAAGAACAAGAGGGTGCAATTTGAAGATAGAGAGGGGCGGCTCAGAGGTAATTTAAGGAAGTATTTTTTCACAGAGAGGGCTGTGGATGCATGGAACGGCCTTCTGGAGGAGGTTGTGGAGTCAAAATCAGTGGGGGAATTCAAGCATGCATGGGACAGTCATAAGGCAATTCTAGGGGGTGGGGTAGGAAGAAGTAGGCTGCTGGTTAACTAGGATCTGCAGCTTATCCAGTAGGTAGGGAAATGGGCAGACTGGGTGGGGCAAGCGGTCCTTATCTGCCGTCAAATTCTATGTTTCTATGTATGTTTCTATGTGATAAACTGTGTTAAAACAGCTTGGACCAATTCAAAAAGCAGCACTCCCCCAAAACTCATTACTATTTTAGTAAAGAATAATAATTTCTTATTAGAAAGATGCTGACAGTCACAGACTAGTCTATTTTAAACCAATATCCTGCCTTCACTTAACAAATGCTTAATTGAGCCACTGCAAGTTCGAATGTCACACCACCCCACCCCCACCCCTGAAAATAAAAAAAAGTTCCTAACACGTTCATGTAACAAGTGGTGGAATATCATTCCATGTCAAATATTTATTTCATTCAGCTTATCAACTGTATGGAGAGTTTAAGATAGATGTGCATATGACATTACACTTACTACATTGAATATGCACATCTGAGCAGTAATCGGTATTATTTTATTAACAACCTGTCATTTCTTATTAAAAAATGTAACGCATTCATAGGCTTGTCCCTCTCACGCATACAGCCTACCTTGACAGAATTAACTAATATAAGTGAGATGATGTTGGTTCGATCCAAAGGCACACACACACACACACATACATACACATGTACAGACAGACACACACACACGATCATTGATATGCACACTTCAATTACAAATAAAATTAAAATGATAACTATTACAATATCAAAGTATATTATAAATATTATAACATCAAAGTATATATATTATTATATAAATGTGTGTGGCATCCAAATTCAGTAATCTTTTTTGATCTTGGAGGTGAAGCTTTACGTCAAGAAGCATATACAAAGAACCCCCTACTACAAGATGTTCACTTAAATGTTTTTTTTCTAAATACAATGGTATAAATATTACCAAGTTGATAACAATAATGAAAACAGTCTGACTGATATTGGGCATTGGATCACCTGAGATCACCAAAAGAGGTGAGACAGTTGCTCAATGGGGGGAGAAAAACAGACTGCACACAGGGGGACGGCGAGCCCCTCCGGGCGAGTGGATCCTCCAGCGAACTGCCCACAGTTCGAGATAAGCACCAAGGCGCAGCTGCCTGTCAGCTCCCCAGAGAATCCAGGAGAAGGTAAGCCCCTCCAGGCAAGTGGATCCTCCAGCGAACTTACCACGGTTCAAGCTAAGCACCAAGGTGCAGCTGTCTGTCCACTCCCCACAGAATCCAGGTACAGAGCCTTCTCGGACTGAGTCTTTGAATCTGGCACATACCCACCCAAGCAGTTCCCGATTTTTGCTCGCTGTCACTTAGAGGGGCAGCCCTTCCAGCAGCAGAGCCTGGTTGCTGGTAGCAGAAGTGAATTTTATTTACTTGTTTTTTTGCCAGCAAAACAGGACTCTGCTGAGCTGAATTAACTTGCTTGCAAAACCAGACTGTACTCACTTCACTTGAATTTACATGTCTGTTAGATGTGTGTTTAAATTGAACCTGTAATTCTCTGGCCATTTATTAGCACTGTTTAGTCTGACTCTTAGCCTAGAAATATTTGTCTGAACTATGGATAAGGTTAACTAGGGTTAAAAAATAGAAAGTAAGATTAGTAAGAAAGTAAGATTTAGCTTAAATTTCCCTCTGGCCATATCTCAGCAATGTTTGCCTGTTTCTCACTCTAGAAATGTGACTGTACTGCGGCTGAGTGTTTGCAAGCATGAAGGCAGAAATTCTCTTTGGCCAGCTAAAGCTTAAATTTCTTTCTCTGTCTCTGCCCCAGATGCTGTGCTAATCTGTTTCTGGTCACTCGTAGCAGCCAGCTGCAATGCCCACACCTAAACTGCCCCAGCTACTCTGTTAATCTGCCCCCCGATTCACTTCAGACCCTCCCTGGTCCTTTTGTTCTCTTTGTTCAGCTGCTACCCCTCCCTTTCTATTTGCTTATATTTTGTCTGTTTCCTTCTGTCCCCAGAGGATGGCAATCCCCTGGGTGAATGGATCCTCCAGCGAACTGCCCATGGTTCGAGCTAAGCACCAAGGTGCAGCCACCTGTCTGCTCCCCACAGAATCCAGGTACAGAGCCTTCTCAGACTGAGTCTTTGAGTCTTTCACCTACCCGCCCATACAGTTCCCAATTGGTGCTCGCTTTTACGTAGAGCGGCAGCCCTTCCAGCAGCACAGCCTGGTTGCTGGCAGGAGTGAATTTTATTTACTTATTTGTTTTTTGCTGGCAAAACAGGACTCTGTTGAGCTGCATTAACTTGCCTGCAAAACCAGACTATACTCACTTCACTTGAATTTGTGCCCATTCCACTCCCCCTCCTCTTTCCAGTATTAAATACTCCTGCTGCAGAAAAGTGACCCACCCCACCCCCAGTCAGGCACATGGTATAACTTAAAGCAGCAAATACCACTTAATGTTAGCAACCCTAAATTGCTAGTGGTCCAAACCTATAAGCTTCTCTCTAAGGCAAATTAATCTGCAGGAGCTAGTCCCTTACTGGACCAACCTACCCCAACTTTCTTGTTCCTCACTGTACTGCACAATCGGCACATAACTCTCACTGGCTGACCCAAACTTAAAAGATCAGTCCCAATACCTAGCTCACCATAAGGTTAGTAGTCTCCCTGAAAATGAACTCCAAATTGAGTCAGTTCTTTGCACCAGGAGGTATACCTACTCAAATACTCTTACTCTTGCTGCTTGCCCTGAAACTAAGACAGTTGACCATAACTACCTCCACCTGCCACCAGGACTTTCCTATCATACAATGCGGTAAACATGCTTAGTGGGAGACCAGCTCTACAGTGCCCCTATCTGCCCACTCCATGCAACATCCTTCCTGGACTCCTTCTGTCACCCAGATCTTTGCCCAAGCCATGTGTCTTTTTTCTGGACATAACATTGCACTAGGCTCACCACACACTAAATGCAACTACCAGGATTCCTGGAGGTCGACTGTAAAGACTACCTTCCCAAAAATATGTAGGAAACTCATCCTAATCCTGCTGCTGATCTCTGGAAACATTCACCCTAACCCTGGCCCCATTCCAACCCACAATCAGACCCCAGTTCCTAAGGAGCAATTAAGGATTGTGGCATTGAACATCAGCAGCCTCCTAGCCAAGCTAATGCAGTTTGAGGCTTGGGTGGCACAGACCCTGCCTGATGTCATTGCTTTGACAGAGACCTGGCTCTCCCTGTGAACAACCGACTTGGTAGTATCCATCACCAGATACAACCTTCATAGACAGGACTGCTCTGGAAAAAGAGGTGGTGGTGGCTGCATAATG
Organism: Neoceratodus forsteri; assembly: GCA_016271365.2. Classification (NCBI taxonomy): domain Eukaryota; kingdom Metazoa; phylum Chordata; order Ceratodontiformes; family Ceratodontidae; genus Neoceratodus; species Neoceratodus forsteri. Next base: position 836,188,412 of record CM028132.1, read on the forward strand.
TACACCTGAAACCACCTGCAGTGCCACAGAATTCAACTGGCTACTGTCAACAATAACTGCGAATGCCTAGCAATAAAAATCCTACTAGACAAGGGCCAAAAAGGCCTGATCATAATAGTAGTCTACATCCCACTAGGGCAGCAGCAAGCTGGGCTAGAAACCTTTGCTAATCTTTACACCCAGGCTAGCCAACACAAGGAGACTATTGTACTAGAGATTTTAACTCCAACTGGCTTGCCAGCTCCAGTGCCGCTCACAGAGATATTGTATCCAGACTCTATCTAATGCAGGCTGTCAAGAGCTGCACCAGACCACACTACCGCACCAGTACAATCACTCTGATTGACTGGGTACTAACAACTCACCCAGAAAGGCTAACTGATGTCAAGGTACTCCTGGATACTATGAGTGGTGAGTGGTTAACAAAACGGGCCAACCCCCCCACCCAAATTGGTGAGGAACAGAGTTATAAAAAATAGCACTATGACCAACTTCAGGAATCACCTTTCAGGCATCAACTGGAGCTTCCTTGACTCATGCCCTTCTGTTGACACTACCCTCCAACTCTTCCTCACTCGTTTCAACGCAGCTGCAGACAAGTTCACCCCATACCATAAAAAGATGATAAAATGTCATAGTATGGACTGGGTCACCCCTGAGCTTCTCAGTATGATGCGGCAACAGGATCTTCTTTGGCACTGGGCCAGGGCAACAGGGATAACTACGGCTATCCAAAACTACAAAGCGGCCAGAAACAGGTGCACCTGGGCAATATGACAGACCAAGGCATCATTCCACAAAAACCAGCAATCTCACTACTGGAATAATGGGAAGAAGTTCTGGGACTCAATTAAAAACCTCCTCAGGTCTGATAACAGGACCGCCCCACAATGCTCTGCCACAATAACGAAATCATACTTGATGATGCAGGCATGGCCAATATCTTTAATAAGGCTTTCTCTGACTATAGCGCAGTCCTGCCTCTCTGGCCTGCCACACACCCAGATGGAATGCCAGCCTCCAATCAATTGTCCTCCTCTAGCACTGCCAAGCCCAGCCCAAGCTTTTACTTAAGACAGATGACCGTAAAGGAAACAAGAAAATACATTGCAAGTGTCCTGGGAAAAACAAGGATGGGGGTGATGGAATTGATATGAAATTGATTTCCATTGCCTTACAAGAGGCTGTCTTTCCCATCACCAAGCTGTTTAACCTGTCTCTCTGCCTGTCCACTTTCCCCTCTACCTGGAAATCCTCTCTGGTGACTCCTGTCCACAAAGGAGATGACCGGGCACTAATATCCAACTACTGACCTGTCTCAATTCTGTCTCTGTTCTCCGAAGCACTGGAGAGAATCATAACCGACCAACTCACTGGCTACCTGCATAAATATAAACTCCTCTGCCCACAACAGCATGGCATCCGCAAGATGCATAGCACTAATACTGCCCTAATTGCCTTCACAGACTACGTGCATGAGGCACTTGACCAGGGCCAACTGGTTATAGCAATCTTCATAGACCTAACCAAGGCTTTTGACCTTGTGAATCATCAGCTGCTGCTGCACAGACTAAGCTGCTTTGGACTATCCCCCGACATGGTCAATTGGTTCTCCAGCTACCTGTCTGGGCACTCTCAGCAGGTGAAAATCAATTAAGCCATCTCTGAGGCCAGTGAAGTCACAGTTGGGATCCCGCAGGGGTCAGTCCTGGGCCCACTCTTGTTCAGCCTCTTTGTGAACAACCTTCCAAAAGTGTGCCCCTCATGCAAGGTACTGCTCTATGCAGATGACACAGTGATGTTCTCTTGAGGCTCTTGCCAAGATGCACTCACTAAGGACATGCAGTACAACTTTAACCTCCTACAGCACTGGCTGAAAGATAGCCTGCTAGTGCTCAACAGAAAAAAAAAAAAAGCCAATGCTCTTTGCCAGAAGCCAAAAGAGGAGATATACCACTCCCTTCTCAATTTTATGCAACTCTCACTCCACCCTTGAGCAGGTGCCCTTGTTCTGGTACCTAGGGATTACAATTGACCAGTCTTTCTCCTTCAATGAACATATATGAAATATTACCACTACTGCCAATAGGAAGTTAGGGGCCCTATATAGGCTTCCATTTCGCTGCACACCTAGGGCTGGGGTCCAAGTAGTAAGAGGGACAGTCCTACCCATCCTGGACTATGATAATGTGGTATATGGTGCAGCCTCTGAAACCAGCCTGCACAGGGTCCATACTACCCTCAACAAAGCATGCCGCTTTGTTTTAGGTGCAGATCACCTTACACACATGTGCAACCTTTATATTGGGACACGATGGCTTCCTCACATGGACCAAATCAAACTCCACTCCTGCCTTCTAGGGAAGAAGGCCCTTCAAGGTCTTGCACCCCCCTCAATACAAGCCTTATTCCATCCAGTCCTGGTTGAGCACTCCACGAGAAGTGTTACAGGACGCACCCTAGTAGTACCTTTCAGAAGAACTGCCTTGGGGAGGTGAGCCTTTGCAGTAAGGGCCCCTACCTGGCTAAATGAACTCCCCCAGGCCACTACTAACCTTACTCACCTTGGCCAGTTCAAATATGAAATTTGGAAGTCCATCTCCCCTCCAGTACAATGTTGCTGTAAAGAACATCCCAGCCATTTCTAGCCCTCCCAGTGCCCTCTGATACTATAAGGCATGGCTGTGGTGACCCATGGCTCCTAAGAATCTCCCGCTAATCCCCACCTACCACCTTTTGGTTCCCCTATTCCCCCTGCCTCTCACCCACTTAGCTCTCCTGACCCTCCATACCCCTCATCTCCAGATCCACTTAGCCCCCTGACCCTTAAGTTATCATCCACTATTGAGCTCTCCCCCCCTCACCCACCTAGCCTGTAGCCTGCTCTCCCTTAATGGCTGTACTTTTCAATGGTCTACTTAATTGTTTCCTCCAGAAACCTATCTAAGCTCTATAGTTGCATTCTGGGAATTCTCATACTTTGTACATAGCTGGAATCTGCACTTTATTCACCTACTCTGTTATGAGACTATTTTCCTCTGTATTATGTAACTAAGCACTTTTGCAATGTATTCTGTCTCTCCTCATTCTTCTGTTTGTAATGCTGTTTAGCCTTTTCAAGGATGTGTAACTGACAATGCCTTCTAGTTGCTTCTGTTGTTCTCCACTGACCATGTACTTGATGTTTCCCCACCCTCTGTTCGATAAGGATCCTTTGTAAATGAGCTTTTAGGTCAAAGGTTGTATTCCAATTTTACAATAAATAAAATTAAAAATAAACACAATGTGAGAAACATTGAAATGCCATTGCACTCCACGTAGTAGTGAGTGAGGTCAGCACAAATGCTGACAGGACTTTGTAAAAGGCAATATTTGTCATTATATTTTTACCATTAAAGAACAGCTCGGATCTTTTACTCGCACCAGCAAATTCGTCTATGTTGCAAGCATCAGTCTTGCAATTCATCACATCGCATATGCATGATGTTCATTATTTCATAATGCACATCTGACATGGCAGCATTGTTTTTATTACTTAGAGATGGACAACTAATTAAAAAGTTATAATATACATGAAACACACTTTTACAGTGTTAGAACCAGAATCCACAGGGGAGCAAAATCACAGCACTCCTGCTTCAGCATCATGAAGAATGTGTGACAGTCTTAAAACAATTTATCACACATGTATGCTGTAGACATAGTACAGAGTTGTTAGTACCTCAGATTCGCCACTCAAGATGATTTGTCCCCAGTATCATGATCCTGTAGCAATGACACAAAAAGTATCCAGGAAGAAAAGGTTTGAGGTCAGCTTGCAAAGGTGTGGATGTTTTACAAAAATGTGTGTTGAGCTGCTTGTCGATTTAGATGTGCAAATGTCAATAATGCAGTTCTGACCTGACATTACAGCATTGCTGTTTTTTTTTTTTGGGGGGGGGTTGTTAAATAAATGCACATAAAATCCATCTGCATCCTACAGTCATGGCCTCTACCCTCTAACGCTAATGTTAGAATATGGTAAGAAATTCAATTTCATAGAGGGTGCTTAAAAAAGGGAATTGTTATCAACCCACCTGCGACTGATTTTTTTAAACCTGTAAAAAAAAGAGAACAGTCCATCACCAATCAGCCCCCACCCCAACCTTGCACTAAGCACCCACCACCTCACACCCCCAGTACACCCCCACACACCCTCACTCACCTGAACAGGTCCCAGGTTCAAGATCCACTCTCCGATCAAAGACACATCTTGTTGCTGGAACCAATGACTGCAAGATAAGAAACTAAGGTAATATGGTTCAATGTATTTCAATGGGGTTTCAACTTTTATTCATAACTCAGCCATGCTTTTACATTTTGAGCCCAAATTTTCAACATAGCCATTTGGGGACCCTACCCCATGAACAGTATGACTGTCATTATGCAACTCCTGCCCAAAAGGTGATTTTGTGGTCCCTTGGTGAATTCATCTTTCAGGCAGGATTTGCATAATGACGGTCATATTGTTCAAGAGGTGGAGTCATAAGAAGACTATGTTGAACATTTGGAATCAAAATATGTAAAAATGCCAAAGTTATGACCATTTGTTGCAATTTCGTTGTGCATGCTCATAAGTTTGGAAATTTTCAATATTTTGACCCCAAGTTTTCAACATAGCCTTCTTATGGCCCCACATCATGTATGTCACAGCTATCATTTTTCAAATCCTTGCCCAAAAATGTTTTTGCACCTAGGCATGGAATGGCATTGCATTTGAGCAGAATTACTTTTTGGTGGGGATTTGAAAATGTTCTGTACTGGGTACATGAGGTGGGGTCATAAGAAGGCTATGCTGGCAATTTGGTCACTGTTGTCTTATAAATGGAAGCACAGAGCTGGGAGGACCCTGTACTTCCACAGCTGCATACATATACACATCTACGGAGGGATGGGAGCACAGGACAGGCAATAAAGGATATGATTATAATATCTCAAAAAGTAAGGAAATAAATTGCAAAAAACATTGCTAATGCTCTAGTTAGAGTTAAAGCCACAAAAGTAGGGAAATGTGGTGTTAGGGTTTCCAACCCTAACACCCCTCCCCCACTCTGCACAGACCATCAGGTGTTGGGGGTGTGTCTTGGAGTCATCAACCTAAGTGTTCATCCCATTTTCCTATACTGTACCCATCTTAGCTTATTTACTTGAGGAATGGGGTGAGTGTTAGGGCTGATGACCCCATGGAACACCACCGATGCCTGTTGGTGTGTGCAGAGTGGGGATGGGGTCTTAGGGTTGGAAACCCTAATGCCACATTTGCCTACTTCTGTGGCTTTAACCCTAACTGGTGCATTAACGGAGTTAGTTGCAATATATATATATAAATATATATATATATATATATATATATATATATATATATATTTCCATGATGGGTCATTGACAAAATATTTGTTGAACGACTCAGCAGTGAAACCAGCAGGTCAACTGCATTTTGCAGTTGGCTGCTGGTTTCCAAATGACACAAGTGTTTTCTTTGGGGGGCTTCACCCTCCCCATGTAGGATTCTAAACTCCGAGTCGGAGCTGATTCAGGGGGGTGCAGGACCCCTGACAGACAGTGCCAGGTTCCAGTGGGTTTCCTACAGCGACGTGGCACTGTTGTCGCTGTAGGGAACTCCACTGTCCAAATGTCGATGTTGGGGTTGTATACCTATATGTATATATGTAGGAGAGAGAGAGAGAGAGAGACGGAAAGCTATGTTATTGCATCTGTTCAAACAACATGAAGTCTTGCTGTATTCTGACTATTGCAGTTAGGTCCTGCCTTTCAACTGCCCTGGAGAACACAGAGTTAACTTTCCATGGCCAGCATGGAACATTCAGAGCGAGCTCGGTTGAAGCCCCTGTCTGCTGTTGTTTAAACTCCAACCTTCAGATTCTTTACTCCGCCTCACTGAACAGTCGCTCTGGAGATTTCTCCTGTGCTCAGTTCAAAAAAGTCGGTCACAGTTTCATTTTTCCCTTGGTTTCTACCGAATTTCTGCTACTGAATCTGTTGGTTTAAGTCTCTGTCTGTGGTACCGTGAGTACTAGATAGGTTATACATTTAGTTTCTGTGTGGAACTTGCAAATTTCGGATCAGTTCAGTTTGAACCGATCAGTTTGGTCTAAAAAGGTTTTTGAATTTGTTTAGAGTGTGGTAACCGGTCCGTATCAGTTCTAAAAAAAATGGATTTAATTACATTTTTTTCCATGACCCGTAACACGGTCCAGGAACCAATAGGGAGTCTTGCCTGGTGGATTGCGAAAAGGGGTAAATTTTGGATCGATTGGCCATGTCTGAAACCCAAGAAAAAAACCGGGCCCACTGGGTTTCAACACTGCAATGTGTGTGGGGAAGCCTTTGCTAAGGCTGATCCCCACACCACCTGTGTTTATTGTCTGGGGTTTGACCACCTCAATTCAGACTGCCAAATTTGTAAGAGTTTTCCCAAAGCTACCCTGGATAAGAGAGTAGATAGACTGAGGGAAAGGGAGGCCGAGAAGTCCGCTGACCTGGATGGCCAGCCCAGTTCAGTTCCGACCCAACCAGGAGTGCCCTCTGACCAGGGCGAAACTTCATCGGGCAAAAGGAGAGCCAATTCTGAGGAGTCAGTTCCAGTTAAAAGAAAGAGAAGAGAAAAATCATCCGGTTCGGATCCACAAGTTCTTTCTCCGACCGCTGATGAAATAGCCAAAGTGACAAGGATAGTACAATCGCTAACTTCGGTTCCGGCCGAACCATCACCATCTGGCAGGAGCTCGGTTTGGTCGCTCCCCCCTGTTCCGGATTATACTTTAGAAGAATTTTACGAACCGGAGGAGGAGGAGGGAGAGTATGAGGATGATGATGATGGTGATTATGAAAGTCTGGATGTGCCTATTGACCCGGACATCTCCCCAGACAGACCTTCAGGTGTTTCTCCTCCTAGGCTTTCTGAGTCTCCTTCCCACTTTATGTTTTACAAGAAAGTGGCTGAAACCCTCCAGCTTCCAATGGAAGAAGCAGTAGAGGATCAGGAGGAGCCTGATTTTGTTGAAATGATGGACATCCCAGAGTCCAGGAGGCTGTCTATTCCCCTCCACAAATCTTTTGGGAAACAGACATTTAAAATTCTAAAGACTCCTAACTCCATACCTCCTGTGGACAGACGAATGGACAAGAGGTATACCCTTTCAGGCTCAGACACAGAGTTCCTTTCTCAGCAATGCAGCCATGTTGGGGTAGTACAGGCTGCTGCCTGTGATAAGGCAAATATCCCCTTGGCATCACACCCCCCAGATAAAGACTCCAGGAGGATTGATGCCATGGCAAAGAAGCAGTACATGGCAGCAACTTGGGACTCAGGCAGGCTAACTATATGGCCTACACAGCTAGATACCAGAAGTCCAGGTGGGACACTGTGCTGGCTCTGGCTAAACAGGCCCCTGAACAGCTTGCCAAGGAGCTTGAGCAGGTGGCTGCAGATGGGATTGAGGCATCCAAGGTGCAATTTCATGCTGCTGTGGACTCCAGTGATGTTTCATCTAGAGTCATAGCTACACTTGTGGCCCTTCAGAGGATGGCTTGGCTCAGATGTACAAGCCTATCACAGGATACCCAGGCTAAGGCCATGGATTTCCCTGTCATTGGTAATTCTCTGTTTGGGGAGCAGACAGAGAACTACATGAAAAAGATGGACGAGTACAGGACCACCTACAGAAGTGCTCAGGCCAAAGAAAGGCAAGCCACTCCTCAAAGGCAGCACTCCAGGGGCAGGGGCAGGCCCTTCCAAAGGCCTTTCTATGAAGCCCAGGCCTCCTCTTCTGCTTATGCTCAGAGGGGGTTTTTCAGAGGGAGAGGCAGACGGGGAATGAGCAGGCCTGCTTCCACCCCTCAGCCTAAAGCCCCTGCCAAGCAGACACCCTGATGGGTCTGCCCGGGCCGATTCTCCAATACCTGTAGGGGGCAGGCTGGCTTACTTTGTCCAGGACTGGAAGTCTCTGACATCAGACAAGTGGATCCTGGAAGTAGTAAGCCAGGGACTGGTTCTCAGCTTCAAAAAATTTCCCAAGATGAGAACCAGATCTTTCCACCTGCAAATCCATCAGAGACCCTTGCCCTAGAGGCAGAGGTTTCTTCCCTCCTGGCTCTCAGAGCCATAGAAAGGGTTCCTACCCTACACAAGGGCAAAGGATAGTACTCCAGGTACTTCCTAACCCCCCAAAAAACAGGAGAATGGTGGCCCATCCTGGATCTAAGATACCTGAACAAGCACCTTTTAAAACTAAAGTTCAAAATGGTGACTCTGGGAATAATTCTGCCCTCTCTAAGGCCAGGGCACTGGCTAGCCTCCCTGGACCTCAAAGATGCCTACTTTCACATTCCCATCAGGTGCTCCCTCAGAAAGTACCTAAGGTTCGAGTTGCCCTCAGGCCACTATCAATTCATTGCAATGCCCTTTGGCCTAACATCAGCCCCAGGGTGTTCACAAAATGCCTGGCAGTAGTGGTTGCCTTCCTAAGGAGAAAAAAGATTTCCATCTTCCCATATCTGGACAACTGGCTCATAGTGGGTCAGTCCCCAGACCAAGTCAAGTCACATCTGCAAGTAGCTCAGCAAGTGCTCACTTCCTTAGGATTCCTCCTCAACCTTCCAAAGTCAGTTCTCGAGCCAGTACAGCTCCTCACCTTCATAGGGGCAGAACTGGATACAGTAAGGGCAAAAGCTTTCCTTCCCCTGGACAGGGCAAGGACCCTTATGGAACTGGCATCTTCATTCACCCTACAGGTGTCTCGACCAGCAAGGCATTTCCTTCAGCTTCTGAGCCACATGGCAGCTTCCACAGCAGTGGTCCAGGGAGCAAGATTCCAGATGAGGGACATTCAGTTCCAATTAAGAGCCTTCTGGTCCCAAAGAAAGAATTCCCTTACCAAACTAGTCCCAGTGACCCGAACCCTGATCCCGGCTTTGCAATGGTGGCAGGATCAGGGCAATTTGAGACAAGGAGTTCCTTTTGTCACTCAGTCTCATTCAGTGATACTCACCACAGATGCTTCCCTGCTCGGCTGGGGAGCCCACCTGGGGGATCTTACCACCCAGGGACTGTGGTCACCTCAAGAATCTCTGCTTCACATCAATCTCTTGGAATTCAGAGCAGTGTTTCTGGCACTGCAAGCTTTTTCCAAATCTGTACAGAACAAGGAGGTCCAGATCAGAACAGACAACACCACCACCATGTGGTACATCAACAAGCAGGGAGACACTCGGTCTACGGCCTTGTGCACAGAGGCAATGAAGTTGTGATCCCAGGCCTATTCCCTGCAAACTTCTCTGATAGCTGTTCACCTCCCAGGGAAGGACAATGTCCTAGCAGATGTTCTCAGCAGGATATCCCAGGGCCATCACTAATGGACCCTAGATCCCCTAGTTTTGAAGGTGATTTTCTCGAGATGGGGCACTCGACAGATAGATCTTTTTGTAGCCCCAGACAGTCACCAACTTCCTCTCTTTTGTTGCAGACCCCTAGTCTTGGGCTCAGTCCCCCTGGATGCTCTGATTCTGAATTGGGAAGGGAAATTTCTGTATGCTTTCCCCCCTTCCCTCTCCTGTTCAAAGTGTTAGTCAAGATCAGGTCTCAAACATGCAAAGTGATTCTGATTGCTCCAGACTGGGCCAGACAGCCCTGGTACCCACTGTTGCTATCCTTAGCAGTCCACCTTCCCCCTGTCTCTTCCCAGGAATTACAACCTGTTGACATCCTCTCAGGGGAGGATTTGGTATCCAAATCTCAAATCTCTCAATCTCAAGGCATGGCTCTTGAAGAGTTAGAGTTTGCTGATCTGCACCTTTCTCAAGGGGGTTCTGGATATCCTTAAGGCTTCTTGAAAGCCTTCCACCAGAAAGACTTACAACTCCAAATGGAAAAGGTTCACTATTTGGTGCTCTAATAAGCATATTTCTCCAGAATCTGCTGGGTTGCCTACAGTTCTGGACTATATGGTCCATCTTAATGGCTTAGGACTTAGGCCAGCTACACTTAATGTGCATCTGGCAGCTGTTTCTGCCTTCTTGTCAGTAGGCAAGCCCTCTCCTCTGTCAGCCCATCCTGTGTTTTGTAAGTTCTTCAAGGGATTGCTGCTCACCAATCCCCCCATTTAGGGACCCTGCTCCTGCTTGGGACCTTAATGTTTGTATTGCTCAGCTTATGCAACCACCCTTTGAGCCTTTGTCCTCTGCAAAGCTTAAGTACTTGACTTGAAAAATTGTGTTTTTGGTAGCCATTACCTCTGCCAGGCGTATCAGTGAATTGCAAGCCCTGTCAGTGGAGCCTGATTTCATCTCCTTCCATAGAGATAAAGTGGTCCTAAGAACTAACAGGAAGTTTTTGCCTAAGGTGGTTTCAGATTTCCACCTTAATCAGTCTACACCTCTCCCTGTTTTCTTCACTGGCCATTCCTCCTCTGGAGAGAGGAGGTTGCACAGCTTGGATGTTAAGAGGGCCCTCAGCTACTACATACAGCGCACCAAGGGTCACAGGTTTGAGTCCCTCCAGTTGTTCCTCACATGTGGAGAGGTCGGTAAGGGCAAACCTGCTACTAAGAGATCTATTGCCAGGTGGATTGTCTCTTGTATACAATTCTGCTATGAAAAACTGTGTAGAACCCCACCCTCAGGCCTGAGGGCTCACTCTACTAGAGGTACAGCTACTTCCCTGGCTGCGGCCAGGGATATTCCTATCTTAGAAATTTGTCAAGCAGCCACCTGGAAAACAGTCCATACATTCACCAAGCATTACTCTCTGGATATCCAGGCTAGGAGTGATGCTCGGTTTAGTACAGCAGTACTTGCAGAGCCTATTCCCAAAGTAGGTTCTGTCCCTCCTCCATGGAGGTACTGCTTGTAGTTCTGCAATAGTCAGAATACAGCAAGACTTCATGTTGTTTGAAGAAAAATTACTCACCTTAGTAATGTTGTTTCTTCTAATGGAGTCTTGCTGTATTCTGACCTCCCCCCCGCCTCCCCTCTCAGAACCTAGTTTTTGGGATGTGGGTGGGCAGGAGCAGTGTTGGCACCCAAGGGGTGCCCCCTTTTTCACCCTCCTTTACTTTGGGTGTGTATTGTGTTTTTTCTTTCGGGTTTCCTGACTTGAGTCTTTGCTTTGAAACCAAAAAACCCTTTTTTTTAATAAATTTAGTTGCCAGTTGGCTAGTGTGAGTTTTACAGTTTCCACACAGAACTTCTAGTGAGTATTGCTCATAAAGATCTGATGGTTGGAGTTTAAACAACAGCAGACAGGGGCTTCAACTGAGCTCGTGCTGAACGTTCCATGCTGGCCATGGAAAGTTAACTCTTTGTTCTCCAGGGCAGTTGAAAGGAGGACCTAACTGCAATAGTCAGAATACAGCAAGACTCCATTAGAAGAAACAACATTACTAAGGTGAGTAATTTTTTCTTATGGTTACATAGCCACAAAAGGGAGAAAATGTGGCATTAGGTTTCTCAACCCTAATGCCCACCCCTCCCCATTCCCTATTCTTCTGATCTAAGATCATGCTACAGGTTCAGGGCAAGGCCCCATGGGTGGCTGAGTCACATAAGGCCCAGAGGATCCTACAGGCAGTAAGCTATGGTCCAAAGCAATGCCCTACAGATGTCTTGCTTAGCGCATGGCCCACAAGGCCTTGTGCAAATCAAACTACAAGAATGGGCAATACCCCATGGGTCTGCTCTTTCATTTAGGGCCTATGCAAACCAATCTACAGGTCTAGACATGTAACCATGCTTATATTGCTTTGCATAGGTTTGCAGAGACCTACACTACACAAAGCAAGCTACACGTCCTGATCACTTCTGCACAGCCCTGTTACAGTACTATATTTTTTTCTGCTTCCACTCCACAAACCAACCTGCACATCTAACACTATTTTCATTAAATCTCCTTCTTTATGTATGGGCCTACATATAATAACACACCTCTGAGAATCACCCAGACCTGTAGCTTGGCCTTTGTTCAGACTAAATGATATAGAGATAAATGAATTGACAGAAGAACTAACAAATCATGCAAGGATAGAGTATTTTTTGTCTTCTGAAACTAGCATGTAAAAATTTTGAAGATATAAAAAAATATTAGCTATGTCTATATTCCTGCCCAGTTAAGTCTGATATATCTTGAGCCAGGGTATCTTACACTTGGGAGGACATTTTCTGTTCAATAATGTTTGTTATACTTGTATTTGATTGTCTAAATAAAGAATACTGAATTAAAAAAAAAAGGGGGTGAGGAGGGGGGATGTCTTTTATCTATTTTACTGTCCAGTTAAGTCTGATATATCTTGTAAGTATGCTCTCATGCACCTTAGGAAGAATAACAAAAATAAGAATATTGCTTTATGGAAACAAAAGCTACATAAACCTAATAGTGAAAAATACCTGGGCATACATATAAAAATGTGACTTATTTAAACAGAAACATTGTTATAAAGGTATTTAATCAAGCTAACCATTTCGTAAACATAAGTAACAGACATTCTGTACAGCATAATTATATCCTCTTTGCTATTTGTAACTCCTATATCAGACCCATGACAGATAATGCTATACCATTCTGGGGGTGGAGGGTGCATTAATAAGGGTCAAATACAAAAGAACTACAAAGAATCCAGAAAAGCAAACATAATGATGACAGGTCTGGAAAACAAGGAATATGATGGCAGACAAAAGGACCTAAACCATCATGGTCTGCAAAATAAGCAACTGAGAGGGACTTCTTGTAGTTCTTTAAAATGAAAAACAATAAGGATATATTACATCAACTAAATTTTGAATCACCCTCAGATTAATACCAGAAGCTATAATATGCAGCTCAAGGCAAAAAATTTCAGAACTAACAAAAGAAATATTTTTTACACACGATGTACAATAGGAATATTGAACTTACTACTCAAATCTATTGTCAAACGGGATGATTGTGAAGTATGTCAGCAATGAGACACGACGGGGTGTACATTGTGCTGAGATAACTGTGCGCCCGGGGCATAGTAAGGCACGAAACCACAGGCTGTGTGCCTTCCGCCCTGGGAAGTGTGATTATCTCAGCACAGTGTGCACCTCTGGAATATCTTATAGTGTTTATAAAATGGGCTTTTATTTTTAAAGCACATTTAATTATTGGAATACAAATTGTTCACCATGTACAATTTAAAATTAATTGTTAGCTAAAGTGGTTCTTCCATCTACTGGCACTAGATTCAATTTATTGCTTTGAATAGGTCTTTTGATCTAATCTGAATGCCGTAGTTGTAGGTTTGCAGTCTCCCACCCCACCCCAACCACCAGTGATTTAGTACATGTTAAACATAAAATGGAACATTTGTATACCATATTTGTGGGCTCTCATGTTGTTACTTTACTGTCCGCAGCATGTCTCTCTCTCTCTCCCCATCTCCCCATACTTGGGGAGTGCTATTTGAATGAGAGCACTGTCTCCAGAACATCTGTCTCTGTCCGCCTGCCTGTACCCAAGAAGTGCTGTTTAAAATGAATGCACTGTCTTTAGCATGCTTCTATGTTCCTGTCTACCTGTAACCAAGCAACACTCTTTAAAATGAGTGCACGGTCTCCAGCACATCTCTCTCTTCCCACCTGCCAGTACCTGACAAGCACTTTTAAAAATGAGTGCACTGTAATCAGCATGTCTCTCTCTCCTCTGTCTGCCCATACCTGAAGCATGTTATGCCTCCCAATGGGGGCAATAGAGCTAGACTTGCACTATGTGTGGCTTAGTTAATTAAGGCTTGTGTCACCCCTGGAGTTTGCCAGGTGATGTTACAAACTGCACAACTCCATCTGCAGTATGGCAGTGGATGAAAAAACATTGCTCTGTATATAGCTCACGGAGAAGCACGATGGTAGTCAGATCACTGGACTAAGTCACTGCACTGTAAACAAATGTGTATTTGGAAATGGTATAAATCTTTCTTTGTGTTTTATGTGGTTGAGAAAGGGGAAATATAATGTCAGTTGTGAGCAGAGATATTATTCCATGTTTTGTAGTTTTAGGCTTGTTTCTTTAATGAGGGGGAAAAATGGCTGCCAAGCACATTTAAAATTTCACAGTTGCATAGTAATTTGTGATAAGGCTAATTACCAGGATAACAATGCATTGTGCTGCATTAATGCATGGTCAGATTACTGGTTTCAGCCAATAAAAATTATATGACTTTCATACCCATTTTATAATCAAGGTTAATTTAGACCAGTATATGAGACAATTAACTCCAGCTTACTATACATAGAATGGGACAGTGCATATGGACCACTGGCAGCCCTGTTTAGTGAGTCGCTCAATACAGGGGTGGTTCCAGAGGACTGGAAGGGAGCAAATGTAGTCCTTCTCCACAAGATCGGTAGCAGGGAGGAGGCAGGAAGCTATAGGCCAGTCAACCTCACCTCAGTAGTGGGTAAGATTATGGAGGTACTGCTTAAGGAAAGGATTGTGGCAAAGAAATCCTGCAGAGAGCTACAGAATGGGGGGGGGGATTGCTGACAGTCACCAGGGAAGAAAGGGATTTAGGGATAATCATCTCAGATGGCCTAAGGGTGGCCAAACAGTGTAACAAGGCTGTGGGGAGGGCCAGCGGGAAGTTGGTATGCATAGGAAGGGTTATCACTAGCAGAAGAAGGGAGGTGGTGATGCCATTGTTCAAAACACTGGTGAGGCCTCATTTAGAATACTGTGTTCAGTTCTGGAGGCTGCATCTTCACAAAGACATAGACAGGGTGGAGGCAGCCCAGAGACGGGTGACCAAGATGGTGCTGGGCATGCATCAGAAAATATATGAGAACAGATTAAAAGACCTCAGTATGCATACACTTGAAGAGAGGAGGAAACAGGGGGCTATGACAGAGACTTTCTAGTATCATAAAGGCTTGAACAAAGTGCAGTGGGGGTGACATATTTCAATACAAGAGTTGTACAAGATCAAGGTGGCATGATATGAGATTGAAGGGGGGCAGGATAAGGGGGGAATGTGAGGAAGTTTTTCCTTTACAGAGAGAGAGTGGTGGATGCTTGGAATAGCCTACCCCAGGAAGTGGTAGGTACTAACACAGTGGGGGGATTCAAACATGCATGGCATAGACATAAGGGAACCCTGGATGTGTGAAAGAGAGGCAAAAACCAATGATCAAGGAGGGTCAGCAGCCGCTGATGCAGGCAGGGAATATGGGCAGATTAGGTGGGCCTAATGGTTCTTATCTGCCATCAACTACTATGCTACTAAGCAAATAGGATGTTGGGATGCATAGGCAGGGGCATCACCAGCAGGAAAAGGGAGGTCATAATTCCACTATACAAGACACTAGTGAGGCCCCACCTGGAGTACAGTGTACAGTTCTGGAGACCTTACTAACGTAAGGACATAGATAGGGTAGAGAAGGTTCAGAGGAGGGCAACAAAGATGGTACATGGATTGCATCACAAGTCCTATGAGGACAGGTTGAAGGAATTGAATATGTACTCCCTGGAGGAGAGGAGGGAGAGAGGGGATATGATAGAGACATACAAGTATCTTTCAGGGAGCAACAGGGTGCAGGAATACAATATTTTTAAGTGAAAAAGATGTTCCAGGACTAGAGGGCATTGGATGAAGTTGGAGGGAGGATGATTCAGAGGAAACGTGAGGAAGAATTTCTTCACAGAACGGGTGGTGGACAAATGGAACACCCTGCCAGAGGAAGTGGTGGGGGCTGAAACAATCACTGGATTTAAGAATGCATGGGATAGACATAAAGGAATTCTGGAAGTCAGGGTCAAGGGGCAACAGACTTCTAGGAAAGCATAAGTAAACTTACAAGCTCAAATGGGCAGACTGGGTGGGCCGTAGGCCCTTATCTGCCAACACTGTCTATGTATCTATGTATCTATGCACTATGTCTTCTACTATGTCTACATTTCCAAGTATTATTCCAAGTATTTTCATATATTAGCAAATGGCAGAACTGTATTCTGTCATAGAAATGAATAGTTCAGGTCATAGGGATGAACAAAGACAATTGCAGAAGCAAGAACCATGTCACAGAAATCAGTACTGAAGTGATATGGAGAACTAGTGACCCTGGTCATATTTTCTTATACAGCCAAAGAGCTGGTTACAATGCCTTTCAATGGATTTTCCCCAATGTAGGCAACACTGATAGAAGCCTGTAGGTATCCAATAATTTGGGGTTCAAGATCTGAAACAGAGCGATGACATTAGCAACTATCCAAAAGTTTGGTGCAACACCATACATTTCAATGTTTGGGGAATAGCGATGGGGTATTAGTGCTTGTGTAACTTGTAGTACTTTTTGTGGCTTTACTCTGTTCCCATTCTTGTGTAGTAGGTAGGAATTTGTAGGAAATAGAAGGCTCATGAACAAGGGTGAGAAGAGTGCCAGAGAAGGAGGAGGAGGGGATGGTGGTGGACAAAAAACACTCCCTAAGTAAGGGAGGTGTGTTCGTGATGGAGTTAAGTAGAGGTTGTGGGAAGAGCTATTCCCCACATTGAACCATGGGCTTAAGCTCTTCCATTCAATGTTTGAGGAACAGTGATGGGATATTAGTGCTTGTGTAACTTGTAGTACTTTTTGTGGCTTTACTCTGTTCCCACCCTTGAATAGTAGGTATGTAGGTAGGAATTTGTAGGGAATAGAAGGCCCAAAAAGATACCTCCTCCAACTTACAGAGAGTATGACTGCTGGCACTCAGGAGAGGAACCCCCCCCCAGGTGGAGAAAACCTCTGAGGACCCATGGCCATTGGTCTGCCTGTCCTCTGGGCATACTAAAAGGAAAAGGACTTAGGTTCTAGTAACCATAGCTAATTTTGAGGAAGGTGAGCTTTTTGGAGAGATGATGATCCATCCTTGCTCCATGGATGATGTAGCTT
Source organism: Neoceratodus forsteri (assembly GCA_016271365.2). NCBI lineage: Eukaryota > Metazoa > Chordata > Ceratodontiformes > Ceratodontidae > Neoceratodus > Neoceratodus forsteri. The sequence goes on from CM028132.1 coordinate 836,205,347, forward strand.
GGATGATGATCCTGAGGTTGAAGAAGTAGGTCTTTTCTGGAGGAATAGTAGAATCCTGAGTGTGAGGTAGATCCAGTTGAAGAAGGGTGAATGAAGTCCAGATTTCCAAGGTAATGAAGGATGCTTGTCCAAGAGGATTGCAGGGATGTAATGAGCAGGGAGAGCATGATTTGCTCGATATGCTACCAGACAGGGAACTGTGATGATCTATGAAGTCATAGGTGAATGATCCAACTTGTGGGAGGTTTGACATTGAAGGTAAAGTCTGGAGGTAAGGAAGTTAGCAGTGAGCGATAAGTTGTGAAATGAGCATCCATGAAGTGGAAGAAGGAGTCAAGTAGAGTCTTTGAATGCCTGATAAGAGAAATGCCATAAGTGATTTGAAGACAAATACAGGAAGATTGGCATATGCAGTCCTTCTGGTAATTGAATATATGTGTGTGTGTATATATATATATATATATATATATATGTAAAGAATGATTGGGAGTTCAGTACGAGGAATTTGGATAGCTTATTTGGTCATTGATGTCATAACTATACTTGTACATGTTCAGCTGGTCCACTTGCTGGAGTAAATATGGGTATTTCTGTGGTGTAATTGCCCATGAGATGCACTGAGGTGGCTATGGCTGGTTAGGTTTACAGGTAATCTGATGCCTAAATACTTAGGAGAAGCTTGGAAGTGGGTATCTGGAAGTGTCTATAGGCCGGGTTGATAGTGAAGTTGAGTGGTGTGAAACACCATAGGATCCTAGTGCTATGGTTGCTTAAGACTTGTTGGGAGGCAAGACTAGGATAGTGAATTCACCATAACGGTTGCAGATCTCCGGATTGAGAATCGAAGGAGCCTGACCTCAGTAAAAGTCTTCACTAGAGGGATTAAGGGAGATAATTCATGAAGGATAGACTGGAAGAACTGCTGGATGGGTAGCTAACTTGACTGATGGTAATAGGATGGATAAATGCAGATAAGTATGTGAGGTATGGTAATGTTCAGAAGCTAGAAAAGTGGTTTGGATAGCATAACGTTAGTAAAGCAGCTAGGCACAGGAGATCCAACGATGGATGTTCTGGGAACGCAGCTGTGAAAGTCTTAAGACAAACATGGCTGTTGGGAAGGTAGGAGTTGAGTAACGTGGTCAACAGAGTCGGTGTTGGTAGGAGAGGCTGCAAAAGGTAAAACAGATGATGGCTGTAATGGTATAAGGCATCTTGTGATTCCCAGTATCTATAGCAGCGATAATGGTTACGAAGTTGGAGCAGAACAGAAGGATTTAAGTCCTTTCCATGTAGGAGGATAACTTGTGAGACATGGTAGATAGGGAAGTCATGGTGATTAAATAGACAGGATTCGTAGGGTGTATCCAATAGAAATGGATGAGACCTTTCTACTGTCCAGTCAAATGAGATTCCCTAAATGGTTGTGAGGAGCTGATTGGGCAGTATATAAAACTCTATGCTGATGTAAGAGTCTATGAGGCATGTCATGCAAGGGATGTTTGCTAGAAGTAGTTTTCCTCAAGAGTAATGAACAAGTGATCTATTGAGTGGTGGATGGGAACTGCTAGAATGGCCAGAGTAGGAGTATGAGATGAATAAACTGGAGGAGTGGTTGACTGGGTAGAAATACTGGTCAGAAATATTGTAATATGCCCAAAAGAGCCAGCAAACAGGATGAAGCCCCAAGCCTGGAAGGCGGAGATGAAAAGGCAGCTATCCAAGGATGGAAGGAAAGTCCAGAGTAAATCCTACTGGACTAGAGGAATGATCCAGGGAAGAAGATGGTTGAGGCAAAGCCAGATGACATACAGAGCACAGAGGAACAGGAACGGGTCAGCTCATCAGTGAACAGCAGCGGAATGCAAGAAGGCTGTAGCAAGGCACTAGAGGAGAGCCACTGAAGGCCAAGGAGTGAAGCCAAGCACCAAGAGCAACAGAGTTGAAATACATTAGTCTCACATGTGATGAAGGCTTCAAATGATGAGAGAGAAAAGGATGGAAGATCCTGGAGTGAAGAAGGATGAGGTTCCCATATCTGAAAAATAGAACAAAGTCATACAGCCACTGGAAGGGGTGATCTGCAGGAAGGAAGTCCATAAGGCATTCAAACTGGTTTGAAAAAGAGACTGAATGAGCTGACAAGATCCAAATCCTGAGGGACAGGAGGCCAAAAGGAGGTTGAGTATGACGGTCCATGGAAATGTAGGATGGAGACTGGTACGGAAGGATGCAATCCAGTTGAAGCAGAGGGGTCCCATTCCAGGAGTGAAACAGTAATCAGATTGGTGGCTTAAAATGCAGAAGGATAAACAGTCAGTTGCAGACACACGCCCACAACCGAGGTAGTCAAGGCAAGATGACCTGGACTCGTCACACCAGATAAAGTGCGATGGTGGTGGCAAAATCTGTAAATGATTCAGGTCCAGGAGGGAGCAGCAAGTGTTGGTCTGGTAGAGAGTGCATAAGGATGAAACAGTCAATTGCAGTTACGAACTACTGGTCCAGGAATTTGAGGAGAGATGACCAGAATCCGATACCACCAGGCAGAGGTAGGAGGATGGAGGCAATTGAGTGGATGAGGTCTTGCTCCAGACAGAAGCGGTATCCAGGTAGGAGACAGAGATGGAATTGAGCCAATGGAGTTATATAAACAGGCATCCAAACTAGGAATTCAGTGCAAAATGACCTGCTGATGAAGTAGGTAGGAGGAGTTACACAGAAGGCAGTGATGTAGAGAGACTCTGGTCCCGAAGGGAAGCAGCAGTCAGCATCAGGCATAGGATGTAGAAGGTGGAAACAGTGAATGTAGAGTCAGGCTCCTAGCCATGAAAGCCAGAGTGATGGAACAGGAATCAAGGTTGCAGACCAGGTAGAATGGAGGACGCAAGTAGGACAATGTCTTGTTCCTGCAAGGAAAAGGCATCCAGGTAACATGCCGAGAATGAGTAAGGTTGAAGCAGTGGAATGAAGAATCAGGCATCCATGGGTGACTGTTGAGGTGGAACAATCTTGACTTGGGACAGCTAGGCATAGGTAGGATGATGAGGTCACATGGGGTGAAGAAGTTCCATTCCCGAAGGGGAAGTAGCAACTGTTATAAGGTAGAGAAGGCATGGTATGACACAATAAATGGTAGACATGGCTCCCATCCCTGGTAGTCAGGGTGAGCTAACCTGCACTCGATTCTTGAGCTAGGGATGGAGGATGTAAGGTTGGTAAGTAGTAGGAGGTAGGGATTGTAACAGAGTCCCATCCCCGGGTAGACAGGCGAAGCCTACCTTTACTCAGCATCTCAGAAGGCACGAGTTAGGGACAGAGTCCAGAGTACTGCTGGTACTGACTAGCAGAAAGCACAAAACACTTGTAGAAAGAGAGTAGAATAGGAAATGAAATTGAGATATGATGATGAATCAGTACATGGACATGGTAAGAGATACGTAAAATGGTAGGAACGGTAGACACTGAAACAGGATTGGATGAGTAGGGGAAGGGACGGCCTTGGAGCATGACAATGGAAGGAAAGGAAAAGCCATAGTAAACTAAGGCATGAACCATGGAGAAAATATGTAAGCATAGGTAATTGAGTTACAGGCAGCAAGGGAGGCAGAAGTAGAAGCATGTAGGTTCTGTGGTGGGGGAGCCATAGGTGCACCCCCCCTCCCAACTTTATGAGGAATGAAGCACAATTGCCGTGCAGGGGGATGGGTACCAAGAGCATCCAGACAAGGTATGAGAGAAAGTAAAATGGGAATAAAAGCATGGGGCAGAAGGAAACAAGCACAGCACGTCTTACACGTGGTCCCAAGCAGCAACAAAAATGATTCAGGCTGGGCTATCTTACAACCCCATCCCCCCACTACCAGCTCACAAGCAAACCGAGTGGTGATAGCAGAAAGCAGATATCTAGCTGCTGCTAGACCAGTGTCAATCTGTAATGTCAAGGACCTAGAGATACTCCTATGAAATATTCAATCAGAGTATGGAAGGGTCGGGGATTTGTCAAAAGGGGACTGTAGGGTTCTCCATTCTACAGGACCTGAGAAGGAGATGGGCCATCTGCTGAAGTTTGTTTTCTTTTCAGGTACCCTCTAGCTAGACACCTTAGTAAATATTAGCGATTAGGTGGAATTGTGGATTTAAGAATGCATGGGATAGACATAAAGGAATTCTGGAGGTCAGGGGTAAGGGGCAACAGACTTCTAGGAAAACATAAACTGAACTTACAAGCTCAAATGGGCAGACTGGGTGGGCCATAGGCCCTTATCTGCCGACACTGTCTATGTATCCATGTAATTGGTGCAAGGGTAAATAATGATGTATAGTACAGTGGCAGCCAGTAACATGATGCTGAGTATCCAGATATGCATGTATCACAGTATATCACGGGTGTCACATTCAGTAAGCATTTGCAGAACCATTGGCATAAATGACAAAGTTAACATACAAAGCAGTCATGACTATCCCCAGTAGGGAAAGCCGTATAATAAAACCATGAGTACCAAAATAGATGGCCCTTGTAAGTATAGTTTGCTGCCTGTATTGGAAGGAATTTAGGTTTAGAAGTGGGAGCTGAGGGGCTACAGGTCAGCGCTGTAAAACAACAAATGCAGAGGTACTTACAGTGTAATGGGGACGCTGGTTGCAGCAATGATAAGAAGAGGTAGAGAGAACTGTGAGAAAGCATAGTCCCATTGACACAGATGTACCTGTGTCTGTAGGTTAATCCTTGTAGAGCTGAAGGAGGCGAGGAGGAGAAGGGGGTGCTAATGGGAAACAGACAGGAAGAGGGAGAGCTTCTGGAAGGGACCAGAGGAAGACCAGGGAAAATGACAGGGAAGAAGCAGGGGCGCTTGGAATCACCGAGGAGGCTGGAGGCATTGGAAAGCCCAAAAGCCCAAAAAAGAAACAAGTAGGGAGAAGAAACCAGGCACAAGTGGGAGCAGAGGACAGGAGCAGGGAGGTGGAGAAGGCACTGAGTAGGAGACAACACAGACATGGGAGAAGCAGGTAGACCATGAATAGAGGAGAGAAGAATGGGAGGGAAGGGGGGAGACACATGAAGGAAAGAGAGAAAACAAACAACAAATCAGAGAGCAGCAGCGGGGTGAGAAAGGCAGCACAGCCACACAAGCCATGCAGGAAGCCCAGGAAAAAACACTCAAGGGAGGTGTGTTCATGATGGGGTTAAGTAGAGGTTGTGGGAGGAACTATGTCCCATGTTGAACCATGGGCTTAAGCCCTCCCAGAGTGACAGATTAAATACACTAATAAGGGAGAAGCTATGATACCAGTAGAGATCTATAGCAATGTCAGTTCAAGACCATCACTCCATTGACTTGTACTTGGAGGAAACAAATCAGTAGCTTAAATACTTTGTTTTCAATTACTAGCCTCAGGTGGAAAAGAGGAATAGAATGAGAGTCACAGTGGTCTATAGGGGGTACAGTGTAGCCTCTTGGAGGAACATTAACCCTATAACAAACTTGTTAATGAATCTCTTGTTGAAGCATTAATGATATTATACTATTATTAGTAATCATTTTTGCTCAGGAAAGATACAGAGAGCTATGATAGATTGTTTCCAGGTGCATTCTAGGGGCTGTGATACATGGTCCTGTTTTACTGATGGGGAATGTTGGCTATGATACCAGAGAAACTCTCCGACTAGTCTTTGATAAATGCCATCTGATCTTTAACTTCTACCAAGACAGTGACCAGATGTGGTCAGAAGGGATCTTGGTTTAATATCTTAACAGTGCTGCACTCCCCTCATACTGCACTATAATGTCAGTCATGGATATTACCCCCAAGATACTGACTGGCAATTTTCCATATAACATAATTTCATTTAACTGTTTAATTGAGACAGATCCTAATGTAACTTATTTTATTTATTTATTTGTTTTTGATAACCAGGTAGGGTGCACTAGACAAAGAAATGCCTATTTTCAGGCATGACCTGGGAGGTTACAACAGACAGAGTTGCACATCAGTACTTAGCACATTTATTGGTTGGAGTGTAGCCCACTCAGTATGTGCACCAACTTTTATGCTGTTCTAGAATTTCTGGGGATTATCAGCATTATTGTTGAATTTTTGTTTGCAGTATTTCCTTTTATGATATTGAATTAATCTTTTGTATTTGATTCAGTTTTCTGTAGTTAATACAATCATTATGCATATTTTTTTTTAATGTGTTCCATTGTTTGTCTATAACTTTCATTAAGGTGAGCTATTTGCTGCTTATTCATTTAGTTATAGAGCAAAAGAGACCTGCCATATTTTGAAGGAGCATGTTTACTCAGAGTACACAATGCCACTGTACATATACTTAAAGCAAATACATGATTCCCACTGCAACTGATCTACTGGTGCACATACTGAGTGGGCTACACTCCAACCAATAAATGTACTAAGTATTGATGTGTACACACAACTCAGGGGAAAAAACTAGTTGCTTAAATAAATCTCTTTTATATAATGGCAGGTGTTCAAGTGATAAAACTGCAACTTAGAGAATCCAGACACAAGAGCTGACAAATGGCCAAACTGCCCACCCTTACATTTTGCCTCACATTCAAAGGTTTCAACAGGTCTCCTGACTGGATTCTGTAAGTTGCTATTTTATCATTTGTATCCTGTCTTTGGATAAAACAGATTTATTCAAACAACTAGTTTTTGCCCCAGAGTTGTGTGTGCACATAAGGACATAGCATATCTATTTCCTGCTATACATATACAGTACATCTGAAATTGTATCAAGAAATGCCTCACCTGTATTACTGAGGTCACTGTTCAGAAGAACTGGATTATGTTTACAGTAATTTCAGAATTCTCATGGAGATGTTTGTGGTACTGGCTCTCCACATGTATTAAACTGAAGTACGATTCAGTAGCTTCAGGTGAAAGTGGCTAGTTCTAAATAACTGACATGATGCCACACATTAGGGTATCCAAAATATGTTGTCTTACCTAGTGCCTTAGGAGCAGCTGTCTTTCAGTCTAGGGAGCATGTAAAGGGTACACCTGGGGGAAGAATGTTCTAATGACTGCTGACTCCCAAACTGATGCCACCAAGAGTAATGTCCTTACGCCTGTGCCCTTTGGTGGATTAGTGTGCTGGAGACTGTTTGGCTTAGAAATCTCTCAAAGGTCTAACAAAGTCCCACTCCTTTTGCATGATGGCTCAGTTAGCCAGGGGAAGCTAATGGTGGCTCCTGCTGCTGAAGTGGGCCTCCTATTCTGATGAAACAAGTATGTGTCAGTGCCTATAATGTTTGCATTAAAGCTTTAATAATGAAACTGTTATGCTTAGTAAGTGAAAAACAATAATATTTGGAAAATATGCTTACTAAGCAAAGGACAATAAGATTGGGAAAACAATAAAGACCAAAGGTAACTGCAAATTCAACATGCGGAGAGACATATAAATAATGCTAGCATACTGCTGTGGGGATGCTATCATGCTGTTAAGGGACACCCTACAAAACAGGTAATTTAAAAACTAAGCAGGTCACTTAACAGACATGAGGAGGGATCTGGGGACACATTTTCAAAGGGGATGCACAACGCATCCCTAGATGAGCCGTGCATCACTGACTTGCGAGGGCCATCAGTGGCATGGCAATATTCAAAAGCTCACAATGCACCTCACAAACCCAAATGTGCCATGGCACAGAATAGTGTGATGCAAGCATGGAAATGAGGGGTCTGTCATGCATATGCCCTGCATTGCAATATTCAGCTGAGCTCTGCAGAAGACACTACCGGATGCGCCGGCACAAAGTTAGGGTAGCAAAATGCAGCCCTAACTTTGTGCTGGGCCAAGTGATGACCCACACAAGTGCCAGGGTGGAGCATATGATCCCCACTGCCCTGAGCTCTGACCATAGTAAACTTAACAAATCCCCCAATATCCATAGCATAGTGGACCCCCTACCTCTGCCCCGAACTCCAAATGCTGAAAGTATACCTAGTTCCCCAGCTTTCCATAGTGTATTGGACCCCCTTCCCCAGCCCCAATCATTGCTCACTGATAGAAAACATGTTGACCCATATTTCCATAGTGTAGTCGACCCCCAACCCTGCTCCAAACCCTGATTGCTGAAAGTAAACATAGTTCCCCGCATTTCCATAGTGTAGTAGACCCCCCCTGCCCTGAACCCCAGCTGCTGAAAGTAAACATAGTTTCCTACATTTCCAGAGTGTAGTGGACCCCAACCCCTGCCCCGATCACCTAAAACTAATCACCTCCCTATTTTCCATAGTGTAGGTACCCCCACCCCAGACCCGATCTCTGTAACCAATGAATGTACACCCGTCATCCGTTTCCATAGTGTAGTGGCCCGCCACCCTGGAATGCAGTAGCATACTCCCCAACCTGACCTGTGCTGGCAACTGGCATAGCCTTCCACACCCCCTGCCCAGTGATGAAAGTGAATAGAAACACACAGGAACTCGGTTCCTGTACCTTTTTTGCAGCAGGAACAGAGTTCCTGTACTTCTTCCCACTGACACTGGAACTGAAATTCTTAAACCAGCAACAAAATGACAGTTTATGGCCTTGTAACCTGAAATCAGGGTTTCCATAACAACATTTGACTTGTATAACAGTGCTATTTGGGTAGAAATACTTCAATAACTCTAACTGACTCTACTAGTGTCTAAACAGATAGACGTGCCTTCACAAAGCTATCCTTCAGATTGAAGAGCTTCATTCTGCATTTCATATTTGCCAGTGCCTGAGTTCCTGTACTTCTTGTCTACCACTTGCACCACTGCCTCTGCCATGACCAGCTGCCAAATGAAATGCACCTGAGCCGGTACAGTAAATAGTATGTGAGCGCGTACTATTCAGTGTACCGGCTTGGGTGAATTCAGTTGGTGGCTAGCTATGGCAGGGTGAGGAGGGCTGTGCCAGTCACTGGCACAGTCCAGATTGGGAGTTTGCAGGGTGGTGGGCTACTGCATTCTGGAGTGGGGGTTGGGGGTCCACCACACTATGGAAATGGATGACAGGTGTGCATTCGTTGGGTACAGAGATTGGGGCTTGGGTGGGGGGTCCCTACACTATGGACAATGGGAAGTTGATTGGTTTTAGACTGATCGGGGATATGGGCAGGGGTTGGGGGTCCACTACACTATGGAAACATGGGGAACTATGTTTACTTTCAGCAATTGGGGATCTAGGCAGGGTTGGGGGGCCCACTACGCTATGGAAAATGGGGAGGTGTCTGGTTTTCATGTGTTCAAGGATCGGGGCTGGGAAGGGGAACACTATGGAAAAGGATTATGGTGCTATCACTACTGCAATCAGTGATGGGGGCTGTGGGGGCTGGCCCAGCACATTCCGCCTGGCGCAGCCATGCTAATGAGCCCATAATGGGCATGCATGAGGCCCCATTGCACCATGCATGCCCAATGAGCTCATTAGCATATTCTGGCTGAATAGCACCCATGGGGGATGCGGTGCATCCAGGTATGCACCACGAATACCCCATTGATGGTCATCAGCCCCAGATCCTGGATGCGATGCCCACACATGGCAGCTGACCACTGTGTGCCATGCATCCAGGGTCCCATATTCACACAGCTTGCATGATCTGTGCCGATCACACATTCTGGGTGAATATGGCAACTGAGCCGGCCAACACATCTGTTTTGCATGACTCACTGTTATGTACGCACATCTGGCCGACTCTGAATATTTCCCCCATGCAGAGGGGAACATAAGCCAAGGTACCTAAAATAAATAAAAGAATATTCTGAGGAGGCACAAAGGTCCATTTTCCTTTTTCAGAAGGTATGGGGGATATAAATAAGATGAAATTATACTTATCTAAATAAGATAAAATGATACTTATCTAAATAAGATAACATGATACTTATCTAAATAAAATAAAATGATACTTATCAGATAGGGAAATTGTTATGTATAGCCAGTAGTGCAGCATAATATGAGAAACAGGTCAGTTAATTTACAATGGCAAAGTTGGTAAAGAGATAGCTCAGAAACAAGGAATGGGTTAAGAAAAAGACAGACATGGAGAAAATGTAAAAATAACAAAGAATGTAAGAGATGTAAGGTAAAGTAAGAAAGGAAAAGTATAATGAAAAATAAAGATATGAGCAGTTTGGAGGGCAGCTTAGATTCCCCTCTGGACACATGGGTGAATGTTTGGATATAAACGTTCTTCTTGGTAACCTAGTGGCTTTCAATTACTTATTAAGCCCTGGTAGTCCAGTGAACTGTTGTTGGGGCCTTGGTGGCTAGTGGGTGCAGCCTGATTTAAAAACAATATTCTCTTATGTCTATCAGAGGGTGTCTGACCATGCAAATGCAGTATGGCAGTGAGGTGAGTATTGGTGAGGATACCACTCAATCAAGGAGAGAGAATTTGAGTTAAGGGGAGGCAAGAAGTAGCTGTCAAGGAGCAGGTGTGGAATCCAGGTGGTGATGCCTCATATGGCTGACCCACTGTACTGCTCACTGCTACTATTAGTTGTGTCATGAGTAGTGAATGAATTTAGAGGAGCTGGGCAAGGCAAAGGCATAACAGAGAGTTAGCAGGACTGTTCTTCCAGTTGATCACTCAATGAGTGAGTGAGACTTGGGGTACTAGTCAATGGAAGTAGGACCTGTCTGGATTTGAAGACTAGGGGCAGGGGCTCACTCTGAGCAAGCAGCAGGTGAATTAAAAAAAAATCCTGAGAGTTGCTTGTGGTAGGAATAACAAAGAACCAGTCAGGCAGCCAAATGGAAAGGCCTGAGCACTTTGCACAGAAGATTAATTAAAATTGTTTTATCTCTTATGCATTGTTTGTTATAAATCTATTTCAGTAAGTGACATGGAACCTTTGTAAATGAGCATTTGTTCTCAAAGGTGTAAAAAAGAAAGAAAGAAAGAAAGAAAGAAAGAAAGAAAGAAAGAAAGAAAGAAAGAAAGAAAGAAAGAAAGAAAGAATCCCTGGCTGATGGAAATACCAAGGAAGGGGTGCTAATAGCAACTTTGCCTAGGGGCATCATAGGGCCAAAGGTAGGTCCTGACTAGATGGCACTCGTTACTAGCATTTCACAAGAGCTAAGTCCACTGCTGTGTCAGAACGTACTTCTACTTGGGAGATGAGGAAATCTATGTATGAGCACTGGAATTTCCCATTGTGGCATCTTAGTCCCTAAACTTCCCTCTAATCTTCACCTATCCTCTTTTTTCTCCTCCGTCAAAAGGCTCCTCAGAATTCACCCCTCCCCACAGTGCTCACAGTGCTCTCAAATCACCCCTGCTAACTGGGTGACCTCCCCCTTTGAATTTAGAGCTTCGTAGTTTACTTCCCCCAACTCCCCCAAGCCCCATGCAGGGCAGAGTACCCTGCTACTGCTAATTGTTTTGTCAGAGTTGCAGACCTATTTGTCACTTACCTGTCCTCCTGAATTGTTTTCACAATTCTAACTGTATTTGGTGATTATTTTTCCTGTATTATGAATTACCTTACCGTAACTGGACTTGTATACCGTGTGCCTTTCACGGTTTCATATTTCTATTCTATTCTTATGTTTCCCAAACCCTGGGTTGCACCTGGAAATGAGCCTTGGCTCAGTGCGTCTTTCCAGGTTACCAAATTTTAAATGTAACCTTTAGGTGGTGCTATCCCAAGGTCTACTACCCCTGCCAGCACGGCTAGTAGCAGGTTAAGGGGCCGGAGTTCTGAAATGGGCGCCTCCACCCGGAGGTCAGGGTTAGTAGTGGTCAAACTAACCTGGGCACAGCCCTCCTGGACACTGTAACCCCCCCTAGTTCCCTTCTAGTGGCCTGAGCAATATACGATAATCACTTTCACAGTACCCCTTGTACACCATACCAGTACCCACACAGTTTGCACTTACCACCAGGGCTGGTTCCTCTGGCTCGACCCTCAGGACCCCCTGTAAAACAAGGTTATGCACAGTAAATAGCAACAGTACAGTACTCTAGGCACAAACTGGAACCACAGTCAGGTTAAATGCAGTAAAAACAAGCCAGATCTGATTTGTTCATGGGGACTTGAACAAGGAAGGGGTGTAATCAGGTTGATTGGCTTAAAGGCTATATTAATCAAACAGTTATGCATGCACTTTAAATTCCCACACAGTCACACACTCTGGGTACCCAGGTAGGAAAATGGTGGGCTAGCCAGGAACGTTGCAGCTGGTTGGGGCCCTGTGATGGAAGAAAGCAACATGCACAACACGCACTACTTGTAATTCAGAGCTGGGGCTGGGCTCAGTTCATGAAAAAAAAAGCAACAAGACAAGCAGATGACAACACTTTAGATTTAGCTGTTGTTGCAGGGAGCTACCCTGATTTTTACTCATGATACCCAAAACTGGAAACAGGCAAGATGAAATCGAGAATGCAGGTTGTTGAGTTGGAGTGCCTGGAGAAGTGGGGCTCACACGAATCACCGAGGGATCATTCCTGTTCAAATATTGAGCAGGGAGCTGATCCCCAGACAGGTCTCTCGTCAATGGTCTTCTCTGTGCAGCGAGTAGTCAGGCTGGGCCAGTGTGGCAAGGCCCAGGCCCAATGGAGATGATTTTGGATTCAGTCCATGGGGCTGGATGCGGCCTCCAGCAAGCAGAATACAGTTCAAATCACAGTGGGGAACCAAATCGCGACCCACTAGCAGCACACAACACATTTACATGTAAGGAAATTCTAATGCATCTTCCAGCAAGCAGAATACAATTCAAACCACAGTGGGAAACCAAATCATGACCCACTATAAGCACACAACACCTTCACATGTAAGGAAATTCCTCTGTACCAGGCAAAAGGCTCTCCGGTCGCAATTACAGAGTCTCTGCACAATCCTGGGGTTCAGAGGTGGCTGAAAGTCCAGACAGGCTGATCGCATTCAGCAAATCTTCAGTCTTCTTCGGATAGAAGCCTGGTCACAATTCAGTGGCTTACTTCACTCTCCAAGTTTGGATTCAGTCTGAAAAAGGCACAAGTTCCCTCTCAGGGACAGCAGGCAGGCATGCAGACCAAAACTCAGGCCTTTCCACAGTTCTCCCGTGTGAATCCGCTATGGATTGCTACTCAAACTATCTTGAGCTGTTACTTCTTCACTTCCCAACTTAGATCTAACTGAAACTGCAAGCAGTTTGGGACTTCCCCAAGATCCAAAAGGTTTGGTTGACTGATCTGTCTGTCAGTCACAAAAGGGCACCCCCTCCAGGTTATTGTAGGTGCAAAAAGCCCAAAACTACAATTCCTACAAGTTTTGACCCCACCAAGCCCCTGTAGGCAGGCTCCATTTTAGAGTCCAAATGTACTGATTGAAACATAGAAACATAGAAGTTGATGGCAGATAAGGACCACAATTCCCATCCAGTCAGCCCATTTCTTTTTCTACCTTATAAATGTGCCATCGGCCTTTGCACTGTCAGTGGCCTATCTATTCATACTCATCTGTATTGCTCCCTTATGCCTATCCCAAGCCTGTTTGAAGCCATGCATTGTATTCATAGCCACCACTTCCTGAGGTAGGCCGTTCCATGCATCCACCACCCTTTCTGTGAAAAAGAACTTCCTCACATTACCCCTTAATTGGCCTCCCTCTAATCTCATGCTATGTCCTCTTGTCCTGCTATTTTTCTTATATTGAAACATGTTAGACTCTTTCACCTTGTTAATGCCCTTAAGGTGTTTGAATGTTTCGATCATATCACCTCTCTCCCTCCTTCACTCTAGGGTATACATATTGAGCTCCATTAATCTGTCATCATATGTCTTCTGATGCAGTTCCTGCACCATTTGGTTGGCCTTCTCTGGACTGACTCAATTTTGGCTAATGTCCTTGTGAAGGTGTGGCCTCCAGTACTGCATGCAGTACTCCAGATGAGGCCTAACCAGTGTCTGGTAAAGAGGGATTATTACCTCCCTCTTACGACTTGTGATACCCCTACTAATACACCCTAACACCCCCTAGCCTTACCTACTGCTTTAGAGGTCTGCTTGGTTGATTTCAGTTCATCAGTGATGATGATGCCCAAGTCTCTTTCTCCCTTTGTGACTTCCAGCAACTCCCCACCCAGCCTATAGGTGCCTTCAGGGTTTCTCTTCCCTATGTGTATGATCTTGCACTTCTTTGCATTAAATCCCAGTTGCCAGTCTTCTGACCATTTTGCTAGTTTATCCAGATCTCTTCTTATTCTGCCCACCTCATCTGGATCATCTACTCTGTTGCAGATCTGGTGTCATCTGCAAACAGACAAGCCTTACCCTCTAGTCCATCTGCAATGTCACTAATGAAGATATTGAAGAGGACTGGCCCCAGGACTGATCCTTGAGGTACCTCACTTGTGACTTGCATCTCTTCTGACTGTATACCATTTACCACCACTCTATGTTTTCTGCCTGTCAACCAGTTTGCCACCCAGTTGACCAACTTCTGACCCACCCCAAGCCTACCCAGCATATTTATCAATCTTCTATGTGGAATAGTGTTGAAAGCTTTGCTGAAGTCAAGGTAGGCGACATCAACTGCTCCCTACTTGGTCCACCACTCTGGTTACCCAGTCAAAGAAATCTATGTGATTAGTTTGACAGGACCTTCCTTTTGTAAACCGATGCCATCTTGGATCCTGTGCCCCTATGGATTCCAGGTGTTGCACTGTCCTTTCCTTAAGGAGTGCCTCCATAATCTTTTCCACTACTGAGGTAAGACTGACTGGTCTGTAGTCCCTTGCCTCCTCTCTGCTATCACTCTTGTGGAGTGGGATCACATGAGCCCTTCTCCAGTCTTCTGGGACCTCTCCTGTGCTCAGAGACTCACTGAACAGTTCTGCTAATGGTTCTGCTAGTTCTACCCTTAGCTCCTTAAGTACCCTGGGATGTATGCCATCAGGTCCCATTGCCTTGTCCACCCTGAGCTCAGTGAGCTCTTGTAGGACCCTTTCTTTTGTGAAGGGAGTAGTGCTCACCTCCATCCCCCTGTGTCCATGGTGCTGAGCTGTGGGCCCTGCCCTACCTTCTCTTTAGTAAATAGTGAGCAAAAGTATCTGTTTAGGATAGATGCTTTTATAGGGTCCTCCTCCTCACACACTCCCTTTTCTCCTTTGAGCTTAGCAATACCCCCTCTGGACTTTCTCCTTTCACTAATGTATCTATAGAAAGTCTTGTCATCTTCTTTTTCTGTTCATGCTAGTGTTTCCTCAGTTTGGGACTTTGTCTGCCTTACTGCCTTCCCTGCTTCCCTTAGGACAGTTTGGTATGCCTCCCTATCTTCATCCCACTGTGTTCCCTCATATTTCCCTGAAGGCCAGCCTTTTGACTCTGACCTTTTCTGCTACTGTATTTGAGAACCAAAGTGGTTTCCTTCTTCTTTTGCACTTCCTTTTCTAACACAATGGGAAGTTGCTTTAAGTATTGCATCATTAATGCTTGCTCACTTTGCCTGTACCCCCTCACCTGTATTTCTTTTTGCCAGGGCTAGCTTAACTCTGTTGGCCATCTTATCAAAGTCAGCTCCTCTGAAGTCCCATATTTTTGCCTTGATATGGGATTGGCCCATTTCAACAGTCCAGAACCAAGATGATAGAAACAAACAGAACTGTTCATGATGCAAAGAAGGCAGGTTAGAACAAACTGCAATATTATTACTACTCTAACAAATGATTAGCAAACAAACACATCTTCTAACAGAGCTCCCTTTTAGATTAATTATGACTGCAATCCAGCCAGCTCTTAAAGAGACAGTACACAGAGGCTATATAGGCACTCTGGCAATCACATTTAAACTGCAAAAATGCAGGACACCAGCCTGGCAGTGAGCATTTAGACAAGCTCAAGGAAGACTTTTTGGGAACCCCCATTTATAGGGAGGTTACACCCTTCCCTGCCTGGAGAAAACTTGGCATCTGTGTCAAGTCTATACCATAGCAATATCAAAAATGCAATATAAATGAGACATATATACTGTAGAACTAGTTATTTTTATGCAAAGTAAATTTAGCGGGAAACACAAATGCAACCATAATTGCGTAAATTTATTTTAGTGCTAAGTCACAATCACCACATTCACTATAATGGAATAAATAATAAAAGTGCTAATTAGCACAAATATATTTTCATGCAAATTGATGCTTCACCGAAAATAGTGAAAGTTATTTGACAGTGAAAATTTCAAGTTCTACAGTATATATATATATATATATATATATATATATATATATATCATTAGCTTGTTACATTACTATACCTTTCTATATACTTCACATTCCTACATCCATATTGACAATACTTATGCTTGTTTCAGACAAGTAATACTGATTCATTTAATAACTTCTTGTACCTTAAACAATGCAGGCGGGGCCTTCCCTATCAGCTAACTTGGGGCTGGAAGGGGCAGGGACACCATGGTGAGGGGAAGAACAAGTAACTTGGAGTTGGCTATCAAGCTCAATTTGGGCAGTGAGCTTGGCATAACATAAACCCCTTTATGAATCACACTGAGGGGCAAATCTACTGGCCTCCCAGGGGAATCATTACTAAAGTGTAGCACTGGCTTGACAGCTTGGCCAGTCTTTCTGGGGGGAGTGGCCATAGTGCCTGTACTTTTAGCACTAATATTGGAGCTTTCATCACTCATGAGGGGTGCCTCTGCATGGATGGGAATGTCTGAACTTAGAGCACTGTCAGCTCCTTGCTCTGTAGACTCTGTTTCCACAACAGTTTGCTCATTATCATCTGACGGAGGCCCAGGTTGCTCATTTTGAGGAGGCTCTGGCACAATTAGGCTTTGCGGCACTGAAGGGGGGCTGTCAACATTCTCACATTGTTCTTCAAGTTCTGGTGTGCCACCAGAGAGACTCAGACCACAGCTCCTTCTTCAGGCAATTCACACAGTTCCACAAAACACAGAGAGTCCGCAACCTCAGATGTAATACTTTGCACTTCACTTTCAGGGAGCATTGGCTCCAAGGATGAAACTGGGGGTTAGGTGGTCCAGAAGGCCCAGCTTCATCTCCACAATTAGTCATAGGGTTACCTTGAAACAGCTGACTCAGTTCATAGGAGGGGTAATAGGCATTGTTACACTCACTTTCGTCAGAGGTGGACTGATACCCACTATCATTCCAGGCCTACTGTGGGGGAAACCTTAAATCTGTAACTACTGGGGTTGGTTGACGCTGTCTCTTTTTTGCAGCAGCATGAGTCACCAGCCCAGGGGAATCAATCTCTGATGGTTCAGCCTCAATCATGACTTGGCCAATAGGTAGCAAGTGGTTACGGTGCATGGTATTGACAGCTTTGGAGTTATTCTCTGGGTGCACATTGTACACTGGTAAATTATTCAACTTTCCAACTACTATATGGGAAGATGGTGCCACCTATCAGCAATTTTGTGTTTGCCATACAGTCCCAAATTGCATAACAACACACGGTCTCCAGGCCGAAGCTCTTGAGCCTTTACTTTTTTATCATACCTCTCTTTGCTGGTGAGATTTCTTTTGGCAGCCATTATCTGGACCAGTTGATAGGCATGGTTCAATTGAGCTTTCAGTTTCTGTACATAATGTAGGTAATTTTTGGCTCAGACCCCTTCTGGAGAGACCCCAAAGCAGACATCAATGGGCAGTTGGGCCTCCCTCCTTAACGTGAGATGGTAGGGGGAGAACCCAGTAGCATCATTTTTTGTGCAATTGTATGTGTGGTCCAAAGTGCTAATCTGCTGGCTCCGCTTAGGCTTGTCTTTGGGATGGAGGGTGCCCAGCATGTCTAGAAGGGTGCAGTGAAAAAATTCTGATTGAGGGTCCCCCTGTGGGTGATAAGGGGTGGTTCTTGACTTCTGCACCCCCTATAGAGAGAGCATTTCTTTGATTAGTTGACTTTCAAAATCTCTGCCTTGGTCAGAGTGGATCCACTGAAGGACAGCAAAGTGGATGAAGACATTTTCCACCAGCACCTTGGCCATGGTAGAGGCCTTTTGATCTTTAGTTGGAAAAGCTTGTGCATACTGTGTGAAATGATCCATAACCACTAGCACATTGCCAACATTCCGCTGATCAGGTTCTATACACAAAAAGTCTATGCAGACCAGTTCCATGGGGTGCTTGTAGTAATATTGACAAAGGGGGCAGCTCTCTTAGGCAGGGCTTTCCTTTTCAGGCAATGACTGCAGGTCTTTACATGGTGCTCAACACTGGCCCCCATCTTGGGCCAGTAGAATTTAGATCGTACCAAGTCGAGAATTCTGTCAATACCAAGGTGCCCCATGTGATTATGAAGGGACCTCAGTACCAAAGGCCGTGGGCAGGAACAATTGTTGCCTGTCTACTTGACCGCCATGATCCACTGTCTCTCTGTACAACAACTGATTGAGTAGTTTCAACCTGGGGCCTTCTTTAAACAATAGAGCAGTTCACAAGTCAGGGGAATGCAACTTCGACACATCTTTCCCTGCACGTAGGCCATGAATCATAGGATCTTGGGATTGAGCCCACTGAATGCTGTCATTGTCAAATTGAGGTAGTGCACTAACATCTAATGCAGAAAAGTGGCAATAGGCAGCCGGTATGCAGGTATCAGGAGGGCCCAAGCAATCTACTAAACTGTCCACTGTGTCTGAAGACATCTGTTCATCTCAGTCAAATTTTTGGCACAAGGCTCAGATGTCAGGTTCAGACAGCCTGACCCAATCAATCTTGGAAACTGGTCTTCATGACAAGGTGTCAGGATCAATATGGTTCAGTCCTGGCCTATATTCAACAGCATAATCATAGGTTGATAAGACAGAAAGCCACCAGGGCCCAGCGGCATCTAACGTAGCCAAAGTCTATACATAGGTAAATGGGTTATTGTTGGTCTTCACCAATATTTTTGCCCCATAGAGGTATTCATGAAACTGGTCAATGATGGCCCATTTTAGCGCAAGGAACTCCAGCTTGTGCACAGGGTAGTTTTGCTCCGATGGGGTCAAGCTCTCACTGGCGAAGACTACTGGTCTCAAACCATCCTCATGTGCTTGATACAGCACAGCTCCTAGACCCTACAGATTAGCATCCATATGCAGCACATAGGGCTTGATGGGGTCAGCATAGGCAAGGATGGGGCATGGGTGAGCTGGTATATGACTTTGTGAAAGGCTGATTTACATTCAGGTGTCCAGCAGGGCCCAAAAAGTTCACCTGTGTGGAAGTACACTTTCTCTGTTTCTTTGGTGGCCTCTTTTTTATATTTATGGTTGGTAGGAGGGTAACCCTGGGTAAGATTCAAGAGCGGGTGAATCACCTTTGAATAGTCTTTTATGAACCTGTGGTACTAGCCACAGAGCCCCAAGAAACATAGTTCTTCCAACTTATGAGGCTGAGGCCAAGCAGTCAGTGATTCAGCCTTAATGGGATCTGTCTCTATCCCTTCTGCAGATACTATGTACCCATATACCTCATGGAGGTTTGAAAAAACTGGCACTTGTCAATGGACAGCTTGAGGCCGAAGCCTTCCAATCGACCTAAAACTTTAAACAGTCAAGTCTCATGCTCCTCTAATGTGTGCCCAAATACAATGTCATTGTCTAGGTACACTAGACATTCCAGTAAGTTCATATCTCCCACTGCACATTCCATCAGTCACTGAAAGGTGGCCGGGGTGCCTGAAATCCCCTGTAGCATGCTCAGGAATTCAGTGAACCCCAAAGGATAGATGAAGGCTGTTTTCTCACAGTCCTCAGGGGCCTCAGGATCTGGGTAGTATCCAGTGCGAAGATCCAATACTAAAAACCATTTGCTCTCATTCAAACAATCCAGGGCATCTTGTTTATGGGGCATGGTGTATTGATCAGGGATTGTCTGCCTGTTCAGGGTTCAATAATCAATGCACATCATTACCGATCCATTCTTCTTACACACAACCACAATGGGAGAGGCATATGGGCTCCTTGATTCTTGTATCACACCAGCAGTGAGCATTTCCTGCAGGTGTCTCCTCACATCATCTATGTCTGCTGGTGCAAGACGTCAGGATCTCTCTCAAAATGGCCGGTCATTATGCAGGCATATGTGATTCTCTGCATCCTGGATACACCCCATGCCCCATTCTTTTAATGAAAACACTTGGTCCCTCTGACCGAGTTTATTGCTAATTCTAGCATTCCATTCAGCTGGCAATGGGGAGTCACCAAAGTCAAATAAGTCCAGGGTCACTCTCTCCTTCTCGCCAGAGCACTTGTTGCTGGGCAATACAGCAATGTCAGCACAGTGTGCTGTAGCTAGAGTGCACCCTCTGTTCACCCAAATCTCCTGATCTGACACATTCTGAATCTGGACCATCACTCATCATGCACAGGCATGGACACGAGCAGACAAGATGCTGGGTTTGACCAATAATCCCTCTGTCAACTTTCCATCTCCTAGTGCATCCAACATTAATATTTTGTTCTTTACATTTCTCTTTACGTGGACTTCTCCATGGATTGTGCACTGGACATTGGGGGCCAATACCAAGAAGTCAGGTTCCTTTTTCCGCATTATCCCCACTGGCTCATCATGGTCCACTTCATCGGGTCTCTGTTGCCAGTCAAAAGCCCTTTTTACTAAAGTTGGAATTCTAAGGGTCCACCCAGTCAGCTGCCCTTGTTTCTCATGGCAGAGTTGTGCTAGTCTCCCAAACATGTGGACATTTGTTCCAACTAACAGGGGAACCCAATCATACAGTCTGGTGGGGGGACACACTAAGGCCAGTGTCTCTACATGCTCCTCTATGCCAGTAACAGTTGCAGGAAAAGACATCCAGAGGTGGGCATATCCTAGATATGTATAAGACTTGTCACTCAGCCCCCACACATGTAGGCCTTCCAGGGATTGTAAGGGCACATCAGATAAGTATTTGTCATACCAATCCTGAAACACAATGGCCACTTGGCGACCCACTGTCAAGCACAGCCCAAGTAGGAATATCATTCACAGTCACATTAGTCTCCATTGAAGGGCCCACTATATTAGACCAGTCTGGAGGGACAGTAGCAGGGGCCGGTACAGATGACTTAGCCACAAAAAGGTTGGAGTTGGGATTTCCTGAGCCTTTACTGTGGTCATTTCCAGCACCCCTAGGCCATGGTTTCACTTTCCGGAGCTTCCCTTGAAGTCTGTATACAACCTTATCTAAGTCTTTTGGGGACTGGCATTCAATTCAAGTTTATTGTTGACAATCACCATGTTGTCTTTACAAAATCAGGTTAAACAGAAAATTCACATTCAACATGTCATTCATAAAAACACAATTAAAATATTACAATATTCAAATATGAAACTGACATTCTTCACACATTCTATCAATTAATCTGCAGTTAAAAATCTGTTTTCCCCCAAACATGTATCCTTTATTCATGACTCATATTTACTTATGTGTAATTTTTTTTCTTTCTATAATTCTACAGAATTTAGCTACTCTTTCAATTAATTTACAGGTTTTGGATTTAAGTAAATAATTAAATTGATATTTAATTTCATATCCAACAAGGCGAGTATATCTCCCAATAGGTTCCTTCTTTCATTATTATCTAGTGGGCAAAGTAGTAGTAAATGGAATGAAGTATCTTTTCCCATTTCACAGGCACACTTATCATTTTCCATCTTATTATACAATCTTCTTAAAACTTGACTGTCTAAGAACCCAAAACGAGCTCTAGTAAATACTTTCATCAGAAAAGTTTTTTTTTAAGATTGTACAAGTAAAATTGAGCTCCCCACTGAATATTGTTAACATTCTGTGCTAGCTAATGACTAAACTTAAAGTTATTTGCAAGACATCTGTCTCTTTGAATATAAATATCTTGTATTCTTAATATCCCTCGTAAGCTCATTTACTGCAATATTTTGGCCGTATGTTAATAATTGCAATAATCCATAGGGTCTAATTAACTCTTCCAATGTATATATACTAGGGTATTTAAAACCCATATTTCCAAATTGTATTACTGCCTCTAAGCACATTCTAGGGAGCCTACTATCAGAGAAATTGTGTATCTTAAACCAATATGAGACCAATCTTTGATTTATAATACATCTTATGGGTAATTGGCCTAACTCTAATCTTATCAGTGGAGATACAGCACATTGTGGGCTCCCAAGTAATTTCCTATAGAAAGTATTCACTATAGCTTCAAGTTTGTCAACATTCTCAAAACCCCATATTTCACATCCATATAATATTTGACTTTTTATTTTAGCATTAAAAGTCTGAAGAGAGCCCTTCACAGAGTAACCCCCATATTTATGTATAAATCTTTCCATTAATGTACCAATCTATTTATCTCCTGTTTCATCTGATTTATATGTTTATGCCATTTTAAATTATATGAAAATTCAATGCCCAAATATGTAAAAGAATTGACAAGTTCCAACATATAGTTATTACATACTAATTTACACATTTTTTATTCCGTACCATAGTTCTATTAAATATCATGTATTTCATTTTCTGAAGGTTAATAACTAAGTCTGCACTTTCTGCTACTTCACAAAATTTTTGCAGACTTCTTTTTATACCCAAATAACTTATTGCCATCAGTACAATATCGTCTGCATATGCCAGGTAGGGGCACCTCCTGGAACCCACCATTGGTATGTGCAACCCAGGGTCCACCATCTTCTCCAAAACTCTATTCAAAAATATATTGAATAGTAATAGTGACAGCACACAACCCTGGCTGAATCCTACATTAGATCTAAACCTGGCTGTATTATCTCCCTGTTTATTATATCTTATTATAGTCTGTTTTTCACTGTATACGATCTTAATAATATTAAGTAATTCCAAATCTATCCTATAATATGTTAACTCCCTCTATAATTTTTTCCTGTTAATCTTATCAAAAGCTGATTTTAAATCAATAAAAATTAAAAAAAATGTTGCTTTTCAATATTAATATACATAGGTATTAAATGAGTAATAATGAAACACTGGTCTATTGTGGAATGTTTTGATAAGAAGCCTGCCGGTAATTCACTAATAATATTCTTTTTATTAATCCAATCTATTAATCTTTCATGCAATATCATCATAAATAATTTTTGTGTAGAATCCAAGAGGCTGTTTGGTCTGTAATTGCTAACCTTTCCTTTTTCTCCCTTCTTAAATATGGGTACAATGATATTTTCCTTTCAAGTATTCAGGATTTGTCCAGTTTCTATTATTGCATTAAATAGTGCCACACAATAGCCAGTGTCCATGAATCCATATCAGTCAGAATGATGTCAACAGGGATGCCATCTGGGCCAGGGGCCTTATGACTTTTAGTTAATTTAATGGCATTCAGAACTACAGACGGTATAATGGGAACCTTAAAAGGGGTCCATTTGATAGGTTCCAGGGTAATTTCTTCTACTTTGGGATCATAAAACAATTTCTTATAGCAATTTGCCCAGGTATTTGATTCAATAAAATTTTCTAAAGTGTCAGGAATGTTATCCCATCTCCTTAATACTATACACCAAAATGTTCTATTATCTTTTGCCCAAACAGCTTTTTCAAATTTGTCCCATACAATTTCCCTATATTGTCCTTTTTTAATTTCTAAGAGCTTTTTATATTGCTTTCTTGCTTTATTTAACTTATGTTTATTAATCCTTGGTTAAATCTCAAAGTATATTTAGAAAGTTTGTTAATGTATCTGTTTTGTTTCCTATACTCATCATCAAACCATTTACTATCTTTTTTATCCTTATAAATTATACTTTTTTGAAGTAGAGGGGCTATAATTTTAATTAAAGTTTCATAGGCCATGATACAATTGTCTGATGTTATTTTGATATAATTCAATTAGCTTATCATTGATCCTGCAGTACTGCATAGTTTATCTAAGTTTTTTACTTTCCAAGAGATCCCATTATATATTTTTTTTTAGTTCTAGTCAATATTTTATTGCTGTCATCTTTAACACTCGCAATCCCCAAATCAATTGAAATCTCTAGAGGGAAATGTTCACTATCAGCTTGAGATCCTATTCTCATATTTAAAATTTAACTAATTGTATTTAATAATACTCAGCAGTGATCTATTGTAGAAGCACCTCTTGAACCCAGGTATGTATAATTACCCTCATAATCCCCTGATGTTCTACCTTTCAATAATAAAAAAATATTATCCTCCATTAACTTCACTATTTCCTTTCCTCTAATACATTGTTTTGTGTCTTTTGTATTTCTTTTATGCACCAGATTACCCATACCCTGGGCTGCACATGCCTCTATTATTTCTAAGGTGGAAACCAGGCAGTGCACCACCCTGGCATTTTAAGTCCCCCTTGATGATCACTTCTGCTTCAGGCTCTCTATTAAAACATGTCTGCAAAACAAAATTCAATTTTCCAACTTTATTATCTTCATATACAGAACCTATAGGTGGAAAGTAAACATTTACAATTACCATTTTTCTTTTCCTCATTGAGATACAAACTATAAGAATATGATCCATGTCACTTCCAATCTCTTCATATTCTATATATTCTGATATTTTCCCCCAGATTATTAAACCACCTATCTACCAAATTTTTTGAAACTCCTGGCTTTTTGGAAAAATGTCCTATATCCATTTATATTAATCTCCTCATTTTTCCATGTATCTTGTATACAAATGATGTTAAATTGTGTAATATATGTGATGAATGAGGGGTCAGCCATTTTTTCACCAATTCCTGCCACATTCCAAGAAAGAAACCTAACACCTGTTGATCTCAATATTAGAGTCTTTTGTCTGTTTCCTCTGACAATTGTCAATTTCCATCATAATTGTGTAGTATTTGGTATCTGTTACTTGTCTTTATTAAGTTTAGATACTGTTCTTCTATTTGCTCTCTCCATTCTTTACTATTTGTTTCTCTTTCTCCCTTTAGATATATTTCTGCAAAATCTAATCTTTCTGCTTTAGTCAAAATATAGTTATAGTCAGCTAAATCATTTACCCATATGGTCAGATGTCCTTCCTTTTCCCATCTTTTAGCCTTTATAATCCTTTTGTTAAGTTCTTTATCTCTCAATACATTTTATAATAATTTGATTACTTTAAATCTAATATTCTTTGATTCATTTACAAAATTTCCTAATCTAAAGATTGAACTAATGTAATCATCATCCTTATTTTTTAAAATTTGTCTTGATTTGAATTATTCAGGAAAAATAGACCTGATTTCAGTTACAGTTTCTAATTCAAATCCTAGCTCACTTATTTTGTCTCTTTGATTTTCTAATGTTTTTAAAACATAATATTGGTCAGATAGTATTAAGACCAAATTCTTCATCCAGTAGAGGTCTTATGACACTCATGTTGTTAATGAGTTTGTCCATTCCTCCTTATCCATTACATATTGACTTTAATAAGAATTTCAATTGGTTATTTAATTTTATCTCTGACTCCTCTAGCATGATTTGAACCTTAAAAATTGATAGGACAAAATCTGTCTCAATAGTGCTTGCCAAGAAATCTTTCAATGTATCAGATACATTGGTTTCATCATTTTTTTAAAACTGTCTTCCAGCTGGGTCCTTCATTTCTATATTTGCTTATGTAACACTTTCTATACCTTCTATTACATCTCTCTTTTTAATATCCTTGTCATTTATTCTTTTATTTTTATTAACCTTTTTGTTTCATTTCTCTTTTGTGGGTTTAGTTGCATTCCTATTTCCATTTATCTTAGTTGTTTTTTCACCACCTTCTTCATCTCTGTCTCCTCACTTCTTATCCCCATATTTTTTATTGATGCTACTTTATTTTCCAATGCTACATCTACTGCACCTTGAAATTTATTACAATTCCTGTTTTTCTTACCTCTGCTTTTCCTTCTCTCTTTTTTGTCCTTTTCTGTACAGTTTTTTTATTAGTTTGTATCGTATTCATTTTATTTTTAGAGATCACTTCTTTTTCCATCATCTTTTGTAACCTACCCTTTTCCCAAAGCTCAGGGTTCCCTGCCTTAAGTTCCTGCAAAATAGAGTCTGGCTGTTCATGATTACTAGACAGCATCACTAGCTCAGACTCCAATTCCATTTCCCGTAAATCCCCTGTAGCTAGTGAAATAGCAGATAGTATATCGCTCCTATTATCTTCTGTTTCTTCATTCTCATGAATAAGATTACTTGATTCAAGGGCTGAGTGTTGTAATCCCAGGTCATTTCTTACTAAGTCCTGCCCTAGTTCTGATTTAGACCAATCTTTCAGGTGTAATGTGGCAAATATGCCATCTATTCTTTTTTAATTTTCAATACAAATACCCTTTATAAAGGATAAGTCTTGTTTAACTGCTGTCAATTGTTCAAAAAGTAATGCATTAGCTGTATCAGGATTACTCAAGGCTCTAGCACATTCCCTAGTTATTGATCCCATTGTTAAATTGTTGTCATATTCTGGACTCATAAGTAGGGTTTCAGTATCACTAGGCCAAATTTCCTCACTCCTGTCTAATTCATAATCTAGGTTTTTAATCAAATTACTCATTTGCTTACTTTTGGCCATTTATCTGGGTCATTAAGCCTTTGTTTTAATTAAGTAAGTTCATGCATCTTTTGTTCAATCCTCTGATTCATTTGAATGGTTTTCCTTATTCTTTCTATTGTTTTTGTTACTTCATGATTTGTCTCTTCCAACGAATTTATTTTAAGGAGTACTAAAGTATCTTTCCTTCCTTCAGAGTTTAACTCTGGAGGATTATCCAATCTCATTAGTTCAGTCTGACATAGTTCTTTAATGGAGAGCTGTCTTGACTTGATTCCAGAACCTATTCTCTGACTCATGTCATTATTTTTCCCATTAAACAGTATTATGAGTTCCAAATCTGGGTGCTTAATCAAACCCAATTCCTTTTTCTCATCAGCAGAAGTTGTCACTTTACTGCTACTTTTAGTTTTACATTTCATTCTCATTTTATAATCTTTCTGTTTCACTGTTTTAGAGTTGTTCTCCAAACGATCCTTACAACTCCTTGTCCTCATTATATTATTTACTGCTCAAAGATTGTTATTAATTAACTATTTCACACCAATTCAGTCCCAATTTAAGTTAGTAATCACAATAACAGTAAATTGAATTGTGCAATCACAATCCAATATCGTATTTATTCAAATAAAGCATAAACTTCACAATTCACAATCACAATCTCCTAAGATATTTAAATAAGTAATTCAAGGGGTATTGACATCAAATAAAAGTCCATCCAATGAAATACTGACACTGGAATAAGAAAAAAGGTGTTACTGATATTTTCCACATCAAGGAACATTATTTCTTTCCAGTCCATTTTCCTGAGCATTTGCACACTCTCCCCAATTCAAATATATAAAAAGATTCAAAGTAATCCAATGAATATTTCTAGTTCTTGGCAGTATGTATGAGATCAGTCCAAATGGAGTAAGATTTTATATAGGCACAATTGACCTCTGGTCCCCGTCCTTGCCCCCATGGACAATTCTACAGATCAAGGGATCAGAGAAAATAAAATGAAAATGCTGAATATGAAAAGGGGACCACAGCAATTAAAAGTAAGCACACAATTCTGTATCTAGCACATTAAGCAGAAAAACATTTGTGATTGCTAATTACAGGTTCAAATATAAATAAATACAAAGTACAAAATATTCTGAAAAAAATATCCAATAACCAAAGTTTTATAGGATTAAAATAAGTGTTACTCAATATTTTCTCTAAATTGCTAGTTAATAGCAAGCATTCAGGAATAAACAGCCTACAAAACCCAAAGAACTTGTTAAAAGCTTTAATACTTAAAAAGTTCACTATAGAAATAAAAAATGTCACTTACAAGGTAAATTCTCTCATTCTAAGATTTGTATAAGCTGCTCTGATTTGTATAATCTGCCCCGTAGATCAGAAAAATCACTCCGCTATGGCTTTGCAAGTGCCTTGATCACCTCGAATGCCTCAGACTCCACAAGCAAGGCCAAACCCAGCCAACAAAATGAGCTTCATATATATTCTCTAAAAGCTACTAATTGAAATGAATAGGTAGCCGCAAGGTGGTCACAGGGTGGCAAATCACAGAACTCAGAATGTAGAAATATACTTAAAAGCCAAAATGAAGCAGCGAGCTTATCACAAAAACAGCTCACAGGCTAAGCTTCTTCAAAACAAGTGTGATCTGACTCCTGCTCATCAGCTTATTGCTTTAAAGGGCTTAGTGAAAGCAGCTGTCACTCAAATTATCAATCATGGGTTTATCATCACTTTTAATGAATCAATATGCCAATGCCTCTTAAATATGACAATGTCTATTGAATTCAAAGCACTTGCTCTCTTCAATTAATTAAGGGATCAAGGGATTAACCAAACTCTCCAGACTCCCTAGCAATATCAGCTGGAGCCTATTCTATAGCAATAGCTATTATCTAGGCTATTCCCATTCTTTGCTTAACCAGACGTAATACAGTTTACACATTTATAGCTGCCAAACGTAAATTTCACAGGTTTCATTGGTTTCTTTACAAAATCTTTACAGGAATTATCCAGATGGACAGGATCTCAACAGAACTTCAGCAAATAGAATCAAATTGGATAATCCAAGCATTAATTCCACTTGCTCTACTGGGTTAGTCACCACTAATTCATCACTAATTCACCATAAGGTGAATTGACTAAAAAGAGCCTATAATGTTTAGTGGTATGGTGTTATAGTAATTATATAAATCAAGATCAAAATACAGGCCCTAAAGTGCAAAGCACAAAAACATGACAAAGACATAAACAAAAAAAGCAAAAACACAGAAAAGGCACATACACCAGATGTGAGAATTTTAAGAAGTTAAATGTTAAAAGTTAAAAGTTAAGTACAGATAATAATAACATGATTTTATTTGTCTAGCTGTAGTCTGTAATCTGTTATCTGCTATCAGACGTCTACTAGCTATCATCAACACAGCTGGCTAAGACATCCAATGGACAGATAGTTAAATAAAAAGGTACGCTATATTATCTGGGGTTTGGTAACATCTATTTAAGCTATTATAGCAATCTACAGTGTTTTACACAGTGTTCATATGCACCAACGCTTAACATTTAACACGCTATAGCACAAAGTGTTTTCATAGCAGGTAACAGATAGCAAAGTGCAAGGTGCAGATAGCATCGCATACACAGGTAATACCAAAACTATTTAAAAAAAAATAAAAAACATACAAGGTCAACAGATGCAAGAAAATTTGATCTGGATTTGAGCAACACTAGAGCACAATTAATTTAAATCCTTCCAAATAGTTCATAGACATTCAGAGTCATTTAGAATCATTCAGAAATAGTTTTTTTTTTCCATTAAAAAACTGGCAGAATAAATCTGAGATTGTGATTTTGTGTTTTTGTGTTTCCTTCACACGTTTTGACTCTCGTTGCAAAGACATTCTTTGGAAAGGTGCTCATTTCTCTCAGACCCTCTGCAAGGTCTTCAACCTCACCCAAAGGGCGATATCGAGGAGGCATCGGCTACTCCACTGCTAGTACTCCAGATATGCCAGCTAAAATAAATTTAAAAATAAATGAGAGAAGATATGCCAGGAGACCTGGGGCAAACAAAAGCAGGACTGGAAAGAGCAGTTGAGCACTAAAATACTATGGCAATGATGGCATACCTTTTCATAAAATATTACAAGCATCTCACTGCTCCCACTTGCACAGTATCCTCAGCATACACAGCGTGTGGCCATCTTGGTCAACCTGTCAGAATGAACTATACACAGTCCCTCTGGGACCGGCATTCTTTCTTCATATGCCCCTCCTACCCACAGTTATGACAGAGTATGCTTTCTAGACACTGGCGAGGCTGAGGCATCACATTGGGGGCCGAGGCGGGGGTACCACCAAGAGAAAATCATGATTCAACCTCTGTCTGGTGTGTGGTGAGCATGGGGAGATGCCTCAGTAATTCCCTCACTTCCATAGTCTATTCATTAACCTTTGAGCTGCTGTCAACAGGGGATACCTGGGAGTGCACCCCCACCCCCATAACAGACACGCTCTGAGAGGGGTTTGGGCCTGTTGTATCTCTGGAATGGGCTTGTAGGGAAATGGTAGTCCTCATTAATTGGACCTCTCACAGTATCTTGCCCCAGGGTGGAGCATCCTTTCTAGCCTCCCAATGTTCAACTGGCACTGTATTTCAATCCTGAGCATCACTCACATATGCATCCTCGGTCATCTGGGCAACAGCAATAGCAGATACAGGAGGGGCCTCCTCATGTGGCTGCCTCCTCTTAATCCTCTGAATTTCCTTCATCAGTCCATCATAGGTAGGAGGAGCAAGGTGTAGTTGGAGCAGCAATAATTCAGAGAATGGGGCTGACTTGAGGAGTTGGTCCAACCTATTGTGATCTAACTTAGTTGGAGCCATGCCACCTTTCTTTAGGCATTCCTGTAGCACCACTTTGAGTCAAGGCGCATACATGGATAAGGGCTCCCCTGGGTACTGCTGAGTGTTTTTGACCCTACCCCACAGGTCCCCATCCGAATCAGGACTCCCATACACATTTTCCAATGCAGTCAAAAAATCTTGAGCAGTAGCTTCTGGATTACTAGCATGTGCAGCATGGATAATAAGTTGGGCAGGGCCTCTGAGGCTTTCAACCACCCTTCTCCTCCTCTCTGGTTTGGGGCATTGCCACTCTTGGATTTGAGGGTCAACATAGTCTATCCAAGTCCCCCAATTGTCCTCCCCCTGGGGTGTGGGGAGGATGCCTGAAAACATCCTCAGCCGGCAATACGAGTTATGACTAATGGAGGGTACAGATATATAGGCCAGCATTGGCATGGGCACAGAAGGTGGGGCAGTAACAGGTGCTGGAGTTGGAGGGGGTGTTGGGGAAGGAACACCCCCAGGAAGCAGGAATAGTTTCTTAAAGTCCTCTACAGTTTTCTATTCCTCTAGCAACAAGTTAGCAAATTTCTAAATAGTCTCAGATAATAATGGGGGCTCAGCCTCCCCAGGGTCATTACTGTCTTTTGTTATCACTCTCCATATGGCTAGGACCCCTTCTGAGGCAATAGTCTGTGGCATTTTAGAGCTGTCCATGAGGTCACTACACTCTACCAAGGCTATGAAAGTCTGGGCGATCAAATCAGCATGTTGACCCACCACTACAGGGTTTTTTAAACATTCAACTTTAGAGAGTGTTCTCTCTACAGTGTCCTTACTGGTACCCAGTGGAATATCTAGAATAAACAGAGCATTTTGCGTGTCGATCTCCTGCCCAGTACACCACCCCACTAACTGGTGTACAGCCATTTCTACTGGGGTAGCCATTAATCTTCAACAATAATTCATAATTTTTGGCCACTGGAAGACACAAAATCCCAGCTTTGAGCATCTAAGTTGTAACCCCTAGGTGGCCCATCCCAAGGGCTACTTCCCCTGTCTGCACAGCTAGTAGCAGGTTAAGGAGCTGGAGTTCTGAAACGGGTGCCTCCACCCGGAGGTCAGGGTACGTAGTGATCAAACTAACCTGGGCACAGCCCTCCAGGATACTGTAACCCCCCTCTTTTCCTTCTAGTGGTCTGAGCAATATACAATAATCACTTCCCACAGTACCCCTTGTACACCATACCAGTATCCACACTGTTTGCACTTACCACCATGGCTGGTTCCTCTGGCTCAACCCTGGGAACCCCCCCTGTAAAACAAGGTTATGCACAGTAAATAGCAACAGTACAGTACTCTAGGCACAAACTGGAACCACAGTCAGGTTAAATGCAGCAAAAACAAGTCAGATCTGATTTATTCATGGGGACTTGAACAAGGAAGGGGTGTAATCAGGGTTGATTGGCTTAAAGGCTATATTAATCAAACAGTTATGCATGCACTTTAAGTCCCCAAACAGTCACACACTCTGGATACCCAGGTAGAAAAATGGTGGGCTAGCCAGGAACGTTGCAACTGGTTGGGGCCCTGTGATGGAAGAAAGCAACATGCACAACACACACCACTTGTAATCCAGAGCCGGGGGAGCTCAGTTCGTGAAAGAAAAAGCATCAAGACAATCAGATGACAACACTTTAGATTTAGCTGTTGTTGCAGGGAGCTACCCTGATTTTTACTCACAATACACAATACTGGACACAGGCAGGATGAAATCGAGACTGCAGGTTGTTGAGCTGGAGTTTTTGGAGAAGTGGGACCCACACGAATCACTGAGGCATTGTTCCTGTTCAAGTGTTGAGCAGGGGTCTGATCCTCAGGCAGGTCTCTCATCAATGGCATTCTCTGTGCAGTGGGTAGTCGGGCTGGGCCAGTATGGCAAGGCTCATGCCCAATGGAGATGATTTTGAATTCAGTCCGTGAGGCTGGATGCAGCTTCCAGCAAGCAGAATACAGTTCAAACCACAGTGGGGAACCAAATCGCAACCCACTAACTGCACACAGCATATTTACACATAAGAAAATTATAATGCAACTTCCAGCAAGCAGAATACAATTCAAACCACAGTGGGGAACCAAATCACAACCCACTATAAGCACACAACACATTCACATGTAAGGACATTCCACTGTACCAGGCAAAAGGCTCTCTGGTTGCAATTACAGAGTCTCTTCACAATCCGGGAGTTCAGAGGTGGCTGGAAGTCCAGACAGGCTGATCGCATTCAGCAAATCTTTGATCTTCATCAGGTAGGAGCCTGGTCACAATTCAGTGGCTTAATTCACTCTCCAAGTTCAGATTCAGTCCAAAAAAGGCACAAGTTCCCTCTCAGGGACAGCAGGCAGGCATGCAGGCCAAAACTCAGGCCTTTCCACAGTTTTCCTGTGCGAACCCACTATGGATTGCTGCTCAAACTACCTCGAGCTGTTACTTCTTCACTTCCCAACTTAAATCTAACTGAAACTGCAAGCAGTTTGGAACTTCCCCAAGATCCAAAAGGTTTGGTTGGCTGATCTGTCTGTCAGTCACAACAAGGGCTCCACCTCCAGGTTATTTTAGGCGCAAAAAGCCCAAAACTACAATTCCTACAAGTTTTGACCCCACCAAGCCCCTGTAGGCAGGCTCCATTTTAGAGTCCCAAATATACTGATTGGCTCATTTCAGCAGTCCAGGACCTAGATGATGGAAACAAACAGAACTGTCCATGCTGTAATGAAGGCAAGTTAGAACAAACTGAAATATTATTACTACTCTAACAAATGATCAGCAAACAAGCACATCTTCTAACAGAGCTCCTTTTTAGATTAATTGTGACTGCAATCCAGGCAGCTCTTAAAGAGACAGTACACAGAAGCTATATAGGCACTCTCTGGCAATCGCATTTAAACTGCAAAAATGCAGGACACCAGCCTGGCAGTGAGCATTTAGTCTAGCTCAAAGAAGACTTTTTTGGGAACCCCCATTTGCAGGGGGGTTACATAAATAAAAAGATGCACTACAGAGGTGAAGCATTTGGTTCTTGGAGAGGAAGGCATTGCCCCCACTCACCAACCTACCCATAGATATGCACTGGCATTGCCTTTAAAGGCAGCCACTCACCTGCATTTATGACTGGAGCAAGGGTGCAGCTTTGGAGGCCCTGATTATCAAAGTGGGGAACCATGTGCAAAAAGAGAAGATTAAAACAAAAATATCCCAGACAGTTGGAATGTAACAACCTTTAAAAAAACTGGAATGATTTTGTAATATAAAGTAGACTATCAGCTAGCACTATTCTCCAATGAAAATTGAATCTGACCTCTGTATCTCAGGGTATCCCATGAAAACTGCTAGTGCAGGATTGTGAGTGTC
This sequence comes from Neoceratodus forsteri, assembly GCA_016271365.2. Taxonomy (NCBI): domain Eukaryota; kingdom Metazoa; phylum Chordata; order Ceratodontiformes; family Ceratodontidae; genus Neoceratodus; species Neoceratodus forsteri. The sequence continues at coordinate 836,239,089 of CM028132.1, forward strand.
AAAATCATGACTGCACAACAGCGAGGGGAAAAGAGCGACCCACAAAAATAGTGATCACTGAAAAAGTGACCTACAGCTTTTTCCCCCTCCCCAATGTGTTCCCCCCATAGATGTTTATATATAGACATGGGGGTGCAGGAGGCAAAGCTCCCCACAGAAACTCCCTCACTGTTTTGGCGATCACTGTTATTTGATGGTCAAGCCTTTTTCTTGTGCTCTTTTCCTGTCATCGTCTAGCCATCACCGTTTTGCGTTCGCTAATATGACACAGAACCATATCTCAGATGGTAGAGTCTCTGCTCTCTGTATAAATCAGCTTCTTACAGATGTCTTCACCAAAGCCATAAAGACAGATCATTTGTACCTTACTGATCATTTTGACCTAAGCTGAACGCAGCTTACCCTGGCTCATTTTTGACATAAGGTTTTCTTGTGCTTTTGCATTTCCAATGTAAATGATGCATAGCTTATGACAGAAACATAGAAACAGAGAATCTGATGGCAGGTAAGGACCGCTTGAACCATCCAGTCTGCCCATTCCTCCCAACATACACTATTACGACAGATTGTACCTGGTCTACAGCACTTCTGCCCATTTCCTTTCCACTATGGTCAGGGACCCTGGTTTTCCATTTTTACCGGTAACACCGGTAGCAGTCACGGAATCCTGCTTGGTTTGAGGATTTTGAATTCTTGTACCGGTGCCTCACAGAAATTGCATGTCACTGCACAGAATCTCTAAAATTTCAGTATCTTTTTATTTTTTTTTATTTTCTCTTTCTATGTCCCCTTCTCACAGCATCAGTATCCCCTAGCTTCACCCCCAGGTAATGCTCAATCCTGCATGGGTTGTACCCCACCAGGTGGGAAGGGAGGGGACTCTAGGTCACCCCTCCGCACTCCCTTAGTGTGTGTCGGGCAGCCCAGTGGGTCCATCATGGAGCCTGGTTATGAAGTCTGGGGCACCTGGGTCCCTTCTGCTAGTGGCTGATGTGGGGTGATTGTTCCTGGTTTTCTGGTCTTTCTCCATGAGGGCACCAGCACTAGAGATCCTGGCTAGCGTCTTCCCCTCCTGATCACTCTGCAGCACCATTGCACCTTTGTTGTAATCAGCCATTCAGTTTAACCACCCATGTCTAGTGGTTAGAGTAACAAACGGTGATTGAACTGGGTACATCCAGCAGACTTGGGTTTGAGTCCCACAACCTCCACTTGCATCCAAGCAAGTCACTCAACCTCCCAAGTGCTTCTAGGTCACTCCTTAAAACAGACAGTTCTGCCTAGTGGGCATTAACCACTTTACAAAGAATATAAAAAAAAATACCAATATTTGTTTACTACATCACAGAATAGTAGTCAGGGTACCATGAAATTTACTTGTTTTACTTGAGCTGCAATGATTTTGTATAGGTAAAGATAAATATTCAGATACGTTTTATAAACTTGTCTTTAGATTTTAGTCAGGTTTTTATTGTCTTCTTTGCATATAAGCATCTATGTTGTAGATTGCTAAACACAGGATCACAGTTACCAACTAACTTATTCAAGTTTATAATCAGTAGGGCCATCCAAAATCCTCAGTTGTTTGAATGAAAACTAGTCTGAATGAAAGCATGTTCACAAAGAAGAAACTGCCTTACTACTTATGAAAAGACTTCACAGTTAGCACCCCATTTAGGTGAATTGGATCATTTGCACCTTCAAACACCATGAAGTCTTGCTATATTAGGACAATTGCAGTTAGCCTCTGGCTCTGAACTGCCCCAGAGAGGAAACAGTTAACTCCAGAGTAATCTGGAGTTCCACAGCGCGAGGGTGCTGTTCAAAGCTCTATCTTGCTAGTTTCAAATGAAACTGCCAGATTCTTTACTCCGCTTTCACTGAACAGTCGCTCCGGAGATCAGCTCCTTCAGCTCGGTTCATTTTGCGGTTCAAGCAAGTTTATTCGGTTCATTTGAACCGGCAAATGTGTAAAATTACTGCGTTTTCGGTCAAAAGCTCTATCTGGTAAACCGTAAGTACTAAAGAATTAAAGTCTGTATGGAAATACATTATCGGTTCAGTCTGAACCAATCGGTTTGCTTATTTTACAATTTTTGGGCTTTAGAAGTGCGATACCTGGTTCTTATCGGTTCTAAAAAAACCTTTATTTTATTTGGGGTTTTTTCCAATACCCATGACACGGTTAGGAACCGATAAGGGTGTCTTGCCTGCACGGCCGTTTAAAGGACAAGTTTGTTGGTTAGGCTGGCATTATGTCTGAGAAACCCAAAAGAAAATCCGGGCCCACTGGGTTTCAACACTGTGATGTTTGTGGGGAAGCCTTTGCCAAGGCTGACCCACACACCACTTGTGTCTATTGTCTGGGGGCTGGCCACCTCCTGTCAGACTGCCAGGTGTGTAAAATTTCCTGCAGCCACCCTGGAAAAGAGATTGGGCCAGCTCAGGGCGAGGAGGCCAAAAGTCCACTGACCGGATGGCCAGCCGGTCCAGCACCCACTGGACCAGAGGGAGTGCCCTCTGACCAGGCGAGACTTCCTCCAGGCAAAGAAAGGCTGGTTCAGAGGAACCAGTCCCAGTAAAAAAGACAAAGAAATCAGCAGGTCTGGAGTCCAAAATTGTCTCTCCAACTGCTGCAGAGATAGCTAAAGCCATACAAATTGTTCAGTCTTTGTCTCAGGGACTTGTCGAACCCCCTATAGTTGGGAAGAGGGTGGCTCATTCAGGTCCAGTGGTTCAGGTTTATGATGTTGAGGATTTTTATGAACCACAGGAGGGGGAAGAGGTTGATCAGTGCATTTGTGACTGGGAAGGTCTGGACGTGCCCATTGAGCCGGACATTTCTCCAGACAGACCCTTTGAATCTCCCCTTTGCTGTCTGGGTCCCCTTCTCATTTTAGGTTCTATAAAAGGTAGCAGAAACCCTTCAGCTCCCTTTAGGAGGCTGTGGATGAGCAAGAGGAGCCTGATTATGTAGAAATGATGGATATTCCAGAGTCTAGAAGGTTGTCTATTCCTTTGCATCATTTAGGAAGCAAACAACAAAGATTTAAATCCTCATTCTGTCCTTCCTGTAGATAAAAAATGGACAGAAGGTATACTTTATCAGGCCCTGATACAGACTTCCTCACTGAACAGTGTAGTCATGTAGGTGTTGTTCAAGCTGCAGCCTGTGACAGTAATATTCCCTGGCCTCACATCCTCCTGATAAGGATTCCAGGAAGATGGATGCCATGGCAAAAAATATATGGCAGCTCGTTGGGACTCAGACAGGCTAATTATATGGCTTATGTGGCTAGATATCAGAAATCTAGATGGGACACTATATTGCAGTTGGCCAAGCAGGCCCAGGGCCAGCTAGCTAGTGAGTTGGAACAAGTGGCTGCTGATGGCATTGAAGCCTCTAAGGTTCAATTTCATACTGCTGTTGATGTTAATGATGTTTCCTCTAGGGTCATGGCCACTTCTGTAGCTCTTCGTAGGTTGGCATGGCTCAGATGCACTAATCTGTCCCAAGATACTCAGTCAAAGGCTATAGATTTTCCTGTGATAGGAAATTCTCTGTATGGGGATCAAACGGAAAATTACATGAAAAAGATGGATGAATACAGAACTACCTACAAAGGTGCCCAAGCTAAGGAGAGGCATGCCACTCCACAAAGGCATGCCCCCAGGGGTAGGGGCAGGCCTTACCACAGGCCTTTTTATCAAGTTCAGGCCTCTTCAGCCTTTGCACAGAGGGTTTTTTTCAGAGGCAGAGGTAGACGGGGCACAGGCAGACCCTCTCCCTCTCCTCAGCCTAAAGCTGCTGCCAGAAGCAGGCACCTATTGAGGGTGTCCAGGGCCGATTCTTCTCTGTACCGGTGGGGCAGGTTGGCTTATTTCAGCCAGAACTGGTTGTCCCTAACCTGGACAAATGGGTTCTGGGTGGTAAACCAAGGTCTGGTTCTCAGCTTCAAGCAGTTCCCAAAGATGAGGGCCAGGCATTTTCTCCTGCAAATCCTTCAGAAGCCCTTGCTTTGGAAGCAGAGGTTTCTTCTCTTCTAGACTGCAAAGCAGTGGAAGGGTTCCTCCTTGCCATCAGGGCAAGGGGCTGTACCAGTACTTCCTTACCCAAAAAGACAGGATAATGGCGGCCATCCTAGATTTAAGATTCTTGAACAAGCATCTTTTGAAACCAAAGTTCAAAATGTTAACTCTGGCAATGATTTTGCCTTCCCTAAGGCCAGGGACTGGCTAGCTTCCCTGGACCTCAAGGATGCTTATTTTCATATCTTGATCAGGCCTTCTCACAGAAAGTACCTCAGGTTCGAACTGCCTCTGGCCACTACCAGTTCAGAGCAATGCCCTTCGGCCTCACTTCTGCTCCAAGGGTTTCACAAAATGTCTAGCTGTGGTAGTGGCTCATTTAAGAAGGCAAGGGTTGCTGTGTTTCCCTACCTGGATGACTGGCTCATAGTGGGTCAGTCTCCAGATCAGGTAAAATCCACTTGCTAGTCACCCAGCAGCTCCTCACTTCTCTGGGATTCCTGCTGAATTTTCCAAAGTCAGTTCTGGAACCAGTTCAGGTCTGAACTTTCATAGGTGCAGAGTTGAACACAAAGTCAGCCAGGGCATTTCTTCCCTCGGAAAGAGTGGACAGAATCATTGCCCTGGCATCTTCCTTTACCCTGCGGGTCTCTCAACCAGCAAGGCACTTCCTGCAACCCCTAGGGCACATGGCCGCTTCCACAGCTGTCGTGCAAGGAGCAAGATTTCAGATGAGGGACATCCAGTTCCACTTGAGGTCCTACTGGTCTCAAAGGAAGGACCCCCTTACCAAATTAGTCCCAGTGACCAAAACCCTGATCCTAGCCCTTCAGTGGTGGCAGGATCAAAGCAACCTAACCCAGGGGGTCCCCTTTTTACCCGTTCTTCATTCCCTCACCCTCACCACGGATGCCTCCCTGTTAGGGTGGGGGGCTCACTTGGGCGACCTTTCCACTCAGGGAGTGTGGTCCCCTCAGGAATCTCTGCTCCACATCAATCTGTTGGAACTCAGAGCTGTTCTCTTAGCTCTCAAGCTTTTCAGCTACTGTCCAGAACAAGGTAGTCCAAGTCAGGACAGACAACACCACAACAACGTGGTACATCAACAAGCAAGGGGGCACTCGGTCTTCCGTCTTGTGCACCGAAGCAATGAAGTTGTGGTCTCTGGCTTACTCCCTGAACACCTCCATGATAGCAGTTCACCTTCCAGGGAAGGACAATGTCCTGGCGGATGCTCTCAGCAGGATTTCTCAGGGCCATCACGAATGGTCTCTGAATCCTCAGGTGCTGGGGTCAGTCTTTGCCAGATGGGGCACCCCTCAGATGGATCTTTTCGCAGCCCCAGACAACCACCAACTTCCTCTGTTTTGTTGCAGGCCTCCAGTGCTGGGATCAGTCCCCCTGGGCACCTTTCAGTTGGATTGGAAAGGGAAGTTCCTGTATGCCTTCCCCCTTCCCTCTCCTCTTCAGGGTACTAGTAAAAATCAGAACTCAGCCCTGCAAAGTGATTCTGATTGCTCCAGACTGGGCCAGGCAGCCCTGGTACCCTCTTCTCCTGTCCCTGACATTCCACCTTCCCCTGACCTTGCCCAGGACCCACGACCTGCTGACCTGTGCACAGGGGAGAGTGTGGTATCTGGACCTCAATTCCCTCCACCTCAAGGCCTGGTTCTTGAGGAGCTAGAATTTGCTGATTTACACCTTTCTCAAGGTGTCCTGGATATTTTGAAGGCTTCTAGGAAGCCTTCCACTAGGGCTACTTACAACTCCAAGTGGAAGAGGTTTTCCTTCTGGTGTTCTGAGAGGCAAATTGTACCAGAATCTGCTGACTTGGCCATTTTATTGGACTATTTGGTCCATTTAAATTCCCTAGGCCTCAAACCAGCTACTTTGAAGGTTCATCTAGCAGCTGTTTCTGTTTTTGTTTCTGCAGGGAAACCAGTTTCCCCTCTCCTCTCACCCTGTGTTTTCCAAGTTTTTCAAGGGGTTACTTCACACTAACCCTCCCTTTCGTGAACCAGCTCCGGCCTGGGATCTGAATGTTTGCATTGCTCAGCTAATGCAATCCCCCTTTGAGCCTCTGTCTTCAGCAGATCTCAAGTTTTTAACTTGGAAGACTGTTTTTCTAGTGGCTATCACTTCTGCTAGGCGTATAAGTGAATTACAAGCCTTGTCAGTGGAAAAGGATTTTATTTCTTTTCACAGAGATAAGTAGTCCTCAGGACTAACAGAAAGTTTTTACCTAAAGTGGTTTCAGATTTTCATCTCAACCAATCCATCTCTCTTCCAGTATTTTTCACTGAGCACTCTTCTTCAGGGGAGAGAGACTGCACAGTTTGGACGTCAAAAGAGCCCTAAGCTACTATTTGGAACGCACCAAGGGTCATAGGTTCGAATCCCTCCAACTCTTCCTTACCTATGGAGAAGTGGGTAAAGGGAGACCTGCCACTAAGAGGACAATCGCAAGGTGGATTGTCTCTTGTATCCAGTTCTGTTACCAAAAACTAGGTAGAGAGCCTCCCTCAGGACTGAGGGCTCATTCCCCAGGGTACAGCTGCATCTCTAGCAGCTGCTAGAGATATTCCTATTTTGGAAATTTGTCAAGCTGCTACCTGAAGACAGTCCACACCTTCACCACATTATTCCCTGGACGTCCAGTCCAGGAGAGATGCTCGTTTGGCACAGCTGTGCTTCAGAGCCTATTCCTAAGTAGGTTCTGGCCTCCTCCATGGAGGTACTGCTGTATAATCTGCAATGGTCCTAATTATAGCAAGACTTCATGGTGTTTTGAAGAAAAAATTACTCACCTTAGTAGTTGCTTTTCTTCTCATGAGTCTTGCTATATTAGGACAACCCCCTCCTACCCCTCCAAATTTCTACTTGGGTACAGGGTTGGCAAATTAATGTGCAAGCACTGTGTCATGCCATTTTAATCTCTCTAGTTTCCCTCCCCCTTGATTCATTTGGGTTAGGGATTTAGGTAATTCTGTTTTTGTTAAGTGGTAGATGGTCCCCTCTCTGGACTTGAGTCTTTTGAGGAGAGGGGGCCTGTTAGTGCTTGTCAGGGGTGATTCTAACAATAATATGTAATATTGTTTTTATTCTGTGATTGTTGTTGTTCTACTACTGGTAGGTAGCCAATGGCTAGTGTAGAGCTTTTCCACACAGACTTGCTATGTGAGTTTAGCTTCGTAAAGAACCTGGCAGTTTCATTTGAAACTAGCAAGATAGAGCTTTGAACAGCGCCCTCACACTGTGGAACTCCAGATTACTCTGGAGTTAACTGTTTCCTCTCCGGGGCAGTTCAGAGCCAGAGGCTAACTGCAATGGTCCTAATATAGCAAGACTCCATGAGAAGAAAAGCAATTACTAAGGTGAGTAATTTTTTCTTTTCTCCCACCTACTGGTTCTGTCTCTGTGACAACAAAATGTTTTCTGATAGAGTGCTTCAACAAAAAGCAAATGTTAAGTATTTAAGAGTACTTAACAAGGTAAGACCCCAGGGGCTGTATGATGCTGGTGGGTAGACTAGTGCTCAATTTACCTCTGAACAAAGACATGAAAACTGGGAGACACCCTTTTCATGGACACCAAGTGGAAAAAAAAAAGCATCCACATGTCTGGGAGATGTATGAATCCATTTGAAGGTCCTCTACTAATCACTTGTGGATTTGTTAAGTGAAAACACTTTATTTTAAAGAAGCAAATTCATGCAGTTTTTTTTGCTCCTCCTACCCCCTGGCCATCCACTCCTTCAGGCCTGCCAAGGCCCCCCTACCACCGCTGCTGAGTCCCGACCACTATCCACTGACTCTTACTGCTGTACTACCAGATAACCCAAAGTAACCCTTCATTGAGTGGGCCCCTACCCCTGTGGGAGGCTACTAAGGGAGGAGAATTGCCCCAAAGAGCTTCCTGTGTATCCTGGGCATGTCAGGGGTCAGAACGAACACATGTCTGGGGCTTCTGGTGTATGGCAGGACCAGCAGCCATCCTTCGGTTGGCCAGCAGGTGTTTTCCCATTTTCTTGGGAGCATGACAGGCTACATGACGTCAAGGCACAAGCCGACATCCGTCACACTCCTCCCGCAGTGAGGACTGACATGTTGTCCTGCGTCTGGCCTCCACCATGGGCCAGCAAATGCTGAGCCGTGAACCCACCCTCCCTCTCAGGAGAAGGGGAGTGGTCGTTGGACACTCAAGCCCTCACCCACCAGCTGGCCCTCCAAATCCCAAGTCTGTTCCCTAACCCTGGTCAGCGGTGTCACAGGCAGATATCCTATTCAGGCAGTTAAATAATAGATAGGAAAAAACAAAGGTAGTCCACCTTAGTGGTGATGGTTCAGATTAATTCACATCTGAGTTCTAACAAGCAAAGAGACCAAGTCATTTGTAACTTGTGCATGTGGGGTGTGAGTGTTGAAAGGGGATCATAGTGCTGTCACTACTGTCATCACCCCAGAGGGATGTGTACTGCATTGTTGCTACTGCCATCACACCAAAGGGGTGGGGGCTGTAGTGCTTCTGCCATCATCACTGGTGGATGGGGAATGTAGGCCAGCTGCCATCCCACCTGAGGGATGGGGGCCATAGTGCTGATACTGCCATCACACATGAGGAATGATGACCGTAGTATGTCTGCCATCACATCTAAGGGATGGGGGCCATAGTGCTGCTGCTTCTGTCACACCAGAGGGATGGGGGCCATAGTGCTGCTTCCATCACACCTTAGGGATGGGGGCTGTAGTGTTGCTGCTGCCATCACATCTTGTACCTAAAATAATTTTAAATTTCTACAAGGATGGAAGGATGTGTAATAGTGGAGGTCAAAATTGCTAAAATGCATGTTAGCAGAGTTAAAAATGGTTAAATAAAGTACACAAAACCAAACACCGGTAAAACCGGATTTTGGCTTAGCAGACACCGGTGACAATATCATTTTTTATAGTGTGCAAAATGGAATATGCCCTTTCTCAATCCCAGTAAACCAGTGTCCCTGATTATGGTTCTCTTGTGCTTATCCCATGCATTGTTGAACTGTACCACTGTTTTTGCTCCCCCCACTTCTGCCAGAAGGCTGTTCCAGGAATCCACTACTCTTTCTTTGAAGAAGTACTTCCTCATATCTCTGCTGAATCTACTCCCTTCAGCTTCATAGCATGTCACCTTGTTCTTGAACACCTTTTCTTCTGAAAAATACTTCCTTCCTGTATTTTATTCGCCCCTGTGAAGTATTTAAAGGTCTCTATATTATCCCCGCTCTCCTTCTTCTGTTCCAGGGTGGACATATTGAGGTCCTTTAGTCTTTCCTCATAGGGCTTTTGATGCAAACCCTGCGCCATTTTAGTTGCCTTCCTCTGTATGGGCTGCATTCTATCTTCTTTCAGAGCTGTGATCTCCAGAGCTGGACACAGTACTCTAGGTAGGATCTGACCAGTGATCTATACAGAGGCAACACCACCTCCCTCCTTCTGTTAGTGATATCCATTTCTATGCACCCCAGCATCCCACTAGCCCTCCCAACTGCTTTGTTATACTGCCTGGCCGCCATCTTTAGGTCATCAAATATGATAATCTCCAGGACTCTTTCCTGCTTGGTGGTCTTTAGTACCACTCCACCCATTTTGCTTTCCACCTCAGCCCTGGATTTCTGTGCCTTAAGTGTAGTATTTTGCACTTTTTCACATTGAAACCCAGTTGCCAAACACTTGACCACTCCTCTAATTTTCTCAGATCTCTGCTCATCCTTTCCACCCCCAGAGTGTTCATCCTATTGCAGATTTTGGTATCCTCCACAAAGAGGCAGACCTTTTCTTCCAGCTCCAATGCAATGTTAATTATAAAGACATTAGAGAGGACCGGTCCCAGCACTGATCCCTGAGGCACCCTGCTGGTCACCTTCCCTTCCTCTAAGTAAACTCTGTTTATCACCAAACTCTGTTGCCTATCCCCTAACCAATTTCTTATCCAGTTAACCACCTTTGGACCCACTCCTAAGCTATGCAGCTTGCTTACTAGTCTCCTATGTGGAATGGTGTCAAAAATCTTACTGAAATCTAGATAGGCCACATCCACCAGTCCACACTCCCTGATCTAAATCCTTTGTCACCCAGTAAAAGAAATCTATAAGATTTGTTTGATATGACCTCTTCCCTGTGAAACCATGGGGCCTCATGTCTTGTAACCCACTGGATTCAAGATATTCCACAATTTTTTCCTTCAGCAGTGATTCCATTAACTTTCCATCACCGATGTCAGGCTGACTACTGTGTAATTGCCAGCCTTCTCTCCGCTACCACTTTAGCGTAGTGGGACTACATCTGCCCAACTCCAGTCCTCTGGAACCACTTCTGTTTCCAGTGAGCTGTTAAACAGAACTGTCAGAGCTACAGCCAGAATTTCTCTGAGTTCCCTCAATATCCTTGCATGCACCATTGCTTTGTCCACCTTCGGATTAGCGAGTCCCTTCAATATTTTGATATTTATTGGTTTATAGTACTCTGATATGCTCAGTCTTATTCTGTGTGAGCACTGCAGCAGTCTCCTACTCCCCTCTGACACATCAGCCCCCATGTGCCAGTGGTGCCACCACCCCCATACAATACAATTACACTACACTATCATCGCAACGTGTCCCCAGTACCCCAGTCAGCTAGGATGCAGTAATTGCTGGCTGCAGTGCTCCCTGGTAAGAGTACGGCTGGGCACCAGTCCATAAGGCACATAATATGACAGGAAAGTGCAAATAAATTTCTTATGAGAGTCAGGACTAGAGAGAGTAGAAGGCAAGGCTTGACTTGACCACTATCATTTGTTTGTGAGGTAATAAAAATGCAGTTTCCCTTTATTTAAACAAGACTGAAGTTCATCTTCTTATGTAGACATTCTGCATTTTTAGTACCTCATCCTCAACAATGAAATTACCGTGGTGTTCACTGTGCTTGACTGTGTGCAGTTTGTCGGTTTACTTTTTTTTTTGTTCAACATATCTTTATTGAATTTTGATTAACAATCAACATCCATTACAACTAAAAATAAAAGCCTGGAAAAACCAGGGTATACAGCCCAAAAACTGGCTGTATGAACTATATACAGTCCCATATATACATACCCAGCAGGAATCCATCTCAAAGCAGTACACGTATCCAATAGGGACCCCTGTATAGAAACTACAACCCACATTGCCAAATAGTAAAATATTATCAAAAAATATAATCTAAACAAATAAACAAAGAGCAGTTCACCAATCCACATGGAGAGAAGAAAGAGAAAATAAGAAAGAATCCAGACAGGAGTCAACTCCACCATGCCACCATATATACTATTTCAAGTACTAATCCAGTGGTGGAGATCAAAACACCCTTAGGTTAAATCAGAGATGGAGTCCTGCGCGTCCCTAGAAAGAAGAGAGTCCCCATCCCACCTAACATCTGGAAGGCTTACACTCCGGTCCCCTTTAGCCCTTACTAGAATCTCAAGTTATCTATATATTGACCGCCTTACTCGATCAAGTCAAAGAAAGGAAAAAAAAAGGAAAAACAAGATACTAATCAACCAATTCCCTTTCTGAAAAGAAGAAAAAACTAAGCCCTTGCTACTCAGAACAAGACAGACGGACCTGCAGCAATCTCTGAGGTGAATAAATTGCTTCTAAAGATGCCCATCTCTTAGCATATAACCTTTTATTCCCTCACTCCAGAGCTGTCTCCTTACCCTACCCAAAATAACCATCAAGTCCCGCACCCACTGACCATAGGAATACTCCTGGTCGTCTTTCCAATGCTGAACTAAAAAAGACTTGACTAGTGCAGTCATCAAAGCCAAATGGAATTTGGCTAAGACTCCAGGAACTTTTGAGAAATCACCCAGAACACACACCTCTGGGGTTATATATTCTGAGTAGTTCATCAGTGGGTCCATACGCTGCCTAATTTCAAACCACAAAGGGGAGATTTTACAGCACTCCCACATCACATGTAGCAAATCCCCAATTCCCATCCCACATCTAAAACAACGGTCCGTCTGCTCTAAGCTTTCTATTAAATAGTTTTGCGGAGTAAAATAGAGATCAGGCAATAAAATACTGCATGGTCCTAAACTTAGGAATTGTTATATACCTATGATCTTTCAAATTGAATCCCAAACAAGAATCTTGGAGCCATTACCTTGTCCCAGTACGCCACCTGCATGGGTAAGGGTGGACTAACAAACTCCACCAGCTTCCTATAAATCTAGAAAGAGCATTTGCCTTGGATTCACTGCCTTCAGAAGATCCCAAGTAAATGACCCATCTGAAAACCCTCAATCTTTCTCACCACTCCCTCCAGCAACGAGTTAGTTGCAGTTTTTGGAAAAGGCATCACTCCATCGAGGCTGGAATAACAACCCTTTCACCTTGAACAAGGTCCCTCACCTTTAGACCCCTCACCTGGTAGGCCCATCGCTCACTTATCGCCTCTTCCCCAATTTCGAATGTGGGATTACCCACCAACGGTTGGTCCCAGGATTTCAACTGCAATTTTCTCTGCTCTGGGAGAGAAAGGACCACCACCCTCAATGACTTCCCAATCGGATTCCCACCCTCTTTCGTGAAATCCTTTGCAAGATTAGCATATATTAATGCCTCGGACGAGAACCTCGTCTTTCAACATTTGCTTCTCAATTTGTAGCCATGTTGTGATATATGCCTCCCATCAGTCTCCCTAACCCAGCGAAGCATAAAGCCCAATTGCCCTGCCACGTAATATAATAGGAGATCAGGCAGTTTAATCCCACCCATTACCTGGGGCAAACAAAGTGATTCATACTTCTTCTAGGTGGTTTAGGTTCCATAAAAAGTCGGAAGAAGCTTCCTGATAACCCTAAACCAAGTGATATGAATATCATAAGGCAATATATAGTGGGTAGAAAGCCTGGGCAACATATTCATTTTAATAAGGCCAAGTCTAGCTGTAAAATTCAAGGGAGCTTATTCCATCTCAATATATTTCCTCTTATTGCCGATACCACCCCTCCATGTTTGCCTCAGCCCCTCTTACTATTTGCCGTGACCGAATGCCCAGGTACTTAATCTCATCCACTCTCCACTGGAGACTAAGATGAGTGAAATCACCCTAAATACATGCAGGGTCAAGGGAGAACCTGAGTTTTAGTTAAGTTCAGCTTATAGTTTGACACATCGAAGAGCCCAATTAAAACCCTTGCTCTCTCAAAACTTATGGCTGGGTCCTCTAAATGCAGCAAAATATCATCAGCAAAAACTGAAAACTTAAGTTCCCTCCCCTACCCTTACCCTTTTATATATTTGTCCTCCTTGAGAGCTCTTAGCAAAGGTGCCAAATAAATATTAAATAATATTGGCGATAGAGGGCATCCCTGTCTAGTCCCATTTTTCAGCAATACTTCTCGTGAACTGTACCCATTGCACAAGATCCTAGCCGTAGGCGCGGCATAAAGGTGTTTAATACCCTTAAGCAGACCCTCCGGAAAACCCATCCTCTGCATTGTGGCAAACAGAAAACCATGGGAAACCCTATCAAACGCCTTTTCGGCGTCTAATGATATTAAAGCTAGAGGTAATTGAGAATCCGATGCATAGCTGATTATATGAAGCTTCCTATGGGTGTACTGAGCCCCCCTCCCTGGCATAAATCCCACCTGCTCCTCACTGATTAAAAGTGGCGCAATGCTCAATATTCTGTTAGCCAAGATTCTCGTTAAGATCTTGATATCTTGGTTCATTAAAGCTATAGGTCTATAGATGTCCACCCTATCCCTGGGTTTGTCTGGCTTGGGAATCAGAGATATAAACGCCTGGTACAGCAGCCGGATGGGACAACCCTCTTGCATAATAATAAAAAAATCTAACAGAAGGGGAGTACCGTCTTAATATATGCTTGGTAAACTTAAGCCGTAAGACCATCCATTTGATCCTACCCACGGTAAAGACTACCACCCTGATATCTCCACCTCAGTAATAGGGCCGCTAGCTTACTAGCCTGCACTTCGTCCAAAACCGGGAGGGGTATTTCCTCAAGAAAAACATTTATTTCCTCCTCTCCAACTATATTTCCCACCCCATATATGTCGGTAAAATAGGACACAAATGCCTCTGCTATTTTTTGAGGGTCTATTATCAATTGCCCCCCCCGTGCCAAATAGAGGTAATAGTTCTGCTAGCTTCCCATTCCCTAATCCTGGCTGCTAGCAGACGACCTGGGACATCCCCCGGAGGAGATATTTAGCCTGTATCCTATCCAACCAATATTCCACCTTACCATATCCAATATCAGCCCATTCCCCCTGCAGGAATTTAAGTTCCCTATCAATTTCTCCTGAAGACCCTCCAGAGGAGATAACGAAGCTATCGCCCCAAAATGAATTCCTCCTTTGCCTTCCTCAATCTGTTCCTCCTAGCTGCCAGAGCCTGAACCACCCTACATATAGTACTTTGCATATACAGCCACGCCAGCTTTTGATTTTGTAGGGATGGTAATTGAAACTAATGAATCCTCTCAGGTGCTCATCTAGCTCCTCCTGTACCTTAGGTTCTGCCAACAACAAATCATTCAATCTCACCTAACTGGCCTGGGAGGAGCAGGACTTGGTTCCCCACAACAACGAGATGGGAAATGATCCGAGAGAACCCTAGCCTCAAATCGTCATACCTTTCACTTCCCAAGAACTGTACTACTAACCAAAAAGTCAATACGTGACTGGGACTTATGAGCCCCAGAGTAGAAAGTCATAGTGTTGCCCTTCTTGGAGTGGGTCTACCCGGATCCACCAAAGCGATCGCCTCCACCATCCTATTCAAGGCAACCTGTGCCTTGGTTAAAACCTACCAGATGAGGTATCCTATCTCCAAATTGCTGCGCACATTCCAGTCCCCAGCCAAGATAAGTAAGTCTGTAGGTAAAGCTGCGATGTCCCTTTCTATGGAGGCAAAAAAAATCTGGAGAAAGGGTGGGACCATAAATAGAGAGCCAAGAGTGCCTTACCAGCTAAAACCCCGGACAGATATAGCCCCTACCATCCTCCTTAACAGCCCCTGTTCCATCCTAAAAGGGCAATTGTTTCTTATTAGAATCACCACCACCGAAGCTTTTTCCTTACCCTGCCCATATACCTGGCCTACCCATAATTTTTAAGACAGCTTAATTCCTCCGTTGTAAAATGTGTCTCCTGCAAAGCGGCTATGTGAGCCCCAAGTAGTTAATATGCCTCAAAATAACCATTCTTTTGCGTCTACCCTAAGCCCTTTGACATTCCAAGAAATTATGTTAATACAGGTCATTATCCACCAAATAAATCATAACATGAGATCCATTTCACCCAAACCTTACCATTCACCTTCCCTCACTACACACTCTAAAACTCTCTCTCTCTTTCCCAACCCCCAATCCCACCTCCCCTGCCCCGATCCTTGATCGTCCTCCTAATGATTCATCGGTCATGGATGAGCCTCCTGTGGTTTCCTCCACCTGTCCTCCCTAGCCCTATCCCAACAAGAGTCTACCCGCACTTAGTCCTGCAGTATCACCCTCGTCTCCGACAGTGCCCTCCCAGTTCCACATATCCCCTAATAATTCAAAAAGACAACAAACTCCCGAACAATGCCATGTTGGCAGTAACCAAGCGTCTGTTCACACTGGCAACTGGTCCTGCATAAAACTGATTCCACCAGATATAAAAGGAATCAAACAATGCCATCCTTACATGTTCCTTTAATAAGAGGTGGTTGTCACCGACCCTGGAGCTTTGCCCCTGGAACCAAACAACCCCCCAGACCCCCACTCTAAACCCCCAAGACAACCCACACGGACCAAACAGGCGTGATGTAATCCCCGGATACTACCCAGTAAGAGGAAAAAAAAAAAAAGCAATACAGCCATGGCTAAATTAAGCAACGACTTAGAAAAACTTCATATTGTCCTTGTCAAACTGTAAAAGGTCCACACAACCCGCTTCATCTGGGCAGTCCACCTCAGGTCTGAGATTTAAATAGGTTAGAGTTCAATAAGCAGACTTTCCAGCTCATCCTCGCGGTCAAATGCCGCTTTTCTCCAGATGTAGTCTCACCAAAAGTGTTGCTGGATACTGCACGAAATTTAATTCGACTAAATATAGCTTTTCTTGATCTCCACATATTCCTTCTGCTTCTCTCTGATTAAAGGTTTGATCCTGGAAACATCCAAAGGGTGCATAGTTCCATTGAAGAGATTTAAGCTGTCTGGCCTTCCATGGGACGTGCATCTTCTCTTTAAAGTTGAGAATCTCATAATGATCACTCTGGGCCTCGCTCCTGGCGAGAGACTTAGCTAACGCCCTATGGGCCCTCTCTAGGTATATGCTTCTCCATATGGTGTCTGGCCCAAAAGCTTTAACAGCAAGTCCTGAATGAATGAAACACAATCCGCCCCCTCAGCTCTTTCCGGCAGCCCAACCAGTACCAGGTTATTTCTCCGGCTTCTTGACTCCTGGTCATCAATACGATCCTCAAGTTTTTTAATTTGTTTTTTGGCCAAGATCAGTTCCTGCTCCATTGTCAGCACTTTCCTCTCTTGTGATGCAGTCCTGGCCTCAGCATCCCCCATACGTTGAGCAAGAGATTGCAGTGCCGGTTGTACTGCAGCAAAGTCCACTACCAATCCCTGTAGCAGCTTCTTAATTTCCTGCAGGTCCTCATTAGACTGACCCATTACCCCTCCCCTATCTGTGTCTTCCTCCGGTTCCGTAGGGGTGGGAGATTGTGGCTTGGGTCTCTTGGTCGCAGGGGATCTCGCGGCGAGGGGCTCCATAGCTTCAGGCTCCATCCCAACTTCCCTCCGCGGCCTGCAGCTCCCGATTGCAGCGCACCCAAGCAAAACCTCGTAACAGTGCCCGAGGCTTTGCAGACTAGTTACCCGCTCAAACTCGCGACCTTCTGCAGTTAGCACCTCCTCCCTAATCAGGAGAGCAGCGAAATAGACAGACCCTAACAAATTAAGCAAATAATTTGTAGCTCGGGCCTAGGAGCGGCACGGAGGACATCCGACTCGTCTCAGCACATCACATGACCCCCCCCTTAGCGAGTCCCTTCAAGACTCTCACCTCCAAAAAAGGACTAGTGTCCAGCTCCCTCCATCCAAAGCTTTTGTTACTTTTTTGTGGCCCCCCCCTTCTCCTTCCTCTGTGAATGCTAAACAAAAGTATTTGTTCAGGATGTCTGCCTTTTCATGGTCCCCCTCTGCACAGTCCTCCCCCCCATCCTTTTTAACCTTGCAATCTCATCCCTGGTCTTCCTCTTTTCACTTACATACCTACAAAATGTCTTGTCCCCTCTTGTTACCTCCTGGACTATTCTCTCTTCAGTTTGTGCCTTTGCACCCCATACTGCTTTCCCTGTTTCCCTCTATTTCCTCAGTACACCTCCATATCCTCCTCCTTCTATGTCTCCTTATACCTTTGGAATGCTGCCCTTTTAGCCTTTACCTTTTCATCCACCTCTTTCAAGAACCATAGCAGTCTCTTTTTCCTCTTGCTTTTGCTAACTTGATTGACATAGAGATTTGTTGTCTTTACTATGCTCCCATTCAGCTTTGCTCACTGTTCCTCCACCCCACTCAGGCCATCCCCCCTGCTAGTTTATCCCTGAGGTATTCACCCATCTTTATAAAATCTACCCTCCTGAAGTCCTGGACCCTCACAATAGTGTGTTTTGTTTCCACAGTCACCCTTATATTGAACCACACCATTCAGTGATCACTGGTTCCCAGGTGGCCTTCCACCATGATGTCTGCTACACTGTCCCTGTTAGTGAGTACCAGGTCCAGTATTGCCCCTTCATGAGTGCATTCACTGACTAGTTGCCTGCAGACAGTCCAGTATGTCCCTACTTCTAGATGAAGTTAGTGCTGGGAGGCTTCAATCTACATCTGGGAGGTTGAAATCTCCCACCAGCAGCACCTCTCGCCTTCCTGCCATTTTGCCAAAGACTTCCTCCAGTACAGTATCTAATTCCTTCCACTATGCTGGAGGTCAGTAGATCATTCCATTGCAAATAGTGGCTCCATTCTTCATCTCCAGGGTGCCACACAGTACTTCTACCCGCCCCCGTATTTCCATTATCTCCACCACTTTTATGCTGCCCCTCTCATAAAGCACCACCCTGATCCTTTCCTTCCACCCAGTCCTTCCTGAACAGAGTATAGCCAAGTATAACTATGTCCCAGTCATGGTTTTCAGTGCACCACAACTCAGTAATGGCCACAATATCCTGGATGACCTCTGCCATGATGGCCTCTAGGTCCAGCATCCTATTTCCTATGCTTATAACATTCGCACATATCACCTTCCAGATTTTGATTCCACTCTGCTTGTTGTCCCTCTTTTTTCCTTTTGGCCCTCCCTCCTTCCCCTTTCTCTTTTTAATGCTCCCGTCCCCTTCCCCCTTTATCTCTACCACCCTATTTCCTTTATTAATTTCCATCCTGGGTGATTCCTCACCCTCAGGTTCTCATCACTCTCTGCTTCAGCCTGTTGAGGGGAGCAATTTCTGCCTCATTGATTCCTTCTAACAACCCCCTCAGCTAGTTTAAATGTTCTTTAAAGTAACATTTTAACTGCCCACTGAGGACTGTGGTTCCCCTCCTGGATGGATGCAGGCCATCACCCCTATATAGGTGATTATTCTCCCAGGTGTGTCCCCACTCTCCAATGTAGCCGAATCCTTCCTCTCTGCACCATTCCTTCAGCCATGAGTTGAAGCTCCTGGTGTGGAGATCCCTCTCCTTTCCCCTGTCATAGACAGGCAGCACCTCAGTGAAAGCCACTGGGTGAGCTACCTGTCTAGACCCCTCCCAAACTCCCTAAACTCCATCTGCACTATCCCAGCCCCAGCCCTAGCAAGATCATTAGTCCCTAAATGTACAGTGATATCCAGCTCTCCTTCCTGTCCTGCTTCCCTAGCAATCTTCAAATCTACTTCCTATCCCTCTGGGCCATGGCACCAGGTAAGCACCTAACCTGCTTCTCCGTCTCTTTCCTATTCCCAAATCTATCCTCCTCACAACTGAGTCCCCCACCAGAAGTTGTTTGCTCCTCTTCTGAAGTCCTTTACCACCCTCCTTGGGGTCTCCACTATAGAGGGTCCCCGAATCTTTCCTGGTCACCACTGTGGGTGCCACCTCCCAGCAGTCCCACCCTGCCAGAGCTACATAAGAATTATGTAGTGGTACTGGTTAAGGAATGTACCTCTGTTCCACCACCCCCATCCTGCCAGAGCCCATCATAGTCCAGCCATTCTTCATCTCTGGCATCCTCTGAGGTAACTGTGGAAGACATGGTGGCCCCTGGGTGGATGAAGTGGTCCCCCAAATCTTAACCAATTTCACAAAGTTTTTGGCAGGTGAAGTGGCACTTTTTCAGGTGAAGTTATTGTGAAACTGCAGGTTTGCCTTAACTTTGACTCAAAAAGTGTGATTTCCCAAGAAAAACGTAATGCAAAGTGGGCAATTCATTAAGTTATTTGCAAAGGCGAATTTTCCAACTTCAACAGGACATCTCTGGTAAAGTAAACCTTTGTAACATCTCTAGTAGTGACTTCCTCAACCCAGAGAGGTGTTTTCTGATTGGGCAGCACCGTGGCTTGCAAAAGGTCTCTCTGAAAACTGCCATCCCACTACTACTGTACTGCACCACTCCCAGCATTCTCAGTTTCTGTTCTCTCTGTGTAACCTGGAAATATGTTTGTTCCTTTACCCTGATAGGGTGTTTTAGTTTTCCTCTTTTTTGCTTGTTTCTACTTGTGTACTCCTATGCCCTGTTTAAATCTTGTTATACTCCTACACTAGATTGGTGTTGCTCCTATTTCCAGTTTTGGCCTACCTTTGACCTTCTGCCCTTCCCAGCAGTAACTGTTACACAATAGTGAGCAGATGCCTTGCCTTAGTCAACTGGCAGAGTCCCCTGCTTTTCTGCTTCCTTCTGCTGATACCTGCCAATGCCTGCAATGCCAGTTACTTGTTCCAGTCCTTCGTTGCTCCAGTCACTTGCTGGGACATGACCGTGCTGGACACATTAGAGTAGAAGTGCTTTTATAGTGCTCTTGTAAGAAGACACTAAGCCTCTGTCAGCTCCACTCCCCAATTACACACACATTCACAGGGCTTCCTGATCTACTCAGTCCCAGATTAATCACCTGAGCTCATTTCACCACACCACCTGTTACAATTTTAAAGACAAATCCCCCAAAGACTGCCCAAAAAAAATTTTTTTTTCCTCCCCACTTACCCTGCTACTTTCAGTATGAAGAGAATATAAATAAGTATATCTTTAAGATAAAACTGGGTGCTTTTATACATGGTTTTCTTCTATGCATGCATACAGTGATACACAACACCCAGTGGTACTGGTATCAGTGTAGCTATGTCACTGTTTCCCCAAAGCAACATCTCTATACCAGCCTCCATGCTCCCTCTATGTGTTCTTACATGTGTTTCCATTCTTTTCTGCACAGCAAAAAAATACAGCAACTTTTGTTTTCTTCTTACCCACATGAGCTTCTGCTGCTAGGTTCTGTTGCTGCTCTACTGCTGCTTCTCAGTCCTGTCACTGATGCTTCTCAGGTTGTTGCTCAATAATCCTGCTGCTGCCACTCACTGGGTCTGGTGTCTGAACACTGGTGCTGCTGACAAGTGCTGCTGCTGATTTGCTCTAGGTAGGAAAGAATTTGCTGCCAACTGGCTGTAATTGAAACCAGTGCTGCCAAACATTTCCAAGGGGGGATGCAATGGGCTGCAATTTAAACAAATACTAAGAGTGATTTGGGTGCTGGGGAGAGTCAATGTGTCATTGAGGTGCTGTTATTTCAAACAGCTGCCATTCCTCTGGTCTGGAGTTTGCCCACTGGTGCCACTGATGCTTCTTCTGCTAGTGACACATACTGGTATTGCAAGTGATTTGCAGGGGGATGATCAGGGAGAATCCAACAGTACTACTCTTTATTAGTGGGTGTTGGGAGTCAAAAGTGTCACTGAGTAGATGGAATTGAAACCAGCAGTGACAGTGATTTGGGGTTGGCAAGCAGGACACTCAAAGTGCTGCCAAGCAGATGTAATTGAGACTAGTGATGCTGGTGATCTGGAAGTGGAGGTGGGTGGAAAAAGTTGATCTGCTGCAGAGGGGCTATAATTGAAACTTGTGCTGCCAGTGATTTGTGTGTGTGTGGGGGGGCAGCCAGGGGAAGTAGAGCTGCCACAGAGTAGAGAACACTAATGGACAGAGACACATCTGTAAAGCCTGTTCCACAGCATTGTAAATTTGCCTGAGAGGACAACAGGTTTAAAGGAGCTTGGGGGAGAGAGCAGGGAATGTGGTTGATGCTGCTAGACATATAAGCCCTGGTTAGACACATAGAAAAATGGCATTTTTCAGTAGAAATTCACCACTTGGTCCACCCAGTCTGCCCAGATGTTCCCTGTCTAATCTACCCCTGCAGACCCTATTCAGTCCCCATTAACTCTCCTGACTCCCTGCCTCTTTCTAATGTATCCCTTTGTCTATCCCACTCATGCTTGAACAAATCCCTCCCCCTTTATATTCTCTGCCACTTCTGCTGGCAGTCTGTTTCAGGTGTATATCACCCATTCAGTGAAGGAATATTTCCTCATATCTATTTTAAACTACCACCCCCACCTCCATTGCATTCACCCTGGTCCTGGTTATTGAAATATTTAGAATGGGCAAAAAAAAGAAATGTTGTAGCAGGACATGAGACCTTTACAAGATAAAAGGAAGTCCTGGTTTGCATTTTTTGACTCCATGATTGGCTGAAAACTCTACAGAGTTCATTTGCTAGTTGAGAGAAATCAGGTGGAGATTGATGGTTGTAGGCTTGTGATTGTTTATTTGCTACCAAACCTTTAAAATCCCAAAACTACCAATATGTTTGTATTGCCTATGGCAAGCACACATAAAAGGGATTGCTGGGGTGGCTTGAATAGCCCTTGACTTGCCTCCAAGTTCCTGGCTTGTGACTTCAACCCCAGTCATGTTCTGATTGGCATCTTGAAGTGTTCTAGGGCCATCAGCAGAAGTTCTCCCCTTTCCTGCATGATCCACCTGGTCAGTTAGCCAGGGGAGGATGAGTAGCAGCTCCTACTGCTGAAGTAGGCCTCATGGCCCGACAAACAAAGGATGGAATGAAAAGTTTTGAACAGCCCTGTGTTTGTCCCACTCAGTTCCTAGCTGTGGGCTCCAGTCATGTAGGGTTCCTGATTAGCAGCATCCTGGACAAGGCTGGCCTTGGGGGGTGGCAGTTGGAGTAGCTGTGCAGGGCCCCGCGCTTGTGTGGGGCCTCCAAACTTAGGGTTGCCAAACTTGCTAACAGTCCCATGTTAACCTTTAAGGAACATCATGACCCATATTTTATTAAAAAATTGCTTTCCTTTCTTTGCCTGTCAGTCCTATCATGCAAGCCTTTATAACTAACTTACCCAACCATATAGCGGACTCAGTTCCCACTTTTCCCAGTGGCTGCGGCTAACATAATTAGCTGCAGCATGTTGGGATGCTGCAGGGATGTTAGCTTCAGCGAGAATACAATTGTCTGACTTTGTGGCCTTTGTGGAGCAGAGCAAGCTGCAGATAGCTGACTTGAGTGCTACTGACAGTGTTGTGCTGTCAATGATTTATTTTTAGGAGACGGCGGTCAGCATAGTACAGACAGTCACAGAGGTGGGACTTGGGAGTTGAGACAGAGTAAGAAAGTTTAAAAACAAACCTGGTAATTTACCGGCCCACTGCCTGGCTCATGCCGGTGGGGGTTGATGGTATTTACAGTTGCTTTTAATTAAACCCACAAGCTCCCTACTCAAGGAAGATGACATTAAGTAAAAGAGTATTCTTGGCAGCCTTTAGGAATCTTTTAGTAGCCCTTTCAGCAGCTTCTCTCTTGCTGTCACTCTGCAGGGAAATTCAAACTACACTGCATCAGACTGGGACAGGGTGGGGATCAGGCAGCATTCAGTAGAATTCTTAGTGGGTAATTTACAATAAAATTTAGACTGAAAAATAAAAGTTACCCCTTAGCCATAGACCCACTAGGAGAGGAATGGCTTTTTAGGGCTGTGGGCAGAGCCTACAGCCCTTCTGTTATCTGTAGCTCTCAAATGTTTTTTGTTGGAACTTCCATTTTAGACATTTGTATGTATTCCTCCACAGCTGCAAAGCAGTGCCCTCCCTCCACCCTGATATTTGCTATTTGTTGCTCTATGTTAAAGGCATCTGAAGAGGGAAGGGGGACGCTACTGTATTGTACCTCAGAACGTTTCAGAATATTAACAAAAAACACTTTTTTTAAACTGCTGTTTCTATCATCTGTCCAGCTCAATTTAACAGATTTGTTCTATTTCTTTCAGCAACCTAGGGGACTCATTTCCTCTTGGTTTTTGTGGAAATGAAAGTCAGACTCAATGTCAGATTACATACAGTGGAATGCAGATTGCTAGCTGCCTGACATTCCTTTCCACAGGACAGATTGGAGGCAAGCAGTAGAAACAGAAGACTTTTTATTCTCATTTTATAACATGATGTGCTGAGTGTGTGTTTAGTTGCAGCATCAGGGCCTTGAAGAAAACAACATTTATGTAACTCATTCAAGATTCCATCAATTGGCCAGAAAAAAGTCTGAGAGAATTTGTGTAAAAACTAACAGATGAAAGATGCAAACAATAGCATGCACACTGGCCTCTGAGACTGGAAGGTCAGAAGGCTGTGGGTTCTATCCCTTCACTAGGCATGTGGGTTAAACAGCTTGTGTACTGCCTAAAACTAATATTAGATTTTAAAAGCAGGCAACCATTACCTTTTATATTTGAGGTACTTTATCTTTTCCCTTTGTTTAATTGGAAGATTGTTTACCTGATGTTAATATGTGTGATGTGTGGAAAAGCACTCTGTGTGGCAGCTGACATAGCTAGCTATACTGCCCCCACTACATCACCAGCATCATGACCTCACTGACTGTGACATCACTGCTACTTAGGAACAGCAATGCAGTGACTGCCAGGTCATTCACCTGTGATTTCACTGTTAGCAAAATCACAATGCTGATGATGTAGTGGGGGCAGTAGAACTAGATATGTCAGCTGCTATGCTAAGAGCTGTTTCACACATCCACCACAACATTATGACATAGAAGACTCTCTGATGGGCAAAAGGTAAAAGAAAGGTACTTCAGAAATAACATTTTATAACTGACTACTTCTTAAAATTTATATTATTTTCCTGTCTACCTGGTTTGGCTCTGCTAGCTCTTTAAATCCCAATACTGACACTGTAGTGCAGCATTGTGTGTGGGGGGGGGGTGCTCCTGTCTTTTATGTCTGCCTGTTCAGGTGGATGTTAAAGATCCTATGGCACTTCTCAAAAAGAGTAGGGAAATTTTTTATTAATAAACATCAAAAAACATAATCGTAAGAAACCATAAATCAGTGTTACATCACACTTAAAGCAATTATAACAGAAACATACATAAAATATAGAAAGGAATGTAACATACCAAACTTATTGCTTCAGACATTGCTCTTTTCCTTCTCATGAAATTAATTACCAATACTTAGTCTATTACAAGTCTCTATTATAACTTGTAAATTAACATTCTAACCTAGTGATCAGGCCTATCCATTGATAACTAAACCATTTATATACTACTTACTATATTTCATCCACTCCAGTTCCTACTTTTAAACCTATACCTGCTCTAACTTATTGGGAAGATGTCCAAATTAATAATATACATAGGCATATACCAAATACTTTTCACACCCCTTCTTCCCAAATCCAGTAAAGTATATGATAACAACAACAACATTCTTTGCACACCAATTTGTATACTTAAAGAACCACATCCCTCCTTCCCCATTAAATTTGTAATTAATATAGCAACCAACAAAAATCTAAAAAATGACTATTTCTCCATTAATCACATAACTTGTCCCAGACCTTATTTAAATTTAATAACACATGATAATCCATTCCACCATTTTTTTACCATATTTCTCTGGTTATTTACAGCATCTTTTTGATATACAGTAAACACTGATTGTTCTACTAGCAAACTCAGAGTCTGATATGTCATCCATTTCTGTTGCAAGGACCATTGGCATCTAGCCTGCCATACATAATGTCACAAACCCACTCAGCAGGTCAGGCCCTCAACTCCCACAGTGCCAACCTCTGAGTGCAGTCTTGTGAACACACAGTTAACACAAACAAGGTAACCCTCCTGTCTGTTTTGTGGGTTTGAATCAACCTTTGGTCTCAGTCCTGGAGGGATTCAAACTGTGAACCGCTTGGTAGCGTACCCAATGTACAGGGTCAGATAATTCTGCTCTTCGGGGGGGGCCAGATATTTTTCTCCAATGGGCACCTAACCAGGTGCATAAAATGAACCCTTAAAAACTCTAATGAAGACCTCAGATTACTCTTACCTTTTCCCAATTTGGTATTACCATATAAGCTCATGCACAGTGTTGTCATACTCTTAACCATTCATGCATCACAGGCAAAAACAGAAGGACTTGGAAGACACAAATAGTCTATTAAAAATGAGAAGTTTACTTAAAAATAGATAAAAATGTAAAGTGTAAATACAGAACCATAGATCACAAAACATACAAATCACTTAAACAAAACAGGTTTAAAAGTGCAGACCAAATCTCCTACCACAGTACTCTTAGAATTGTCTTTTCTAAGGTATTCTTATCTCACAGTGCTGTAGATGTGTCTTTTTCAGAGTCCAAACATTTGTGTCAAAATGGAAAACAGAATACTGTTTAAAAACTGGCTTTGCCAACCTCTTTGATTGAGGTCACCTAGCTCCTCCCTGTCAGAATATAAAAAAAAGAATCTATGCAAAACATGATGTCTTATCAAAGTATTAATTCTGTGACCTCAACATAACTCCTTTTCTCACATGACTTTCGTTGATCTTATGAGCAGCTTCCTCTTTCCAGGACATCAAAGGACTTGTTTTGTCTCTCTGCCAGATCTCATGGAGGTGCAACATGCTTTGTATCACCATGTGAATTTTAACTGTGTTTCCTCTGAACGTTATAAAAGTTTATGATCTATCTTGGCAGTTGGCAAGCTGCAATTAGTCACATAAACAGGATAGCCTAAATGTTAAGTCTCTTCTAGCCTGTAATTATCTTTCGGCCTTCTAGGTAATGCTTATTAGCTAAAACCTGGGAGGGGGGGGGTTGTCATTCCACACTGTCAGCATCTCTCATGAGAGACATTCAATAACACATTTTTATATTACAAAAATCAAGATTAATCAGAACCAGCTGTCTGAGTATCACACATAATACTTTATGCAGCAAAAGAACACCATTGAAGTTCTGTGATGGTATGTACACAATAACTGGGGACAATGGCCTAGAACCAAAGATTTATGAGTGATCTGTGCCAACCATGTCAACTTCCATTTTGTGGCCAACCATGGCCATAGAGGTTTGGTATAGGAACAATCAAATAAGAAGTGCTTTATTGTTTTGACTAAATTACAACACCCTAAATACGGGCAATTCCTTTCCTCTAGAGGTTTGTGTTTCACATTTCCCCATAATTGATTCTCCCATACATCATTAACCACAGGATAGCCTACATGTTATGAAGAATTCTTTTATTTAACTGTTTTTAAACTCCAACTTTTAACCCATCAGCGTAAAATCAGCTGTTCTGGGGTGAATTTTTTTCATAATTTCTATGTATAACTGTTTCCCAGAGGTCTGACTGATCAGATTTTTTGTAACTTCCCATTTGAAAAGTCTCGATAAGGCCCCTTTAACCCATTCGGGAACATGCATCATCCTAGATATTCTTGGCGGAAGGGACCTACTCCATGCATTCAAGAATCTGTTAATGTTTAGGACAAGCTATCTTTGTTGAATACTCAATCTATTCTCAAACACCATTTGAGATAAAAAGAGGCTTAGTACAAAGGTGACTGGGTCAATCATACTCAGATCACCCTCATCCTGGGATAAATACAGAAAACACCTCTTTATGGGGTTAAGACTGTTTCCCCAAATCATTTGAAAAAAACTAGCATATAATCTGGCCTCACAATTACTAGGTAAAGGAAAAATCATTGCAACATATAATAAGATTGGAATTATAAATTGTTTTAATGCTGCCACTGTTTTGACTTTTGACAGTTTCCATGATTTCCACCTATTAACTTTTGCTTCTGCTGATGTCAAAACCAAATCCCAGTTATCAGATGATAAATTTACTGATGAGAACCAAATCCCTAAAATTGTTATATGATCACATGACACTTTGATCTGATTTATGCACCTGGACCGACCATCTATTTTTCCTAAAAATAGACACGGACACTTACTGATGTTTAGCTTAGAATTTGAGACAAAAGAATATCTTTGAAAATCATTGAGAACAGATGGAATTTTGTAGACATTACCTGCAAAAACACAAATATCATCTGCATATGCTTGTACCCGAACTTGATCCACCCCTTCTGGTCCTTCCACCCCAACCCACCCCCAAGAGTCATGTAGTGACCTAATTAGAGGGTCCAAAGAAGAAATATATAGTATCGAGCTTAGTGGGCAGCCTTGTCTGACACCTGTCTTCATTACCAACCCTTGTGTAATCACATCATATATTATGGGACATACCACAGCATGGTGATATAATAGTTTAATTATTTGTATGAATTCTTTTGGGATCCCATAGTGCGCTAATACCTGAAATAAGAACTAGTGGCTCACACAGTCATAGGCTTTACTATGGTCCAGAAATAAAATGCAACTATTGCCATTTTTCCTTTCAAAATGAGATTTAACATCCCTAATTAAAAAAATAGCATGTTGAATTTTTCTATCCATCAGACCACAGATTCGTACAGGATGAAGTAGGTGCACTGCAGCTTAGCTAAGCCTATTCTGTAATACTTGGGACACATTTTTAAAATCAGAATTTAATATTG
The DNA here is from genome assembly GCA_016271365.2 of Neoceratodus forsteri. Taxonomy (NCBI): domain Eukaryota; kingdom Metazoa; phylum Chordata; order Ceratodontiformes; family Ceratodontidae; genus Neoceratodus; species Neoceratodus forsteri. Next base: position 836,267,116 of record CM028132.1, read on the forward strand.
ATATGGGCCTCCAATTATTAATATCATGCCTATCCCCAGATTTGAATAAAAATATCAGTAGCCCAGTAGAAAACTCTTCAGGCATATTATTCCCACCCAACATGTCTCTAAATGCTGCGGTAAGACATTCCGCAAATTCATGTGGAAATAGTTTATATAATTCATAGGACAGACCATCGGGTCCCGGAGACGTTCTCCTTTTTAACTGGGATATCACCTCCTCAATCTCATTTACCACAATGGGTGAATCTAATCCAACTACCTCCTGTAGATATAAATCTATCTTTACAGATTTAAAAAAATCTGAAATATTGGATTGAGATGTTTCAGGTGTAGTAAAGTAAGAAAAAAACTGTTTTTGAATCATTCTCTGTATTTTATCCACATCAGTTGTTAATAAACCTCTTTCATTTCTCAGAATCCTAAAATTCATTTTATCCTTTCTATTTTTAAAAGCCTCCAAAGGGTTACTCCCAGGGGTTTTCTGGGTCCCATATTCTAATTCTACTTTTAAAGACCTAGCCCTATCATATTGTTTTGATCGCATTTCAGCTTTCAAACTCTCAATTTGCAGGTCATAATTCACTCTTGAGCTGGACTGTATTCCATACAAATAGTGTAATTTAGCTCTTAATGTCAGGCATTGAAAATAATTGGATTTCACTGTTTCCTTCCCTTATTTCATTAGCCATTGTGCAAGCTCGCATTTTGTCTCCATCCACCACCTAGTTAAGTTTTTGTACAAAAAAGCCATCGATGTCCTAGCCCAAAAAAGTGAACCCAACCCATCCTTGACCTTTTTATCCAATAATATGTTAGTCATTAACCACCATCTTTTTGGTTTATCGGTAAATTCGGAAGGTTGGGCAGTAGACAACTTGAGACATAGATGATCTGAAAATTCTGAATGCAAAATAATAAGGAAGGGGGGTTGAAACATTTTTGGAAATGAAGAAGTGATCTATTGCAGTTGTTAATTTACCTTTCTTAAATGTAAAGGTAGGGCCACTTGAAAGAAAATCTGCACATATAACCAACTCCGCTTGGGACACACATTTATGCAGGGCATTGGAATCACAGTATATTTTCTTGTTACAAACCCTAGTCCCTTCCTGTGGAAACCCACAATTAAAATTGCCCCCCAAAACTATCAAGGCAGTGGTGTATAGGTAGGGTTAAATTTGCTTAAATGCTCTACCCTTTCAGCTTTGGATTGAGTTCCATACACATTAATTAACCTGTAAACCACCTTATTCCAAACCCCATCCAGAATTGATACTCTCCCAGAAATTAGATCAATTAGTTTGAATTTTTTTGAAATTAAATTAACTAAATAAAATGGCCACACCATCAGCTTTGTCCACTCTGAAAGACCAGTATGATGGACCTCAGTGCCATTCAGTCTTGAACAATCTGACCTGTTCAGCAGACCACATCCAGGTATCCTGGAGAAAACATATCCCGAAACCTTGTTGTACCACAGAATGAAAGAAGGCACTTCATTTTTTAAAATTCAATTAACTGTGGCAATTGCAAGATCTGAATACCACCATTTCAAGAGAAGTTTAAACCACACTATCTAAGGACCTTTTTTCCATTTTTTCTTCTTTTTTCCTTTATACTCTGTGAACGCCTGACCTTCCATCTCAACTTTTTGGGAAGGTGGAAACACTACCACCTTCATGTCTGATTCTTCCTCCACCCGTACCAATGCATCAAAGGGGTTTGACACCTCAATACCTCCCTGTTCTGCTTGTGAGGCAATTAATGCAGAATTCCTTGTTACTCTTCTCCAAGGTAATGGAACCACTGCCTGTTGTTTAACCACTGCTAGACTACCATTTCCTTTATCATCTGAGTAACACACAGATAATAGTTTGGACCAGTTCCCATCCTTACATTTCCCATTCTCTTTAGGTTCAGAATTGACCATTACTTCTTCCTTTCCAACAATATTAGATTCTTAACTTGGGGGAACCAGAGGGGGTGGCACCTCCACTCCCCCTATCTCTGATAAGTGTGGAAGGTCTAACTCAACTGACTCTTGGGCTTTTTTAATCAGTGACTCTGGGCTAATGACTGTGGCCTTATTCTTGGCTGCCCATGGACACACAGAGAAGGTGTGAGCAGACTCTTCAGATAAATCACAGTGCATTAGGTTATTGCATTGGATTCTAACATAGCCCACCTCCCCACAATTATCACAACGTGGGATATTACAAGTGCTTGAAAGGTGGGTACAAGATCCACACTTGTAGCAGGCACGTGGTTGCCTGGAATAAAAACAAACACTCATATCTCTTCCAAACAAAAATGAGTTAGGTATATGCTCAATTACATTATCTTCCTGCCTCAGTTTAACCTTGTATTTCCTCCCTCCCATCAAGAATTGTTTTGAATCTAACAAGGCTTCAGATGCGCGTAAAACCTTGCACATTTGTGCCAACCAATATGAAATGCCTTCAACATGTACCCCTTCATTTCGAAACATAATTGTTACAAATTTTATAAGGGGGTTTGTCAGCGGAATTACCAAAAATGGGGACCATAAGGGAAAGAATTTAAGTGAATTATAGCATTGCCAAAATAGATCCAATAAATAAGAACAGAAACTAATATTGTAATTGTCTTCTCCTGATATGTTGATGAAAGCAAATACTTCCTGAGGAGAAAAGCAGTGGGATTCTTTAAGTAGGAATTTTCCCACATATTGTCAGTCTGGTCTAATATCCAGTCCACCTTTATATCAAATTCGTACTGCATTATGATATGGCGCAGCTTCCTTCTTTGACTTTGAGAATAAATCTGACAACAGGGTTTTTTTGGGGGGGAGGGGGTGTTCTCTCATCCTACTCCCCCTTCTTATCCTCAACATACAGAAAGATCTGGTCCTGCATAGTCCATTCCCTTGTTCCCAGGTTCTGATCCCACCTCTTTGTCAATAGCCAATTCCTTTTGAGGGCTTCTGAAGCCTTTTCCACTCATTTCAAAACTTTTCCTATCATCCAAGATTTTATTTAAGGTTGTTCATACATCCAGTTCACTCAAATCTGTATGATTAGTGGGTCTCCATTCAGGGTTTTTTGGGTGTAAGGGATCATTCCAATCCGGATCAGGAAGCCACTGGCAACTTTCAGTCTTGGTCCACCCAGCCTCTTTTAGGGCTTTTTCTGGAGACCAGGTATGGAAAGGATTGGTAGAAATCGGTTGAACTGAAAATGCGTTTCTAATAGCGCCCGCAGTTCTTAAGGGGTGCTGTTCTTTTGTGCCTTCACATTCCCCTCCCCTTTCCATGTATGGGCCCAAGAGATACCTTATTGTCCATATTCCTATTGGCCAGGGTAAGTGCAGCACTTTTGAATTTTTTCTCATCTTGAGCTTTAAGCAGCCCTTGGTGTCTGGCAGAAAATGAGAAGACTGTCATTGCCTCATTTTGAGTAGTACAAACATAATGGAACCAGTACATTTCTCTCTGCTATCTCTCTGAACAGTCCAGGACGACCCCACATCATCACCCATTTCACATTTCAGCTCTATCCCTGGGCTCATTTCTTTGATGGAACAGTGTTTTACACTTTCCTGTCTTTTTTTAACAAATTCAGAGTTGCTCCCTTAGTCATCGCCCTTGCCTATCACAAGGCTAAGATCGTACACTTTCAGCTTTTGGCACTCACTATGAGTGATTGTATTGCCAGTCGCATTGCTTACAACAGTGATCCCCACAATAATATTAGTAGAGTGTACCTGGAGTAATTCAGTTCATATCAGCACCTCACTTGCATCTCTTGCTGCTGTGTCACTGTTTCCTGTGTCAGAACGACCACACCCAGCGTCAGGCAAGGCCGTTGCTTGTAGCTTTGCAATCTCTGCACACAACAGCGCTTTATTCTGGGCATGTCTTTGTTCCTCTTCTTGTAGAGCAGGCATCACAAATTCCTCTGCATCAATTGCAGTGAGGTCTTCAGTGGATATAAAAACATCTTCACCTTTTTCTCCATCTAAGTCTTCCACCACAATCAGATTCATATTCTCAACTCCTTGGACCAAGAACTTTGAGGATTTATTTTATTTAGTTTTTGTTGACCAGGTAAGTGCACTAGACAAATCCTGCCTATTTTCAGGCATGACCCGGGGGAGGGGGATACAGATGAATGCCAACTGACCTTGAACCAGATTAAGCTGTTGGTGGTATTTTTAGTGAATGAGGAAAATTTGGCTAGGACACCGGGGAAATTACCCTACTCTTTTCGATAAGTGCCATGGGATCTTTAACATCCACCTGAACTACCACCAATCCAGGCAGATGGGACCTCGGTTTAACGTCTCATCCAAAAGACAGCACCTGGGATATTAACCCAAGTGCCAGATGTGGGAACTGAACCCACAGCCCTCTGATCTTCCAGCCTCAAAGGCAAGTGTGCTACCTACTTACTCCCCTGTCTCTGCCACATCCATGTTATCCACTGCTTTACCTGAACTGGCCATCCACACAATGAACAAGGGTTCCCCATACAGCTCAGTAGGGGAATTTCCATGGTGTCCTGCCCAAATTTCCCCCATTCACTAAAAATACCACCAGCAGCTTAATCTGGTTCGAGTAAGGATTTATGCCATGTTACAATTTCAGTTGGTTACCATCTGTACCCCCCCATCACCCCAGAAAAAGGGACTTCTAGTCTTAGTGGGCCAACCCGGTCAACAAAATTCAATGAATAAATAAATACCCCCATTATGCCGTATGGATTCCATATAAATCCAAATCATTCAAAGGCCATCTTGACATATAATTTTAATACCTAACAGCAAATCAGAACCATTTTCCTGATAAAAGGCTGCCAACATATTACATTTAAATAAACAACAAAATCACAAGTAAGAAACTAGTGGCTTGTGAAAAATCTACAGGGATTTATACAGGAATTTTATGCTGCCTCTACAGGGAAAATACAGGAAAAATGAGAGCTTGTTACAGGAAAATGGTTATTTGGATCTGGGAGCACTGTGATGATTGTGACAAAGCAGCACTATATGGCACCAACAAGAAAATTACTTTAATCATTTGATAGCTCTTCACAGCCCTATTGACTTTGGCTAGAACTTGTTTTCTTACAGCAGCAATAAGAAAGGGATCGGGTACTAGGGACTGGCAATTAGTTGCAGCATCAGGGGCCTCTGACATCCCAAATTCTAAAGTCTAAACCCAGGATCTGCACATTCCAAAACAGCAGCAGACTATCTAAAAAGTTTCAGTTTTCTCCACTTACTGTATTGTTGAGGAACTCACTTGAAATGTCTGCTCTGAACATGCCTAACAGAGGACATGAAGCCCCATATCTATGATTAAAAAAGCTGGCCTTCCACTGCCAATTTTTTTGTCACTTAACTAATACAATCTGTCTACTCTCTGCAAACTTGACTAGGAGGCTACTGCATTCATTTGTAATTCTGCTTGCAATTATTGTCAGAATTGGGGATTGGACCATTTTGCAGAAATATCCCTCCTTTCAATGCTATTAGATAAAGCATGATTAAAAATAGAAAAAAAAACATGGTATGTTCTTTTTATTATGATGGTATGCATGAAAACAGTGTAAGAAGGTTTGCAGATCAAGCTCGGAACATATTTATTTATTTTAAACTGAAGCCTTAAGTCTGTTTATGTGTGCAATTTTTAGCCAGTGCTGCATCTGTTGCCAGTAGTTTTAGTTAGTGGTTGTACCATCTACCCTATCCAGAACTCTTTTCTTTTAATGAGGTTCATAGTGGAATACTGGAGGTCTCAATCTCCATTGCTGACAAGCGGCTACCTATGGGGATGCATTATGCTGCAGCATATTGCACTTGCTATTTATTTATTATTTATTCTATGTGTAATCATTTATTTTTGCTGAGCAGGCATATTGATTAAAATCCAATTCCTATAAATAACTGGAGTTTACAGGACCCTATGTTTTACCTCTGCCACATGCCCCACAAAGTCTAAGGCTGGCTCTGATCCTGGAGTGCCAAAAGGTTGAAACAAAGTACTATCTTAAGTCAGGTTTATTAGAATGCTGTACAGTATGTGAGCCTTTTCTATTTTTCAGTTCAACAAAGCAGAGGCATATTTTCCAGACCTGTAATCTGTCAATGCTTCACAACTATAAAGGTTGCTTTTTCACCTTATGAACATAACAGGTCTTATTTATGAAATGTCCAAAATGTAATTTTTTGGCACTAGTGTGAAAAAACATTTTGGACAGGATTTGAAAAATGACACATGTCATGTTCATGATATGGGGTAGAAAATGGCTATGTTGAAAATGTTGGGGCACTATCTGGCAAAAAAAAACAATGCTAGGAGTAAGCATTGAATAATTTCAACATTTGTTCATAACTGTCATTTGCTGAGATTTTGACCCCACATTTTCAACATAGTCTTATTAAGACCCTGCCTTATGATCAAGGCAAGTGGAATTATTTAAATCCTGCCTGAAAAGTGATTTTTGCAGAGTGACTGTGAAAACATGTTTCAGAGGGGATATGAAAACTTACACCTGCCTTGTTCATGACGGGGGATAAGAAAAAGGCTATGCTGAAAATCTGGGGACAAAATCTAGAACAAATATCAAAGTTACAAGAAAATGCTGATGAAGTTCAACATTGCTTCATAACTTTGTTGTATTTTTTAAGTGTAGAACCTAGATTTTCAACCTAGTCTTTTCATCATTCCACCTAATGATCAAGACAAGTGGATTTTCTTTTTAACTCCCATCCAAAATGTGATTTTACAGAACAACACAGAAAACCCCTTGGGGGATGGTTGAAAAATGTCACCTACCTGGTTCGTGAGGTGGGGTGGAAAAGGACATGTTGAAAATTTGGGGTAAAAATCTTAAATGACAAAGTTATGAGTGAAAGTTCAAAACTCATTAAAAAGACATTACCTGAACTTTCTTTGTTTTCAGTCACTTCCCAGTGGAGCTCAAAAGCAGCAGAAGATTCGAGAAGGAGCAGCACTGGGCTGGGTAGGTAAGTATTGGGTGGGGGGTGCTGAGAAGAGGGTGGGATGGGAGCATGGAAACAGAGGCATGGGGAGCAGAAGTCATTTCTTGACCATTTTTTTCTTTTACTGGTTTATAGATGGAGCATGTAGGGAGGATAAGGGGTGTGGGCGTGATACTTGGAAGTGGGAGGGTACTTCATTTTCATCAACAAGACATGGGGAAAGATCAGAATGGGTGGGATACTTGGAAATGGGAAGTTATTTTATTTTAATGGATGGGGCACATTGTAGAATTGGGAGGTTGGTGGGTTACTTGGCAGTGGCAGAGTATTTTATTGTCATGGATGGGGCACGGGGAAGGATTGGGAGGGGGCAGGATACTTGGCAGTGGGGGGGAGTTGTTTTTGTGTGTCTCCTCTCTGTATAGCAGTGGGGGGGGCTCAGAGCTGATTGTGAGCCACTCAGCTGCATGCTGGGCAGTGTCAGGCAGATGGAAGAATTGATCTGCCCTGTGATAGTAGTAACTCACTTCTTTCAACTACAGATATTTCCACAATCAGAGAACACTGTCATGATCAGCCTCACAGATCATTGGGCTGTCATGGTCAAGCCCCCTTCAGCCTCAGCAGCATTGGACCCGACACTAACACACAACTGAAACCCGTTATTGTAACAGTATGTTTGCTTTGCACATGCATAAGCAAACATAAAAAAATAAGTTTAGTTAATACTTAAATAAGTACAATCCTTTCTATGTCATATTATTTCTAGTTGAAAACCCACGATTTATGATTGTTTACATTCTCAAAAATTCATTGAAGTTGTTGGTTGTTTGTGCTGCTTCCTTTCTTAGTAGAACTGAAATGCATGGGAATGGTGCAATAACACTCAACCTTGTTGTACTTCAAATCCTTGATCTACTCTTATTGCATACACCCTGAACATTAGGAACAACCACAACAGTACAGTCACCCATGACACAGTAGTATCCTCTCTTCCCGCAGCATCATGAGTGGCTAGACTGTGTTAGGCTAGTGCATTTCCAAGTCCAGAAAAGATGCAGTGGAAGTGGATCAAAGAATATAAACAAACACATTTTTGTGTGCTGACACCAGTGGGCTTTTAAAACAAAAAAAATAATCAGACTCAAACTACCAGCTACATTAGCAATCTATACAGAATGTGAACAATCATAAGTGTGTTTTTTAATCTGCAGAAAATATGAGGCCCAATGGGATTGATAGTGTCTCTTTAAGGATGTCTTCTGAGAGGCAATTACGGTAGGGCAACTGAAGCTGCATCAGTAAAGGAATTGTGGTGTAACAGGCCACTTTTAGAACTGGATTGCTGCATAACTGACAATTATAATAGTATTTATTTTAAAGACACAGGGACTACTATGTGAAAGTACAGTAGAATTTAAGCATTTAAAAGAGTTTTTTTTTATTTGAAGGGCAAACTGTATCTAATAAAACCTAGTAATTAATAAGGCCTGAGATAAAGGGACAACTGATTATTTATACAATATTATACACTGTGCAGCAGAAGTGACATTTCAAGCTAATTTAGTTTATGTCAAAAGTATAATCAGATCATTCTTTATAAAAGGTTATTCTTACTCCCTTTCTCTTGCATAAAATATTAGACACCATTAACAGTGAAAAGATACTCAAGTTAGCTTTTGTGCTAATTAGTTTTACATTTTCTTTTCATTCTAGCCAGTATATTGTGATGAATCACAAAGGTTTCATGCAGGCAACCAATTCAATGCTGACAAATGTAATTTTGACTGAGTCGGCACAAATGTCCTGGTAATTCAGTAACTAAATAATGATTGTTCTGAAATAGATTGTGATTAATTACAGTCTGTAGAAGTTTATAGATTCAAAACGGTTTCCATTTTTAAACAAGCTGGGAGTAATATGTTGTTAAATCCATTAATAATGAACTGAGAACTTAGCACAAACACCTAGCTGTAAGTTAATATTAAAATAGCATTACTTGTTAAATTGTAGGTTATGTTCATTCTGGCCTCATCAAAATCCAATTGCTGTCTTGACAGCTTCAAACCAGCAGTGTAATTTGTACTGTTAAGAAATGTTGTAGTTTTATGACTTCTAAAATGGACTGGTGCCTAATATAGTACTAGACTATTTTAATTGGGCTATTTTAATTCTTTCTTTTTGCTTCTGTGAATAAGGTTATTTTATTTTTATTTTGTTTTTATTTTTTTGTTATATTGTGCGTCAATACATCTGTAATGGAGAGAGGCGATGTAAATTCCAATAATGTAAACAAGTGGAAACATTATCTAGTCTATAATGTGCATAAATATTTATTTATTTTTATTTATTCAATCTTGGATTACAAAGTACCTTTGAGCACCAAGCAGCTCATTTACAAAGGTTCCACATCAATGGGGGAGAGATTACAATCAGACAAAGGAAGAACAAACATAATACTGTTACAACATATAAAGTCAAATGATAATACAATGATAATTTACAGTGATAAAAATAAACTGAAGGAGGAAGTCAGGAATTAGGTAGGGAGGAGGGGATAATTAGGAAGGTGGGGAAAGGGAAGGTAGTAGTGCTTTATTTGGATAGAATGGGAAAGTAGCAGCCAGGGGCTTTGTCAGTGTTGTTTAGAAGGGAGGTGGGAGGTGGGAGAAGGAGGGTAAAGGTAAGAGGTGGCAAAAGGGGGTAGTGGGAGGAGCAGGGGCTGGGAAAGTGGTGGCTAGAAGGCCTAGTAAGTGCAGTGAGGTGAGGTCAGGGGGAGAAGAGCAAGGGAGAGGTGGAAGTAATTGCAGTAGTGGAATTAGGTGTTACAGTTGCAGGTGCTTTCAGTTATGAGATGCTGATGGAGCATTTGATTAAACTGAACAAGTTTAGGTAGCATACTCAATTCACAGTACAGGTCATTAAACCAAAGAGGCTCTCTGTACAGAAAGGATCATTGGTACTGAACAGTCCAATGACGGACAAGAAGGAGGTCCAATTCCAAGTGCAAGTGTGTTGGGTCTGGGGGATTTGTTTAACAGGCAACCAACGCCCGGTGGCAAGAATCCAAGAAGCACCTTTTTGGTGAGAAGGCATGTTTGGTTTTTGATCCTACCACTTAGCTGAAGCCATCCAGCTTGAACGTATAGCTCACAGGTGTGAGTGAGGTGAGCAGCACCCATAATTAACCTACATGCCTTTTCAGAGCAGCAGTAAGTCTTTTGAGTGATGTGGTTGATGCAGCACCATATATGACTAAGCCATAATCAATGACCAAGAGAACCGAACTATAAACTGCAAGATTCAGAGCTTCTGGAGTCAGACTCTGTCTGTATCTATAGAGGAGCCCATTCCTGGTATTGACATTTCTAACAACATTTTCTATGTGAGGCACATAGGTGAAGTGACTATCCAGAATTACACCCAGGTACTTGAAGTGCTGAATTTGTTCAAGCTGGGCTCCTTGGTTATTTGTAACTGTGAGTGCATGTGCCTTATACTTATGTTGATAGGATGAAAACAACAAGATTTTTTTTTTTGTAGTTTAGCACCAACGTGTGAGTATTAAACCATTTCTCAGCTTCCATGAAACCAAGTTGGAGATTGCATACAAGTATGTTGGGATCTGGGTGGCTAGTAAAGATAACAGCATCATCTGCATAGAGGAGGGTACACTGATTAAAGGCAGATGGCAGGTTGTTCAGGAAGATACTGAACAGGAAAGGACCCAAGACTGAGCCTTGTGGTACACCAGACTGGACAGCCCTCTGTTCTGAGACTGTATTAGATATCCTCAGCCTCTGCAGGCTATCACCAAGGTAACTTCCAAACCATTTCAGTGTGCTTGGAGAAATATAGCTAGAAGGTACTTATAAATCATACTTCTACCTCATCATCAGAAAGCACAGTATGTAGAAGAAAAGGGAAGTGAATTTCTACAAATGATCATGTCAGGGTTGACAAGCACACCAGTAATGCTGTTGAAATTATTTGTGCTGAGATGCCCCACACTAAATTCAGTGTTTGTGGAACAGCATTGAAGCAAATAATTATAATAATTTGTACTGTCAATATCCATGTGTTAGAAATGAGCTGCTACTAAATAGTAGGGTAGCCAAAACCAATAGTTTCTCCATTACCCTGCAAAACCCTCATTAGTTTCATACTACAGTAAGCTCTGGAAAGTTATACACTCCATTTTTGACTTCTTCCGCAGCCTACTACCCCAGTATTTAAGGAGGTTAGCTCATTCATCTCCAATTCTTTTTTTTTTTGAAATTCAACTTTATTAAGGTTTTCTCCCAATACAGAGCAAGATGCAACAATACAGGACAATCCAAGCATCAATATCAATGCGTGACAATGTAAACATATCCAGCTACATTATCAGGAGCACCATGCCCTCCCTCCCTTCCCTCCCTCCCCCCCAAGCAGACAGAATCATAAAATGATGCACCACATCTTTAAACATCCTTAGCATGATATTAAATAGTTAAGGGGGAATAAGCACCTGTCTGAAGTAGATACAACTCAGGTAGCTTTTCCCAAACCTTATCATACTTTAACAAACAATTTTTTAGATTTGCACTGAATTTTTCCATGTTCAGATTAAAAAGCAACTCCTGTAACCACTCTGTGTAAGTGATTAAATCTCCACCCATCCAATGTCTCAAGACAACCTTCTTGAGTGACGCTGAAATGATGGCCATATACTACCGTCTGGCTTTAACCTTAATTCCAGAGTAATCCCCCAATAAACAAATCTTGGGACTAAATAAGTGATCAAGCCCTAGCAAGGGGTCTGCTCATTCTTTAATCTTCTCCCACAGTAATTTAACCCTAGGACACTCCCAGAAAATATGAAGTAGTGTCCCACCCTGCTGACGGCAATAATTGCATTTTGGGTCAGAAGTACGACGATCTTATGCAACTTTTGTGGGGTCCAGAACATGTTATTTAGAAATTGAAGTTGCTTGACTCTCAGCCTATCCTGAGATATATACCTATAGATGTGCCACCAGATTGCATTCCAGTCGCTCCCCGGGTCTCCAAAATCAGTGTTCCAGTAATGGGGGGTGCCATTAAGTTGCTGAAATGCTTGCTCCAATAAGCATATATAGAATCTGGAAACTACATGCGGCTCCCAAACAGTTCTAGCAAGGATCTCAAATAATTCTTCAGGTGGCTGAGACCTGACATGTTTCCTAAGAGATTGTACCAGCAGATGCCTGAGCTGATAAACTCTAAAGATATGCCCTGGGGCAATACGAAACTTGTTAATTAAAGCCTGTACAGAGAGACAATCCCCTTCCTGAAAAAGGTCTGAAATCCTGAGATCCTTCATCTCAGGAAGCAAAGATTCCTGAATCATTTTACCCCCAATTTTTAAATTTGAATTTCGGCACAGGGGTTGATTCCTGTCTTTACTGGGGGAATATTTTAAAAATGAGCACAGTTGTGCATGGATTCTTAAAGATGTTTTAATCAGGGTGGGAAATAATTCCCCAGATAGGGACTTCGTTGAAGCATAAAGGAGTGCAGTCAGATCAAACCCACCTCCTTTATTAACTCCACCTCTAACTTAACCCATGAGGGGACATAAACAGATGAAGAGTACTCTATGGGAGCTAGCAGCCATCTTAAATACTTGCTTACACTACTTGCCCAATAATATAATCCCAAATTAGGTAAATTTAACCCCGCCTTCTCCTTGGTAGCAGCCATCTTATTATAAGCTCTATGTGGAGTCTTCCCCTGCCAGATAAATTCTGAAATTATTGCATGCATATTCTTGAACCAGCTGAACGGCAACCACAAGTTCAGCATGGTTAGTGGGTACAATACCCTAGGTAATATATTCATTTTCATCAGGTTAACCCTACCCCATAAGGATAACGGGAGTTTGGCCCACCTAGCTAGATCTTGTTGAATGGTATTCCTTATCGAGTCTAGGTTTAATTGTACCATCTTGGAGTCACTACGGGCCAAAACGACCCCTAAGTATGTAAGCTTGGATGGGCTCCACTGTAAACCAAGCACTGTAATCTCTGACTTGAGCACCCTGGAATACAATGGGAATACTAAGGTTTTTTCTCTATTGATTTTATAGTTAGAAAACTTGCTGAACTCCTCTATAAGCTCCATAACCACTGGTATAGTGGTGTTGGGGTGGGTTAGATGAAAAAGAACGTCGTCTGCATATGCAGAAAGTTTAAACTCATGGGAACCTATTTTAATTCGTTTGACTCTAAGGTCCCATCTTATTTTTGCAAGAAAGGGTTCAAGGTAAAGATTAAAAAGAAGAGGTGAGAAAGGACATCCCTGTCGAGTTCCAGCACACAGAGGGAATGTTGAAGAAAAAAACCCATTGCAGTAAATCTGTGCACTCGGTTGACTGTACAGAGAAAAAACGTTCTTAACAAAAGAGGGGGGAAGTCCAAATTTTATCATTGTCAAATATAAGAACGGCCAATCCACCCTATCAAATGCTTTTTCTGCGTCTATCGACACCTCATCTCCAATTCTTGCTGATGTGGCCTCTGCTTTTAATAATTTCACAATGGTGTCCTCATGTTGTTCCCCAGTACCCCATTTTCCCTGCTCTTCTTCCAACCCCCTCCTCCCTCCCCCATGTCCCGCCTTCTCTGATCCCCCCCTTATTACCCCCTGCCACACTCTTCCTGCCCTTTTGTCTCTTAGCCCCTCCAAAAATAACAGCAAATCTGGGGTATACTCTGTAACAACTTCTTAGCTCCAGCTATTGATGTATCTATCTTCTTCCTCCTCCTCAAGCTCACCAGTCTTCTTGACAGTATTCCTCAGTCCTGGAAGTGCCCCAATCCCTCAGGCTCTGGGAACTTTGCAAAACAACATAAATACATACCAGTACTACAAATCAATAATTATCTACAGACTAATATTTAAAGTCGGTGCAGTATCTCGTAGGTATATGCAAAGTATGCTATTAAAAATAGATGATGTTGTTTCAACCCACTCTTAAACACTTCTACTGAGGATGCCTCCCTAAGTTTGCATGGTAGTCGGTTCCAGAAAACAGGCACCACCACTGCAAATGCCCAGTTCTAGAATTCTATCCTGAAACAGATGGATCATGGTCATCTCAACTCTGCCGTCATTACTGACCAGCTCAAGGATTTCAGCACTGTGACCCACCATCTCTTACTTTAGAAGCTTGCATTTGCAGGACTTTCGGATCTTATGGCCAGCTGGTTTTACTCTGCACTGTCTGGCAGTTTCAAATCTGTTCAAGTGGGTGATTCCCTTTCTATTCTGAGTCTAGCCCTGTTCTTTATCTTTGTAAGTGACTTCCCCTCAGTATGTGTCTCCTTTCACATTCCTATGTACATGAAGAACACCATGCATCTTTTGTTTCTGGTGCCTCTGCCCAAGCTGGAGGATTATCTGCATTAATACTTTGTTAACTGCCTGAGCTGGTTCTGCTCAACCTCTTGCTAACTGAAAAAAGGCAGTCTCCATGACCTTGCTAGGTTTAAAAAAAGGCTTCATACCACTGGATGCCTACTTTCTTTAAGAAGTCTTCAACTTATATACCTACAGTAAGCATGTGGCTCAGTTATTCCCTTGATTTCTCCTTCAACATTAATGCCATCCTTAAAAAAACCTTTCCCTAAGCTTGGTGTGCTTTACTGCAACTGAGCATGCCTACAATTTTGAGATTGCTGAAAGATTGTCCTAAAAATGTTTGCAATATTTGATTTTTCAGGTTTGGTATGCAGTACTGCCTCTAAATCCTCTACTGACTGGCTGTGCCCCTTTTCTTACTTCTTCTGCTTTACACTTAGCTCCCCTCCTTGCACCCACCACTGCTTCCTCCATGCTACCCTCTCCTTTCTCTCTCTTGACTCCTAGAGGCTATTGACACGTGCTACAGTACCTTCCTTATCTAATTCTGATTCCGCACCCTCCTGTGCTATTGTATTTCTACTCTCTCCTAACTCCATCACCACCTGCCTTTCTATTCTCATTGGCCTTTGATTCTTGTTTCTTCCACACCTGCTTTCTGCTCCACTCCATTGCTTTTCTCATTTTAATTCCACCTCCATTACCAATCATTACACATCTGTCCTTGCAATCTGTCCTAATAAAAATTATAATTGATCAACTATTGCCTACATTTTAGTATTTTCCTGGCACCAGCATCTATGTTTAATCATCTTTATCTTATTTTGTTTAATTCATACGATATGTAAAATCCTTTACATTTTTATTTTTATCACTCTATAGTATTTATGTCAGCACATTCAGTTTTGTACTATATCCTCCTATTCTGTACCCCCCCCAAAAAAAAAGATGTACTAGGGTGTGAGCTTTGGTTCTGTGTGTCTATTCCAGCCAACAAATTGCAAATAAAATAAAGTACATACTACAAAATATAAGCAAACTCATTGTATTTTGAAAAATATTAAAGTCTTAAATTTAAAAAATGACTTGCAAATGTTCTGGGGTCTGCAAGGTGATATCAGACTGGTTGTCCATCCTGTTCAACCCTGCCCTCATTGCAGTTAAAACTAGGCTATTTCAAAATTCAGCTGTGGCATGTACCCTGTCCCCTTGCTTGTTTGGTCTTATACCCAATAATCTTATACACCAATAGAAACTTGCTTAGCCTGATTCTGAACTTATCTACAAGCTTCAATAGCCTCCTCTGATAGTGTATCTCACGTGTTACTACTCTTTAAGTGAAAAAGCTTTTACATATACAATACAGTAACACTAATTTAAGATTGAAAGGGACTCTAGGTCAACAACATCCACCCCTCCTGTTTCACAGTCATGGATAATATGTACTTTTAATTAGTGTTTTTTTTTTTTTGCATCCTCCTACGTTTGAAAAATACTTACTTGATGATAGGATCATTTTGTCTGACCTCATTGCAATAGTCTGTGCTACTTATTTAACTATAAAAAAGTCCCTTGGTCCACTCTACTAGTCTCCTTCAAAGTTTTGAATACTGTACTACTTTCAAGCCCCTCTTCTCTTCTCTTCTCTTCTCTTCTCTTCTCTTCTCTTCTCTTCTCTTCTCTTCTCTTCTCTTCTCTTCTCCAGTTTGAGTATTTGTAAGTGTTCTAATCTCTCCCAGTAACTCAACCTCTCTTACTCTGTAATCATTTTTTTCTCGGTGCTATGCCCGAACTGCCTTTGCTAACTTTTTTTCTTTTATGAGACTCAATGAATAAATTTGCTCAGCTATGGGTTAGTCCAGAGGAAATCCCCTGGGCCCACCCTCTAATGTTATAACTTCTTATTATTCATAACCCCAAATTTTTGCTGGCCTCTGTTCTGGACCATTCCAACTTAAAAAGAATGCAAATAACTGATAAAAGTCTACCAAATATCCTTACTTTTTTGTTTACATTTATTTTCACATATATAATGTAATTTTTCTACCATGAAATAATCAACTAAGCAAGCTAATCATTTTGAGAAAGGTGGGGAGGCTATATCCTTCCAATGTTGTAGGAAAACCTTCTTGGCAATAATCATGGTAAAGTTAATAAAGTGAATCTTATTTATGTCAAATCATCTATGATCAGAGAAGGAGTGAGATGCTGGACTGCTGAGCAGCTGAGTTCAGTTCAAGCTGTTCAAGACTTCAGTGTTTTTGCAAATATATTGTTACACAGACTATAATGTGCTACTAGTTAACATGAGTTTTGAGCATAAAATGCCCACTAGTGTGGTGGAGCAATTTATCTCCCCAATGTCAGTGCTGTTAGATCAATGACAACATCCTGTTCCTGTCAGCCTGGTGAGTAATTGTAGGGCAGTTAGCTCAACAATGTCTTCCACCCTGCAGGGTAATGTGCTTATGACCCCTGGTGCAAAGCCTAAGACACCAGCACAAACATGTAATGAAGCATATTTACCTGAAAATCCTGATCCACAGCTCAAGTCTCATTAACTGATTAGTCAATTGTCAGCAAATTTCTTAACTCTAAGGACTACACTTTGAAGGGTCACTCTTTTGATACAGTGCTCAAATGGCTAGAGAGATCTGACCAGTACTACCATGCACAAATGCAGAATATAGCTTTTATGCAGCAAGAAATAAAACAGCTCAAAGATAAATAAAAGGCAGTTAACGAACTGAAAAGCAAAATTGATAAATTGGAATCTAAAACTCAAGCTCATGAGTCTACTATACATGGGGTGGTGAAAGAGAAATCAATGTCTAGAAAATTGTAAACTTGTGAAACCAAATGAGATATATAAATATAAGATTGGTGGGACTACCAGATATTTTGGACAAAGAGTTCTCATATATTAGATACCTTGTTAAGGATGTTCTGATTTTGACCTTTGACCTCCCACCAGAACACCTCTCCATTGGGTAAAGTACTCCAAATTTATAAAAAGTATATACAATTATCTCTCCCATTCTCAGTCCCTATTTTTATTGCAGGGGCCTATTGCTGCCCAGGCACCAAATCCTCGCAGGTTACTGACCTCATCTCTACCATAGTTTCCCACACCTCCTCAGGTGAAGTCTATGTCATGGGTGATTTTAATCTAAACTGGTTATCCCCTTTCCTACTCAAAGTAAAAAAACAACAATGCTGCCCATGATTTAACCCAACTCATCCTTGAACCTAGTAGGATAAACTCGAAAACAAGCAACCATTCCTTAATTGACTGGGCTCTCACTTCCCACACACAATCTGGAGTGTTATCGGATGCTCTGAGTGACCATCGCATGACCTTCCTAGTACACAGAATTCACCATACCAAAGTCCCCCACAAAACCTTAGTGACTCTCTCATACAAATCCATGCAGCTTGGGCCACTTCTACTTGACCTATCATGCACAAACTGGTCCCCTGTAACCTCAGCGAACACAATCGACGTAGCTGCAGAATATTTCAAAGGTAAATTTCTCAAAGTTTGGAACTGGCATGCCCCTCTACTTAAAGTTAGAGTCCATGGGAACCACCTTCCTTTGGTCACACTGGAACTCATAGCATGCCAAAGAGCAAGGGACCAAGTCTGGAAGCAACACAAAATCTCCAAGCTCCTTAAAGACTACAACTATTGTCAGCTTTGCAACAAATGCACCAAAGCCACTCATTTGGCTAAAGCTGACTACTTTTCATCAACCTTTCAATTGAACATAAACAGACCCTCAAAATTTTGGAAAGTCATTCACTCTCTCTCTTCTCCCCCCTTTCTTCTCCTCCTACCCCCTTCTCACTATAAACAACACTATTACCTCTGACCACTTCAGTGTTGCCTCTGAATTTAATTATTTTTTCAACTCCTGTGCCTCTACCCTTCTATCCTCCTTACCATTTCTTCAGTCTGATCCTCTCCCTAACTCACCACACACCTATCCCCAGCCTCTTCCTTTCTCATTCACTAACATCCTCCCCCTCTGACACCCTGGATGCCCTGCTCACCTTAAACCCTTCTAAAGGCAGTTCACCTGATGGGCTGGACCTCAAGCTGCTTTACCTTTCTGCTATGGCTATCTCTGCCCCACTGACAGTGCTACTCAACCGCTCATTCACATTGGAAGCTATTCCCTCTGTATGGAAACATGCCATTGTTCTTCCCTCCCTAAGGGCTGTGACCCATCCTTCCCTGGGAACCATTGCCCAATATCCCTACTTCCCACCCTCGCTAATCTGCAAGAACACCTAGTTCTTACCCAACTCTCTGCCTATCTCTCTCACTCTAACTTTTTCACTCTCTTCCAATCTGGCTTTCATAAAAAACACTCCACCACCACCTCCCTGATTTGGCTCACTGACTCCATCCTCACTGGGATGGACAAAGGTCAAATCATGTCCACCATCTTTGTCAACCTAGTCAAGGCTTTCAACACTGTCTCCCACTCTATCCTGTTACACTCTCTCTCTCTCTCTCTCCGCTGCAGGCTTGTTGGCTGCTGCCACAAATTGGTTTCTTGCCTACCTGGTAGGTCAGACCCAGTCAGCTAGAATAGCATATTCTATATTCTTACCCCTCCCTGTCAACACAGGGGTCCTGCTGGGATGAGTGTTGGGCCCCATACTCTTCTCCATCTTTCTCAATGACTTGCTGTCTGTCTGCACATCTACCTCTATTCATATGTATGCAGATGCCGTGGTCCTTTACACCTCCAGCCATTCCCTCACCAATGTTGCAACCAGACTTCAGAATGATTTCAACAATGTTCAGTGCTGGTTTTGCTCACATCAGCTTTCCTAAGTGCCAAGGAGACTGTCACCATGACCTTCAGCACTAGGCAGAGACTCTCAAGGCTCCACTCCCTACCCTCTTTCCACATCCTCAATGGGATGATCCTTGAGGACACCTCCTCATTCAGATATCTGGGGGTTTGACTTGACCAACACCTCACCTTCTCTGGTCATGGGGATGCCATTCTAAGAAAGCTGTGCCCCAAGTTAGGAACACTATTTAGGAAATGGAACTGCCTCACTCTGCCGGCTAGACATGAACTTGGCAAGAAGATGATCCTCCCCATCTCTGACTACTGTGACATAGTCTACAGTGCCATGCATAATCCCTCCCTAGCCAGATTGGACACCCTCCTTAACTCCTTCTGCCACTTCACACTCAATGCTCATACCCTCACTCATCACTGTCAACTTTACCACACTTTGGCTTCACCATCTCTTGATAACAGACATCTCCTTCACTGTGCTAAATTCATCTCCAAATTCTGGTTTGACTCCTTCCCTACTTATCTCAACTCATCCCTAACAATCCTCAGTTTCCCATATTTTTGTTGTCCCATGCCATATGACTACTGTCAGCCAGGCAGCCTTCTGGTACTGCTTCTCTAAACTGTGGAATCCCCCCAGATTTGCCTTTCTTCTTCCTCTTCATCTATCTCCTCAGCCTTACACAATTACCTATCAGTGAACTGCAGCTGTAACTGAACAGACTATGTTGCATCTAAATGTGCTGTAATAGTTATCCTATTACTGCACTTGCAGACCTTCTGTTCACTATGATGTAATGGAATATACATACCAACTGTAATTTCTTGATTTCTGTTACTGCTTGTTAATTGTTCTCTACTTGGTAACGTACCCTATGCATAACTAGCACTGTATACTGTTTTGTTGTTTGCCTATGACTTATTTGTACATCTTACAATCTCCATATATTGGTAATGCATACTGTTGTGTTGATTACATTTTATTGTATGCCTTCCAATGCCCCCACCCCAGGACACACTGTGAGATAAGCAACTTGCTGCTCAGTGTGCCCTTCCTGGTAAAATTCTTAAATCAATAAATATAGGCATGCTTTTATCTATTAAGTCAACCATTATGGATACTATTCCCTTTGAATCAGATCAGGAGTTTTTATTTAATCTTGTCAAAATCAAGGGAATACTTGAATACAAGAATAATCATTTCTATCTGTTTCCAAACTACTCCTACCTACCAAATCCAGTAGACACAGATAATTTTTGGTGCATCATCAAGAAGTTCTGAATTTTCTTTGCTGTTTCCTGCTAAAGTCCATGTTGTATAGCACAGGAAAACAAATAGTGTATTTTCTTTGAGCTCAACAGTCAGTGTCCTATCTGAGAGCATTTTACTCCACTGCCTCCAACCCTGACATCTCTGGTTCTCTGACTGACTCAGATAAAGATCTTTTGGAGTCTTTTGAAAAAATGGAATTACAGTGAAGCAATTTGAAAAAGACTTGGAATTTGAAATACATTCATTTTATTTTTTTTTCTTTTAGTGGAAGGATGGAGGATCTAGAGCTTATCCATAAATATATCAATAAAAGAAATTACATTTGAGAGTTTTTATATGGATAGTACAAGTGGGTTAACAAAATAAATTAGAAAATGGTCTGAACCTTTTAAAAACTGCTATCAGTAATACTCAGTGCAATGCTTTTTTCTTTCTACTTATTTTGTTAGCCTCCCTCTACAGAAGAGTTGTACTCATATTATTTTATCTTATGTTTGTGTAGATAGTATGCTAAGAAAGTTTTTTGTTTGTTTGATGTTTAAATGTTTAAGTGTTTAATAGAATCATTAGCTTTGTATTCTTGGTCTTATTTTCTTCATAGTATAGCAATGGATGTAAACATAAGTTCTTTGAAAATACTCAAAATAAATATCATTAAAAAATCATCTAGGATCCAATAGTGCCACTGCCAACACCAAAATTCCTGGATAGAAAGGGAAATCCCTTCCAGGTATACAACCAAGGTGTGACAGAATCCCATCACAGTATTCCCAAATGTTGGGGCATAACCGCAGCATATGTAAAAGACAGGAGGTGGAGCTACCCATCATGATGAATGGCTAAGCAAGTGCTGCATACTCCCCCCCCCACTTGCATGCTAGTGAGCACACACCAGCTGTTTGCTTTTGGGAATGGTGCATCATCACTTGGATCTTGAATGAATGTTAATCTTAATTCAGAATACTGGCAGGAGAAGAGAAACAATACAGACAAAATTATACCAAGAATTTGGTTTTACAATGACACCAAGCAAAGTGCAGTCAAATGCGGTACATAGGGGAAAAACAGTAAGTCAGCCAGACAAACTGAAATGCAAACCCATTTAAAAGTGGGTAAAACAAAAATTTAATTGGCAAACTTGTAAGTCAGGCTCACTGATGGAGAATTCTGAACTTCCCATTGAAAATGTACCTTACTCAAGTGAAGCCATGAAAACCACTATCCCTCTGATTTTTTTAATGAAGTCCCATTCAGCCATTTCTAAACAACAAGAGAAGAAAGTGGTCCTTACCTCCCCCAATGGTCAGCAAGCTTTTGAGGAAGGAGATTTGGGAGAAACTACAGAAAATTTGATGATACGGCATCTTTCCTCTGCAGCTTCTCAGTATCCTGATTCAGGTGAGAGTCCTGGACCATCCCCCCAGACCTCAACCTCGCCAAATCAAGAAGGCTTCCTGCAAGTTGTGAAACACCTGTGATGTCAGAAGCAGCAATGAGAGACTTGACTCTCAAGCTGATTTTTGGACCTAAATCTCAAGACACAAAGCTGAGTGGACCTCCTGTTGTGGCAAAAACTGGGGAGTTATGCTCATCTAACCTGAAGGAGACAGCAGCGTTCAGTGCACCTAATGGAGAGGAACAAATGCAATTTAACCTTGACATAGGTACTGTTTCTATTATCTCCAACATGGCATCTGCTGTTTAAGGGTGTGAGGGAGAGTTAAGCCCTAGTTCTAGGTGCAATATATGGCACTCTACTCAACCTCTTTTGCTCCCAGTTTTCCAACAAAGGAAAGCACTGTTTGAGTTCTCTAAAGTGACTGGGGGGCACATGGTCATGATATCCCACCACCAATATGAGCTACAATGATTGTTGGAAAAATGAATAAATGGGACACATACATACAAAAAATTGCTCCTTTGGAAGAAGAAATCGATCATGATAATGAAACTGTGCAGCAACTCATTATAAAGAACTCTCAAATAAAAAATTAATTTAAAGCTGCACAACAAAGAATCTCTGACTTGGAAGGTAAGCTAAAACTTGGCACAAAAATTTGAAATTGTTCAATTTGACACTTAAAACAAAATGGTGGATATCGAGGCAAGGGCAAGAAGGAGAAATGTCTATATTCTGGAAGTCCCTGAGCATACCTCTCAACTGTCCCTGATTTTCAGGGATGTCCCTGATTTTACCTCAAAATGTTTCTCTGTCCCTCGTAAAAGTTGTGTTTTTGTTGCAGAAGAGTGGAGATTAAAATCACAAAATAATGTCAAACATTAAAGATTCAGACTTGTTCTTCTTCAGAAAATGCATCTTAACACAAATCCTCTTATTATATCAGCATTCTGAATGAATAGTATCAATTCTTAAGATGTGTCCCTGATTTTGGGTCTGTGTCCCTGATTTTTTTAAGCCTTGTCCCTGATTCAGGAGGCAGGAGGTTGAGAGGTATGTCCCTGAGTCCTGCGATATGCAAAAAGGATGAAAAAATCTTTTTCCAAAATTGCAGCTGCCTATTTAGATGAGGACCCTGCAGATATTAAGTTTGATATAGACAGAATTCACAGGGTTTACCAACAGAATAAAAGCCAAAGACAAACTCAAGGGCCCCCACACTCCATTGTTGCTAAATTCTTCCATTCTGAGTAAAAAGATCAGTTAATGCAGGTTTTTTACAAGAAAAAAAGCTTAGCTTAATGGGGACCTCTGTTTCTATCTACAGTGACTTACCTATGGACTTAGTCCAAGAGAGAAAGAAATATGCTCTCATGAGGAAAAAACTGTGGAAAAATAATATTTGAACAAACATCCTTTACCCTGCTAAATTAAAAGTTTTTATTAATGGTGTTGGTTATACCTTTAATTCACTAGAGAAAGGTGATAAAGAGCTGCTGAAGAAACTTCTGAATATATGTAATTAATGCTGATAATATTGATAATGTTTAACACTGTTAAACTAGTACTGATAGAACTGTTCTATACTGATGGACAGTGAGGGGGGTTGGGATGATCAGTGCTGTTAATCCAAAATTTGTCTACTTAAATCACATTGTAGAACTGAACTGGTTATGGGGTCCTAGGCAACTATGCCTTGATGTTTTGTCCTTCTTTTTTATCTTTAATAAAGATTAGGGTGAACTGCTGGGATGGGGGGACAGCAATTAATAGGGGGTAATATACTCCTCCAAGTGTTTATTGTTTTACTATCCCAGCAAAAGATTGGGAGGGGTGTTGTG
Organism: Neoceratodus forsteri; assembly: GCA_016271365.2. Classification (NCBI taxonomy): domain Eukaryota; kingdom Metazoa; phylum Chordata; order Ceratodontiformes; family Ceratodontidae; genus Neoceratodus; species Neoceratodus forsteri. Next base: position 836,290,822 of record CM028132.1, read on the forward strand.
TCAGGGGAATACTCAGTCTAGGATCGATTACTAGAGTTAATATGGGGGGGGGGACTTGTATTAAGACCCAGTCTGAGGGGATCTCTGTTAAGGAGCACTATTTTGAGAATGTGGGATAGGTCTCAAATCATTTACTGGAGGAAATTTATATGCTCACATCAATCATTAATTACAATACCTATCAATGTTTTCTCTGAAGATTTTAGTTATATACATCCATTCTAATGACTAACGGTGATCTACAGAGATGTGTCACTTTGAACGTCAATGGTATTAATTCGCCAACTAAAAGATCTTGAATCTTGGGATATTTAAAAAAGTTGAAAGCTGACATAATAGCCTTACAAGAGACCCATTTGAACAACCCAAAATTAAAAAAGTTAACTAGGAACTGGATCTCACATTTTTTTTTCAACAGGAACCTCAAAATCTGCAGGTGCTACTATCTTGTTAAGAAAAAAATTACAATTTCAACTCCAAGATAAATGGTCTGATTTTGAAGGAAGAATTTCATTAATCAAAGGTACAATTAATAAAAAGACACCGATCACTATAGGTTCAGTGTATGGCCCATTTGTTAATTATACCAAATTTACTGCTACACATACACAGAAATTAATACAAATTCAGCCTCAGAATTTAATGTCAATGGGCAACTTTAATGCTCTTAATGATCCATATTTAGAAAACAATAAAAACATCACACATCACACATCAAAATAAAAAGATGGCCAAATATTTAAAAGCTTTTTTAGTAGAGAATAATTTAGTGGACCCCTGGAGGATTAACAACCCCCAAAGTAAAGACTTTACCTTTCATGATGAAAAAAAATAAAAACTTTTCTAGACTGGACTATATATTCATATCAAAAAACGTGCTTTTTAACAATACTTTCAATAAAATTCATACAATAACAATATCTGATCATGCACTGGTGGAGATGCATGTTAATCTGGCACAAAAGAAAAAGTTTAATTCTAGACCTTGGACATTTAATAATGATTTACTGGGAGACAAAATGTTGTCAATAAAATTACTTCCACTGTCCAGGAATTCTGGTATTAGAATTATACAGGGCATCAACCTGTCTCATGCTTATGGGATGCCCTTAAAGCCATGATATGAGGAATATGCATTTCCCACCAGAGGTGGTTGAGTAAAACAAAAGTTAATGAAAAAAATATATATTCAAACTAGACTAAAATAACTTGATTAATTGATTTTACTAGATTATGATACATTTGCACCAGAATGGTTTGAATTAAGTGGGAAATGGCAATATCTAATAGCTAAGGAACAAGAACATAATCTAAAAATAATTAAAACAAGTTAGATCCCTACAAAGTGACAAAACAGGTAAACTATTAGCCCATTTATTAAAAAAAGGAAAGAGGATAATATTATTGTCACCTTAAGGAATGCATTTAACCAAACAAAAATAGACTGGGAGAATTTGGCGACAATTATATCAGTATACTTTATAAATATATATAAAATATTCCTATCCATAATTTTGAGGTAATGGAATCTTTTATAAACAGCAGTAAAATAAAACCATTGCATTTACCAGAAGACCAATTTGTTATAGAAGAAATAAAAATGGCTATAAGTAAACTACCTAGTAAAAAAAGTCTTGGACAAGGTGGCTTAATGAACAAATTCTTTAAAGTATTTAGTCATCAATTGGCTCCACGATTATTGAGGATGATGCAGGAATGGGTAGATGGGAAGGGGACCATCCCTGAATCAATGTTAAAAGCAAAAATAATTCTATTACACAAAGAAAATAAACCGAAAGATCTACCCAGTAGTAATCATCCTATAGCTCTATTAAACAGAGACTATAAAATTGTAGGAAAAGTTATTGTTAATAGATTATTGCCAGTGATCCCCCTTCACTTCCACCCAGACCAAAAATGTTGTTTTCCAGGTTGAACTGCGTTGACAGCAATTAAAAAGGTCCAGCTATACAATGAATATGTCCAAGGCCTACAAAATTATTTTTCTGCATGGGCACTAGATGCCAGTAAGGCTCTTGTTTGATCAACAGAGAATGCATGCTATATGTTCTGAAGAAGTGGAACATCCCTAATAATATTCAAGTGATCATACAAACCCTTTACAGTAATCCAACAGCTAATATCTTAATCAACGGCATATCAGAGCCGGAAATATCTGTGGGGGCGGAGGTATGTCAGGGATGCCCTCTGTCACCCTTAATGTTCGTTTTATGTTTGGAACCATTATTGAATACAATAAGGGATTGTCCAGAGATCAAGGGAATAAACACATCAGGTCAAGACATTAAAGTCAGCATGTTTGCTGACAATACTTTGTTGATTTATATCTATTATAAGAAATAGTGATACAGTACTTACTGCTGGCTGCAAAAAGAATATGACAGTAAATTGTTTACCTGGAGCAAGAGTTGGGGACATCAAACTGCATCTGCCCAAATTGTTACTAAAATCTTCAAAATAAAAAGTGGTTGTGCTCCATGTGGGAATCAATAACGTAGGTAGGGAGCATGAAAAAGATATTGTGGAAGAAATATTGGAATGTACTTAAGTAATAAAGACAGGGAGACACATACCAGTTACATCAGCATTACTACCAATCTTCAGTTGCAACCCGGAAAAAAATAGCACCATTCAAAGAATTAATAGTAGGATATCAAATAGGTGTGGCGTTAGGAATATTGTTTTTATAGACACCTGGGAGAAATTTATTAACAAAAAAATCTTTGTAGAAGGGACGGGTTACATCTAAACCCCCTGGGCACAAAAAATATTGGCAACTGAAATTTAAAGGAATGCTAAGCATATATTTAAACTAGGTATGGGGGAGGAGCAGTACCCAGTGGATGAGGGACAGCAAAGCAAACATTCCAAACCTAAGTTAGGGTCAAATCATCATAGTCATCAGTGTTTCCTCCTAAATGCACATAGTTTAAATAATAAAAAAGAGGAACTTGTGGCACTCATATGTGGTGGAACTGAGGCAGATATGGCTTTTATTATTGAGATGTGGTGGACTGGGAAGGAGAACTGGGGAAGAGAGGCTCCAGAATTCACCCTCTTCCATATGGATAGATAGGGAAGGAGAGGAGAGGGAGTGACATCATATATATCAAACAAAATAAGGGCTACAGATGTATCAGAAAAGGTCAGATCAGGAGAGTTAGATCCAGAAATTATCTGGATTCAGATAATCACTTATACTCAGAAACCAGTAATAATTGGGGTGTGTTGTAGGCCACCAGGGACATCAAAAGAATTGTCAGAACAGGTTAATATAGAACTCTCCAAAGCATGTGAATTAGGTAGGGTAATACTGGTGGGGGATTTAAACTATAAGGAAATAAATTGGGTTGACCAGCAGGCCTTTAATCTTAGTAGTAAAGTATTCATGGAACTATGCCAGGAATTGGAATTGATACAATATGTAACTGCCCCTACAAGAGGACATAATACCCTAGATTTAGTTATGGCGGTGAAGGATATTAACATTATGGGATGCCAAACTACTGCACCACTAGGGGGTAGTGACCATGAGGGGGGTTGCCTCTTATACCAGCATTACATACCCTTGGAAAAAGGATGTAGGGAGGTTTTTAATATAAAGACAGCAGATAAATAAAATATACTGAAAAAATGTATACAATAAACTGGGAAGGTGTAGTGCAGGATAAAACAGTTGAGGAAATGTGGGCTACTTTTTTAAAATGGAAATATATACAATTTGTGATGAACACATAAAAAAGGTGAAGGTGTATAATAGGAAAGCAAAAAAACTAGATGGCTCACAAAGACAGTAATTCATTTAATAAATAAAAAACATGAAAATACAAATAATATAAACTAGATAGTAGTACAGTCACCTGACCAAAATATAAGCAGGCACAGATCAAGTGTAAGAAATTTATAAACAGAAATTAACAAAGGTTGGAAGTGAGGCTGGTATCCTTAGCACATAAAGATAACTCGCAAAGTTTCTACAGCTATGTGAACTCATTGAAGAAGACAAACAATAACCTATGTAGCATAAAGGAAGGGGAGGCCCAAATATCGGATCCCATTAAGATAGCGAATATCTTTAATAAGTACTTCAGTATAGTTTTTGCTACTAAATCGGTAGGGTGGTAAATTTTAACCCTAATAAAATTTTAGACATAAAAAATTTCTGCCGAGGTTATTTTAGATAAAATTAGGGCACTAAAGAACACAAATGCAGCAGAGCCAGATAACATCTCAAATAACATTCTTAAATTACTCTCTCCTAATATCGCTATCCCTTTAAATATTATTTTCCAGTGATCGCTGGGGAAGGGGTCGGTGCCAAGAGACTGGCTGACAGCAAATGTGATACCCATTCATAAAAAGGGACATACAGCAAATTGCACAAACTATAGACCCATAAGTCTGACATTGGTACTAGGCAAGTTGATGGACTCAATATTAAAAGAAGTAATAAATCTATACCTAACTGAGACTGAACAGGATGATAGGGAGCAGCATGGATTTGTGGATGGGAGATCATGTATGACAAGCATGTTATGTTTCTATGAGATCATTTCTGTAGTATTGGATAGGGGAGAGATGGTGGATTGTATATATTTGAACTTTGCCAAGGCATTTGATAAAGTACCACATTTTGAAATATTAAAATATTTGTTGGAAATTGATATGGACTATAGAGTGTTCCAGTGAATTCAGGCCTGGTTGGTGGCTAGGACTCAAAGGGTATGTATAAATAGATATTTGCCTGGGAAGATCCCTGTGACTGGGGGTGTCCCCCAGGGGTCAGTGCTGGGGCCTGTGCTCTTCAGAGTATTCATAGCATCAATAGGGAAGGGGGCAAACAGCTGGGTAAGCAAGTATGCAGATGACACTAAACTGGCCGGTAGAGTAACACAGTTAGAGGGGGCAAAGACAATACAGAAAGACTTGGATATAATCTACAAATGGGCAACCGAAAGGGGAATGAGTTTTAACATTGACAAATGCTGTGTGATCCATATGGGCAATAGAAATCCGGAACATAACTATAAGATGAATGGGTATACCCTAAGAAAGTCAGAAGTGGAACGGGACCTGGGCATATTGGTAGATCAGAAACTGAAATACCAGACTCATTGTGACAAGCAAATAATAAAAGCAAATAGAGTCTTATGGAATATAAAAAGGAACTTCAAGAGTAGGAAGCCGGCAGTGATTATGCCTTTGTACAGAGCCTATGTATGGCCTATTTTGGACTGTGGTGCCCTGGTGTGGGGACCCATAAATAAAGGGGCAGTGGTGGGGTTGGAGAGGGTGCAGAGGAGGGCTACAAGAATGGTGCATGGCATGCAGGGTAGAACTTATCAACAAAGGTTAGCAGATTTAGGACTAATGTCACTGGAGACTAGAAAGCTAGAGGAGACTTGATGTTGTGTTATGATATAATGAGGGATGATTATATGTTATATGATCTAAATCTACAGTTTAAAAATGATACAGTAGGTACCAGAGGGCACCACCTTCAGCTAAGACATATAAAGTGTAACACAAGTGGACGTATGGCCTTTTATACCCAGAGAGTGGTGGCTCCAAGGAACAGGTTGCAAGATGAGACTGTATATGATAGAAATAAAGCACAGTTTAAAAGGAACTTAGATACCTATATCAGGGAAGGACACAATCTGGCATACAATGGGTAAAGTAGAAAGGAGCATTTTGAATGGGTCAAACATAGGCAGCCTTAGCTCCTTATTACTTAGTATTAAACCTAGTATTTTCTCTGATTGGAATAATTCAGTGAAAGCCTTACTAAGAATTATAGACACTTTTTCTAGTTTTTTGGGTTATCAACTAAATAATCAAAAATCCATGATTATGCAATTAAATGGGAAACAAAAGAGTCCAGAATTTATTGTGCTAAACAAATTTAATAAAGTTGATCAAATAAATGATTTAGGGATAATGTTAACCAATAGAATATCTATGAGCATATAACTTAACTATCACATAACCAAAGAAAAAAATCAAGTATAAATTAGACATATGGGAAAATCTATCACTGTCACTTTGGAGTCGGGTTCAAACTATGAAAATAATGATATTACAAATATTTGATCTTTGTTCTTCAGGCTATCCTAGGTTCTCCAGGTATGAAATGGTTTTCTGACATTAAAAGGATCTTTTCTAAGTTTATGTGGGGGGGGCTAGACTAGGATGGCAGATAATGACTAGACCTGTTTAAGAGGGGGGTTTTGGTTGCCCAGACCCTTGGTCTTACATGTTGGCTCAAACAGTTGCTACTATGTGGGAATGGTCTTTCTGCCCTTAATCTGAGTCACAGTTATTGCAAAAGTTATTAAACAAGACAAATACACACTTCTTAATAAATATGTTTCTCTTTCTGAATAAGCATAACATTTTTAGAGAGCAGGAGTACCTATTTCAATTATATGAATATGCATCAAAAGCTAAAGACAGTATTAAAGTTAAATGGCTACATAGGCCGGGATATTCAAAGGGGTTGTGCATGGTGCAACAGTGTTGCGCCATGCACAACCCACTGATGCGCCCTGGTGCGATATTCAAAAGGGGATGTTGCATCATACGGATCCCAATGAGCTGGGGTGCACCAGTAATGTATGCAGTGCAAGTGTGGGAGGGGGGGCATGCCCATGCATATTCTGCACATCCCGATATTCAGCCTGGGATGTGCGGCGCATATGCTGGTGCAACCCCTACTTGCACCGCACACTGGTGCTCAAAGTTGAGCCAAGAAGAAATAGGAGCAAGGGCTGGCCACCCACAGGTGAGCTGCCATATTGCAGGGTGCAACATGGTAGCCACCAGTTGTGTGGGGCCACCCAAGCTCCGGAGCCAAGGTCCGCTGGCGTTGCGCCCCCCCACACCCGATCGTGGGCATAAGTATAACAGAACTATGTCCAATATCCCTGGTGGTCCGGTGGACTGCTTCCAGCCCAATCATGGGCATAAGTATAATAGAAACATCCTTAATTATCCCTGGTGGTCAAGCGGTACCCTCCCCTCGCCCACTGAGCCTCGGCCCTGCTCCCCCGGTCAGCAGCGGGTGGCAGCCTCCACCGCAAGCCGCTTGGCCACCTGCCAACTGACTGTGTACAGTACAGCTGAATGCCTATTGGTCCACAGCGTGGGCCAATGAGCATGCAGACCATACCATACCATACTACACAGTCCAGATATGTGAATGGATCATTCACATATCTGGACTGTGTAGTATAGCATGGTCTGTACACAGTCAGTCAGCGGGTGGCCAGGTGACTTGCAGGTGGGGAGCTGCCACCTGCCGCTGACCAGGGGAGAGGGGTGGGCTCAGTGGTGGGTGGGGAGGTGTGTACCGCTGGACCACCAGGGATAACTAAGGATGTTTTCTATTATACTTATGTCCGCAATCGGGTTGGAAGCGGTCCACTGGATCATCAGGGTTATTGGGCATGTTATTCTTTATACTTATGCCCGCTATCAGGCTGGAAGCAGTCCACTGGACCACCAGAGATATTTGATGTGTTTTATTTAGTACTGATGCCCATGATCGGGCATTGGTGCTCTTTGCCATGATGTGCAAGGGACATTGGTCCCCGATGGCTGCAGCCTGGCAGGGCGCCAGGTGCAAGTCGCTGGGGGTCGGCGCACCTGCATGCAAATGGGGCCATAATGACATGCTAATGGCCCCAATTGCACCTTGCATGCATTATGTCCATTTGCATATCCACCACTGAATATCGCGGTTCCTGCACCTAGCGCATCCGCACTTGCGCTGGCACATCCTCCTGCTTCTCTCCTGTCACTTGCGCTGGTGCAGTTCCACTGCTCTATGTGCAATGTGGGAGGCCACATTGCCATATTTAACAGTGCTGAGCCATGGCACAGCACAATTGAATATCACCCAACACACTCCCTGGCACATCCAGTTGCTCTGCGCCCAGGCTTGCACCCCTGCCCAGTGCACTCTGAATATCCCGGCCTTAGAGTATATGCACCTTGTAATAGTTTTTTGAAACATAAAAATGACCAAAAAGATAAATTAATTCATTACGTTCTGAGGGAATTACTGTTTAGAACCAGTTTATTGTAAATGGGGAAATTTATAACATACAAACAATACATGTCCATGGTACACAACCAACAAATTCATAACTATCTATGTTATTTGACTATTCAGAAGGAATTTAAATCATTTTGTGCAACCCACAAAATAAAATTGGACAACCTATGTGAAACACTTAGAGAGGAAGAAGAATTAATAAAATCTTTCCAAAATAAAAGGTTGTCTATGTTTTATAAATTAATTGTTTCAGTTCAGGAAGTGCATAAATCAAAACAAGATCTGTCTTGGGAAAAATATATTAATATCCATTTACAAATTAAGCAATGGCATTCTATAAAAATAGGAGTAAATAAAAATATATCAGCAAAAAAGTAGAAGCATACAACAGAAAATTATTAATAGAGCACATCACTCCCAGCTTACTGTCCAAAATAAATCCATCCTTCTCTGATAAACGATGGCATGGTTGCAATAGAAGAGGAACATTAAGCCATAATCTATGGGATTGTCCAACCATTAAAAATTGGTGGGAAGCAGTAACAAAAGATCTAACTAAAATGTCAGGGAAAAAAGTTCCATGTGCAATGGTAGTTTTGATTTTCAACCTCTATGACTTGAGTGAACTGGACCAGACCCAGCAGAAAATTGTCACATTAGGTTCTTTAGCACTTAAGAGGATGATTTTAAAAAATTGGAACAACTAGAACCTCTCAAAAAGGTCAACAATGAATGGTTGTATATCTTAAAAAAAAAAACAATCATATTTGAAAAACTTGGATTTGTAATGAAAGAAAGAAAGAAAGAAAGAAAGAAAGAAAGAAAGAGATGAGCATGAAAAGGAAAGTTGATCTAATCTTATGGCTATATTCCTGGCTTTATTGACAATTTAGTGCTCCTATGGAATTAATAGGGAGGGAAGGGAGGGAGGGGAGGCGATGGGGATGTACTTCTATGTATTTTTCTTTTTTTCTTTGTTCTTCATTTTCTCAATATTCAATTACCTAAGCCTAAGTTCTTGTTTATATACTTTAGATACTTTGGACTAGTAATTTAAATAATTAATATTTTTGAAGAAGCATATAATAGTGTGCACTAATGAACAGCTTTACACTTAGATTGTAACTCCAAGGAAAAATGTGTTACCTCATTGTCCAACATGTATTGCCTATATATGTCTATGTATCCTTCTCACTTGTATATTAATATAAAAGATAAAAACAATAAAAATTATTTGGAAAAAAAGCCAGCATATGTAAAATGCACCGTTGCTCATTAAGCATAAATCAGAATCAAATGTTTGTAGTTTTGCTGGAGCATAGTAAGGACTATATAATATGCAAGCCATAATACCCGACAGGGTGATCAGTATTGGGCAATACTGGACCACGCAGGGGTGTAATGAGGCCCAACACCACAGACAGAAGGGCCTTATAGCCCCTGGAAGGTCCAGTATTGCCCATACTGCCCACCCTGGAGGGAATTATTGCACTTAGAAAATGGGCATCTGTGCAAATTTTAATTGAGTAGTAAAAATAACAGAGGAACTGAGTTTAAAAATGAAGAGAAATAGAAAAAAAAATTTTTGTGGTATAGTGGTTCCTCTGTTTTAGAGCTGTTCTATCTGTTGTACCCCACACCCCACAGAGCCATTCTGTTCTAGTTATTCACCCCCCCTTGAGGAACCTGCATTCCTTTTCAGTCAGAACAGAAGATGCGCTGTTTGGTGTTCGACCTTGTGTGACCCTGCTAAGTAAAAGCAGGAAGTGGAGGTATGATGCAGCATGTCAGCACCTTGCATTTTATTCATTTATTTTTTTTAAGAGTGAAGAGATGTTTGGTCTGTTATAGTTTTGCCTATCACCAGGGACAACGTCCCTGTGCCGGGAAGTTCTGTAGCTCTTCTGTGCCGCATCCTCCGAGATCGGTCTGGAATGTTTGTGGTACAAATGGAGTGTCAGCCTGAAAGAAATGAGACTAAAATGTAAGGCTAAGCAGGGGTTGGGAGACTTGTTTGGCTGTGAACTAGCTCACCAAGTGAGGGAAAATGGCCATATTAACATCAGGAAGGAGTGTACTGGGAAATTGGTACCTGCGATCAGTTGCTCCTTCATCTACAGAGAACCACACTTTGTTGTCACCTAATGGAATAGCAAGAGAGAACTGAAAAATAATTAGTTTCAGTAGTTTTGTATGTGTACTGCTGTTATTTTTTTTTTACATTACATAGTACTCGGTATACTATGTCTAGGCTAAGGACTGATGGTGGTGGGGGCTCTCTCGCTAAGCAAGGGGACAAAATGGCGTCATTTTTAAAATTGAAATGAGGTGTTGCAGCCAATTAGGAAGCAGGGTGGGCACTATGATACATACTGGGTAAAGAGGCACTGTAGACTGGTACTTTTTGTTTCCTGGACATCTATTGAAAGTTAATTTACCCCCCCAGCAAGGGCACTAGCCAATCAGATGCCAGGAAATAAAAAGCCCATTTTCTAAGTTGTATTTGCTTAAACTTTTGATTATTGATTTTGAGAAACTAAATAGGGATACCCATTTCCCTTGATAGAGAGAGACATTTAACTCCTTTCCCAAGCTTTTTTTTCAAGTTTTTAAGTCATATTGGGATAAGAAAGCTTATATGTTTCCGATTACACTTAGTTCTACCACATTACATTTAAGAAAAATTATTCTAAGATTGATAAGGGAATCACTTGTACATGGCCAATTTCTTTTTATATAATTCTAATTTTGCAAGTAAGCAAGAACATGACCAGTTTAAAGGTTAGAAATACCACTTTCTCTCAGTGCAGTTTAACCCATGCAAGGTATACATATTTTTAAATCAAGGATGGAAATGAGAAAGGAAAAGTGTGGCCTACTGGGATTTGAACCTCAGATCTCTGGTATGCCATTCCAGTGCTCTAACCATAAAGCTACAGGCTCGCTGGTCAAAGTGTCTGAGGAATTTCCTTACAGCCACACACACTCCTTTCTCTACTGTTGCGCAATTATGCAACTAGGCTGTAAGGAAATTCCTCAGACACTTTGACCAGTGAGCCTGTAGCTTAATGGTTATAGTACTAGAACAACATACCAGAGATCTGAGGTTCAAATCCCAGTAGGCCACACTTTTCCTTTCTCATTTCCATCCTTGATTTAAAAATATGTATACCTTGCAGGGGTTACACTGCACTGAGAGAAAGTGGTATTTCTAACATTGGTTCCTAGTTGCATAATTGTGCAACTCTAGAGAAAGGAGTGTGTGTGGCTGTAAGGAAATTTCTCAAACGCTTTGACCAGTGAGCCTGTGGATTAATGGTTAGAGTGCTGGAACGGCATACCAGAGATCTGAGGTTCAAATCCCAGTAGGCCACACTTTTCCTTTCTCATTTCCATCCTTGATTTAAAAATATGCGTACCTTACAGGGGTTAAACTACATTGAGAGAAAGTGGTATTTCTAACATTGGATATTATAGATGAATTTGAACTCATCCAGGTTTTTGAAGAACCAACTAGAGGTAACAAAATATTGTATCTAGTATTTACCAACATAAAGGGCATGACTAGAAAATGTTTTGTACAAGACCCACTTGGAACCAGCAACAATTCCATGAGTGACATAGTCTTAGATTATAAGGTACAGAAAACAATAAACAAAATTATTTTGTATAATTACAGTAAGGCAAATTTAAACAAAATGTCTAAACACCTGGATATTTGGGACTGGAGGAATGACTTTGCAAATAAGGTTGTCAATAAAAAGTGGGAAATTTTTAAGAACACAATACTTAATCTGGAGAAAATATCAATACCATCATGAAATAAATATAATAAACTGAGAATACGGCCAAAATGGAGTAATAAAAAAATAATAGATTGCTATTAAGTAATATACAATTGTATAAGGGTAAAGTAAATGGCACTAGTGAGCAAACAAATAATTAATTCAAAATAATAGCAAGGAAAGGTAAATGTGCTATACGGAAAAGCAAAAGGAAATTTTAAAAATACCTAGCCACAAATTCCAATAACAGTAAGGAATTTTTGTGAGCACATTAACTCTCTGAAAGGCAATGCCCTGAATATAGGGCCACTTATTCACAACAATGTGAATCCAACAGATAGTAAGGACATGGCAGACACACTGAATTCCTACCTTGGGTCTGTATAAAGTATGAACACAGTGACCAGAGCCGTAGTTATAAACAACAACATAAAGGACTATAGTGGTGAGAATTTATTTTAGTATCATAAAGTTGTGAGAACACTAAAAAACACCTAAATCACTTAAGTTCACTGGGGGTGATACGCCCAGATTTGCTGAAAAACCTAGCAATGTGTATATCAAGCCTATCTGTGACATTTTTAGACAATCACATAATATAGGAGAGATCCTACATGATTGGAGGAATGCAGTTGTTGTTTCCATATTCAAAAAAGGAAACAGGGAAGTAGTATCAAACTATAGGCCAATTATCTTGACCCTGGCTATGGAGAAATGATGGAAACTTTTTTTCAAACACTATATAACAGCAACAATTATGTGGAAATATTGATCACACACAATATGGATTTGCAAAAAAACAGATTGTGTGTGACCAGTCTAATAACATTCTATGAACCCATTAGTGAACTTTTTAGGTATTAAAACACCTGGTGACATTGTATACCTTGGCTTCAGCAAAGCATTTGATAAAGTACCTCATGCCAGGTTATTTGAAAAAACAAGTCAACTGAATTTTAATATGGTTAAATTGGTTCAAAGATGGTTAATTGACAGATATCAGAGAGTTAAAATTGTTGAGCATCTGTCATATGAAGTCAAGGTATACAGCAGAGTGCCACAAGGGTCAGTGTTGGGGCCACTATTATTCGCATTGTTCATAGCAAATGCAGTTTGCATATTGGATTACATAGTAATGTTTCAAAATTCACAGATGATACCAAACTGGGTGGACCAGTCCCAACAGATTCACATATCATTGCTCTGCAGGGAGATGCAGACAAAATATATGCTTGGGTAATCAACTGGGGCACATGCTTCAATGAAGACAAATATGTGGTTATGCATGACGGCAAACCAAACGAAAGAAAGCAGTACAATTTAGGAAACACCAAACTAAATAGTGTTGAGGAGGAAGGATCTGTGAGTACTAATACAGTCCTGCCTAACCTTTTCCAAATAACACAGAGAACAATACAACTAACGCTCTACATATCTTGGGAAATATAAAAAAAAACAAAAAAACTTTAGCATTAGGCATGGAGACATTATTATGCCCCTGTATAGATCCCTAGCAAGACCTTTTGTTGACTACTGCTCCCAGTTCTGATCACCATCACTCAGGATGGATATAAACATTCAGAAAAAAGTACAGAGCATTTTGAATCACCATGATTTGTAGCAGGTGGATATGATTGCTGCAAAGGATTTTGCTATTATTTCTTCATTGACAGCTTGCCAGGCTGACTTAGTCCATTCAAGCATTCTGTCCTTCCTGGGTGCTCATGGGTTGCCTTCTTTGGTCAACTCCTTCTCCTCAGTGGCCATTCACTGATACACATTGCCAGCTGAGACACGCATTCAGGGTAATTTGCCTGGTACCCACCACATCCAGATGCCAGTGTTTGTTGTTAGAACCCATTGCCCAGCAAGGCAGACCCTCTACTCTAGAGAAGTAAATTATTTGCACCACTCATGTGCCTGCTTCTCATCAATATAAAGAAAAGCAAAAATGGAGCAATTCCCTTCTTTCTCTGCTTGGTGAGCAGCAGCAAGCTTGAACTCAAGACCAAATGATATCCTTTTGGACATTTTGTCAGTGTTACACTAAGTTTTTTACAGGTTTTTTATATGTCACTCAACATTCTCCCTATTGGGCTCTCTCCAGAGCAGCTTTTATGCATAGGGTACGTAGGCTGCAGCCTAGGGGCACCTGCTGTTTAGGGGCACCTGTGAATGAGGCACTAAGATATATGTTTTTGGCTGCTTGTTTGATTTTCTCTGCTGACTGAGTCTGCTGAGTGACTGCACACACACACACACACACATATACTCACTTGCAGTACAGGTTTTAGACTTCAACTGAAAGCATAACAGGTGCAGCTAATAATGTGATAAGTCTGCCTCCAGCAAAAAACAAGCCCATCCTGACTCAGCTGTGACCCTCTGCCATCATTTGGCTCCCTTTCCTCTCTCCTCCCTTCCTTCCCATCTCCGCAGAAAAAATACTTATGTTAAGTCATCTTTTGTCTCCCCCCCCCACAGCAATTGTCCCTGCCTCTTGCTCCCATTCCATCGCTCACTGAAGTGGTGCTGAACCTCCCCAATCAGCAGCAGTATTAGATTTCACTTGCGCTAAATTGCTTAGAGTGGCCAGGGAATACTTGGTTGGGTGTGCTCAGTGTTTTCGAAGGCTGTATTTCAGGTGGATCTTCTTTCTTCTTTTGGATGGTGACTCGGCATTGATTGATTCAGGTTTGGATGGGCTGTGGCACATCAGCACTGTTGGGACTCAGAAGCATAACTCTTGGCACTGATGACCAACTGTGTTTGATTTTTGGGAGCAGAATGAAGAGGCTTGATTTTTTGTTGAGTTTCCCTCAGGTACATGAACATATCAAAGAGTTGACCAGCTAAGTTACTAACTATATTGTGCAAACATCCTGGATCAGGTTCAGCTCATCAACAAAGTACAAGTGCCTCTTCCCACCTTGATTTGTACTAACTGTCCTTGTGACAGCCACCCAATGGTCCTTTGTCACTACTCAGACTTGACTGGGAATACATTGCTTTTCCAAGTATGTTTTTTCAGTGAGACACAATTGTATTAAATTAGTATTGCTTATTTTCAGCTTTCTATAGTCTGAAGAAACTGAACTTTCACTGATTCATGAACTCAGGGCTGAGGGTGACTTAGAAATCCTCGGAGAAAATATGTCCTGCACCCTCCCTCCATCTAATAAACACTACCATGACTACCATCCTTTCAAAGTCTCTGCATGTGCTCCAGGTTTGTTCTGAACTTGTTATGTTTCATCCACAATTTCTGACTTTGAGTTGAAGTCAGTGCTCATGCCTTGGAGGGCCAAAAAAAAGGGGCAGAAATAAAGCAGCCCCTATGCAAGTCGTACTGACAGCTTTTCAAACAACTGTTGCACATAAGGGAGAGACAGTGAAATATCAAAGGGACTCCCGGCTGATTAATAAATCAGTAAAGATACCACCAACACCCCACAGCAATTAAACCAAACTGCTGTATGTTTTGTGCAAAGGAGACCAGTTGGGGTCCAGCTAGGCAGCTAATAGGCAGACACCATATTTAGCAACCGAGATGCCAAATATCCAAAGCTTGTAACATAGGAAAAATGCTTGCAGGACTGGTCTGCTGAGACACAGCTGCAGTAACAAACTTGATCCATAAGAAAACAAAACTGACTCCAAGAAAAAAAGGTGTGGCCAAAGTGGTGCAATGAAAAAGGTGGCTTGTTCAGGAGTCATGCAAACAACAAAAAGATGGTACTGTAGCACCCTGGCACATTAAACCAAATGGTTCTTCTTCAGAGAATCAAGTCAAGCAACACAGTTACTGGCTAAAATTGTGCAGAATACAATACAAAAAAATACTTCAGTTAGGAGCAATTAAGCTCTTTTTTAGCTTTAGTATTTTTCTACTTATTCCTTCCCTTTTCCTTTCCGCCTCACCCCACCCTATTTTTTCCCTAACCCCATCTATCTAATACACGTTGTTGTTATCCCCTGTATTAAGCCACGTTTGGTCTGTGTGATCACATGTTCTGATGAAGGCTTTTGCTGAAACATGAACAGTCTTGTGGTCATGCATAGCTACGCCTGGTGTCTGGCATCTGACTAAAGTGTTGTCCATGGTTTAAACTACATTTTAGTCACTGAGAGTTTTTTTGCCGCTATTGGACTATTGCATTTTTGCAGAATGGAGTGCCTATTGATGCTAGAACTTGCGGCTGTCTCATGTATGTGACTAAATTTGCACATTAATTTGCACATTGTGCATTAAAGCATTTAAAGAAGTGCTGGCCGATTCTTTAGAGTTTTCTTGAATGTGTGAACTGTATTAAAGCCCAGGCAGCAGTGCACCCATTACTGGTTTAAAGTGTTTACCCAGAGGTTTTGAGCTATGCTGGCTTGTTTTTGTGACTTTGGATTCTTACACATGTAGTATTAGAAAGTATAAAACAAAAACTAATTCTTAACCACATCACCCTCCCCACTCCACCTTGAGAGCCCCCAGGGCACCATATTTGAAGCACTATTTTTATCAGATCCCACTCTGCACAGTGATCCTCATCCTTCTAGTTTCAGCACCAGGACAGAATGTCAGTTTCTTCATCCAGTAGTCCTTTGTGTGATTGTTTAAAAAACACTCCAGGGACAAGAAAACTGAATTTAGGCCCAGCAAATGAATTAGGAATTACACGGATCTCCACAAAGCATTGAACCTGATAAAAAATATTACTACTTCAAATAAGGGGACTCTGGATGGTTCTCAGGGCATGATAGGGAGGGAAATGGGAGCAGGATTTATCTGTTTTGATTTCAAGTAGTAGTAGAAATGCTTTATTTTTTTTTTATTTTTTTTTTATTAAACCAGTTTTATTAAATTTTCACAGATCAAAACCATACCCAGTGGTAATCACAGAACAATGTACTATAACAGTGAGCAACAAAACCAAACAACCCGACCCTCCTCCCCTCTCCCCCGACCACACACACAAAAAAACCTTAGTTTACAACCAAATAAGAAGTATAGATTTTCATGGCTTCCAGGCCATCAAGAGGGCCTCCAAGGAGCCCCAAAGTGATATATAGGCTTCTGGCCTACCCTGCATGCAGGCAATAATGTGTCTCTCTAACTGCAAGGCCAACATGCTCTCTTTATACCACTCTATCAGAGTGGGGGGCTTATCGTCGACCCAATGTCTCAGAATTACTAATTTAGCTGTAGCTGAGACAAGCGACATATGGGCTTTCATAATTTTGGTGACACCCAAAGGAAAAAGATTGACTAAACAAATTTCAGATGTAAACAAAGCTCCTAAGCCAAGGACAGGGTCAAGAACATTAGCGATAAAACGCCAGAAAACCTGCACACAGGGGCATAGCCAAAGCATGTGATATAGGGTACCGGAACCCCCCCTTACACTTTGAACAGAGTGACGTTGTCAATACCCCATATTTGCATAGCTGAACAGGAGTGAAGTAGATATTGTGCATGATGTTGAAGTGAATTAGTCTCAGTCTGTCTTGCTTTATATACCTTTACATGGATATCCAGAGTTTCTGCCACAAAGTGGGATCCTCCGGAATACCCAATTCCTTTGACCAATAATAACAGATACCTGATGGTAATCTAAAATCCCATTCCTGAAGAGTTTTATATAAGTTTGAAACTGAGTGTGGTTGGGAGGCTTGATAAATAAGCGAGGATAGGTCCCTGTCACTCGGACCTATCGGTGAGAACCCGGAGAAGAAGGAGGATAGGGCATTGTTAACTTGTAAATATTTAAACATCTCCTTACACGAGGCCCCAAAAGACTTCTGGAAATATTCAAAAGGGAGTAGTTTCCCATTTGACCAACAATTTGAAAGCCTAGCGTCATTTAACTTAGGCCAAAATGTAAAAGACAACGGTGCTCCTCCAACTTTAAAGTGTGGATTACCAATAATGGGCTGGTCAGCCGAAAGGTACCACTTTACAGTCAGATAGTTCTGTATCTGATGAAGAGCTTTTAATGACCAACCTATCAGGTTCCCTCGAAGGACCTTAGGAATGGCCGATGGAGAGGCAAATAGGAGGGCCCTCAGGGAGCAATTAGCCTGTGTAGCCAAGTGCTGCTCTATGTCCACCCACAGGGGTCTATATTCCTGATGCCAATCTCTCCACTCCAGTGAGCTATTTTACTTATGTGCTGTGCAGCATAATAAAGGAAGAAAGAAGGGGCAGCCAAACCTCCTCTTAACTTTGGAGCCGTCAATTTTATGTAAGATCTACGTACTCTTTTTTTGTTCCACAAAAAGGTACTGACGGCGCTTTGTAGTTTGGAAAACCATTTTTTCGGCAAATAGAAGCCTAGCATACCCAGTGGATACATTATCCTCGGTAGGACATTCATTTTAACTATACTGAGCCTCCCCCAAAGGGAGAAAGGAGCAACCGCCACCCCAAGTCCTCCTTTACTATATTAACTAAACTGCCAACGTTAGCCCTGGTAATAGAGTTCAAAACATTATAAATCTTAATACCCAAGTATGTAACTGATTTTGCTTCCCAGGAGAGGCGAAAGTAGAAAGTTCGCCTTAATGACTCTACTATTTACACGAAGTATCTTTGTTTTAGCCTGGTTTAGTTTATAGTAGGAGACTTT
This sequence comes from Neoceratodus forsteri, assembly GCA_016271365.2. Taxonomy (NCBI): domain Eukaryota; kingdom Metazoa; phylum Chordata; order Ceratodontiformes; family Ceratodontidae; genus Neoceratodus; species Neoceratodus forsteri. Next base: position 836,309,307 of record CM028132.1, read on the forward strand.
AGAGAAACTCTCAATCTCAGTTAGAGCAGCTGAAATTGAGATGTCTGGTTCCTCAACATGGAGCAGTATGTCATCTGCATATACTGACAGGGCTTACCTGGCATTCCCCACTCGGATTCCTTTTATGGCTGCATTCATTGCCAACCTGCACAATAACGGTTCTAAGTACAAGTTAAAGAGCAAGGGGGGCAATGGACAACCTTGCCTTGTGCCCCGGGCTAAATTAAATGAAGGGGACAGTACTCCGTTGCATTTGACCCTGGCCGAGGGGAACTGGTATAAGAGATGGACCCATCTTTGAAATTCTGTAGGCAGCCCAAATGATGTTAGGGTGGCGAATAGGAAATCACAGGAGACCCTGTCGAATGCCTTTTTGGCATCGAGTGACACTAATACCGCTGGTATCTCGGAATCCCTGGCCAATACCAGAAGGTGTAGTAACTTTCTCAAGTGATCTTGAGAGGATCTTCCAGCCATAAATCCTACTTGTTCTCAACTCACCAGTCTACCCATGACTTTAGAGAGTCTATTTGCCAGGATTTTGGCCAGAATTTTAACATCCGTGTTTAGTAAGGAGATGGGGCGATAACTGTCACTGTGTAACGGGTCTTTCCCTTGTTTTAAAATTAAAGAGACTGTGGCTTCTTGGAAGCTAGCGTCTGAAACCCCATTATTGAACCAATACCCAAAAACTTCCTTCAGGACAGGGGCAATTACCGGGAGACAGGCTTTATAAAAATTACTAGGTAGGCCGTCTGGCCCCGGGGACTTATCTAAGGGCATCTGATGTACAGCTTGCTGTATTTCAATGAGAGAAATTGGAGCACTTAAACAAGCTGCCTCTGCATCAGTAATTTTAGGAAAGTTGACCGAGCTAAGGTATAAATCAATGTCCAAATCAGAGGGCCATTGAGCTGGGTCAACATCGTATAAGCCCTGGAAATAAGTGCCAAAGGCTTTCGCCATTTCCAAGGGGTTGGTACAAACCCGATTGTCTCCCCCTGCATAGATTCCTGCGATGAACTGCGAAGAATCCAACTGACGGATGCGCATGGTGAGCAACTTACTAGCTCTTTCCCCTGCGTCTAGGTATCTAAGTTTAGTCCTTAGGAGGGCTAGCTCCGCTCTTTGGGAAACAAGACCAACATATTTGGTTTGTAATTGGTAAAGTCTGGTCCAACTTTCGGCCGTAGAGGCCCGGGATAAACTGCACTCTAAATCCTTGATTGAGACCAGAAGGGAGTCCAATTGAGCTCTTTTGGACCGTACTCTCAAGGAGGCCATTTTTATCAGCTCTCCCCTTAGGGAACATTTTAAGGCGGCCCAAATTAAGTCATACTTAGCCACTGAACCCTGATTACTGCTAAGGAAGGTAGTAATGAAATCTACTATATACCTCAGAGAGTTCTCATCTCTCAGTATCTGGCTGTTTAACCTCCATTGGGGTGATCGTTTACTCCCTGCTCCCAACCAGAATTCCAGGCTCACTGGGGCATGGTCAGACAATACTCTGGCTGATATCTCTGCCTGCGACACACCAGGTATGGTGAAAGAACTGATGAGAAAGTAGTCTATTTGGGAATATGTCCTGTGTGCAGCAGAGAAAAAGGTATACTGCCGGAGTGTCGGATTTAAGACTCTCCATATATCGACCAAAGCAGCATCTCTAATGAGATCTTTCAGTGCTCTTTGTGCTGGGGATAACCCACGCCTCTCACCACCGGATCTATCTAGTTCTGATTGGAGCACTAGGTTCCAATCCGCACCCAGAATAGTAAGTTTAGGTGGGTCAGACACCACAATACTAAGTAAGAGCACGAAAAAAGATGGGGAATCACAGTTTGGGCCGTATATTGAGCCAAGAAGGACTGAATGGGATTCTAAAAGACCATGCACAACCACATAACGACCCTCCAGATCCCAAATTTCTTGGACCAATCTAAAGGGAAGATTTTTGGCTATGAGAATAACTACTTCCCCTTTATTCGAGACGCTATGACCCCAAAACTGCCCAACCCATATTCTTTTGAAGAGGACAATATCCTCTCTCCTTAGGTGTGTTTCTTGCAGGAAAACAATTTGCGCCCTCAACTGTCGTAAGTGTCTTAAAATGATTTGCCTCTTGACCCGGTCCTTGGCTCCCTTAACATTCCAACTAATAAAAGTGTAATGACTAACCATAGCCTATAATAATACGAAGTAAGTGAAAAGAACCCAAAATACACAATCCGTGCCCCAGCAAAAGAGGCCAGGGTTCTACTAATAAAGTAAAAGCCAGTCCAACTTCAGCTATAATCGATGATCCCCATAGTGTGTAGTCGAAGCCCCCACCCACTGCACTAATATACAAAATACTTCCCCAAAACCAAGAAACCAATAAGCCCCCAATCTTAATAAAGCTAACAAACCCCAGTTCAGCTCAACTGTACTCCCAAACCAACTACCCCACATGATTAATATCATAACAGTTCAAACTCTACAGTTATACTCCCCGAGCCCCCCACCCACTCTGTCAGATCCTAAACAACTACACCCTTAGAGAAAAGGAAAACACCCCACAACCCCCTAGGATAATTAACAGTCCTCGGTTAACTTGGATCCTGTAGAAATAAAGATATCAAAATAATGGAAAGTAGTCAGAGACCGGTCCATCAAATCCAGCTTCATATTGTATAGTCCCCGACAAATGTCCTACTTTGTGCAAGGATTGCTTGACATCCAAGCCCATCACTGGAAAAGGAGCGATTGGACGAGCAGAGAGGAAAAAAGAAAAAAAAAAAAAAATTTTTATACATTTTTATATCTTTAACTTAATTGAGACTTTAATCAAATCTCATGTTCAGAGGCAAATAAAGAGACAACAGTGGAAAAACTGCAAGCACCACAGAGAAACGTTCGGTTGCTGAGACATTCTCTTGCAGGTCCATTCCAATAGGAGAATTCCTCCTCACACGAGGAGAAGAAAGCTCTATGCCCTAGGGATCAATAAAGCTGATACCCAGACTTCAACTTTGCCAAGGAGTGGTTAAGTATCCAGCACGCTCCACTAGAGCAAACCAAGAGTTCAGGAGGCTTAAATCAAAATAAAGCACACAACATCAACATGTCATCTGGGCCACAGTGCAAACTCCTGTCTTTACTTGAAGAGGTTAGGAAAGATGTTTTTGAGCTCTGGAAGGGCTTGAGCAGGCGACTCGAATGAAAGCCACTTATCTTCTGTCTTGACCATCAGAATGGCAGGGTATTTTACCCTGAATGGCTTAGAGGTGGCAACCAGCTTGGAGACTAAAGGATGAAACTCCTGCCGCCTTATCCGCACTGAATGCGGAAGGTCCTGGGTAATACGGATTTTCTTCCCTTCCCAAGTAACTTCCCCAATGCTTTTGGATTTATCAAGGATATGCTGTCTATCCAAGTAATTCAGGAGCTTGAAAATAATTGGCCTTGGCAGCTGACCTTGAGAAGGGGGGGGCGAAGGGCTCTGTGGGCTTGCTCTATGACATATTCACCTCCACCTGGCAATGGACTGGCTATTTTACTGCAAAGTCTCTGCAGAAACTTAATTATCCCACTCCCTTCCTCCTTTTCCGGAATGCCTAATATAACCAAGTTATTCCGTCGGCTGCTCCCCTCCAGGTCCTCTAATTTATTTTCCAGATTTTTTATCCTGCACCTCATATTGATCACCTCCAGATCAGCTTTGTCTTGTTTCTTCTCAAGGGAAACAATTCTGGCTTCCGAATCAGTAACCCTTCTTGTTAAAACTTCCACCGAGTTTTTAATATCTTGCAAGTCTTCAGTGATAGCAGCAATCTCGGATTGAAGCGGCTGCATGACTTCCAGAAATCTGCCCTCGGTGAGAGCCGCCTCCCCTGCAGGCATCTTAATTAAACTAGCAGGCTGTTGCTTAGGCCGCTTGGCGGCCTTCTCCTTCTCTGGCGTTCGCGGTGGAGAATGCCGAGGGGGAGCCTTTTTCATGTAAGCCTCCATATAATCGATCGCCAAGCGCACCGGGGCTGAGGTAATGTCTTTAAACAAGATTAACGGGTGAAAGCCGAGACGTGGAGCGATTATTAAATAAAAACAAACTGGATGAGGAACATAGCTCCGAGGAAACGCTGCTAGAGCCTAAGCTGCCATCACGTGACCTCGAAATGCTTTATTTTTATATAGGAGAAGATTTCATTACACATCATTAGGTCATAGACCCATTTTCAAGATGATCCTGTAAAAGTCTAACAATAACACATATACAGTTTAATAGTTCCACCTATAAAACAATACATTTTTGTTAAATTAAACAACCCAGAGTAATTTGCATAGGAGCAAAAGCATTCTAATACAACACATTTAAAAGGTTAAGCAGAATATTATATTAAGACAATATTTGAGCAGCAGCAGGCAAACTAATGGGCAGGGACTAGTCCAAAATGCTTTTTACAATTTTTTTTAATTTCATGGAATTCTAAAAAACATTTTGTGAAATTTAATATAAACAATGGAATAGTATTCCATGGTTTATATGACTCATGGAATAATTGCTCCATCTCAGGGACATACTCAAAATGCATATGAATGTGCAAGGCTGTCATGGCTTTTCCCATGCCTGGGGAGGATGGAAGACACAGGATGAAAAAGTAGGCTGAAAATCCCACTTCCCACAAGGATGAGGGCTGGCAGCACTCTCTGGTTCCATGGCATGCAGACCACCATCCACTACCTATCTGTCACGGAGCGGAAGTTGTAAGAGACTGCAGTAGTGGTGAATTAGTGGATGATGGTATTGAGTTGTAGCTAGACACATTCTAATATCACAGAGGCTGGAAAAGCTCTATGAAACTTGAAAGAAAATAGCTAGGCCAGCCCGCCGGCGCAACGGTTGGATTTCCACTTGCGGCGCCGGGGACCTGGGTTTGGGAACAGACCCAGGACGTCGGAGGGCCAGCCAAGTGAAAAGGATTGAGCATCCTAAGGATGGATCTCCTTCTCCTTGGGAGGGGGAGTGCGGAAGCCTCTGGCATGCTGAGGACTCCTGGTGGAGGCTGGGATGTACTCGAGCTACCAGTGCTTGGCCAATTGGGAGGCAGGGAGGATGCTGGCATCATTGCAAGTCCCTGCCTCCAAGTGAGAAATACTGGAAAAAAAGCAGGCGGGATGGGTTCCACTGTTTGAGTGAAGCCCTCCTCGGGGCCTCGATGAGCCTCCACTGCTGCTGTCCCCTGACTAGTTAATAGTTCCTCGGCAAGGAAGGGCACCACTGCCGTGGCCCTGCTGTCCGGGGGGGGGTAAGCCAGGGGTAACTGGGGCACTCCGGCAGCAATAGTTGGCAGTGCAGGCTCCCAGAGACTGTGACCAGGGCTGAAGAATGACAATGGACCTGCCAGGAAAAAATAGCAAATAAAAAAAAAAGGAAGAAAATTGGCAATGTCCTTTCTCTACAGTTTCCATGTGTCTATACACATTGCTACACATCAGTACACCTACAGGTAGTTATATCCATGTTCTTATTTAGTTTAAATTAGTCAGCACACTTAAAATGTATAAAATAAAGAGTGCAGCCTCTCCAGGGAGATAAAACATTATACAAAATTAGCTGTTGCACTGGAACATACTAGTGGCAGTCCATCAAGAAGAACCGCCTTAATTTTTCCATTTTTTTTTCATTTGAACATGACATAATCATTGAGTTAAAAATGCTTATTTACAATGATACCTTGGGGCTCAGAGGCCAGTGCAGAGTTACAACAGTTTAAAACATACAGTATATATTAAATGAGATACGGATGTTGCCTGTAAATCACGTACAAGTACTATACTCTATTAATTTACCTTATTAGTGATTGCTTCATAACTCAAAATTTTTAAGCGAGAACAAGAGGTTTAGTATCTCCAGGTGCAACAAACTCCTTCAGTATCTCAGCAGACTCCTGCCTCCTGCCCCTCACTCTGACTATCAGCTTAGATCCTGCCAGTTCAGTGACCACCTGCTTCCCAGACGCAAGAAAAAGTCAGGTCTTGCTATCAGTTATAGATTGCTCCACACCTGGAACAACCTCCCAACTGATATTATAGGTACAAATAACTTCGCAAATATTAAAAAAGAAATTATACAGTACTCTCGCTTTATTTGGCCTTCCTGTTGAGCCAGTAGTGCTGAGCTGCATCTTTTGTCATCACTGACCCCGCGTATTTGTTTTTACAGCTGTATACATGCACACTACAACTGTATGCCTGCACTCTTTGAGCACACCATTAGGGGTGTAGCTATTACATCTATACATATACTGGGCCCTATGCACAGAAAGTGCACAAGTTGTACATTGTTATGGAGTGCAGCTCTGCATCCATGGGGTTTCCGTGCATGGGCTGTACTCACCACACTGGCCTCCTCATGGCCCCCTTATGTGGCCCCACCCCCCAGGTGCACAGGATCCCTGGGGCGGCCAGATGCGGAGCAGAGGACCAGGGCATGTGGCCAATCAGCTGGCCATCTGGGTCTCCACTGTGGATCACTTGGGCCCATGGGGTGCCATGTTTGCAGCCAGCATGCAGTGCACCACCTGCACTAGAGGGGGCCTGTCCACCATTCAACACTCCCCACCCACAGTCGTTTGCCCTGACACCAGAGGCATCCCAACTGGGGGTCCATGGTTCCCCACTGTCACCACCATGCCCAGCAGCTGTGACTCAAGGGGCACATACTGGGGCTATGTCTGCCCTGATTTGGTGTAGCCACTGGCTCCCCACGCACAGCACTCCACACAGCTATGCATCATGCAGAGTGCCGGCACTTACCATGCATCGCCCCTGGCCTACCCACGTGTGAAGCTCCATGATTGGTTGGTTGATCGGGTGCATGGGGGCCATAAGTGTGTCAGGACTGCCGTGGAGAGGGCACAATGAGTGCGGCGGGTGTGGAGTGGACTACGCACCAGAGTTACATGGCGCGTACCCACTCCGCACATTTGTGCATTGAGCTCACTGTATCTATATGCATATGTACATGTATATGTATACATATATTTAGATTTTGACTTCCTCATTTACTACTATCTGTATTTGTCTAAGCTTGTTGTATCCCAATTCCTTTTCCCCAAGATACATCTGTAAATAAGATTTTTTCCTACCTATTTCTGTATGTTGCCTCTGGATTAAATAAATATGATTTAGTAATAAGTGTTACCTGGGAGAAGAGAGAGAGAGAGAGAAGTTGGAGACAAAGTAGGCTTCACTGATTGCAATATAGAGGGAGTTTACATGTAGATGATACTGTCCTATGTTACAATATAGTACACTACAAAGTTTACATGTAGCTGATATGTCCCAAAGTTGCTACCAGGTATTTTAAAAAAGCTTTCAAAACTGTTGTCTTTTCTTACTTGAGTTTGTTCATATTAGTACAGGCTTGTAAGGATTATCACATGCAAAATGTTTCTCTATAAACTGTACTTTTTGTAACAACTGTCAGCTGCATACTGCATAAACCCAAATGTGTAGTATAGTGTAGTATCCGTTCCATGTAATCGCTCTCATGGTAAGATTTCTCCTAGTAAAGGTAAGCAAAAAAGCAAAGGAGACAAAAATGGTTCTGCTGAAAAAGGCTTGTTTTAATAAAATAAAAGCCATTGTATGTATGGCAAAACAAGTAGCCTGGTAGAATAGGTGGAGTGGGAAAAGTATGCAGGAACAATGGGGGAGTTTAACTGATTTTATAAATTAGGTGAAAAATAAATGCATCCCTGGATTTAGAAAATGAACAGATGTAGATGTACAGTAGAAGAGGGTAATGTAGCCAATTAAATATAGGAAGAAAGCATATGTAACATAAACAACAGGATATAGGTGAAAACAGACTGGAAATCTCAAAGTGTGCTGTAGGATTACTGTTGCAAAAGAAACAATATTAAGCACAAACAGCAACTGGGATCAAATCTAATAGTAGGAAATTCTTTAGATATCCTTGAGAAAAAAAGACAAGTTTAGAAATCTGTTGGTCCCCTAAGGACCAGAAGTGCATGAGAACTATTAGATATGTTTGAAAACAAGCAGTAGGGGGGTCCAAAGAGATCCGCATGAGATATGTCTGCTGCTATTTTCAAAGCAAAAATGCAGACAAACCTGCTAGACCATCTTTTAGATGGCATAACAGTGTCCAAATTTTGCATCCAAAAATGCATGCAACTGCATCCAAAACTGGACGCACTTGCACTTGTGTCCAGCTTAGACACAACCGTGTCTGTTTTTGCCACAAATTGTGACCTTTTGTCATAAATGGACACAGTTCTGAAAATAGCAGCAGGGCTGCCTGGATACAAGAACATGGACACAGATGCAGACGCAGCATACATTTGCATCTGTGTCCAACCCTTTTAAAAATTCTACCCCAGATCTCTAAATAACTATTTTGTGTCACTTTTTACAAAACAAGAAATGAGAAAATTTGTGATGTAGTTATTTCATAGAAAGAAGATATAATAGTAAGCGACATAATGTATTCATAACAAGAGACATGAAAATGAAGAAATAGAAAAATTACTTGAGAAAATTAATATTCTCAAGGCTCTTATGCCAAGCACTTTCACTAAAGAATGCCAAGACAATTTGCTCAAGATTTTGCAAAGCCTATTTCAATGTTTCTTTTTTTACAAAAACTATGTTCAGATCACGTTAGGGTTTGTGAATAAAGTTAATCAAGTCAGGTAATGCAAATACAGACTTCACAATTCAATAGTCTTAACTGTATAAAGGATTGTGTATGAGCAAGCATACACAACAAGGCAGTTGTGATTGAGAAGTTTCCGTGGTAACCAGAGACCTCGAGAGCGTAGCTCGAGAGGTCCGTTACCACAGAAACCTCGAGATCTAACAACTGCCTTGTTTGTGTATGCTTGCTCATACACAATATTTTATAGCATATGGGCAAGCATAATCAGCTCTCTGTGATCCCCCAAACAAGTCTACCTCTTAAAATAAGGCTTACTTCAGGATGTGTAGCAGCGCGCCGACTTCTGCATCACCGTGGGCTGCTCAATTGTGCATTCGCGAATGAGTACAATCTTGTTGTGCTGCACCGGTGACGTACTCGGTGCAGCACAACAAGACAGTGACGCACTGAGGCAAGCACAACAACGCTGTTGGGAGCATGGATTTCCATGCTGAACCGCATTCTACCATACAATATATCTATTTTGTATATAATTCCTGCAGGTAGGGTTTGGCAGAAACTGTTTGTTACTCAATTAACTATGAAACATTGCTTACAGAGAACAGGTACAGTTCAGGTTTTCAACTTGACAATTATAAGTTTGCATTTCCTGACTTTTTGTCTGAACATCTTGAATTTATTGGCCCCCATATTCAGCAGTCAGTGCACACTAATGCTGTGACAACCATGAATAGCACCAGCAGTCAGGATGTGGATCATATTTAGAGGCCCCTGGTAGTTGAAGTAGAGACAGCAGAGGGTGGTGGTAAATAGGTTCAAATTGGAAAAGGTGGAGGTCACACGTGGGGTGCTGCAGGGTTGTGTCCTGGATTCTGTTCTGTTCAATATGTTCATCAGCAACATTGGCGATGGCATCCAGGGCACTATTTGTCTCTTTGCAGATGACATGAAGCTCTGTGGTAGAGTAGATAGTGACAAAGGGATCAGGGAGGTGCAGAGGGATCTACAAAGGCTAGAGAGGTGATCTAAGATTTTCAGTTGACAATCAGTACCAAAAAGTCAAGGTTATGCACCTAGGGAACAAAACCCCAGGGCAGAGTACTGGATGGGAGGAGTAAAACCAAGCACTACAGCAGAAGAAAGGGACATGGGATTCATCATTACAAGCCAGTGTAACAAGGCCTATAGTAAGGCTAATAAGATTATGGGGTGAATTACAAGGAGTGCTCTCCTTCTCTAGGGAGAGAGAGGATCAGTGGCCGACATTGGCTTGGCCCCTAGCAGTGGCTGGGGGTTGGTGCACTGGCACTGTACAGTGTTGGAGGTGGAGGTGGGGCAGACATGCCACATGCTGCATATAGGAGTGTGTGAGGTACTGTTATTGGTGTTACTGCATGCCATTGCCTCCATGCTGGGGAGAAACACAGGAAAACTGCCAACCAGCAGGATGACACCAGTCTCTTGCAGGTCCTGCACCCAGCTATCTGAGCTGGACAAGGTAAGTCCCAGAGGATGCCAGGGTGATAGAGCTGTGGGCCCTGGGCAAGGGGCATGTTAAAAAGATGGGTTATTGGGGTTGACAGGACATAGAAGCCAAGTTTAAGATAGTATGGCTCAATCAGATCTGTACCTGCACTCTTCCTGCTATCCAGTTGGAGCAGGGGGTTCTCTACTTCCTTCATAGTGACTCTGGCAAAACAGAGTGATTAGCCTTAGGTGGTTAAGGCAGGGACCGAGCAAGCAGTGTTTGAGGTACATAATTGTGCGCAGAGGTTTTTAGCCGGGGAAGCGTTGAAGACTAAACCCACTATGGTAAACTGGTTGTTAAAAAGTTAAAGGATTTCTTGCTTGTCAGTGGCAGAATTACCAGATGAGATTTTAGGTAGGAATAGACTAGAAGAGCTATGACCTTGAATATCCTTTAAAGTTTTTCAAAATTTAGATGTGCTATTAGTTGAGGATTCAGGTTCAGAGCAGTAGTAGCTAGATTTTGCATCCCTGGTCTGTCTGGTGCACCACATTCTAGCAGCTCTGAAGGCTGCCCAGTCAGTAGGTTGTTTGGACTTCCTTGCCCTCTTCCAGAGTGAGTCCCTATGAAACAGCTCTGTTTTTTTTTTTTTATTCAATATACTTTATTGATTTTCAGCAGCATCATACCATGGGTAAAACATTGAAACCAGTACAGCTGAAAGAGACATTTAACAATCAGACATACACAGTAAAAACTACTAACATGAAACAATGCTAACATGCAACAAGACCCCCCCCCTCTTAGTCCCCTCCACCCCCCTCCCCAAGCCTGCAGGTCAGGGTTACTGGGAATTAAGGGTTCTGAAAATGGTTGTCTAAGGGTGCCAGAGGGATAGTACAGCCAGGAGAGGTTTCCATTATGAGTGGTAAACATCTAGACTATGTCGCATACTAGCAATGTGTTTCTCCAGTTGGATGGCAGTTAGGATCTCATGATACCATTCCAAGACCAAAGGCAGTGATTCATCCTTTCAATGCCTAAGTATAACCAGTTTGGTTGTGGCTGCCACTAGGGTTAGGTGGGCCTTCTGAGAGTTAGGTGTACCCTGTTAGAATAGGGCTAACAGACAGGATTCTGGAGTAAATAAAGGTTCTAGGCCCAAGATAGGGTCCAGGGTATCTTTGATGGTACTCCAGAATTTTTGGGCTTTCGGGCATTCCCACAACATGTGAAACATGGATCCCAACTTTTCCCCACACCTGTGGCAAAGAGGGGATACCAGTTTTCCTATATCATGCAATCTAACAGGCGTATAGTACAGGTTATGCATTATGTTGAATTGGGTAAGCCTCAGCCTGTCATGTTTAATAAATTTATAGATGGTTTTCCAAACTTTACCCCAGTAGACAGGGTTATCTGGGAGGGAGAGCGTTTGTGTCCAGTAATAACAGACCCCAGTAGGGAGAGCAAGGTCAAGGTCTTGCAGGAATTTATATACTCCAGAGACAGCATGTGGTTGCTTCACTACCTCAAGCACTGTGAGTAAGTCTTCCCACGGCAGAGAGGTCCAGAGTTTGGGCCCTAAGAAGACAAGGATAGCATGTTTTATTTGCCAGTACTTAAAGATATCATTACTGGTTAGTTGAAATTTCTCCTATAAGGAAGAGAATGGTAATACAGAATCCTCATTGCAGAAGTCCCCTGGCGCACTGTATTGAAGGGGGCAGAAAGAGGGAGGAATTGTATGATTACTTATCAGGAAGTGGGGGTTATTAAAAAGGGGTTGACTTGTTGAGTTGTGCCAGTCAAGGGATTGGCATATCTGTATCTGGTGTAATGCTTGGAGGGACCAGCCAATGGGGGAGTTTTTAAGGAAATGTGGGAGATGTGAGGAGAGTTGATACACTAGTGCTGGTAAGGGGCAGCAGGCTTGTTTTGCTAAGGCCCACTCAATTTAGACCCAAGTGGGAGTGTAGGAGCTGGTCTGTTGTGAAGTAGGGTCATCTGTCCATCTAGCCTGCTTACTAATGTACTGGGCCCCACAGTAGGTAAAGAGGGATGAAAAAGCAAGCCCCCCCCCCCAGTTTAGGTGCAGTAAGCTTAGTGTACCCCCTTCTAATTCCCTTGTTTATCCATAAGAATTTATTAAACATTCTCCGGAGCTGAGTGAACCAAGATTTAGGGAAGAAGAGGCCCAACATACCCATTGGGTACAGGACCTATGGGAGCACATTCATTTTAAGGACACTTACATGTCCCCAAAGGGACATTGGTAAGGCACCCACACCTGTCCAGATCTGTTTTGAGCATGGAGATCAACTTGGTGAGATTCTCCTTCATGGCTAAAGGTACATCTCAGGCAACCTTAATCCCTAAATTAGTCAGGGTATGAGGCATCCATGTCAAGCCCAGGCCTGAAAGTTCAGCCTTAGTAAGGCGGTGATTAAGGGGGAAAATCTGGGATTTAAAGAGGTTGAGCTTATAAGAGGAGACATTGGAGAAAAAGACTCAATTCTTCAATTAGAGTGGGCACTGTGGAGGTGAGGTCTTATGTGTGTAACAATAGGTTGTCCGCATAGGCTGAGAGGAGATACCTTTTACCTCCAAGTTGGATACCAGTCAGGCTAGTAGAGCTGACTAGCCTGCAGATAAGGGGTTCCAAATTAAAATTAAACAAGAGCAGAGAGAGTGGACAACCCTGGCGGGTCCCACGCTGTAGGGGGAATGAGACCGAGAAGTGACCGTTACACCATACTTTAGCCATAAGGCCAGAGTACAGAATCCGGACCCATTTAATAAAGTTGTCAGGGATCCTGAACCTGGCAAGGAAGGCAAATAAGAAATTCCAGGAAACTCTGTCAAATGCTTTCTCAGCATCGAGGGAGACCAACGCAGAAGGTACCTCGGACTCTCTTGATGCCAAGATTAGATGCAGGAGTTTCCTCATATGGTCTCCCGAGGAGCAGTCCCACATAAAACCAACCTGGTCATGCCTGATTGCTTCTCCCATGAGTGGTGCAAGAGGGGTAGCCAGAATTATTACTAATAATTTCACATCTGAGCTGAGAAGGGAGATTGGGTGGTAATTGCCAGGATGTAAGGGGTCTTTGCCGGGTTTGGGGATTAGCATTATCAAGGCTTCTAGAAAGGACTGATCATTCACCCCTTTATCAAACCAGAAATTGTTCACCTCTGCTAGGAATGGTGCCACTTGGGTGCAGCTGAGTTTGTACAGGTTGTTTGGGAGACCATCTGGTCCAGGGGCTTTATCTGAGAGTAGAAGTTTAATGGCGTGTTCTACCTCTGTGACAGTGATTGGGGATCCCAGACCTGTGACATAGAAACATAGACTTTGACGGCAGATAAGGACCGCTTGGCCCATCTAGTCTGCCCGTTTTCCTACCTACAGGATAGGCTGCAGATCCTAGTTAACCAACAGCCTATTTCTTCCTACCCCCCACAAGAATTGCCTTATATCTGTCCCATGCATTCTTGAATTCTCTCACAGTTTAAGACCCCACAACCTCCTCAGGAAGGCTATCCCATGTATCCACTACCCTCTCTGTGAAATAATACTTCCTCACATTGCCCCTGAACCACTCCCATCTTTAAATTGTGTCCCCTTGTTCTTGCACGTCTCTTTTTTTGAAAGATGCTACCCTCTTGCACTTTGTTGATTCCACTGAAGTACTTAAACGTTTCTATCATGTCCCCCCTCTCCCTTCTTTCCTCAAGGGTATACATATTAAGCTCCTTTAGTCTCTCCTCATACGGCTTCTCTTGCAGACCCTGCACCATTTTAGTTGCCCTCCTCTGGACTGCCTCTATCCTGTCTATGTCCTTGGAAATGGGGTCTCCAGAACTGGACACAGTACTCTAGATGGGGTCTCACCAACTGTCTGTACAGAGGATAACAACTTCCTGTTTTCTGCTGCTGATGTCTCTCCCTATGCATCCCAGTATACCCCCCAGCCCTCCCTACTGCCTTCTCACATTGCTTGCTAACCTTAAGGTCATCTGATACGATCACCCCCAGGTCCCTTTCCTTTTTTGTTGTTGTTACTACCTCCCCCCCATTGTGTATTCTTCCCCTGGGTTCTTGTTTCCCAGGTGCATTATTTTGCACTTCTTTGCATTGAATCCTAGCTACCATACTCTGACCATTCCTCCAACCTTGCCAAGTCCCTTCTCATCCTTTCCATGCCTTCTTGTGTATCAACCCTGTTGCAGATCTTTGTGTCATCTGCAAAGAGGCATATTTTTCCTTCCAGTCCCTCTGCAATGTCACTTATGAAGACATTAAAAAGGACTGGACCCAATACTGAACCATGTGGTACCCCACTAGTAACCCCTCTTTCTTCAGAGTGGGCTCCATTTACAATTACCTTCTGTATCCTGTTGTGCAGTCAATGTTTTACCCAGGCTACCACCCTGGGACCCACTCCCAGGCTGGTTAATTTGACTATTAATCTTTTGTGTGGGACTGTGTCAAATGCCTAGCTAAAGTCTAGGTAGGCCATGTCCACAGCCCCTCCCTGGTCTACTACTTTGGTCACCCAGTCAAAGAAATCTATTAGATTCATCTGACATGACCTTCCCGCTGTGAACCCATGCTGCCTTGGGTCCTGTGCCCCACTGGCCTCTAAGTACTCAACTATTCTTTCCTTCAGAAGTGACTCCATCACTTTCCCTACCACAGAGGTCAGACTGACAGGTCTGTAGTTTCCTGCCTCTGTCTTGGTCCCACTTTTGTGAAGGGGAATCACATCCACCTTCCTCCAGTCCTCGGATACCACACCATCCTCCCATGATTTATTTAAAAGAGTAGCCAGTGGTTTCACTAGTTCCCCCCTTAATTCTTATAAAATTCTGGGGTGAATTCCATCAGGCCCCATTGCTTTGTCCACCTTCAGTTTTAGGAGTTCTTGCAGAACCCTTTCTTCTGTGAAAGGACTGGGATTGACCCCCCTATCAAGAGTGCTTCTGTTACTTGGATTAGGAACTTCCCCTCCTCTTTTGTAAATACTGAGCAGAAATATTCATTCAGTATCCCTGCTTTTTCACTGTCCTCCTCTGACCACCCACCGTTCATTCTATTCAGCCTCACTATCCTCCTTTGTCTTCTCAACGCGCTGATGTACCTATAAAAGGTTTTAGCCCCCTTCTTAACTGAGTTGGCTATCTTTTCCTCAGTTTAGGCCTTTGCTATTCTGACTTCCCTCCCTGCTTCCTGCTTCCTTCTGCCTTAACTGGTACAGCTCTCTGTCCTGCTCCTTCTGTGTTTCCTTATACTTCCAGAATGCTATCTTTTACTTCCTGACTTTCACAGCCACCTCTTTTGAGAACCATATTGGCTTTTTCTTTTATTTTGATTTGTTTATTTGCTTCACACAAAGGCTTGTTGCCTCCGTGATGGCAGTTTTAATGATTCCCCATTGTTGCTCCACACCTCCTTCTAGCCTGTTTGCTAGTACTTTTCTGAGGCACTCTCCCATCTTGCCAAAGTCAGCCCTCCTGAAGTCCAGTACCCTCACTTTTGTATGGCTTGACTCTGTAGCTGAGTTTAACATGAACCACACTGCTTGATGGTCACTTGTTACCAGATGGCAACCCACTTCTAGATCTGAGATCCTCTCACTGCCCCTGTTTGAGAGTACGAGGTCTAAGATTGCTCCCTCATGAGTGGGTTCCGAAACTAGCTGTCTAAGGCCTGCCACCTGTAGGGCATCAAGAATGGCCCTGCTCTTGGATGTGGCTGCAGCAAATGTGCTCCAGTTAACATCTGACATATTCAGGTCTCCCATCAACAGTATCTCCCCTTTCTCTGCCATTCTAAGAATGCCTTCTATCATATCCATGTCCATTCCCCTCCCCCTGACATGGGGGTCTGTACACAACCCCTGTGCTTATTGTGGTGCCCTTTCCAGTCTCCAAGGTGACCCACAGTGCCTCCTCTCCTCCCTGTTTACTCTTTTGTTCAGTTGCTTTTATCCCTTCCTTTACATAGAGAACTACTCCTCCCCCCTCTTCTCCCCTGCCTATCTCTCCTGTAGGTTATGTACCCTGGTATGTTAACATCCCAGTCATGGTTCTCTGTGTACCATGTTTCTGTGACTGCTACGATATCCAGGCATCTCTCTTCCATCAAGGCCACCAGCTCAGGGAGCTTGTTGCCCAGACTATGGGCATTGATACTCATTACCCTCCATTTCCTGATGGCCTTACTCCTTTGTGCCCCATCCCTGTCCTTCTTGCCTTTGCTACTTTCTCAATTACCTCTGCCCTTCTCCCTATCGACACCCTTTGGGGTGAAAGATTTGGCAGGGTTACCGAGTCCAAGTACTCAAATATGATGAGCCCCTCGGGGTGGGAGATTCTTCAGCTGTGTAAAGGGTTTTGTAGCAGTTGCCAAAAATTGTGACTATGTCTTTCAGATCAGAAGTAATATCCTTGTCTGGGGATGAGCACAGACTAGGCACAAATCTGGCAGTATGGCCTGTCTAAGTCTGAGGTCCAGAAGCTTCCCAGTTCATGCCTCTGACTCCAGGTATTGCATTTTAGTATGATGTAATGCGAGTTTGGCCTTTTGAACCATTATGTCTGCATATTGAGACTGGAGAAGATGTAGCTCAGCCCAATCAGACTCGGGAGAAGATCGGTACAAGGAGTATTCCAGGTGTCTTATGTCTCCTAAAATAGAATTCAGTTGGGCTTTACTCTGCCTTGCATGCGTGGTTGCTAAGCAGATGAGATTCCTCTGAGTGTACATTTAAGCGTGGCCCAGATGAGGTCTACCCTGGTCACAGAACCTTTATTAATCTCCAGAAAAGCAGAGATAAAGTCTTGAACATGTTCAACCAGAGAGGGCTTCTGTAACAACTGTATGTTAAGGCACCAAAGGATGTCTCTCTTGAGCCCTGGGCCTAGGAAAAAAGAGATACTAATGGGGGAATGGTCAGACAGGATCCTGGGATGGATATCTGCCTCTAAGACCCCCAGGAGGGAGGCAGAACTGAATGGAAGTAGTCTATATGAGATGTGCCACACGTCCAGTGTCCCTGTGTCATAAGGCCCCTTAGTGCTCTTTGGGGTTGATGAGGGAAGATGCAGTTTTAGAGTAGTGCATTCAAATTCCAGGGGTACAGAAGTAGAGTTGACGATGGTGGCAGTGAGTTTGTCCCAGACATAAATGGCTACACATACACCCCTTTCTAACCTGTTAGTCCTATATTCATTATTTTAGGGAATGTTTATTTCATAGTCCAGTGTAGAAGGCCTCAACCAGGATTCTGTCACCCCAACCATGTCAAGGGAGGCAAGATTGAACCAAGACAGAATAATGTCAAGTTTCTTTAGCAAGCTACAGACATAAATGTGGATCAAGCTTAGTCCCTTTATACGAGGCAGGGCAGAGGGAACAGGGATTGGGAGGAGGGGTGAGATTAGGCTCGATGGTGCCTGCACAAATTAGTAGCAAGAGCAGAAGTTTTATGAGTACATTTAATAGAAGCCTAAGCAAGCATGATCTTGCCCTTTTGCGAGGGCTGACATCGGTGGGGGTAAGTGGCAGCAAGTGGGTGTTGCAGGGGCACAAGTATACATATATAAAAATCATAGTGGACGGGGCACATATAAGGGATGAGAATAGCAGAGAACGGAGGTGCCTTCTGCAGTTAGTGCAATATGAGATGGTCAGGGAGTTAGGCACATACAGTAGATCATAGAAACAGATGATGAATCAGGTATAGGGCCTGAAAGGTTCTCTGTGAAGTATCAGACCTGTTGGGTAGGGTGCTGGGCCAGTACCTTGTTTAATACAGAACCCTGAGAGATCAACATTGTGAGAAGCAGCAGACTCATTGAATATGCCAACAGACCTTTAGCTTGCTTTATGCAAGGCCTGCAGAGCCCTAAGCAAAGGGGCAGACTCATCAGACATGAAATCAGAATTGTAGCATGCTTTATGCAGAGCCCTGTTGACCTTAATTAAAGTGAAAAAAGTGTCTGGCAGGGCTGATGATTCCCACATGGGTGTTCCTGAGGGAGGTGGAAAGTAGCCCATTACAAAAATGGTCAAAAATGTAAAAGGTTTAGGTGATCCCCCAAAACATAAAAAAAAAATGCATACACAGTTCTTTTTTTTTTCTTAGTTTTTCATTCTGGTGTTTTTTTATATCTATATCCCTACAACTGTTTCATTTGTTATTTATTTATATTTTTTACCAAATTTGACAGACTGGGTGGCTACCCTCACCCCCCAACAAATCAATTAGCATTTATACATTTAATCTTGAAATATGTTTTCAAGGACAACAAATTCAACCCTGTTATTGGCTAAAAAAATTACCATATAGCTTTGATTTAAAGCCACCCTTGATTATTAGCCACCCTCAATCAAAAGCCACAGAACAAAAGAAAAAGTTTAAATAGAAGCTGCCCGCGAATATGGGCTGCAGTTACTGGTCAAGGGTGTAGGTACATAGAAAATACAGGTACCAGTTCTTACATCCCAAGTATGGCAACTTATTTTACCAGTACCTGCTCCAGTATCATTTCTGACTTAAGCCCCTTTAAGCCCCCTTACCATACATAGCAGCAAGTCCAGTGCCATGTTTGTACCTGAACCCCATGAATGTGAGTAGTATGAGCAGTTCAGCAGCTGACCGAGCAGGTGAGCCAGTGTCTAAGTTAATGATACCATGCTGTTAAATTTAAGTAATAAACCAAAACAAAATAAAACAGGATGTTGGCAACTTCTGGGTGATTTGCCACGAATGCAGCGTGTTCAGCATCTGCGGTATCTGTAGATATGCCTGGGCATGTCTCTATCTTGTGTAGTGATGTGTAGGGGATCCATATGAAATCCTGACTGACTATATCCCAACAACAAGCTTGACACTAAAATCCCGACTGGGTTGTAATACTGACATCTAAATTCCTGACATACCAAATACTGACAGCTAAAATCCTGATGAGTAGAATGGCATAGAAACAGCCAAGAGCAGTGATCTCAGAGCTCAGACATTTAAAGAAAAACAAAGCCTCTGAGCGGGAGCATTCTCCAGCAAACAGCAGAAGGCAGTGATCAGTTTCAGGCATAAACATTTTTAAAAGAAAGTCTATTTTTGGATAGCTAACAGCACTAATCAGAGCTCAGACATTTAAAAAAAAAAAAGCAAAGTCTCTAATGGGAGCCCTCTCCAACAAACAGCTGAAAGCAGTGGTCAGTTTCACACTTGCATTGTCAGTGGCTCAGTAGGTAGCACACTCACCTCTGAGGCCAGGAGATCAGAGGGCTGTGGGTTCAGTTCCCACATCTGGCACTTGGGTTAATATCCCAGTACTGACACTGTAGTGCAGCATGAGAGGGGCGCTGCACTTCTGAGGTGCCGTTTTTCAGATGAGACATTAAACAGAGGTCCCATCTGCCTGGATTGGTGGTAGTTCAGGTGGATGTTAAAGATCCCATGGTGCTTATCGAAAAGAGTAGTGGTGTTTTTATTTATAAAAATACATTCAGGAAATCACATGAAACAGAAAAGATGATACTTGATCCTCATAATAAACTACAATAAAACTGAAAAGGTAGAGGGAAAAAAAACATAAGAAAGGACACAAATTCAAAGGAAAAAATTCATAATTACCAAACAGTAATACTGCCTATAAAAACCACCAAAAAAGGGGGGGGTTAGGGAGGAAGGTTAACTATCCGAGTTATTTATATTTAATAATGTAAGAAAAACCCCTCCACCAAAAATTTACTTTATCAACGTTATACATTTGTTTATCTTTCAAATAAACTTTCAACAATTCATTCGTAACATAACAACAAAACCCATCCACTGTACTCAATTTCTGATAAATTACCCATTGACATTGTAATTGCCATAAACAAAATCTTAAACATGCAAAAAAAATTAATATGTGTGTTTATCATATATCTGTAGGCAGGGTGGCACTATTCCAATAATTAAAGTCTCATAATTAATAAGAGACAACCAAGGCATATTCCATCTATTAGCAGCATATTTCCATATTGATTTAGAAAAAGAACAATACAAGAAAAAATGCTCCATAGTTTCCTCTTGGTTTATACAATCAGGAAAAGGACAATTCCTCTCTTCCCTAGCCTTATACTTAGCCATGCTCCTCACATTTAAATGACCATACATGATGAGCCACTGGGTTTCCCACATCTGTATAGGGAGTCTGGGGTTATTTAATTGTTCTAAAATATTTTTAACACCTGCAGAGGGGCAATTTTTAAAACATGGGTCAGTAGGATAGACTCTAGCCATTATCATCCTATAAAGATCTTTCGTATTGGAAGAAGAAATTTGTTCTTTTAACACCTGCCATTTATATAGCTTTTGTGCAGAAGGTTGGAAAAATGCTGGGAAATGAAGATGTGGATGAATTTTAGGAGCATAAGTTATCCAGGCCTGCAGATATCGCTCTAGAGACTGCCTAATCCAAAACCTATCTCGACTAACTGAAAATAAAAAACATTTCCTTAAATTAAGTGAAATAAACAATACATGACAAAAAATAACTGGGTCCACCATACCCAAACCCCCTTTGTCCTTAGCCAAATATGTATAACATTTTTTTCACTGGATTCAGTCTATTCCCCCATAGAAGTTGGAAACAACAACTATATATTCTGGCTTCATATTGAGTAGGTACCAGAAAGATTTGGGCAATATATTGTAAACAGGGTAAAAGAAATTGTTTTAGAACCTGTATTCTTTTGAGTTTGGAAAATTTAAACTGCTTCCACCTAGCAATTTTCCCCTCAACCTTTTTACAAACTAAATCCCAGTTATCTACAGGCAAATTTTGTGGCCCAAAAAGAACACCCAAAATAGTTATAGGTTCGATAGAGAAACAAATATTATTAACTAAAATAGGAAAATGAATAACACTCCCTATCAGAAGACCTTTGGATTTTGTGTGATTAAGCTTAGCATTTGACAAAGAAGAGAAAAGAGAAAATTCTGTAAAAAATTCCGCTATCTGCTCCTGAGAATTTTATAGGTTCGATAGAGAAACAAATATTATTAACTAAAATAGGAAAATGAATAACACTCCCTATCAGAAGACCTTTGGATTTTGTGTGATTAAGCTTAGCATTTGACAAAGAAGAGAAAAGAGAAAATTCTGTAAAAAATTCCGCTATCTGCTCCTGAGAATTAAAAAAAAGGCAAACATCATCAGCAAAAGCCTGTACCAATAATTGATCATTTGATAAAGGTTTATGCACCTCTTCCCAGCGGGAGGGTTAGTTAAAGCATGTAACAAAGGCTCTAATGAAAAAATATAGCAAGGCCTAAAGGCACCTCTTTGACGCACCCTAGCATTTATTTCTATTCCCTTTGTTATATGCTCCTTAACCACTGGATAGACTTTAGATGATTTATATAAAGCCTGAATCATCCCAACAAATGAAATTGGGATCCCAAGAAATTCCAGGACCCGAAATAAAAATCCCTGGTTAACCCTATCAAAAGCTTTCTCCAAATCAATTGATAAAAAAACAGCCTTCCCTTCTAAAGATTAATATTCTATTACCTCTCTAATGATTATTAAAGGCAACTGGATATTCCTATCTGGGACTCCACAATATAGAAATGGAAAACTAACTTTACCAGCAAATAATCGTAACCTATTGCTCAACAATGAGGCAAAGATTTTATAATCAGTATTTAAAATAGTAATGGGCCTCCAATTCCTAAGGTCTCCTTTATCCCCTGATTTAAATATATAAATCAATAGTCCTTCTGTAAAAAAATCTGGGAACTGAACTTTAGAGACAAAAAAATTGAAAAACTAAAAGTAAACAAGCCTTGATATCTTTTTGAAAAGATTTATAAAAAGAATTCGCAAGGCCATCTAAACCTGGTGTTACATTATCTTTTAATTTTTTAATAACCCTTTCAATTTCAAGGCAGGAGAAAGGAACTTCCAATCTATCCCTCTCCTAGGCTTCTAAAAGGTCAGGAAGCACCCCTAAATAATATGCAATCTCAAAAACGAAGGTTCCAGAATTGGTTTTAAACTATCAAAATAATCTTTAATAATAGAATTAATTCCCCTAAGTCCTCCACCTTAATCTGATTGCACATGAGATATTCCAAAGCTGTAGAATCCTTTAGTTTTTTACATAATGCAAAGGGATCCCCAAAAACTGTTTTAGAAGAGTGATTAGTAAGGACCGCTTGCAAAGTTTGAGACCTATTATATTGATATAGTTTCATTTGATCTTTAATGTGTTGAATTTGATCCGAAAATCATACTTAGATGTATTGGCTAGGGTAATCAGGTATTGCAATTGAGACCTTAACTTTAAATATGAAAGAAAATCAGAATTCCGTTTTCTTTTACCATATTTTTGAAACCAAGAACAACAATCTTGCTTTGTTTCCAACCACCAAATACCTAAATCAGAATACAAAAATGCTATTGATAGTCTGGCCCTCAATATAAGGGAAATTGAGTTTATTACCACAGCTTCTTTCAAGATGGAGGTATTTAGTTTCCATCTTGAAGATTTCCTCCCAACAGAGGGGAAAGTGCCCACTTCAACCAACACTAAGAGGTGTCTGAGAATTCCACAGGGACTATATTAAAATTTCCTATTTCTGCATTTTTTGAAAGGAATAGATAATCGAGCGTAGAACCAACTTTTCCCTTAAAAAAAGTAAAATTAGAATCTAGTTTTACCGAGGAGTTACAATTAACCAAATCTTCTGTCTTGATAATTAATGATAAACAGTTTGAGTCACAATAGATTTTTTTGTTTACCCACCTTTGATAGAGAGAGTACAATTAAAATCGCCTCCCCAAAAAATAGTAAGGGAAGAAATCAGAAAGGGTTGAATTAGTTTCATGTACTCAGTTCAAAGAGCCTTTGTCTGGGACTTATAAATATTAATAAATCTACAAGCTCTAGAGTGCCATAGACCATCAATAATTAAAATTCTCCCCAGAATCAATTCAATTAGTTTGAGTAACACAAAATGAAAAGAATTAAACAAAATACCTATCCCATCTGCTCTGTCCCTTCCAAAGGACCAAAAAAACAGGCCCCCAAGGCCAGTCCCTTTTGAAGGAAAAAATTTGTTCTTGAGCAAACATCCAGGTTTCTTGGAGAAAACATATTCCCAAAGATTGGTCTCTAAGGGACTGAAAAACAGCTCGTCTTTTAGCAAAGTTAAGCAGACTGTGTGTATTAAGAGAGACCCCAAATAAACCTGGCCATGAAAGTAAAAAAAAAAAATAAAGGAAGCACAACCTATTTTTTCCACCTTTTCTTTTTTTTTCTCCTTATAATCTTCTATAGGGGCACTCATACCATCTTGAAAGGATTTTTGGGAGTCTGAGTCTCCAACATCCATCTCTGAATCCCCCCAAGAGGTAAACAAGGCAGCATAAGAATTTGGAGATTTAAAAGATTCATTTTTAGAAACAACCCCAGCCTTCACATGTCTATTTGACTGATGTGGAGGAAGGGAAGATAATCCTACACTGTCCCTAGTAGGTTGTTCTGGTTCTGTAGTATCAGTGTAACAAACAGGATCTAGAAGATTTACCACTTCTGCTTCAATTTTGACAATACTAGCTGGAACTACAGAAGGGGAAGGTGAAGTAGGAGGAGGAAGGGGGGGGCAAATGGGCCTTGAACTGGGAAACCAAATCTAAGGATTCCTGCTGAAGAGGAGGAGCCATTTCCTTAGTCTCCACTTTTTTGGAAACTGCATCCTGGGCCTGCTGAATGATTAAGTCTGTACTACCACAAGAGGCCTTATTTTTAGCAGCCCAAGGGCAATCTTTAAAAGCATGGCCAAAATCCTCACATAAGTCACACTTCATGTGGTTCGCACACTGCATAGTGATATGACCCACTTCCCCACAATTATCACATCTCAGCTGGTGACACACACTAGAAAGATGAGATTTAGCTCCACACTTATAGCATGCCCTGGGTTGCCCACTGTAAAAACATACCCCTCGATCTCTCCCCAACAAAAAGGCATTTGGAATATGCTCATTTCCGGAATTCGTTTGTCTAAGCTTCACCCTATATTTCTACCCACCGGTCCAAAACTGCTCAGAGTCCAAAATAGGGTCTGGATCACTTAGTATATTACAATTTTGGGAAAGCCAGTAAGTAATATCTTCCACATGGACCCCTCGTTCCTAAACAGCACTGTGACATTTTTGATTAAAGGCTTAGAAAGTGGAATTACCAAGAAGGGGGTCCATATAGGGAAAAATTTAACTTGCCCATAACATTCCCAGAAAAGGTCTAAATTATAAGCTGAATGAAAACTAATGTCAAAATCATCTTTCCCGGAAATATTCATAAATGCAAAAACATCTCTTGGTAAAAATGTCAGTGAATCCTTAATTAAATATTTCCCCACATAATGTCTATCGGGCCTGACATCCAGGCCGCCTTTGTAGTGTATTCTCACTGCGTTCCGCCGAGGTGCAGCTTCCCTTCTAGATTTTGAAAAAAGTTCAGATAAGAGAGGTTTAGTTATAAGCTCTGAAGCCCCCACACTCTCTTTTTGCACTGAAGCCTGTGATCCTGAAGCCAAGTCCACCTTTTGGAAAAGGTTGTAGATTAGGTACAGATGTTTGTACTAGCATAGATGTAGCAGAAAAAGTAGAAGGGATACTCTGTAAATTAGTCTTTGGCCACCACTCAGGAGTCTGAAGATTAAGTGAAGGATCCCAGGCTGAATCCGGGATACAAATCCCTGATGGGCCCTTCTCCCATCTAGCTCCCTGTAATGCTTTCTGAGGAGACCAGGAAGCATCGTGTATACTAGAAACCCCATTTCCTTGATGTATTTGGACAGATTCTGAATTAGCGGCACATTTTTTAGAATAGGGAAACTCCTGTGCAACAGCTGTAGAACCTTGTAGTAAAGGTGCATTGTGTTTAGGGGTAACCAGTGGAGAAAAATTAAATTCAGTCACTCCTTGTTGATCATTTACCTTTGTTTGATATGATATAAGATGGGCCTCAGTCTGTGCAGTGCCAGAAGGCGACTGCGGATGGAACACAAAACCCAATTCCTTTGATAAAGTTATAGCAGTTTGAAACTTTGAATCCACATGTTGCAGCACCAAAGCCGTAGAATGCTTTGAAAGTTCAGAAAGAGCCAAACTGGCTTCAATGAAATGGCAGCTCAAGAGATGTGCCCGGCTTTCGGCACTCGCTATTCTCAGTGATTAACCTGCCAGCCAACACACTTATTTCAGTTTTCCAAGCCTTGGAAGAAACAGTAACGCACTCACTCATCTTCTTTAAAGGGGGCTGACTGATGACTTCCTCATTCCTGCTGTCAATATTTGCTGGCTGCTTGTCAGACTGCTCAGCTGAGATAGCGTGTGATGTAGAGCTTTGCAAAACAAGCGGCGCAATATATGAAATTTCCACCATGGTTTCTTTGCCTTCACTCCATAAATTAGAATTTATTGCAGTTCTTAATAACTCCGTTGTAGACCTCTCTGGTACCAACAGCTCCGGTACCGATAGAGCTTCATGAAAAACCTTGTCTCCTTCACCAACCGGCATTTTCAAAATGGCATCATAAAAAACATCCTCTGCTAGTAGTGAGGCCTTGCCCACTACTAGACATGCATCCACATCCTCTAACAACTCTCCCATAGTGGCCATCTCACACAGAGATGGCCGTCCACCCACACGTGAAACAGACGAATCCATAGCAGAAGAAGTAGGCTGAAAAGCAGGAGCTGGAACCTGGGGACAGAGAGCAGCATTTCCACCACCTCTACCAGGATCTGGAACAGCAGCCATCTTGGAGTCACCAGCAAATGGGTCCCCCCTGCTCACAGGAAGCAGAATAGGGGAATTTCCCTGGTGTCCTGGCCAAATTTCCCTCATTCACTAAAAATACCACCAACAGCTTAATCTGGTTCAAGGTCAGTTGGCATTCATCCCTATCCCACTCCCCCGGGTCGTGCCAGAAAATAGGCAGGATTTGTCTAGTGCACTTACCCGGTCAACAAAAACTAAATAAATAAATAAAATAAAACAGATGTCAGGATTACAGTGTCGGTATTGTGTATCTTTCAGCTTTCTGACTGTCAGGATTACAGTGTTGGGCTAACATTTGTTGGGAATCTGAGTGTCGGGCATTCATACCTAACCCACATGTAGAGATGTGCATACCAGCATAGCATAGCAGCAATAAAAAAAGAAACACACAAGCTGATTAACATACAAAACTTAATTTTATTGTCAGACCTAAAAAGAAAGAGACAAGCTGATAGAAAAATTACAAAAAGAGAATCACTGACCATCAGACTCCTAGACTGATTGTAAACTCAACAGTGGTGACAAAATTTAATGACAATCAGAGCAGCAGTCTGGTTCAACATTTTTGATTGCTTGACTCGGCTGTATATCAGCATTGCTTCGCATGACTAGTTTGCTGATTAACTTTTGCCTTGCCTCCTCTGTTGGTCCTCCCTTCTTTCTGCAGTTGATGATATCAGAGTCACTGCTGGTAATTGCACAAACCTGCATAACATATAAAGTTATAAGCAATGGAATTTTGAATCACCATGATTTGTAGCTGGTGAACATGATTGCCACGAAGGATTTTGCTATTATTTCTTCTGTGACAGCTTGCCAGGCTAACTTACTCCATTCAAGCATTTTGTCCTTCCCGGGTGCTCGCAGGTTGCCACCTTTGGTCAACTCCCTCTCCTCAGTGGCCATTCACTGGTCATAGCATTCTCTGTTTGCTGCTTTAAAAGGAGTATTCCAGCTCACATCTGCAAGCTGAAGGACTTTCGTACAATCACCTGGAATAATGGAGATGATGGTGTTTATTTTTTGCATCTGCTTTACCAGCTTTGCAGATATAGCAACTGAAGGCATTCCATACTAGCATCTGTTTCCTGAATGCCATACCACCCCATACATTGTTTAGCCATTCAGTGGTAAGGTCTTCATCCAAACATTATGGGACATGGCAGCAATAACCCCGGTACTGCCCAGTGTAATGTTTGGCACCCTTTTCCCCATTAACACCACAAATGGTGGTAGTTTTTTCCCTATTTCCCATCTCCCATTGCAGCCAGACAGACAGTCACTCTTTTTCTTGTATCCTATATTTAGTAGTGGCAATGACTTAATACCAATGTGGTTTGTTGTCCTATTGCCCAGCATCTCCACCCAAATTATAGTCTCACCCATGTTACCAATCATCAGTGTTAAAAGATTGTTCATTTTAATTTGTTTATTGCAAAAACAGGCAAAGTCAATTATCTTTGGCACAAAGTCCTTAGGAAGTCTCTGAAAAAAAGCTGTTATCTGGCACATCATGAATCCCAATGCCAGAGAACTCCGTCCATCCACCCCTGCTAGCAGAAAAGTTAGGGTCTTGAATTAAAGCCATGGCTTTCTGTGCAGTTGACTTGCAAGTTACATGGTAGTGCTGCTCCTGCTGTTCACTGATCCATGTTGCCTACTCAGACATGCATTCAGGGTACTTTGCCTGGTACCCACCACATCCAGATGCCAGGGTTTGTTGTTAGAACCCATTGACCCAGCAAGACTGACCCTCTACTCTAGAGAAGTAAATTATTTGCACCACTCACATAGCTGCTTCTCATCAATATACAGAGAAGCAACAATGGAGCAATTTCCTTCTTTCTCTAATCGATGAGCAGCAGTAAGCTTGAACTCAAGGCTGAATTATTTCCTTTTGGACATCTTGTCAGTGTTACAACAAGAAGTCTTTTTACAGGTTTTTTATATGTCACTCGATGTTCTCTCTCTCAGGCTCTCTGTCCAGTCTACAACAACCTACAACAAAGTTTGGAAATATTGTGGCATTTGTTGTAAAACAGAGCTAAATACGTATACTATAGTGCTAACTGCTTATTGTTAATGAATAAAAACACTGTAGTTACTATGGATACTATTATGACCTTAGAAGGTGTTCTTGGGGTTAAATGATCTAACTGTAATATGTTTCTTATTATGGACACAGTCTCTAAAGAATCATTTAAATGCCATAAATGTTTACAAAATGAAGAACTCCTTAGAGAGATGAGTTTGTTTAATTAAAGACTTGAACGCTTGGAGGCAAGCCAAAAACAAATGGCCTCAAGGTTTACAGAGGGCCAAAATGTAACAACTAGTGAATCTTGTCCTTCATTTGAAACAACAGCTATCATAATGCAACCTAGTAATGTCGAGGTAAATAATCAATCTGGAACTGTATCCTACCCCATTGTACAGTCTGCAAATAAAAAAGGACAAGAGAAGAAGCCTTTACTCCTCTCCTAAATAAGGAATGGTTTACAGTACAACATTCCCAGGTTTCCAAAAGAGGAAGAAAAGCTGACACTTTTAATCTCCCTTTATACAATACATTTCATGTTTTATCCAGTGACACCCCTGAAACTGAAATAAATAGACCCACTCCACCCAATGTTAATTTTGATTCTGATATAAATACCATTCCCAATGTACCCCAAACCACTGATTTAGAAATACAAGATATAGTAGTGCTGGGAGACTCAATCATCAAGCACTTAGACCGAGCAGTTTGTAACCCAGATAAAACTTCTAGAGTCTTACCTAGCTTCAGTGGAGCTAAAACAATGGATATAGCTGTAATGTTAGAAAATATATTAAGCAGTGTTGGGCAAAACCTTATTGTTATTATACACCTCAAAGCAAATATCATCTTTAAAGAACTCTGCAGATAGCATAAAAAAGATTTTGCAGCACTTTATAAATAAATTGTTACAATTAGGCTGTGTTCCCGTGCTTTCTGAAATCTTATCAATTCCTAAAGCATCTTATTTTCAGACATTAAAGATTAGAAATATAAATGACTGGATGAGAAAATGGACATTAAGACAGGAAATATCCTGTATTACACACTGGGAGGAATTCTCCCATCTTGTGGAACTTTTTTCCTGGGACAGATTACACCTAAGCAGAAGAGGTAAACTACTATTGGCAAAGCATATTGCAGACTTTATTACCAAAACTTTAAACTAACTTCTTGGGGGGAGGGCAACCTTCTCTCTGTCCTCCTGAAACGTTGCTATTACTAGAAAACTTTGTTAATGATATTAAAAATAATAATAACACAACAACATTTAAACTTCATAAAAAACAAATACATAATGATACAGGATTTATTACTATATTGTTAGTTAATACCCGTAGCTTGACTAACAAAACTGAGGAATTGAAATATATCCTAGCAAAAGAA
Organism: Neoceratodus forsteri; assembly: GCA_016271365.2. Classification (NCBI taxonomy): domain Eukaryota; kingdom Metazoa; phylum Chordata; order Ceratodontiformes; family Ceratodontidae; genus Neoceratodus; species Neoceratodus forsteri. The sequence continues at coordinate 836,338,720 of CM028132.1, forward strand.
AATGTAACCATTTGTGGAGTTACAGAAACCTGGTTTACAGGCCAGGAATGGAACACAGAAATCCAGGGTTATAACAAATTTTATAAAAATAGAACTGATTCCAGAGGAGGAGGGGTTGTATTATACATTTCTAATAATTATGTGGCCCATAGTATAACTCTGAATGCGTCAATAGACAATAAAATAGAAGCAATCTGGTTTCAAATTAACCTATGTAAGGAGTCACTAGTAGTAGCCCTTTGTTATAGACCCCCTAGTTCATCCCAGGCTGAAGACCTGGAATTATTAACAACTTTAAAAAATATGGATACATTACATAATTATATACTTATGGGGGACTTTCACTTTCCAACAATAGACTGGCCTAAGCTTGAGGGTCATTGTTTAGTAGAAAGTGCTTTTATTTAACTTACTTTTGACCAAAACATGACCCAAATTGTAACTAAAGGGATCAGACAGAATAACATACTAGATATCATTCTAATTAATATAGAAGATAGAATGTCTATTCCAACTATTAAAACACCATTGGGAGATAGTGACCACAATATGGTACCAGTAAAATTTAATTTGTGTAATAACATCATTAAGGGTGTGACAGTAATCAAAGATTTTAATAAGGCCAATTATAGTGAAATAACCAGATTTCTAAGTTCCTGGAACTGGGAAAATGATCCCAAAGATCTAGATTTACATCAAATTTGGGATTGTATAAATGTCAAAATTGATTGCTGTTTTGACATATGGGTGCCTAATAGGCCAAAATATAATAATGGCCACAGAATTCCACTATGGTGGAACACGAATATAAAAAAGGCCATTAATAAAAAAAAGGTCTATTATAGGAAATACAAAAACATCTATCCCCAACTTCCTGGAACACATATAAGGAAAAACCAAAAAAGTAAAATACCATATTAGAAAAGCAAAAAGTAACTTTGAATTAAATTTAGCAACTAAAACCTTGGACAGCCACAAATTCTTTTACAATTACATTGGTTCTTTAAGAAGAAACTATTCTACAATTGGACCAATTAACATCAGTAACAGTATTACTAATGATAAATCAGAAATGGCAACTGAGTTTAATAATTATTTTGTAAGTGTATTTACTCCAACTGATTGCTTGCCAAAAGTTTTGGAGCAGGGTAACAAAGAATATATATCACCTATCACTATGACTGATTTTAGGACTTTACTCCAAAAACTTAAACCTCAAACATCACCAGGACCTGACAATATACATCCAAGATTCCTAAAAGAAATACTGTAGCTAATGTTATATGTGGTCCCCTGTCAATTTTGTTTAATGCCTCACTTAATCAAGGTGAGACAATTCATGTGTGGAATGAGGCTATTGTTACTCCTATTTATAAAGTTGGTAATAAACAACTAGTATCCAATTACAGACCCATAAGTCTCACCTCAGTTATTGGTAAACTATTTGAAAGAACTTTATTAACTAGAATCGAAGCACATATTTCTATTTACCATTTACAGGACTTAACACAACATGAGTTTACCCAGGGCAGATCATGCATGACTAACTTGTTAAATTTCTATGAGAATGTTAGTGCGTCTTTTGACTTGGGGTTACCTGTGGACATTGTTCTCCTTGATTTCTCCAAGGTTTTTGATAAAGTCTCACATCAGGTTATGATAAATTATATGTACATGTTTGGTTTTCCCCTTAATATAATTAACTGGGTGAAATCATTGTTACAAAATAGATACCAGAGAATTACCCTCAGAGGACATTCATCACCATGGGCAAAGGTTAGTAATGGGGTCCCGCAGGGATCGGTTCTGGGCCCTGTCTTGTTTAATTTATTAATATCAACAATGCAACCGTCTAACAAGGTCTGGATGACAAAGTACGCAGACGACTGCAAACTTGGCTGTATAGTCAATAATACTCAAGCAAGTCCCCATTGTTACCAAATAATTTCTGCAGCATTGATTTCCTATTTCTGTGGAAGGTGTAGGGTGGCAGTTTGGTGTTTGTGCAGCTGACAGCCCCCCCCCCCAAGAACCCAGGTACAGGGAAAAGTTTCTTTTTGGTTTGGGACCCATGAACCATGGCAGGTTGTCCCTTAACTCCTGAGTTCTTACACATGTAGTATTAGAAACAGTGATGAAAGTGAACAGGAACACACAGGAACTCGGTTCCTGTACCTTTTTGGCAGCAGGAACGGAGTTCCTGTACTTCTTCCCACTGACACTAGAACTGGATTTCTTAAACCAGCAACATAATGACAGTTTCTGGGCCTGTGATCTGAAATAAGGGTTTCCATAACAACATTTTACTTGTATAACAATTTTATTTTCCTAGAAATACTTCAATATCTCTAACTGAATCTACTCATGTCTAAACAGGTAGATGTGTCTTGACCCAGCTATCCTTCAGACTGAGGATCTTCATTCTGCATTTCATATTTGCCAGTGTCTGAGTTCCTGTACTTCTTGTCTGCCTCTTGCACCACTGATTAGAAAGTATAAAACAAAAACTCATTCTTAACCACATCTCCCTCCCCACCCCGCCTTGAGAGCCCCCTGGGCACCATATTTGAAGTAATATTTTTATCAGATCCCACTCTGCACAGTGATCCTCATCCTTCTAGTTTCAGCACCAGGCCAGAATGTCAGCTTCTTCACCCAGTAGTCCTTTGTGTGATTGTTTAAAAAACACTTCAGGGAGAAGAAAACTGAATTTAGGCCCAGCAAATGAATTTAGAATGACATGGATCTCTGCACAGCATTGAACCTGATAAAAATATTACTACAAGTACATCAAATAAAGGGGCTCTGGATGGTTCTCAGTGCAGGGTAGGGAGGGATGTGGGAGCAGGAGCTACCTGTTTTGATTTGAAGCAGTAGTAGAAATGTTTTATTTTTATACACGAGTAGATCTCATTACACATCATTAGGTCATAGATCCATTTTCATGATAATCTTGTAAAAGTTTAAAAATACCCCATATAGAGTTTAAAAGTTCCACATATAAAGCAATACATTTTTATTAAATTAAATAACAGAGAGTAATTTGCATAGGACCAAAGGCATTCTAATACAATACATTTAAAAGGTTAAGCAGAATATTATTCTAAGACAATATTTGAGCAGTAGCAGGCAAACTAATGGGCAGGAACTGGTCCAAAATGCTTTTTACTATTTTTTTTTAAATTCCATGCAATTCTTTTTTTTTTTGCTATTATTTTTCTCCTAACTGCTGTCTTACCTCAGGAGAGTGTCACCAGCACCATCCCCCAGTGTTCACCAGCCGATGCTGACCTGAACTTCCAGGGCTTATCCCCCCCGGTGGGGTCAGTGGAATTCTCCAATCCCCACCAAGGTCTGGATCCAGTGGGCCAGCATTGTGGCTACCTGGGAGCGGAGCCTTTGAGGCACCCTCCACCATTGTGCCACAGCAGTGTTTTTTCCTTGTTCTCCCCAGCAGCTGGGGGTGTGCAATGTCACCAGCAGAGTGGAGCATGCACGCATCTGCATGCACTCCCTCCAGGCATCTGCCCCCAACTCCAACCTGTACTGTAGTGCAGCACCCTGTCCCCCAGCCTCCCCCTGGAGTCGAATGAGCACTGACCACTAAGGACATCCCTCCCCAGAGAAGGAGAGCAGTCCAGCGGATGCTTAATCCTTCCTCTCCCATGTCAACCCCCGGTGGCCCATGCTCATTCCCGAACATGGGTTGCCGACGTAGTGCGAGGTAAGGCAACCAGTGCCTCAGCCCTCAGCACCACCTGCCGGCCTAATTCCATGGAATTCTGAAAAGCATTTTGTTAAATTTAATGTACACCATGGAATAGTATTCCATGGTTTATATGTCTCATGGAATAATTGCTCCATCTCAGGGACATACTTGAAATGCATGTGACTGTGTAAGGCTGTCATGGCTCTGCCCATGCCTAGGGAAGGATGAAGGATACAGGATGAAAAAGTGAGTTGAAAGTCCCACTCTCCACAAGGATGAGAGCTGGCTGCACTCTCTGGCTCCATGGCATGTAGACCACCATCCACTACCTACCTGTTATGGAGCAGAAGTTGGAAGAGACTGCAGCAGTGGTAAATTTGTGGACGATGTTGCTGAGTGTAGCTAGAGATGTTCTAATATGCAGAGACTGGAAAAGTTCCATGAAAATAGAAAGAAAATGGCTATGTCCTGTCACTACAGTTTTCATGTGTCCATACACATTGCTACATATCAGTACACCTACAGGTAGTTTATCCATGTTCTTATTTAGTTTAAATTAGTCAGCACACTTAAAATGTATCAAATAAGGACTGCAGCCTCTCCATTTAGATAAAACAGTTTATACAATATTAGCTGTTAAACTGAAAAGTACTAGTGGTAGTCCATCAAGAAGAACCACATTAATTTTTCCATTTTTTTCATTTGAACATGACATAATCATTGAGTTAAAAACTCTTATTTACAATGATGCCTTGGGGTTCAGAGACCAGTGCAAAGTTACAGCAGTTTACAACATACTGTATATATTAAATGAGATATGGATGTTGCCTGTAAGTCTTGTGCAAGTACTATACCCTATTAATTTACCTTATTAGTGATTGCATCATATCTCAAAATTCTAAAGAGAGAACAAGACCCTTAGTAACTCTAGATGCAACAAACTGTTTCAGTATTTTAGCAGCCTCTGTCTCCTGCCCCTCACTCTGCCTATCAGCTTAAATCCTCCCAGTCCAGTGATGTCCTGCTTCCCAAATGCAAGAAAAAGTCATGTCTTTCTATCAGTTATAGGCTGCTCCACACCTGGAACAATATCCCAGCTGATATTAGGGGTACAAATACAGTAACTTTGCAAATATTAAAAAGAAATTATACAGTACTCCCACTTCATTTCACCTTCCTATAGAGCCAGTAGTGTTGGACTGTATCCTTTTACATCAGTGACCCTGCGTATTTTTTTTACAGCTGTATATAGGCACTCTACAACTGTATGTCTGTACTCTTTGAGCACATCATTAGGCATCTAGCTATTACATCTATATATACTGGCCCAGATATTCAGATTGCACCTGGCAAGGGTGCAAGCCTGGGTGCAGCACAACTGGGATGTGCCAGGGCCAGGGCCAGGTGATATTCAGTGGTGATGCACCATGGCGCAACACCGTTGAATATGGCACAGTCTGCACATGGCTCAGTGGCACTGCACTGGTGCAAGCCACAGACAGGAAGCAAGGGGATGCGCTAGCATAACTGCAGTTGCGCAAGGTGCATCACCCGCGATATTCAGTGGGGGGCATGCAAATGAGGCCATAATATATGCAAGGTGCAAATGGGGCCATTTGCATGTCATTATGGCTCCATTTGCATGTCTTGTGCAGGGCAGCCCGGCAACTTGTGCCTGGCACCCTGTACAGCATGACGTGTGTGTTGGGGATCCCGGGGCAACCCCCACCCATAGCCGCGAACATGAAAATGTATGAGGAACAATCCCTGGTAGTCTAGTGACCCCTCCTCCCTCCCGATTCACATATTTGGGACTGTCTAGTACAGTATGCCCTCCAAGCCCATACTGTACCTGTCATTTGGAAGGCAGCTGGGTGGTATGCAGACAGGTTGCAGCCACCCACCAATGATGGGGTGGGTGGGGTGGGCAAGGGTGCTGTGTGGGTAGGAGGGGTGGGGGGTGCCACTAAATCACCAGGAAAATGTGATATGGCACTGCACTGCGATTGCGGCAATGGGTGGGGGGGTACCACTAGACTACCAGGGAATTACATGAAGGACTTATTCCAGTGATTGGGAACACTACCAGGGTTGGTCTACCGTTACATTCCTCAGGGATTTAGGAGGGCCACTAGACTACCTGGGAAAGTCTATTGTTACATTTATCGGGGCATCAGGGACTTGGTAGGGGGTCAACTGGACTTCCAGGGATATGTTAGTGCTTGTGGATGGTGTTCTGGGTGGGTGGGTGGCCACCCACAGCTGGTGGCTGCTGTGTTGCACCCTGCAATGCAGCACCCAACCTGTGGGTGGCCGGGAGTTGTTCCCACTCCTCACAGGCTCAACTCTGAGCCCCCCTATGTGGCACACATCCCAGGCTGAATATCGGGATGTGCAGCATATGCATGGGCATGCTTCCTGCATCTGCACTGCATACAATTACATTGCGCCTTGGCACATCGGGTTTTGCAGTGCACCTGGCAGCCCATTCAATATCCTGCCGTGGCACTGCTCTGTTGCGCCAGGCACAACCCCTGTGAATATCTTGACCACTGTATACTGTATGTATATGTACATGTATATACATAAACACATATATATATATATATATATATATATATATGTATGTATGTATATTATTGTGGCTTCCTCATTTACAACTATCTGCATTTGTCTGAGCTTATGTATCCCAATTCCTTTTCTCCAGGACATGTCTGTAAATAAGATGTCTTCCTATCTATTTCTGTATGTTGCCCCTGGATTAAATAAATATGGTTTAGTAGTGTTACCTGGTAGGGGAGAGAGAGAGGGAGAGAGAGAGAGAGAGAGAGAGAGAGAGAAAGAGAGACAATGAGCTAGTTGGGGACAAACTAGGCTGCACTGATTGCAACATAAAGTGAATTTGCATGTAGAGGACACTGTCCTATGCTACAACATAGTACACTACAGAGTTTACATGTAGCTGATATGTCCCAAAATTGCTTCCAAGTATTTTAAAAAAGCTTTCAAAATTGTCTTCTTTTCTTACTTGAGTTTGTTCATATTGGTACAGGTTTGTAAGCATAATCACATGCAAAAGTTTTCTCTATAAACTGTATTTCTTGTAACAACTATCAACTGCATACTGCATAAACCCATATGTGTAGTATAGTGTAGTATCTGTTCCATGTAATCACCCTTATGATAAGATTTCTTCTTAGTAAAGGTAAGCAAAAAACCAAAGGAGACAAAAATGGTTCTGTTGAATAAGGCTGGTTTTAGTAAAATAAAAGCCATGGTATGTATAGCAAAAGAAGTAGCTTGGTAGAATAGGAGGGGTGGGAAAATTGTGCAGGAACAATCGAGGAGTTTAAATGATTTTATAAATTAGGTGAAAAATAAATGCATCCCTGGATTTTGAAATTGAATGGATGAAGATGTACAGTAGAAGAGGGTAATATAACCAATTAAATACAGGAAGAAAGCATATGTAACTTAAACAATAGGATATAGGTGAAAACAGACTGGAAATCTTAAAGTGTGCTATAGGATTACTGTTGCAAAAGAAACAATATTAAGCACAAATAACAACTGGGATCAAAACTAATAGTAGGAAATTCTTTAGATATCTATGAGAAAAAAAGACAAGTTTAGAAATCTGTTGGTCCCCTAAGGACCAGAAGTGGAAGAGATCTATTAGGTATGTTTGGAAACAAGTAGTAGGGGGGTTCAAAGAGATCCTCCGAGATACATCTGCTGCTATTTTCAAAGTGAAAATGCTGCCAAACCTGTTAGACCATCTTTTAGATGGCATAACAATGTTCAAATTTTGCATCCAAAAATGCATGCAACTGCATCCAAAACTGGATGCACTTGAACTTGTGTCCAGTTTGGACACAAACATGTCTGTTTTTCTGCCACAAATTGTGACTTTTTGTCATAAATGGACACAGTTCTGAAAATAGCAGCAGGGCTGCCTGGATACAAGAAAATGGACACAGATGTAGACACAGCATACATTTGCATCTGTGTCCAACCCTTTGGAAAATCCCACCCCAGATCTCTAAATAACTATTTTGTATCACTTTTTACAAAACAAGAAATGAGGAAATTTGTGATGTAGTCATTTAATAGAAAGAGGTTATAATAGTAAGTGACATAACTTATTCATAACAAGGGATAAGAAAATGAAGAAACCGAAAAGTTACTTGAGAAAATTAATATTCGCAAGGCTCTTGCACCTCACACTTTCATTGAAGAATGCCAAGACAATTTGTTCAAGATTTCGCAGAACCTACTGCAATATTTCTTTCTTCACAAAAACTATGTTCAGATCATATTAGGGTTTGTGAATAAAGTTCATCAAGTCAGGAAATGCAAATATAGGTTTCACAATTCAGTAGTCTTAACTGTATCTATTTTATCTATTCCTGCAGGTAGGGTTTGGCAGAAACTGCTTGTTAACCAGCTAACTATGAAACATTGCTTACAGAGAACAGGTGCAGTTCCAGTTTTCAACTTGACAATTCTAACTTTGCATTTCCTAAGTTTTTGTCCAAAAATCTTGAAGTTATTGGTCTCCATATTCAACAGTCAGTTCAGTACTAATGTTGTGACAACCATGAATAACACCAGCAGTCAGGATGTGGATCATATTCAGAGGCCCCCGGTGGTTGAAGGAGAGACAGCAGAGGGTGGTGGTAAATAGGTTCAAATTGGGAAAGGTGGAGGTCACGCGTGGGGTGCCACAGTTTTGTGTCCTGGATCCTGTTCTGTTCAATATGTTCATCTGAAATATTGGAGATGGCATCTAGGGCAGTATTTGTCTCTTTGCAGATGACATGAAGCTCTGTGGTAGAGTAGATAGTGACAAAGGGATCATGGAGATGCAGAGGGATCTGTAAAGAATAGAGAAGTGATCTAAGGTTTGGCAGTTGACAATTAATGCCAAAAAATTGAAGTTATGCACCCAGGGAACAAAAACCCCATGGCAGAGAACTGGATGGGAGGAGTAAAACTGAACACTAAAGTAGAAGAAGGGGACCTGGGAGTCATCATTACAAGCTAGTGTAATACGGTCTATAGTAATAAGATTCTGGGGTGTATTACAAGGAGTGCTCTCCTTCTCCAGGGAGGGAGGGAGGGGATCAGTGTCTGGCATTCTCCTGGCCTTAGCAGTGGCTGGGGGTTGGTGCACTGGCACTGTACAGTGAGGGGTTGGAGGTGGGGCAGACACCCCACATGCTGCACATGGGAGGGTGTTAAGCACTGTCATTACATAGATACATACATAGACAGTGTCGGCAGATAAGGGCCTATGGCCCACCCAGTCTACCCATTTGAGCTTGTAAGTTCAGTTTATGTTTTCCTAGAAGTGTGTTGTCCCTTACCCCTGACCTCCAGAATTACTTTATGTCTATCCCATGCATTCTTAAATCCTGTGATTGTTTCAGCCCCCACCACTTCCTCTGGCAGGGTGTTCCACTTGTCTACCACCTGTTCTGTGAAGAAATTCTTCCTCACATTTCTCTGAATCGTCCTCCCTCCAACTTCATCCCATGCCCTCTAGTCCTGGAACATCTTTTTAAACAAATAGTGTATTCCTGCACCCTGTTCCTCCCTGTAAGATACTTGTATGTCTCTCATATCCTCTCTCCTCCTCTCCTCCAGGGAGTACATGTTCAGTTCCTTCAACCTGTCCTCATAGGACTTGTGATGCAATCCATGCACCATCTTTGTTGCCCTCCTCTGAACCTTCTCTACCCTGTCTATGTCCTTACGTAGGTAAGGTCTCCAGAACTGTACACTGTACTCCAGGCATTGTTGTCATTGCATGCCATTTCCACTGTGCCAGGGAGAAACACAGGAAAACTGCCAACCAGCAGGATGACAACAGTGTCTTGCAGGCCCCGCACCCAGCTATCTGAGATGGACAAGGTAAATTCCAGAGGATGCCAGGGTGATGGGGCTGGGGGCGGACTGGTGGATAGGGGCCAGTCAGCATGGGGGAGCATAAAGAGAAACATAAAAAAAGGGGGTATTGACAGCAGGAGTAAGACGGTATTACTACTTTTAAATAGGTCACTGATGAGGCAGCAACTGGAATACTGTGCTCTGTATACTATGCTCTGTTCTGGAGACCTCACCTAAGGAAATACAGGGACAGGCTGGAGACTATGCTCTGCAGGTAACCAAGATGATTCGGAGCCTTACAAGGATCATCTTAAAGCAATGAACATGTACAGTACTTGCTGGAGACCAGGCAAGAGATGGGGGAATTTAATAGAGTCCTTCAAGTCCTGAATAAGGGGAATAAACAAGGTGAACTGCAGAAAACTATTCTGCAGGAGTGAAAAACCAAGAACCTGAGGTCATAAGTGGAAACTGGTGGGGGGAAGGTTTAAAAGGGATGTGAAAAAGTTCAATATTATGGAGAGGGTGGTGGAGCCATGTGCTGGGACAGAGTGAAGGGTTTGGTGGGTAATCAAGTGGGTAACACTAGGGGGGGAGCAAGAGGGTGTGCAGTACGATGATGTGGAATGAGAAATTCCACCATCAGAATTGCTGCAGAATGTCAATTCCGCTTCTGAAATGCTTTGAAGAATTTCTCCTTAAATTCTGTGGAATTTTGAAAAGCATTTCTATGCAAACTGCAGAATAATTTTCCATGGATCATGTAAACCGCACAATAATTTTCTGCTCATTGTGGAAAAAGAATCTGCAGTTTACATGAACTGTGGATTATTATTCTGCAAAAAAAAATGTTGCATGCAGAACGCCAAAATTCTACAAATGATGGAAATTGGCAGAATTTTCTAAAATTATGTGGAATTCCATTCTTTCAGAAATTCAACATTCCACACAGTCCTAGTGTACAGGGAATAACAAAACCACATAATGACAATAGTTCGGAGGGCAGATAGGGAACTACAGGCAGAATAGATGGGCCCTTGGTCTTTTTCTGCTGACATTGTCTCTATTTCTATGATGATCTAAAGATCAGCAAACATCAGTACCCTACTCAAAGTCACACTGGCCTTCAATAGCTTATGTAGCACTGCACTTAGGTGTGAATAAAGCATACTCTGTGAGAGATGCCTGGGCTGTGAGGTGAGTTCCCTCGCACCACAATACTAAAGGTCATACTCAAAGGGGTAATGGAGCAGAGAAGGTGGTAAGTCCGTATGTGCTTCTTGTCTTTCATCCATAATATGATAAATCATGACCCTCCAAGACATATCTACTGAGCTTAGTTTTAAACTCCATCGTGTCCTTGTTAATTATTATTTCTGTAGGTAATTTATTCCAGAGGTTGACTACACACTGGGTAAAGAAACTCTTCTTCTTATTAGTATGACATGTTTGTGCTTTGATTTGTAATGGATGACCTCTTGTTCCCAAATTATCATTTTTGAATTCTAGGTCTAATTCACTAATTAAATAATCATCCTGCATTATATCGTAACACAACAAGTCACCTCTCTTCCTACTTGTCCCTAAAAACATTAATATAAGATGCTTGAGACGATCAATGTAACTAAGGTTTTTGATATTATGTAAGATCTTAGTAGCCTGATATTGTATCTTCTCAATTCCGTATATTTCCCCTTTATTAAGAGGGCACCAAACTTGACTGCCATAATCCAGAATAGCCTGACATATGCTGTATAAAGTGACATAATAACTTCAGCACCTCTGCTCTCAAAATTTCATCTAATTTTCCAGAGAATTTGCTTAGATTTAGCTATCTGCATAGCTCAGTGGTCTGTGGAATTTAGGCTCTTATTTATTATAACCCATAGGTCCCTTTCATGTTGAGCCTCCCTAGTGATATTATTCCCCAGTCTATATGTATTGAGTTGATTGACTTCCCAAGTGCATGATGCAGCATTTATCAGACCTGAACATCATTCCCCATGTGTCGGCCCATTTTCTAATAGTGTCTAAATTAGCCTGGATTGATTCTTTATCCTCTGCAGTGCATACCACACCAGCCAGTTTGGTTTAATCAGCATATTTACTAATCCAGTCTGCAACCTGCTTACACGTATTGGAGATAAAAATCAGAAATAGTGTGGGGCCCAACACGGATCCCTTTGGCGTGCCACTCAATCAAAAAGAGTCGAGTCAGACTCCAAAGCAGTACAGAATTTAAAGTGATAAGGAACAGTGCCCTCCAGGAGGAAAATGGAAATACAACTCAGCTACTATTGAAGTATACCAAAACTATTATAAAAGGTTTGGAACACAGTGGGCTGATGAAGCATCGCCAGCTGTGAAAAAAGTACCTATACTTTCTGGCCATACTCTAACCTAGGAAAAGTACTGCTAAAGAAAAGAAACCTCAAATGGTCCTCCCAAATTTATAAAAGTGTGATGGCCCTCTACTCACTATATCTTTGTAATTTAACCAGACATACCCAGATGTATAATATGATTACTGGCCAATGATTTCCATATATCTTAACTATGCCTTACATCACTACTGTAGGAACAAGACAAGAGGGGGAAGGATACTAATCTATACCACCAAATCCCTAACGTTTGAGGTAACCCATACTGAAGCTAGCACAAACTCACATAAACTCCTTATAAGCAGGGACCTTTTTCCACATGTCTCTGCTCATTTATGTCCACGGGAACTATTTTCATCCCAAAACTACCACACTGAACTCCTCAGCATGCTGATAAAAGTTGCTCCCCTTCAAAGGATGAGCTCCTCAACATAGGGGATACTAATACAAACTGGTTGGACCCCACAGACCAAGATAACAACACAAATACCCTAGACCTATACCTCTCCCCTTGATCTCTGACCCCCCCACCTAAACCTTACTTCCGGCATGCACACACAGCTTGACTATGTACTGTCTTCCCACTATCACAGAATCATCAACTCTGGTGCCCTGACAGGCCTGTTTAGTGTCCACCACATGGTCTTCTGTATCAGGAAGGTACAACATACAAAATGCCTCCCCCACCACAACATCATAGCAACTAGGTTATTTTGCAGTTTAAACACAGATGATTTCCTAGCTGACATTTTGTCTGTTGACTTATTACCCCTTGAAGGGCACAAATATTGATAATGTACTGTTCTACTTCCACATCACTTACAAGGCAGCCTGTGGCCAACATGCGACAATGTGCAAACTTAGACTCCAGGTAAACCAATCTTCTCTGGATCACAGCTGAGTTTCAAGCCCTTTTCAAGCAAAGAGATGCTCAGTGGCAGCAGCACAATTCTCCCTTAATACCAGTGTTTTCTGCAGTACAAGTAACTGTGCAACTGCTGTACTATGCAAACCTAGCAGGCCTAGGCAAACTATTTCCAAAACAACCTGAACAACACTATTTCCAATCCCACAAAGTTCTGGAAGTTTGAACACAACCTCTTTGACTCACCTTTCAGCTCATCCATCATCACCATCAAAGAAAACTCCTTTCTAGTTTCTATGTCTTTCAGTGTAGTGTCCCTAATTAAGAACTTCTGCAACCATGCAGAAAACCTCATTACCTCTACTAATTTCTCATCAGCAGCCTATAACTCCTCTCCTACAGGTGTCTCACATCACTTTAGCTTCTCTGAGGTATTCCATGCTGAAGTACTATGGGGCCTTCAGTCCATAAACCCTCACAAGGGCTGTTGTAATCCCTTCAACAAGAGTGGTGACCCTCTTGTTAGTATTCATCTTGTTCTTATTAACTACTGCCCCTTCATTCCTACCCAGACTATTAAACATTTTAGAAGTCTGGGTTTACTCACAGCTAATACATTTCTTAATCAGCTTTGACTTCTTTAGCCCTTTCCAATCAGGCTTCAGATCTGATCACTCTACTGTCTCATCCCTATTCAGACTTACTGACCACATGTACACTGGCAAAGAGCAGGGTTGTGTTCATGACTGGCACAGTTTTCATAGCTCTTTCCATTTCTTTACTACAGTAGATTACCACCTACTGCTGACCACACTAGCAGTAGCAGTGCACTCCCCTCAGGCTGTCCAGTGATTTGAAGAATTCTTCTCTTAATTGCCATAAGCTTTCTGCTTTGAAGTGTGTCCTCTCCACCTACGATCGAACAACTGGTATTCCCCCAAAGATATGTACTTGAATTTGACCATTTTAATTTTTCATTATTTTAAAAGACCTCCCATAAATCTGTAATTCATCCAAAATACACATGTATGAAGATGTCACAGCCCTGATGACCTTATCACACAGTTATCCCTCCAGCATGACATTACAAAGGTCCACAAATAGGGCCCCATATTCAGAGCTGGTCAGATACATGTGCATAATGGTGCGCCATACAAATAAGTTGGTTCAGCCAGCTCTGGCATGATATTCAAACAGAATGCGTGATCAGAATAGACAGTGCAATCTGTTTGAATATCGGACCCTGGATGTGCCAAGCACAGCAGGGGGTGCCAAGTTCCACTCAGTCATCCAGGTGCAGGTCTGAGTACTGCCCCTAGGGGAATGCATGGTGCATACCTATATGTGCCACAACCTCCATGGGTGATATTCAGCCCAAACTTGCAAATGAGACCATTGGGCATGCATGGCACAAACAGACCATTTGTGTGCTCATTATGGGCTCATTTGCATAGCTGTGCCTAGAGGAGTATGCCAGGGCAGCCTCTCCCCACCCCGATTAGCGTTAGTAATAAAGACAATTCCCAGGTCCCCTTTTCCATAGAGTAGAGGCCTCCTCCCCAGCCCCAATCTGTGTTAGTAAAAAGGACAATTCATAATCCCCTTTTCCATAATGTGGTATTTTCCCTCTCCTGGCCCCAATATGTATTTGATGACAAAAAATAGCCTGATCCCTTTTCCATAATGCACCTTATTCCATCTCCCAGCCCAGATCTGTGTTAGTAATAAAGACAATTCCCCAATCCCTTTTCCATAGTGTAGCAGATCCCCTAACCAGCCCCGATCTGGTTTAATAATAAAGACACTTCCCTGATCCCCTTTTCCATAGTGTAGCAGCCCCCCCCAGCCCTGATCTGTGGTAGTTATAAAAGAAATGGCCTGATCCCCTTTTCCATTGTGTAGCACCCCCAGCCCCGATCAGTGTTAGTGATAAAACAAAATGCCCCAATTCCCTTTTCCATAGTGTAACAGCCCTCCCCCCAGTCCCAATCACTGGTACAATGATCCCAATCCCCCATTCCCTGGTGACTAATAGTCCTCCCACCCCAAACCCTGGTAGGCAGTAACCCACCACACCACACACCCCCATCCTGACTTGTGCTGGTGACTGACACAGCCCTCCTCACCCTGCCACAGTAAGCCACCAACTGATCATTGCCAGAGCACATACAGTAAATAATACACACTCATTGGTTGTCACAACAACCAATGAGCATGTACCATGTACTGCAGGGGCTCCAGTACTGATCATTTGATGGCTGGCCATAGCAGGGTGAGGAGGGCTGTGCCAGTCGCTGGCACAGGTCAGGATGGGGGGTGCAGGGTGATGGGTTACTGCCTACCGGGGTTGGGGTGGGAGACCACTAGCCACAAGGGAATGGTGATCAGGATTGCTGTACCAGTGATCAGGGCTGGGGGGACGCTACACTATGGAAAAGAGGACTGAGGCATTTTTTTATTACTAACACAGATCAGGGATGGGAGGGGCACTACACTATGGAGAAGGGGATCAGGCCATTATCTATATTACTAACACTGATCAGGGCTGGGGGGGGCACTACACTATGGAGAAGGGGATCAGGCCATTATCTGTATTACTAACACAGATCAGGGCTGGGGGCACTACACTATGGAGAGAGGATCAGGCCATTATCTGTATTACTAACACTGATCAGGGCTGGGAGGCACTACACTATGGAGGGATCAGGCCATTATCTGTATTACTAACACAGATCAGGGCTGGGGGCACTACACTATGGAGAGGGGATCAGGCCATTATCTGTATTACTAACACAGATCAGGGCTGGGAGGCACTACACTATGGAGAGGGGATCAGGCCATTATCTGTATACTAACACAGATCAGGGCTGGGAGGCACTACACTATGGAGAGGGATCAGGCCATTATCTGTATTACTAACACAGATCAGGGCTGGGAGGCACTACACTATGGAGAAGGGGATCAGGCCATTATCTGTACTACTAACACAGATCAGGGCTGGGGGCACTACACTATGGAGAGGGATCAGGCCATTATCTGTATTACTAACACAGATCAGGGCTGGGGGACACTACACTATGGAGAAGGGGATCAGGCCATTATCTGTATTACTAACACAGATCAGGGCTGGGGGGCACTACACTATGGAGAGGGATCAGGCCATTATCTGTATTACTAACACAGATCAGGGCTGGAGGCACTACACTATGGAGAGGGATCAGGCCATTATCTGTATTACTAACACAGATCAGGGCTGGGAGGGGCACTACACTATGGAGAAGGGATCAGGCCATTATCTGTATTACTAACACAGATCAGGGCTGGGGGGCACTACACTATGGAGAGGGGATCAGGCCATTATCTGTATTACTAACACAGATCAGGGCTGGAGGGCACTACACTATGGAGAAGGGATCAGGCCATTATCTGTATTACTAACACAGATCAGGGCTGGGGGGCACTACACTATGGAGAAGGGATCAGGCCATTATCTGTATTACTAACACAGATCAGGGCTGGGGGGCACTACACTATGGAGAAGGGGATCAGGCCATTATCTGTATTACTAACACAGATCAGGGCTGGGGGCACTACACTATGGAGAGGGATCAGGCCATTATCTGTATTACTAACACAGATCAGGGCTGGGGGCACTACACTATGGAGAGGGATCAGGCCATTATCTGTATTACTAACACAGATCAGGGCTGGAGGCACTACACTATGGAGAGGGATCAGGCCATTATCTGTATTACTAACACAGATCAGGGCTGGGGGGCACTACACTATGGAGAAGGGGATCAGGCCATTATCTGTTTACTAACACAGATCAGGGCTGGGAGGCACTACACTATGGAGAAGGGATCAGGCCATTATCTGTATTACTAACACAGATCAGGGCTGGGGGCACTACACTATGGAGAAGGGATCAGGCCATTATCTGTATTACTAACACAGATCAGGGCTGGGGGGCACTACACTATGGAGAAGGGGATCAGGCCATTATCTGTATTACTAACACAGATCAGGGCTGGGGGCACTACACTATGGAGAGGGATCAGGCCATTATCTGTATTACTAACACAGATCAGGGCTGGAGAGCACTACACTATGGAGAGGGGATCAGGCCATTATCTGTATTACTAACACAGATCAGGGCTGGGGGGCACTACACTATGGAGAGGGATCAGGCCATTATCTGTATTACTAACACTGATCAGGGCTGGGGGGGCACTACACTATGGAGAGGGGATCAGGCCATTATCTGTATTACTAACACTGATCAGGGCTGGAGGGCACTACACTATGGAGAAGGGATCAGGCCATTATCTGTATTACTAACACTGATCAGGGCTGGGGGCACTACACTATGGAGAGAGGATCAGGCCATTATCTGTATTACTAACACTGATCAGGGCTGGAGGGCACTACACTATGGAGAGGGATCAGGCCATTATCTGTATTCTAACACAGATCAGGGCTGGAGGCACTACACTATGGAGAAGGGGATCAGGCCATTATCTGTATTACTAACACTGATCAGGGCTGGGAGGGGCACTACACTATGGAGAAGGGGATCAGGCCATTATCTGTATTACTAACACTGATCAGGGCTGGGGGCACTACACTATGGAGAGGGATCAGGCCATTATCTGTATTACTAACACAGATCAGGGCTGGGGGGCACTACACTATGGAGAAGGGATCAGGCCATTATCTGTATTACTAACACAGATCAGGGCTGGGGGGCACTACACTATGGAGAAGGGATCAGGCCATTATCTGTATTACTAACACAGATCAGGGCTGGGAGGCACCTACACTATGGAGAGGATCAGGCCATTATCTGTATTACTAACACAGATCAGGGCTGGGAGGCACTACACTATGGAGAGGGATCAGGCCATTATCTGTATTACTAACACAGATCAGGGCTGGGGGGCACTACACTATGGAGAGGGATCAGGCCATTATCTGTATTACTAACACAGATCAGGGCTGAGACACTACACTATGGAGAAGGGATCAGGCCATTATCTGTATTACTAACACAGATCAGGGCTGGAGGGCACTACACTATGGAGAGGATCAGGCCATTATCTGTATTACTAACACAGATCAGGGCTGGGGGGCACTACACTATGGAGAAGGGATCAGGCCATTATCTGTATTACTAACACAGATCAGGGCTGGGGGGCACTACACTATGGAGAAGGGATCAGGCCATTATCTGTATTACTAACACAGATCAGGGCTGGAGGGCACTACACTATGAGAGGGGATCAGGCCATTATCTGTGTACTAACACAGATCGGGCTGGAGGCACTACACTATGGAGAGGGATCAGGCCATTATCTGTATTACTAACACAGATCAGGGCTGGGAGCACTACACTATGGAGAAGGGATCAGGCCATTATCTGTATTACTAACACAGATCAGGGCTGGAGACAACTACACTATGGAGAGGATCAGGCCATTATCTGTATTACTAACACAGATCAGGGCTGGAGGGCACTACACTATGGAGAGGGGATCAGGCCATTATCTGTATTACTAACACTGATCAGGGCTGGAGGCACTACACTATGGAGAAGGGGATCAGGCCATTATCTGTATTACTAACACAGATCAGGGCTGGAGGGCACTACACTATGGAGAAGGGGATCAGGCCATTATCTGTATACTAACACAGATCAGGGCTGGGGGCACTACACTATGGAGAAGGGATCAGGCCATTATCTGTGTACTAACACAGATCAGGGCTGGGGGCACTACACTATGGAGAAGGGATCAGGCCATTATCTGTGTACTAACACAGATCAGGGCTGGGGGCACTACACTATGGAAGGGATCAGGCCATTATCTGTATTACTAACACTGATCAGGGCTGGGGGGCACTACACTATGGAGAAGGGATCAGGCCATTATCTGTATTACTAACACAGATCAGGGCTGGGGGCACTACACTATGGAGAGGGATCAGGCCATTATCTGATTACTAACACAGATCAGGGCTGAGAGGCACTACACTATGGAGAAGGGGATCAGGCCATTATCTGTATTACTAACACAGATCAGGGCTGGGAGGCACTACACTATGGAGAGGGGATCAGGCCATTATCTGTATTACTAACACAGATCAGGGCTGGAGGGCACTACACTATGGAGAAGGGATCAGGCCATTATCTGTATTACTAACACAGATCAGGGCTGGGGGACACTACACTATGGAGAGGGGATCAGGCCATTATCTGTATTACTAACACAGATCAGGGCTGGAGGGCACTACACTATGGAGAGGATCAGGCCATTATCTGTATTACTAACACAGATCAGGGCTGGGGGGCACTACACTATGGAGAGGATCAGGCCATTATCTGTATTACTAACACAGATCAGGGCTGGAGGCACTACACTATGGAGAGGGATCAGGCCATTATCTGTATTACTAACACAGATCAGGGCTGGGAGGCACTACACTATGGAGAAGGGATCAGGCCATTATCTGTATTACTAACACAGATCAGGGCTGGAGGGCACTACACTATGGAGAGGGATCAGGCCATTATCTGTATTACTAACACAGATCAGGGCTGGGGGCACTACACTATGGAGAAGAGGATCAGGCCATTATCTGTATTACTAACACAGATCAGGGCTGGAGGCACTACACTATGGAGAAGGGATCAGGCCATTATCTGTATTACTAACACAGATCAGGGCTGGGGGCACACTATGGAGAGGATCAGGCCATTATCTGTGTTACTAACACAGATCAGGGCTGGAGGCACTACACTATGGAGAGGGATCAGGCCATTATCTGTATACTAACACAGATCAGGGCTGGGAGGGCACTACACTATGGAGAGGGATCAGGCCATTATCTGTATTACTAACACAGATCAGGGCTGGGGGGCACTACACTATGGAGAGGGGATCAGGCCATTATCTGTATTACTAACACAGATCAGGGCTGGGGGCACTACACTATGGAGAAGGGATCAGGCCATTATCTGTATTACTAACACAGATCAGGGCTGGAGAGCACTACACTATGGAGAAGGGATCAGGCCATTATCTGTATTACTAACACAGATCAGGGCTGGGGGCACTACACTATGGAGAAGGGGATCAGGCCATTATCTGTATTACTAACACAGATCAGGGCTGGACACTACACTATGGAGAAGGGGATCAGGCCATTATCTGTATTACTAACACAGATCAGGGCTGGAGCACTACACTATGGAGAGGATCAGGCCATTATCTGTATTACTAACACAGATCAGGGCTGGAGGCACTACACTATGGAGAGGATCAGGCCATTATCTGTATTACTAACACAGATCAGGGCTGGGGGCACTACACTATGGAGAGGGATCAGGCCATTATCTGTATTACTAACACAGATCAGGGCTGGGGGCACTACACTATGGAGAAGGGATCAGGCCATTATCTGTATTACTAACACAGATCAGGGCTGGGGGGCACTACACTATGGAGAAGGGGATCAGGCCATTATCTGTATTACTAACACAGATCAGGGCTGGAGGGCACTACACTATGGAGAGGGGATCAGGCCATTATCTGTATTACTAACACAGATCAGGGCTGGGGGGGCACTACACTATGGAGAAGGGATCAGGCCATTATCTGTATTACTAACACAGATCAGGGCTGGGAGGCACTACACTATGGAGGGGATCAGGCCATTATCTGTATTACTAACACAGATCAGGGCTGGGAGGCACTACACTATGGAGAAGGGATCAGGCCATTATCTGTATACTAACACAGATCAGGGCTGGGAGGGCACTACACTATGGAGAAGGGGATCAGGCCATTATCTGTATTACTAACACAGATCAGGGCTGGAGGCGCACCACACTATGGAGAAGGGGATCAGGCCATTATCTGTATTACTAACACAGATCAGGGCTGGGGGCACTACACTATGGAGAAGGGATCAGGCCATTATCTGTATTACTAACACAGATCAGGGCTGGGGGCACTACACTATGGAGAAGGGGATCAGGCCATTATCTGTATTACTAACACAGATCAGGGCTGGGAGACACTACACTATGGAGAAGGGATCAGGCCATTATCTGTATTACTAACACAGATCAGGGCTGGGGGCACTACACTATGGAGAAGGGGATCAGGCCATTATCTGTATTACTAACACAGATCAGGGCTGGGGGGCACTACACTATGGAGAAGGGATCAGGCCATTATCTGTATTACTAACACAGATCAGGGCTGGGGGCACTACACTATGGAGAAGGGATCAGGCCATTATCTGTATTACTAACACAGATCAGGGCTGGAGGCACTACACTATGGAGAGGGGATCAGGCCATTATCTGTATTACTAACACAGATCAGGGCTGGGGGCACTACACTATGGAGAGGGATCAGGCCATTATCTGTATTACTAACACAGATCAGGGCTGGGGGGCACTACACTATGGAGAAGGGGATCAGGCCATTATCTGTATTACTAACACAGATCAGGGCTGGGGGGCACTACACTATGGAGAAGGGGATCAGGCCATTATCTGTATTACTAACACTGATCAGGGCTGGGGGCACTACACTATGGAGAAGGGGATCAGGCCATTATCTGTATTACTAACACAGATCAGGGCTGGAGGGGCACTACACTATGGAGAAGGGATCAGGCCATTATCTGTATTACTAACACAGATCAGGGCTGGGGGCACTACACTATGGAGAGGGATCAGGCCATTATCTGTATTACTAACACAGATCAGGGCTGGGGGCACTACACTATGGAGAGGATCAGGCCATTATCTGTATTACTAACACAGATCAGGGCTGGGGGCACTACACTATGGAGAAGGGATCAGGCCATTATCTGTATTACTAACACAGATCAGGGCTGGGGGCACTACACTATGGAGAGGGATCAGGCCATTATCTGTATTACTAACACAGATCAGGGCTGGGAGGGCACTACACTATGGAGAAGGGGATCAGGCCATTATCTGTATTACTAACACAGATCAGGGCTGGGGGGCACTACACTATGGAGAGGGGATCAGGCCATTATCTGTATTACTAACACAGATCAGGGCTGGGGGGCACTACACTATGGAGAGGGGATCAGGCCATTATCTGTATTACTAACACAGATCAGGGCTGGGGGGCACTACACTATGGAGAAGGGATCAGGCCATTATCTGTATTACTAACACAGATCAGGGCTGGAGGGCACTACACTATGGAGAAGGGATCAGGCCATTATCTGTATTACTAACACAGATCAGGGCTGGGGGGCACTACACTATGGAGAAGGGATCAGGCCATTATCTGTATTACTAACACAGATCAGGGCTGGGGGCACTACACTATGGAGAAGGGGATCAGGCCATTATCTGTATTACTAACACAGATCAGGGCTGGAGGGACTACACTATGGAGAAGGGATCAGGCCATTATCTGTATTACTAACACAGATCAGGGCTGAGGGCACTACACTATGGAGAGGGATCAGGCCATTATCTGTATTACTAACACAGATCAGGGCTGGGGGCACTACACTATGGAGAAGGGGATCAGGCCATTATCTGTATTACTAACACAGATCAGGGCTGGGGGCACTACACTATGGAGAGGGGATCAGGCCATTATCTGTATTACTAACACAGATCAGGGCTGGAGGACACTACACTATGGAGAAGGGGATCAGGCCATTATCTGTATTACTAACACAGATCAGGGCTGGAGGACACACTATGGAGAAGGATCAGGCCATTATCTGTATTACTAACACAGATCAGGGCTGGAGGCACTACACTATGGAGAGGATCAGGCCATTATCTGTATTACTAACACAGATCAGGGCTGGGAGGGCACTACACTATGGAGAAGGGGATCAGGCCATTATCTGTATTACTAACACAGATCAGGGCTGGAGGCACTACACTATGGAGAGAGGATCAGGCCATTATCTGTATTACTAACACAGATCAGGGCTGGGGGCACTACACTATGGAGAAGGGATCAGGCCATTATCTGTATTACTAACACAGATCAGGGCTGGGGGGCACTACACTATGGAGAAGGGATCAGGCCATTATCTGTATTACTAACACAGATCAGGGCTGGGGGGCACTACACTATGGAGAAGGGATCAGGCCATTATCTGTATTACTAACACAGATCAGGGCTGGGGGGCACTACACTATGGAGAAGGATCAGGCCATTATCTGTATTACTAACACAGATCAGGGCTGGGGGCACTACACTATGGAGAAGGGATCAGGCCATTATCTGTATTACTAACACAGATCAGGGCTGGGGGGCACTACACTATGGAGAGGGATCAGGCCATTATCTGTATTACTAACACAGATCAGGGCTGGGGGCACTACACTATGGAGAGGGGATCAGGCCATTATCTGTATTACTAACACAGATCAGGGCTGGGGGCACTACACTATGGAGAGGGATCAGGCCATTATCTGTATTACTAACACTAGATCAGGGTGGGGGGCACTACACTATGGAGAGGGATCAGGCCATTATCTGTATTACTAACACAGATCAGGGCTGGGGGGCACTACACTATGGAGAAGGGATCAGGCCATTATCTGTATTACTAACACGATCAGGGCTGGGGGCACTACACTATGGAGAAGGGATCAGGCATTATCTGTATTACTAACACAGATCAGGGCTGGGGGGCACTACACTATGGAGAAGGGATCAGGCCATTATCTGTATTACTAACACAGATCAGGGCTGGGGGCACTACACTATGGAGAGGGGATCAGGCCATTATCTGTATTACTAACACAGATCAGGGCTGGGGAGGCACTACACTATGGAGAAGGGGATCAGGCCATTATCTGTATTACTAACACAGATCAGGGCTGGGAGGGCACTACACTATGGAGAGGGATCAGGCCATTATCTGTATTACTAACACAGATCAGGGCTGGGAGGGCACTACACTATGGAGAAGGGATCAGGCCATTATCTGTGTACTAACACAGATCAGGGCTGGGGGGCACTACACTATGGAGAAGGGGATCAGGCCATTATCTGTATTACTAACACAGATCAGGGCTGGGAGGGCACTACACTATGGAGAGGGGATCAGGCCATTATCTGTATTACTAACACAGATCAGGGCTGGGGGGCACTACACTATGGAGAGGGATCAGGCCATTATCTGTATTACTAACACAGATCAGGGCTGGGGGCACTACACTATGGAGAAGGGATCAGGCCATTATCTGTATTACTAACACAGATCAGGGCTGGGGGGCACTACACTATGGAGAGGGGATCAGGCCATTATCTGTATTACTAACACAGATCAGGGCTGGAGGCACTACACTATGGAAGGGGATCAGGCCATTATCTGTATTACTAACACAGATCAGGGCTGGGGGCACTACACTATGGAGAAGGGATCAGGCCATTATCTGTATTACTAACACAGATCAGGGCTGGGGGGCACTACACTATGGAGAAGGGATCAGGCCATTATCTGTATTACTAACACAGATCAGGGCTGGGAGGGCACTACACTATGGAGAAGGGATCAGGCCATTATCTGTATTACTAACACAGATCAGGGCTGGGGGCACTACACTATGGAGAGGATCAGGCCATTATCTGTATTACTAACACAGATCAGGGCTGGGGGCACTACACTATGGAGAGGGGATCAGGCCATTATCTGTATTACTAACACAGATCAGGGCTGGGGGCACTACACTATGGAGGGGATCAGGCCATTATCTGTATTACTAACACAGATCAGGGCTGGGGGGCACTACACTATGGAGAGGGGATCAGGCCATTATCTGTATTACTAACACAGATCAGGGCTGGGGGGCACTACACTATGGAGAGGGATCAGGCCATTATCTGTATTACTAACACAGATCAGGGCTGGGAGGCACTACACTATGGAGAAGGGGATCAGGCCATTATCTGTATTACTAACACAGATCAGGGCTGGGAGGGCACTACACTATGGAGAGGGATCAGGCCATTATCTGTATTACTAACACAGATCAGGGCTGGGGGCACTACACTATGGAGAGGATCAGGCCATTATCTGTATTACTAACACAGATCAGGGCTGGGAGGCACTACACTATGGAGAAGGGATCAGGCCATTATCTGTTACTAACACAGATCAGGGCTGGAGGCACTACACTATGGAGAGGGATCAGGCCATTATCTGTATTACTAACACAGATCAGGGCTGGGAGGGCACTACACTATGGAGAAGGGGATCAGGCCATTATCTGTATTACTAACACAGATCAGGGCTGGGGGGCACTACACTATGGAGAGGATCAGGCCATTATCTGTATTACTAACACAGATCAGGGCTGGAGGGCACTACACTATGGAGAAGAGGATCAGGCCATTATCTGTATTACTAACACAGATCAGGGCTGGAGAGACTACACTATGGAGAAGGGATCAGGCCATTATCTGTATTACTAACACAGATCAGGGCTGGGGGGCACTACACTATGGAGAGGGATCAGGCCATTATCTGTATTACTAACACAGATCAGGGCTGGAGGGCACTACACTATGGAGGGGATCAGGCCATTATCTGTATTACTAACACAGATCAGGGCTGGAGGGCACTACACTATGGAGGGGATCAGGCCATTATCTGTATTACTAACACAGATCAGGGCTGGGAGGGCACTACACTATGGAGAAGGGGATCAGGCCATTATCTGTATTACTAACACAGATCAGGGCTGGGAGGCACTACACTATGAAGGGATCAGGCCATTATCTGTATTACTAACACAGATCAGGGCTGGGAGGGCACTACACTATGGAGAGGGATCAGGCCATTATCTGTATTACTAACACAGATCAGGGCTGGGAGGGGCACTACACTATGGAGAAGGGGATCAGGCCATTATCTGTATTACTAACACAGATCAGGGCTGGGGGCACTACACTATGGAGAAGGGGATCAGGCCATTATCTGTATTACTAACACAGATCAGGGCTGGGAGGGGCACTACACTATGGAGAAGGGGATCAGGCCATTATCTGTATTACTAACACAGATCAGGGCTGGGAGGCACTACACTATGGAGGGATCAGGCCATTATCTGTATTACTAACACAGATCAGGGCTGGAGAGCACTACACTATGGAGAGGGATCAGGCCATTATCTGTATTACTAACACAGATCAGGGCTGGGGGGCACTACACTATGGAGAAGGGATCAGGCCATTATCTGTATTACTAACACAGATCAGGGCTGGGAGGACACTACACTATGGAGAAGGGATCAGGCCATTATCTGTATTACTAACACAGATCAGGGCTGGGGCACTACACTATGGAGAAGGGATCAGGCCATTATCTGTATTACTAACACAGATCAGGGCTGGGGGGGCACTACACTATGGAGAGGGATCAGGCCATTATCTGTATTACTAACACAGATCAGGGCTGGGAGGGCACTACACTATGGAGAAGGGATCAGGCCATTATCTGTATTACTAACACAGATCAGGGCTGGGAGGGCACTACACTATGGAGAAGGGGATCAGGCCATTATCGTATTACTAACACAGATCAGGGCTGGGGGCACTACACTATGGAGAAGGGGATCAGGCCATTATCTGTATTACTAACACAGATCAGGGCTGGGAGGCACTACACTATGGAGAGGGATCAGGCCATTATCTGTATTACTAACACAGATCAGGGCTGGGAGGACACTACACTATGGAGAGGGATCAGGCCATTATCTGTTTACTAACACAGATCAGGGCTGGGGGGCACTACACTATGGAGAAGGGATCAGGCCATTATCTGTTTACTAACACAGATCAGGGCTGGGGGCACTACACTATGGAGAGGATCAGGCCATTATCTGTATTACTAACACAGATCAGGGCTGGGGGGGCACTACACTATGGAGAAGGGGATCAGGCCATTATCTGTATTACTAACACAGATCAGGGCTGGGAGGGGCACTACACTATGGAGAAGGGGATCAGGCCATTATCTGTATTACTAACACAGATCAGGGCTGGGAGGGGCACTACACTATGGAGAAGGGGATCAGGCCATTATCTGTACTAACACAGATCAGGGCTGGGAGGGCACTACACTATGGAGAGGGATCAGGCCATTATCTGTATTACTAACACAGATCAGGGCTGAGGGCACTACACTATGGAGAAGGGATCAGGCCATTATCTGTATTACTAACACAGATCAGGGCTGGGAGGGCACTACACTATGGAGAGGGATCAGGCCATTATCTGTATTACTAACACAGATCAGGGCTGGGAGGGCACTACACTATGGAGAGGGGATCAGGCCATTATCTGTATTACTAACACAGATCAGGGCTGGGAGGGCACTACACTATGGAGAGGGATCAGGCCATTATCTGTATTACTAACACAGATCAGGGCTGGAGAGCACTACACTATGGAGAGGGATCAGGCCATTATCTGTACTAACACAGATCAGGGCTGGGGGGCACTACACTATGGAGAGGGATCAGGCCATTATCTGTATTACTAACACAGATCAGGGCTGGAGGGCACTACACTATGGAGGGATCAGGCCATTATCTGTATTACTAACACAGATCAGGGCTGGGGGAGCTACACTATGGAGAAGGGGATCAGGCCATTATCTGTATTACTAACACAGATCAGGGCTGGAGGGCACTACACTATGGAAGGGGATCAGGCCATTATCTGTACTACTACAAGATCAGGGCTGGGGGGGCACTACACTATGGAGAAGGGATCAGGCCATTATCTGTATTACTAACACAGATCAGGGCTGGGAGGGCACTACACTATGGAGAAGGGGATCAGGCCATTATCTGTATTACTAACACAGATCAGGGCTGGGAGCACTACACTATGGAGAAGGGATCAGGCCATTATCTGTATTACTAACACAGATCAGGGCTGGGAGGCACTACACTATGGAGAGGGATCAGGCCATTATCTGTATTACTAACACAGATCAGGGCTGGGAGGGCACTACACTATGGAGAGGGGATCAGGCCATTATCTGTATTACTAACACAGATCAGGGCTGGAGGCACTACACTATGGAAAGGGGATCAGGCCATTATCTGTATTACTAACACAGATCAGGGCTGGGAGGCACTACACTATGGAGAGGGATCAGGCCATTATCTGTATTACTAACACAGATCAGGGCTGGAGGCACTACACTATGGAGAGGGATCAGGCCATTATCTGTATTACTAACACAGATCAGGGCTGGAGGGCACTACACTATGGAGAGGGATCAGGCCATTATCTGTATTACTAACACAGATCAGGGCTGGGGGGCACTACACTATGGAGAGGGGATCAGGCCATTATCTGTATTACTAACACAGATCAGGGCTGGGAGGGGCACTACACTATGGAGAAGGGGATCAGGCCATTATCTGTATTACTAACACAGATCAGGGCTGGGGGGCACTACACTATGGAGAAGGGGATCAGGCCATTATCTGTATTACTAACACAGATCAGGGCTGGGAGGGGCACTACACTATGGAGAAGGGGATCAGGCCATTATCTGTATTACTAACACAGATCAGGGCTGGGAGGGGCACTACACTATGGAGAAGGGGATCAGGCCATTATCTGTATTACTAACACAGATCAGGGCTGGGGGGCACTACACTATGGAGAAGGGGATCAGGCCATTATCTGTATTACTAACACAGATCAGGGCTGGGAGGGCACTACACTATGGAGAAGGGGATCAGGCCATTATCTGTATTACTAACACAGATCAGGGCTGGGGGCACTACACTATGGAGAAGGGGATCAGGCCATTATCTGTATTACTAACACTGATCAGGGCTGGGAGGGGCACTACACTATGGAGAAGGGGATCAGGCCATTATCTGTATTACTAACACTGATCAGGGCTGGGGGGCACTACACTATGGAGAAGGGGATCAGGCCATTATCTGTACTAACACAGATCAGGGCTGGGAGGGCACTACACTATGGAGAGGGGATCAGGCCATTATCTGTATTACTAACACAGATCAGGGCTGGGAGGCACTACACTATGGAGAAGGGATCAGGCCATTATCTGTATTACTAACACAGATCAGGGCTGGGAGAGCACTACACTATGGAGAAGGGATCAGGCCATTATCTGTATTACTAACACAGATCAGGGCTGGGGGCACTACACTATGGAGAAGGGGATCAGGCCATTATCTGTATTACTAACACAGATCAGGGCTGGGAGGGCACTACACTATGGAGAGGGGATCAGGCCATTATCTGTACTAACACAGATCAGGGCTGGGAGGGCACTACACTATGGAGAAGGGATCAGGCCATTATCTGTATTACTAACACTGATCAGGGCTGGGAGGGCACTACACTATGGAGAAGGGATCAGGCCATTATCTGTATTACTAACACAGATCAGGGCTGGGAGGGCACTACACTATGGAGAAGGGATCAGGCCATTATCTGTATTACTAACACAGATCAGGGCTGGAGGGCACTACACTATGGAGAAGGGGATCAGGCCATTATCTGTATTACTAACACAGATCAGGGCTGGGGGGCACTACACTATGGAGAGGGGATCAGGCCATTATCTGTATTACTAACACAGATCAGGGCTGGGAGGGCACTACACTATGGAGAGGGATCAGGCCATTATCTGTTACTAACACAGATCAGGGCTGGGAGGGCACTACACATGGAGAAGGGGATCAGGCCATTATCTGTATTACTAACACAGATCAGGGCTGGAGGCACTACACTATGGAGAAGGGATCAGGCCATTATCTGTACTACTAACACAGATCAGGGCTGGGAGGCACTACACTATGGAGAAGGGATCAGGCCATTATCTGTATTACTAACACAGATCAGGGCTGGGGGGCACTACACTATGGAGAGGGGATCAGGCCATTATCTGTATTACTAACACAGATCAGGGCTGGGAGGGCACTACACTATGGAGAAGGGATCAGGCCATTATCTGTTACTAACACAGATCAGGGCTGGGGAGGCACTACACTATGGAGAAGGGGATCAGGCCATTATCTGTATTACTAACACAGATCAGGGCTGGGGGGCACTACACTTGGAGAAGGATCAGGCCATTATCTGTATTACTAACACAGATCAGGGCTGGAGGGCACTACACTATGGAGAGAGGATCAGGCCATTATCTGTATTACTAACACAGATCAGGGCTGGGGGGCACTACACTATGGAGAGGGGATCAGGCCATTATCTGTATTACTAACACAGATCAGGGCTGGGAGGGCACTACACTATGGAGAAGGGATCAGGCCATTATCTGTATTACTAACACAGATCAGGGCTGGGAGGGCACTACACTATGGAGAAGGGGATCAGGCCATTATCTGTATTACTAACACAGATCAGGGCTGGGGGGCACTACACTATGGAGAGGGGATCAGGCCATTATCTGTATTACTAACACAGATCAGGGCTGGGGGCACTACACTATGGAGAGGGATCAGGCCATTATCTGTATTACTAACACAGATCAGGGCTGGAGGCACTACACTATGGAGAGGGATCAGGCCATTATCTGTATTACTAACACAGATCAGGGCGGGGGGCACTACACTATGGAGAAGGGGATCAGGCCATTATCTGTATTACTAACACAGATCAGGGCTGGGGGGGCACTACACTATGGAGAAGGGGATCAGGCCATTATCTGTATTACTAACACTGATCAGGGCTGGGAGGGGCACTACACTATGGAGAAGGGGATCAGGCCATTATCTGTATTACTAACACTGATCAGGGCTGGGAGGGGCACTACACTATGGAGAAGGGGATCAGGCCATTATCTGTATTACTAACACAGATCAGGGCTGGGGGGCACTACACTATGGAGAAGGGGATCAGGCCATTATCTGTATTACTAACACAGATCAGGGCTGGGGCACTACACTATGGAGAAGGGATCAGGCCATTATCTGTATTACTAACACAGATCAGGGCTGGGAGGCACTACACTATGGAGAAGGGGATCAGGCCATTATCTGTACTAACACAGATCAGGGCTGGGAGGGCACTACACTATGGAGAAGGGATCAGGCCATTATCTGTATTACTAACACAGATCGGGCTGGGAGGCACTACACTATGGAGAGGGGATCAGGCCATTATCTGTATTACTAACACAGATCAGGGCTGGGAGGCACTACACTATGGAGAAGGGATCAGGCATTATCTGTATTACTAACACAGATCAGGGCTGGAGGGCACTACACTATGGAGAGGGATCAGGCCATTATCTGTATTACTAACACAGATCAGGGCTGGGGGGGCACTACACTATGGAGAAGGGATCAGGCCATTATCTGTATTACTAACACAGATCAGGGCTGGAGGCACTACACTATGGAGAGGGATCAGGCCATTATCTGTATTACTAACACAGATCAGGGCTGGGAGGCACTACACTATGGAGAGGGATCAGGCCATTATCTGTTACTAACACAGATCAGGGCTGGGAGGGAGCACTACACTATGGAGAGGGGATCAGGCCATTATCTGTATACTAACACAGATCAGGGCTGGAGGACACTACACTATGGAGAAGGGATCAGGCCATTATCTGTATTACTAACACAGATCAGGGCTGGGGGCACTACACTATGGAGAGGGGATCAGGCCATTATCTGTATTACTAACACAGATCAGGGCTGGGAGGCACTACACTATGGAGAGGGGATCAGGCCATTATCTGTATTACTAACACAGATCAGGGCTGGGAGGGCACTACACTATGGAGAGGGATCAGGCCATTATCTGTATTACTAACACAGATCAGGGCTGGGAGGGCACTACACTATGGAGAAGGGATCAGGCCATTATCTGTATTACTAACACAGATCAGGGCTGGGAGGGCACTACACTATGGAGAAGGGGATCAGGCCATTATCTGTATTACTAACACAGATCAGGGCTGGGAGGGCACTACACTATGGAAGGGATCAGGCCATTATCTGTATTACTAACACAGATCAGGGCTGGGGGGCACTACACTATGGAGAAGGGATCAGGCCATTATCTGTATTACTAACACAGATCAGGGCTGGAGCACTACACTATGGAGAGGGGATCAGGCCATTATCTGTATTACTAACACAGATCAGGGCTGGGAGGGGCACTACACTATGGAGAAGGGGATCAGGCCATTATCTGTATTACTAACACAGATCAGGGCTGGGAGGCACTACACTATGGAGAAGGGGATCAGGCCATTATCTGTATTACTAACACAGATCAGGGCTGGGGGGCACTACACTATGGAGAAGGGGATCAGGCCATTATCTGTATTACTAACACAGATCAGGGCTGGGAGGGGCACTACACTATGGAGAAGGGGATCAGGCCATTATCTGTATTACTAACACAGATCAGGGCTGGGAGGGGCACTACACTATGGAGAAGGGGATCAGGCCATTATCTGTATTACTAACACTGATCAGGGCTGGAGGGCACTACACTATGGAGAGGATCAGGCCATTATCTGTATTACTAACACAGATCAGGGCTGGGAGGGCACTACACTATGGAGAGAGGATCAGGCCATTATCTGTATTACTAACACAGATCAGGGCTGGGAGGGGCACTACACTATGGAGAAGGGGATCAGGCCATTATCTGTATTACTAACACAGATCAGGGCTGGGAGGGCACTACACTATGGAGAAGGGGATCAGGCCATTATCTGTATTACTAACACAGATCAGGGCTGGGGGGCACTACACTATGGAGAAGGGGATCAGGCCATTATCTGTATTACTAACACAGATCAGGGCTGGAGGGCACTACACTATGGAGAAGGGATCAGGCCATTATCTGTATTACTAACACAGATCAGGGCTGGGAGGGCACTACACTATGGAGAGGGGATCAGGCCATTATCTGTATTACTAACACAGATCAGGGCTGGGGGGCACTACACTATGGAGAGGGGATCAGGCCATTATCTGTATTACTAACACAGATCAGGGCTGGAGGGCACTACACTATGGAGAGGGATCAGGCCATTATCTGTATACTAACACAGATCAGGGCTGGAGGGCACTACACTATGGAGAGGGATCAGGCCATTATCTGTATTACTAACACAGATCAGGGCTGGGAGGGCACTACACTATGGAAGGGGATCAGGCCATTATCTGTATTACTAACACAGATCAGGGCTGGAGGGGCACTACACTATGGAGAGGATCAGGCCATTATCTGTATTACTAACACAGATCAGGGAGGGCACTACACTATGGAGAGGGGATCAGGCCATTATCTGTATTACTAACACAGATCAGGGCTGGGAGGGCACTACACTTGGAGAAGGGATCAGGCCATTATCTGTATTACTAACACAGATCAGGGCTGGGAGGGCACTACACTATGGAGAAGGGGATCAGGCCATTATCTGTATTACTAACACAGATCAGGGCTGGGAGGGGCACTACACTATGGAGAAGGGGATCAGGCCATTATCTGTATTACTAACACAGATCAGGGCTGGGAGGGCACTACACTATGGAGAAGGGGATCAGGCCATTATCTGTATTACTAACACAGATCAGGGCTGGGAGGGCACTACACTATGGAGAAGGGGATCAGGCCATTATCTGTATTACTAACACAGATCAGGGCTGGGAGACTACACTATGGAGAGGGGATCAGGCCATTATCTGTATTACTAACACAGATCAGGGCTGGGGGAGGCACTACACTATGGAGAAGGGATCAGGCATTATCTGTATTACTAACACAGATCAGGGCTGGGAGGACACTACACTATGGAGAAGGGATCAGGCCATTATCTGTATTACTAACACAGATCAGGGCTGGGAGGGCACTACACTATGGAGAAGGGATCAGGCCATTATCTGTATTACTAACACAGATCAGGGCTGGAGGGCACTACACTATGGAGAGGGATCAGGCCATTATGTATTACTAACACAGATCAGGGCTGGGAGGGACACTACACTATGGAGAAGGGATCAGGCCATTATCTGTATTACTAACACAGATCAGGGCTGGGAGGGGCACTACACTATGGAGAGGGATCAGGCCATTATCTGTATTACTAACACTGATCAGGGCTGGAGGGCACTACACTATGGAGAAGGGATCAGGCCATTATCTGTATTACTACACAGATCAGGGCTGGGAGAGCACTACACTATGGAGAAGAGGATCAGGCCATTATCTGTATTACTAACACAGATCAGGGCTGGGGGGCACTACACTATGGAGAGGGATCAGGCCATTATCTGTATTACTAACACATGATCAGGGCTGGGGGGCACTACACTATGGAGAGGGGATCAGGCCATTATCTGTATTACTAACACATGATCAGGGCTGGGAGGGCACTACACTATGGAGGGGATCAGGCCATTATCTGTATTACTAACACAGATCAGGGCTGGGAGGGCCTACACTATGGAGAAGGGGATCAGGCCATTATCTGTGTACTAACACAGATCAGGGCTGGAGGGCACTACACTATGGAGAAGGGATCAGGCCATTATCTGTACTAACACAGATCAGAGGGCTGGGGGGCACTACACTATGGAGGGGATCAGGCCATTATCTGTATTACTAACACAGATCAGGGCTGGGAGGGGCACTACACTATGGAGAAGGGGATCAGGCCATTATCTGTATTACTAACACAGATCAGGGCTGGGAGGGGCACTACACTATGGAGAAGGGGATCAGGCCATTATCTGTATTACTAACACAGATCAGGGCTGGGAGGGGCACTACACTATGGAAGGGATCAGGCCATTATCTGTATTACTAACACTGATCAGGGCTGGGAGGGGCACTACACTATGGAGAAGGGATCAGGCCATTATCTGTATTACTAACACTGATCAGGGCTGGGAGGGGCACTACACTATGGAGAAGGGGATCAGGCCATTATCTGTATTACTAACACAGATCAGGGCTGGGAGGGGCACTACACTATGGAGAAGGGGATCAGGCCATTATCTGTATTACTAACACAGATCAGGGCTGGGAGGGGCACTACACTATGGAGAAGGGGATCAGGCCATTATCTGTATTACTAACACAGATCAGGGCTGGGAGGGGCACTACACTATGGAGAAGGGGATCAGGCCATTATCTGTATTACTAACACAGATCAGGGCTGGGAGGGCACTACACTATGGAGAAGGGGATCAGGCCATTATCTGTATTACTAACACAGATCAGGGCTGGGAGGGGCACTACACTATGGAGAAGGGGATCAGGCCATTATCTGTATTACTAACACAGATCAGGGCTGGGGGGGCACTACACTATGGAGAAGGGGATCAGGCCATTATCTGTATTACTAACACAGATCAGGGCTGGGAGGACTACACTATGGAGAAGGGGATCAGGCCATTATCTGTATTACTAACACAGATCAGGGCTGGGAGGCACTACACTATGGAGAAGGGATCAGGCCATTATCTGTATTACTAACACAGATCAGGGCTGGGAGGGCACTACACTATGGAGAGAGGGATCAGGCCATTATCTGTATTACTAACACAGATCAGGGCTGGGAGGACACTACACTATGGAGAAGGGATCAGGCCATTATCTGTATTACTAACACAGATCAGGGCTGGGAGAGCACTACACTATGGAGAGGGATCAGGCCATTATCTGTATTACTAACACAGATCAGGGCTGGGAGGGACTACACTATGGAGAGGATCAGGCCATTATCTGTATTACTAACACAGATCAGGGCTGGGAGGGCACTACACTATGGAGAAGGGATCAGGCCATTATCTGTATTACTAACACTGATCAGGGCTGGGGGGCACTACACTATGGAGAGGGGATCAGGCCATTATCTGTATTACTAACACAGATCAGGGCTGGGAGGCACTACACTATGGAGAGGGATCAGGCCATTATCTGTATTACTAACACAGATCAGGGCTGGGGGCACTACACTATGGAGAGGGATCAGGCCATTATCTGTATTACTAACACAGATCAGGGCTGGGGCACTACACTATGGAAGGGGATCAGGCCATTATCTGTATTACTAACACAGATCAGGGCTGGGAGGGCACTACACTATGGAGGGGATCAGGCCATTATCTGTATACTAACACAGATCAGGGCTGGGAGGGCACTACACTATGGAGAAGGGATCAGGCCATTATCTGTATTACTAACACAGATCAGGGCTGGGAGGCACTACACTATGGAGAAGGGGATCAGGCCATTATCTGTATTACTAACACAGATCAGGGCTGGGAGGGCACTACACTATGGAGAAGGGATCAGGCCATTATCTGTATACTAACACAGATCAGGGCTGGAGACACTACACTATGGAGAGGGGATCAGGCCATTATCTGTATTACTAACACAGATCAGGGCTGGGAGGCACTACACTATGGAAGGGGATCAGGCCATTATCTTATTATAACACAGATCAGGGCGGGAGGGCACTACACTATGGAGAAGGGGATCAGGCCATTATCTGTGTACTAACACAGATCAGGGCTGGGAGGGCACTACACTATGGAGAAGGGGATCAGGCCATTATCTGTATTACTAACACAGATCAGGGCTGGGAGGGCACTACACTATGGAGAAGGGATCAGGCCATTATCTGTATTACTAACACAGATCAGGGCTGGAGGGCACTACACTATGGAGAAGGGGATCAGGCCATTATCTGTATTACTAACACAGATCCAGGGCTGGGAGGGCACTACACTATGGAGAAGGGATCAGGCCATTATCTGTATTACTAACACAGATCAGGGCTGGAGGGCACTACACTATGGAGAGAGAGGATCAGGCCATTATCTGTATTACTAACACAGATCAGGGCTGGGAGGGCACTACACTATGGAGAAGGGATCAGGCCATTATCTGTATTACTAACACAGATCAGGGCTGGGAGGGCACTACACTATGGAGAAGGGATCAGGCCATTATCTGTATTACTAACACAGATCAGGGCTGGGAGGGCACTACACTATGGAGAAGGGATCAGGCCATTATCTGTATTACTAACACAGATCAGGGCTGGAGGGCACTACACTATGGAGAGGGGATCAGGCCATTATCTGTATTACTAACACAGATCAGGGCTGGGGGGGCACTACACTATGGAGAGGGATCAGGCCATTATCTGTATTACTAACACAGATCAGGGCTGGGAGGGCACTACACTATGGAGAGGGGATCAGGCCATTATCTGTATTACTAACACAGATCAGGGCTGGGAGGGCACTACACTATGGAGAAGGGATCAGGCCATTATCTGTATTACTAACACAGATCAGGGCTGGAGAGCACTACACTATGGAGAAGGGATCAGGCCATTATCTGTATTACTAACACAGATCAGGGCTGGGGGCACTACACTATGGAAGAGGGATCAGGCCATTATCTGTATTACTAACACTGATCAGGGCTGGGAGGGGCACTACACTATGGAGAAGGGGATCAGGCCATTATCTGTATTACTAACACAGATCAGGGCTGGGAGGGGCACTACACTATGGAGAAGGGGATCAGGCCATTATCTGTATTACTAACACAGATCAGGGCTGGGAGGGCACTACACTATGGAGAAGGGGATCAGGCCATTATCTGTATTACTAACACAGATCAGGGCTGGAGGGCACTACACTATGGAGAGGGATCAGGCCATTATCTGTATTACTAACACAGATCAGGGCTGGGGGGGCACTACACTATGGAGAGGGGATCAGGCCATTATCTGTATTACTAACACAGATCAGGGCTGGGAGGGGCACTACACTATGGAGAAGGGGATCAGGCCATTATCTGTATTACTAACACAGATCAGGGCTGGGAGGGGCACTACACTATGGAGAAGGGGATCAGGCCATTATCTGTATTACTAACACAGATCAGGGCTGGGAGGGCACTACACTATGGAGAAGGGGATCAGGCCATTATCTGTATTACTAACACAGATCAGGGCTGGGAGGGCACTACACTATGGAGAAGGGATCAGGCCATTATCTGTATTACTACACAGATCAGGGCTGGGGCACTACACTATGGAGAAGGGGATCAGGCCATTATCTATTACTAACACAGATCAGGGCTGGGAGGGGCACTACACTATGGAGAAGGGGATCAGGCCATTATCTATTACTAACACAGATCAGGGCTGGGAGGCACTACACTATGGAGAAGGGGATCAGGCCATTATCTGTATTACTAACACAGATCAGGGCTGGAGGGCACTACACTATGGAGAGGGGATCAGGCCATTATCTGTATTACTAACACAGATCAGGGCTGGGAGGCACTACACTATGGAGAGGATCAGGCCATTATCTGTATTACTAACACAGATCAGGGCTGGGAGGGCACTACACTATGGAGAAGGGGATCAGGCCATTATCTGTATTACTAACACAGATCAGGGCTGGAGAGCACTACACTATGGAGAGGGATCAGGCCATTATCTGTATTACTAACACAGATCAGGGCTGGGAGAGGCACTACACTATGGAGAGGGGATCAGGCCATTATCTGTATTACTAACACAGATCAGGGCTGGGAGGGCACTACACTATGGAGAGGGATCAGGCCATTATCTGTATTACTAACACAGATCAGGGCTGGGAGGGCACTACACTATGGAGAGGGGATCAGGCCATTATCTGTATTACTAACACAGATCAGGGCTGGGAGGGCACTACACTATGGAGAAGGGGATCAGGCCATTATCTGTATTACTAACACAGATCAGGGCTGGGAGGGGCACTACACTATGGAGAAGGGGATCAGGCCATTATCTGTATTACTAACACAGATCAGGGCTGGGAGGGCACTACACTATGGAGAAGGGGATCAGGCCATTATCTGTATTACTAACACTGATCAGGGCTGGGAGGGGCACTACACTATGGAGAAGGGATCAGGCCATTATCTGTATTACTAACTAGATCAGGGCTGGGGGGCACTACACTATGGAGAAGGGATCAGGCCATTATCTGTATTACTAACACAGATCAGGGCTGGGGGCACTACACTATGGAGAAGGGATCAGGCCATTATCTGTGTTCTAACACAGATCAGGGCTGGGAGGGCACTACACTATGGAGAAGGGGATCAGGCCATTATCTGTATTACTAACACAGATCAGGGCTGGGAGGGCACTACACTATGGAGAGGGATCAGGCCATTATCTGTATTACTAACACAGATCAGGGCTGGGAGGGCACTACACTATGGAGAAGGGATCAGGCATTATCTGTATTACTAACACTGATCAGGGCTGGGAGGGGCACTACACTATGGAGAAGGGGATCAGGCCATTATCTGTATTACTAACACTGATCAGGGCTGGGGGGCACTACACTATGGAGAAGGGGATCAGGCCATTATCTGTATTACTAACACAGATCAGGGCTGGAGAGCACTACACTATGGAGAGGGGATCAGGCCTTATCTGTATTACTAACACAGATCAGGGCTGGGAGGGCACTACACTATGGAGAGAGGGATCAGGCCATTATCTGTATTACTAACACAGATCAGGGCTGGGGGGCACTACACTATGGAGAGGGGATCAGGCCATTATCTGTATTACTAACACAGATCAGGGCTGGGAGGCACTACA
This sequence comes from Neoceratodus forsteri, assembly GCA_016271365.2. NCBI lineage: Eukaryota > Metazoa > Chordata > Ceratodontiformes > Ceratodontidae > Neoceratodus > Neoceratodus forsteri. The sequence goes on from CM028132.1 coordinate 836,378,273, forward strand.
CTATGGAGAGGGATCAGGCCATTATCTGTATTACTAACACAGATCAGGGCTGGGAGGGGCACTACACTATGGAGAAGGGGATCAGGCCATTATCTGTATTACTAACACAGATCAGGGCTGGGAGGGGCACTACACTATGGAGAAGGGGATCAGGCCATTATCTGTATTACTAACACAGATCAGGGCTGGGAGGGGCACTACACTATGGAGAGGGGATCAGGCCATTATCTGTATTACTAACACAGATCAGGGCTGGGAGGGCCTACACTATGGAGAGGGGATCAGGCCATTATCTGTATTACTAACACAGATCAGGGCTGGGAGGGCACTACACTATGGAAAGGGGATCAGGCCATTATCTGTATTACTAACACAGATCAGGGCTGGGGGGCACTACACTATGGAGAAGGGGATCAGGCCATTATCTGTATTACTAACACAGATCAGGGCTGGGGGGGCACTACACTATGGAGAAGGGGATCAGGCCATTATCTGTATTACTAACACAGATCAGGGCTGGAGGGGCACTACACTATGGAGAAGGGGATCAGGCCATTATCTGTATTACTAACACAGATCAGGGCTGGGAGGCACTACACTATGGAGAAGGGGATCAGGCCATTATCTGTATACTAACACAGATCAGGGCTGGAGGCACTACACTATGGAGAGGGATCAGGCCATTATCTGTATTACTAACACAGATCAGGGCTGGGGGACACACTATGGAGAAGGGATCAGGCCATTATCTGTGTACTAACACAGATCAGGGCTGGGAGGCACTACACTATGGAGAGGGATCAGGCCATTATCTGTATTACTAACACAGATCAGGGCTGGGAGGGCACTACACTATGGAGAGGGGATCAGGCCATTATCTGTATTACTAACACAGATCAGGGCTGGGAGGGCACTACACTATGGAGAGGGATCAGGCCATTATCTGTATTACTAACACAGATCAGGGCTGGGAGGGCACTACACTATGGAGAGGGATCAGGCCATTATCTGTATTACTAACACAGATCAGGGCTGAGGCACTACACTATGGAGAAGGGGATCAGGCCATTATCTGTATTACTAACACAGATCAGGGCTGGGAGGGGCACTACACTATGGAGAGAGGATCAGGCCATTATCTGTATTACTAACACAGATCAGGGCTGGGGACACTACACTATGGAGAGGGGATCAGGCCATTATCTGTATTACTAACACAGATCAGGGCTGGGAGAGCACTACACTATGGAGAGGGGATCAGGCCATTATCTGTATTACTAACACAGATCAGGGCTGGGAGGGCACTACACTATGGAGAAGGGATCAGGCCATTATCTGTGTACTAACACTGATCAGGGCTGGGAGGGCACTACACTATGGAGAGGATCAGGCCATTATCTGTGTACTAACACTGATCAGGGCTGGGAGGGCACTACACTATGGAAGGGATCAGGCCATTATCTGTATTACTAACACAGATCAGGGCTGGGAGGGCACTACACTATGGAGAGGGATCAGGCCATTATCTGTATTACTAACACAGATCAGGGCTGGGAGGGCACTACACTATGGAGAGGGGATCAGGCCATTATCTGTATTACTAACACAGATCAGGGCTGGAGGGCACTACACTATGGAGAGGGGATCAGGCCATTATCTGTATTACTAACACAGATCAGGGCTGGGAGGGCACTACACTATGGAGAGGGGATCAGGCCATTATCTGTATTACTAACACTGATCAGGGCTGGGGGGCACTACACTATGGAGAGGGATCAGGCCATTATCTGTATTACTAACACAGATCAGGGCTGGGGGCACTACACTATGGAGAAGGGGATCAGGCCATTATCTGTATTACTAACACAGATCAGGGCTGGGGGGCACTACACTATGGAGAGGGGATCAGGCCATTATCTGTATTACTAACACAGATCAGGGCTGGAGGGGCACTACACTATGGAGAAGGGGATCAGGCCATTATCTGTATTACTAACACAGATCAGGGCTGGGAGGGCACTACACTATGGAGAAGGGGATCAGGCCATTATCTGTATTACTAACACAGATCAGGGCTGGGAGGGCACTACACTATGGAGAGGGATCAGGCCATTATCTGTATTACTAACACAGATCAGGGCTGGGAGGGCACTACACTATGGAGAAGGGATCAGGCCATTATCTGTATTACTAACACAGATCAGGGCTGGGAGGGCACTACACTATGGAGAAGGGGATCAGGCCATTATCTGTATTACTAACACTGATCAGGGCTGGAGGACACTACACTATGGAGAAGGGATCAGGCCATTATCTGTATTACTAACACAGATCAGGGCTGGGAGGCACTACACTATGGAGAGGGGATCAGGCCATTATCTGTATTACTAACACTGATCAGGGCTGGAGGGCACTACACTATGGAGAGGGATCAGGCCATTATCTGTATTACTAACACAGATCAGGGCTGGGAGGTCACTACACTATGGAGAAGGGATCAGGCCATTATCTGTATTACTAACACAGATCAGGGCTGGGGGGCACTACACTATGGAGAGGGATCAGGCCATTATCTGTGTACTAACACTGATCAGGGCTGGGAGGGCACTACACTATGGAAGGGATCAGGCCATTATCTGTATTACTAACACTGATCAGGGCTGGGAGGGCACTACACTATGGAGAGGGGATCAGGCCATTATCTGTATACTAACACAGATCAGGGCTGGGAGGGCACTACACTATGGAGAAGGGGATCAGGCCATTATCTGTATTACTAACACTGATCAGGGCTGGGAGGGCACTACACTATGGAGAGGGGATCAGGCCATTATCTGTATTACTAACACAGATCAGGGCTGGGAGGGCACTACACTATGGAGAGGGGATCAGGCCATTATCTGTATACTAACACTGATCAGGGCTGGGAGGGCACTACACTATGGAGAAGGGATCAGGCCATTATCTGTATTACTAACACTGATCAGGGCTGGGAGGGCACTACACTATGGAGAAGGGATCAGGCCATTATCTGTATTACTAACACAGATCAGGGCTGGAGGCACTACACTATGGAGAGGGATCAGGCCATTATCTGTATTACTAACACAGATCAGGGCTGGGAGGGCACTACACTATGGAGAGGGGATCAGGCCATTATCTGTGTACTAACACAGATCAGGGCTGGGAGGGCACTACACTATGGAGAGGGATCAGGCCATTATCTGTATTACTAACACAGATCAGGGCTGGGAGGGCACTACACTATGGAGAAGGGATCAGGCCATTATCTGTATTACTAACACAGATCAGGGCTGGGAGGGGCACTACACTATGGAGAAGGGATCAGGCCATTATCTGTATTACTAACACAGATCAGGGCTGGGAGGGCACTACACTATGGAAGGGGATCAGGCCATTATCTGTATTACTAACACAGATCAGGGCTGGAGGGCACTACACTATGGAGAGGGGATCAGGCCATTATCTGTATTACTAACACAGATCAGGGCTGGAGGGCACTACACTATGGAGAAGGGATCAGGCCATTATCTGTATTACTAACACAGATCAGGGCTGGGAGGGCACTACACTATGGAGGGGATCAGGCCATTATCTGTGTTACTAACACAGATCAGGGCTGGGAGGGCACACACTATGGAGAGGATCAGGCCATTATCTGTATTACTAACACAGATCAGGGCTGGGAGGGCACTACACTATGGAGAAGGGATCAGGCCATTATCTGTATTACTAACACAGATCAGGGCTGGGGGGCACTACACTATGGAGAGGGGATCAGGCCATTATCTGTATTACTAACACAGATCAGGGCTGGGAGGGCACTACACTATGGAGAGGGGATCAGGCCATTATCTGTATTACTAACACAGATCAGGGCTGGGAGGCACTACACTATGGAGAAGGGATCAGGCCATTATCTGTATTACTAACACAGATCAGGGCTGGGAGGGCACTACACTATGGAGAGGGATCAGGCCATTATCTGTATTACTAACACAGATCAGGGCTGGGAGGGCACTACACTATGGAGAAGGGGATCAGGCCATTATCTGTATTACTAACACAGATCAGGGCTGGGAGGGGCACTACACTATGGAAGAGGATCAGGCCATTATCTGTTTACTAACACAGATCAGGGCTGGGAGGCACTACACTATGGAAGGGGATCAGGCCATTATCTGTATTACTACACAGATCAGGGCTGGGAGGGCACTACACTATGGAGAAGGGATCAGGCCATTATCTGTATTACTAACACAGATCAGGGCTGGGAGGGCACTACACTATGGAGAGGGATCAGGCCATTATCTGTATTACTAACACAGATCAGGGCTGGGAGGGCACTACACTATGGAAAGGGGATCAGGCCATTATCTGTATTACTAACACAGATCAGGGCTGGAGGGCACTACACTATGGAGAAGGGATCAGGCCATTATCTGTATTACTAACACTGATCAGGGCTGGGGGGCACTACACTATGGAGAAGGGATCAGGCCATTATCTGTATTACTAACACTGATCAGGGCTGGGAGGGCACTACACTATGGAGAAGGGATCAGGCCATTATCTGTATTACTAACACTGATCAGGGCTGGGAGGGCACTACACTATGGAGAGGAGATCAGGCCATTATCTGTATTACTAACACAGATCAGGGCTGGGAGGGGCACTACACTATGGAGAGGGATCAGGCCATTATCTGTATTACTAACACAGATCAGGGCTGGGAGAGCACTACACTATGGAGAGGGGATCAGGCCATTATCTGTATTACTAACACAGATCAGGGCTGGGAGGGCACTACACTATGGAGAAGGGATCAGGCCATTATCTGTATTACTAACACTGATCAGGGCTGGGGGGCACTACACTATGGAGAGGGGATCAGGCCATTATCTGTATTACTAACACAGATCAGGGCTGGGAGGGCACTACACTATGGAGAGGGGATCAGGCCATTATCTGTATACTAACACAGATCAGGGCTGGGAGGGCACTACACTATGGAGAGGGATCAGGCCATTATCTGTATTACTAACACTGATCAGGGCTGGGGGGCACTACACTATGGAGAGGGATCAGGCCATTATCTTATTACTAACACTGATCAGGGCTGGGGGCACTACACTATGGAGAGGGGATCAGGCCATTATCTGTATTACTAACACAGATCAGGGCTGGAGGGCACTACACTATGGAGAGGGGATCAGGCCATTATCTGTATTACTAACACAGATCAGGGCTGGGGCACTACACTATGGAGAGGGATCAGGCCATTATCTGTATTAACACAGATCAGGGCTGGGAGGGCACTACACTATGGAGAGGGGATCAGGCCATTATCTGTATTACTAACACAGATCAGGGCTGGGAGGGCACTACACTATGGAGAGGGATCAGGCCATTATCTGTATTACTAACACAGATCAGGGCTGGGGGGCACTACACTATGGAGAGGGGATCAGGCCATTATCTGTATTACTAACACAGATCAGGGCTGGGAGGGCACCTACACTATGGAGGAGATCAGGCCATTATCTGTATTACTAACACAGATCAGGGCTGGAGGGCACTACACTATGGAGAGGGATCAGGCCATTATTACTAACACAGATCAGGGCTGGAGGGCACTACACTATGGAGAGGGATCAGGCCATTATCTGTATTACTAACACAGATCAGGGCTGGGAGGGGCACTACACTATGGAGAAGGGGATCAGGCCATTATCTGTATTACTAACACAGATCAGGGCTGGGAGGGGCACTACACTATGGAGAAGGGGATCAGGCCATTATCTGTATTACTAACACTGATCAGGGCTGGGAGGGGCACTACACTATGGAGAGGGGATCAGGCCATTATCTGTATTACTAACACTGATCAGGGCTGGGGGGCACTACACTATGGAGAAGGGATCAGGCCATTATCTGTATTACTAACACAGATCAGGGCTGGGAGGGGCACTACACTATGGAGAAGGGATCAGGCCATTATCTGTATTACTAACACAGATCAGGGCTGGGAGGGGCACTACACTATGGAGAAGGGGATCAGGCCATTATCTGTATTACTAACACAGATCAGGGCTGGGAGGGCACTACACTATGGAGAGGGGATCAGGCCATTATCTGTATTACTAACACAGATCAGGGCTGGGAGGGCACTACACTATGGAGAAGGGATCAGGCCATTATCTGTATTACTAACACAGATCAGGGCTGGGGGGCACTACACTATGGAGAAGGGATCAGGCCATTATCTGTATTACTAACACAGATCAGGGCTGGGGGGCACTACACTATGGAGAAGGGGATCAGGCCATTATCTGTGTACTAACACAGATCAGGGCTGGGAGGGCACTACACTATGGAGAGGGGATCAGGCCATTATCTGTATTACTAACACAGATCAGGGCTGGGAGGACACTACACTATGGAGAGGGATCAGGCCATTATCTGTATTACTAACACTGATCAGGGCTGGGAGGGCACTACACTATGGAGAAGGGATCAGGCCATTATCTGTATTACTAACACAGATCAGGGCTGGGGGGCACTACACTATGGAGAAGGGATCAGGCCATTATCTGTATTACTAACACAGATCAGGGCTGGGAGGGCACTACACTGGAGAGGGGATCAGGCCATTATCTGTATTACTAACACAGATCAGGGCTGGGGGGCACTACACTATGGAGAAGGGATCAGGCCATTATCTGTATTACTAACACAGATCAGGGCTGGGGGGGCACTACACTATGGAGAAGGGGATCAGGCCATTATCTGTATTACTAACACAGATCAGGGCTGGGAGGGGCACTACACTATGGAGAAGGGGATCAGGCCATTATCTGTATTACTAACACAGATCAGGGCTGGGGGGCACTACACTATGGAGAAGGGATCAGGCCATTATCTGTATTACTAACACAGATCAGGGCTGGAGGGCACTACACTATGGAGAAGGGGATCAGGCCATTATCTGTATTACTAACACAGATCAGGGCTGGGGGGGCACTACACTATGGAGAAGGGGATCAGGCCATTATCTGTATTACTAACACAGATCAGGGCTGGGAGGGGCACTACACTATGGAGAAGGGGATCAGGCCATTATCTGTATTACTAACACAGATCAGGGCTGGGGGGGGCACTACACTATGGAGAGGGGATCAGGCCATTATCTGTATTACTAACACTGATCAGGGCTGGGGGGCACTACACTATGGAGAGGGATCAGGCCATTATCTGTATTACTAACACTGATCAGGGCTGGGAGGGCACTACACTATGGAGAGGGATCAGGCCATTATCTGTGTACTAACACTGATCAGGGCTGGGAGCGCTACACTATGGAGAGGGGATCAGGCCATTATCTGTATACTAACACAGATCAGGGCTGGGGGGCACTACACTATGGAGAGGGATCAGGGAATTGTCTTTATTACTACCACAGTTTGGGGCTGGGAAGGGGGCCATTACGCTATGGAAAAGGGGATTAGGCCATTATTTTTATCATCAACATAGATTGGGGCTGGAGGGTGCTACACTGTGGAAAAGAGGATTGGGCCATTATTTTTATCACTAACACAGATCAGGGCTGTGGGGGCCACTACACTACGGAAAGGAGGATCAGGCCACTGTTGTTATTACTACCACCACTGACTAGGGCTTGGGGAGGACCGTGTACCCGGCCATAGACTGTGCACGGAGTACCACCCAACCCCCGTGCATAGTTAAAGTAGGGTTTTAAAAGCATAACTATGCACATCCAGCCATAGTTACACTAAGGGGGGGGTCAAAATTGTGATACACCGCATATGCATGAGGGACCCCTCATTTGCATGGGCACATCACAGTATTGTGCACGGCGGTGCAGTCAGAGTTTGCAGTGCATCAGTGGCTTTTGAATATGGCCATGTCCCTGACAGCCTGCACAAGTCTAGAGTTGCACAGCACATCCAAGGATGCTTCACACATCTCGTCTGAATATGTGGCCCTCAGTTCTTGGCCCATGGGTTTGCTCTATGTATTAAAAGACAGTGAACATGTTATTCAAGACAAGACACCAGCTGGCATGAGTTCCTACAAATCTCAGTATTACAGTGTTTGTGGAATTATATTGGACATTTCTGAGTGTAAGAAGGGATGGAGTTTTCTAAAGATTTTTTTTTCAAAATAAATGAATGATAAATGACAATATTATCCTTAATCTGTAGTAACTTAAATCATATACCATGCTTAGAAAGATTTGAGATTAAAGAGCAGATTAAGTAGTCAATTATTGTCTAGTGCACTTACAAGGTAAACAAAAACTTACTAAATAAATATTATTTCAAGAAAAATTTTGGATATTGTTAGAATATATTTCAGAAGCATGTCTACTTTTGGTCTCTGTGAATGTGTGGGATAAAAACTGACACAACATAACAGGGATCAAGTGCATAAAAATGCACAAATGTGTTCATCAATTTATTTTTAGAAAAAAATACACTTATGTACATGAATGAAAAAAAAATGTCAAATAATTAGTCCTGCACAAAAAAATTCAGACCTCTGCTTCCTTCAGCAGAGTCTGCAGCTTTGCTTCAGCTCAGATAGTCCAATGAACACTTTTCTCAAGTAACCTGTGTGAAATACACACACACACACACACACACACACACTATCTGTAGGTCTTACCCTACTCACTGTCAGCACTAGACTGACTTGACTATCTAACATTCCCCAAGTAGTGAGCCCTTTTTTTAGCTCCTTGTGATTGCATTTCATAATGGGGGAGTTTCCATAGGCCGTGACATTACATAATGGGGGAGTTTCCATAGGCCGTGACATTACATAATTGGGGAGTTTCCCTAGGCCGTGGCATTACATAATTGTGTAGTTTCCATAGTCTGTGACATCACATAATTGGGGAGTTTTCATAGGCCAGATAGTGTGGATAGAACATCACAGGCTTCAAAGCATACAAATAGGGCCCTTTTTTTATTTATTTGCTCCACTAGCCCACAAATTATTCTATTTCATATGCAGCCCTCAATCACAACATTTCTGGGGCTGCTTCTGTACAGGGTACACTTTATTCTAGACACTACGGGGCTACAGTTAACATTGCTCTGCAATCAGGAGCATACCGCTGTGTGCATAAAGAGGGGATAAAGAGAATAAGGGACAGCAAAGAGGTTTTGGAGATTGCCAGGTTGGCCACCCTGACAAGAATTTAAAGAAAAGGCTGAAAAAATAAGAGGAGAGGAAAGAGTGAAAGGAAAAGGGGGGGGGGGTTGCACACATTAAAATTTATGACAGGGGTTTAAACACATAACAGGGGGCTCCCTGTTACAGTCTCCATCATGCTGAGCAGATAGGAAAATATAATTATTAATATGAAGATAAGTGAAATGCATCAAAATGATGTGCCTCCAAGATTTAATTTATCTAGATCAAACAGTTTTTTTTTGGTTTTTTTTTTTTGTGGGGTGATTTTCAATCTTTGGTTTTACTAAATGACTAACTGCTTTAAGAAGTTTTTCTGGAGAGGCAGCAGGCTGTGAATACCATGGGAGAATTTAACTCTATCCAGGAAAGAAGGGCATTTAGGGTGTCCAGATCCTGGCAGCTACTACTCTGTATTGTTGACAGGTAAAGCCCAGATATGTTTTTTTTTTGCTTTTGTTTTTGTAATTCTGAAGGTAACCTGGCCCATCAGCAAATTATATTACAGTCTCTGTTTCTCGAGAAGAGTGATTCAAATAATATCATGAGCTTGCCTTTTGAGCCAAGGCACTTTCAGAAAATAGAACTTCAGTATTTAGTACAAATTGTGAAACACAATCTCAAATGGCACAAAAAGCAGGCTCTTTTTTTTAATGGCCCTCTTCTACCAACAGGGGATACAGGGACAGCAATCATTAGTTAACTGCCTTCTAAAAAGTTACATATGGTAAGATTTACATGTGGAAAGACAGTATATGCTCCAAGAATGTAATCCCTTTTCTTACTCTTAACAAAAAAAAATAAGGAGATAGGATTTAGCTTTAACTATGTTCAATATTATATGTATAATTTATCAGTTAGCATTAACTGGGAGGCAGAAATTAAAGTGGATGTGGACTTTATAAAAAGGAGAATGATAGAACTATATCCTCCTTATGTGATATGTTGGTAAAACAGTTAAATGTGTTAACACAGTTTAAACAGTTAAATATGGTTTCGAGAAAGGATTCCGAATAACAATTAGGTGACAATGAATGAGAATATAATTAGATAATGGTGCAGCAAATATCAGTGGAAAGGAAATAATTAGAAAAAAAACTAATGAGGGATGATAAAAAGCACCATTGAATTAAAGGAGTACTACAGTGAAAATGAACAAAAACATATGTAGTGCAGAGTGTTTTCATTTGTGTGTGTAGTCCTGGTGTCTCCTTCCCTTTGTTTGCTGTTGGGATTTTTTTTTCTAAATGTGCCTACTACTTTTATGGCCTCTGGGTTCTCCATGTCACATTGGTTTATTTCTCTTCTTTTTCCTACATTTCCTCCGGTCTCATGTGAAAGTGATTCATCCAGGATCTGATTCAGATCAGGTAAAGTACTGCAGCAGTAATCTGCAGATAGGTGCCTGATATTCTGGCCTTGATTTAATTAACTGTTATTCAGTATTTGTTTTTTTGTGTGTGTATCCACTAGGTCTAGCCAGCAGGGGTAAATGTTTTGCTTTTAAAGCTTTTCATTCCATCAAAAAATGCAGAGCCATAAAAAACTCATCAAATCACTCCATGTCATCAATCCTATAATTAGTAAAGACTCTAGCCATTTTCTTGCAGAATAACCCACTCAGCCCTCAAGTGTTTGTTAGACTTTAAATGTAGTCTTCAGTTCTCACTGAACAAGGAAAGTTACTAAAATGCACAGCTCTACTGCTGTTGTAATATTGACTCTAAACTAGTACTTGCTGAACCTATGGTCCTGAATGTGTCACTGTCACATGGGACAGGATGCATTGTAGAACAAAGAAGAGCCATAAAAAATGCTAACATGGAGATCCCCAGGGCCCATAAAATCAGGTAAATTTAGAAAAAATCCTAATAGCAAACAAAGGGAAGGCCACCTCAGGACTTCACAAGCAAATCAAAAAACTCTGTACAACATACGTCTTTGCAAATTTTAATTGTACTACTCCTTTAAAGGACAAGGATGATGCAGTTCTATGCAGAAGCAAATACATTTATTTCAGTCTTAATCTGTTCATACCAAATGGCTGCACAGTCTTGGGCTGGGCAGTCCAAAACTTATCACATCAAGACCGCACATCCAGAAATGTGTGGTGAAAATCCACATTATGGTAACCTCACAAGAAGACACTTTAAAAGTGCCGTTGTACAACTTATTAGTTTATTATTGAAATATATACATTGGACTTATGGGGTGCCAACTATGATACATAGTTTGATAATGAGGTAAAGGAACTGTGCTAGGTTGTATATTTATGATGGCACGGTTTTTGACCCTGCATTTTTGGATGGTGCAGATGGCATGGTTTTTGACCATGCATTTTTTTTATGGCACGGTTTTGACATGGAATCATCCAAATGCCTCACACTGGAAAAAACTTCTAAATGTCCTGCTTTTTGAATGCTAGTTATGAAGATGTTAACAAGTCTGCAATGAGCTAACTGATTGATATGCACAAACACAGCAGTTTCAAGTTTATAATGTATGGGGAGCCCTTATTATTAACTGAAATCAAGCAGATTACAACCTTGTCATGCCATCGATATGACATCACTCTGTTGTTAACCCTTCTGGAGTATGTCATATCAATGGTATAACAAAACAGAATGCTCACAACAATCAATGTTCTAACAAAGAAGAAGAAGAAGAAGAAACAGCATTTATATAGTGCTTTTCATACACAGTATCCCAAAGCGCTTTACAAGCAATGCTAGACTGGTAGTGAAGTGACTGAATGTGTGTGGTGGTGGCCATATTGCACATCATCACCCACACACAGCCTGGATAATTGCATGAACCAGTTTATGGGAAGGGGGAATGTTGGCCAGGACACCAGGAATGCTCCCTGCTGTTTGCGAAGAGTGCCCTGGGTTCTTTTACTTCCACCTGGACACCCACCAGGACAACACCAGGATGGGCAGAAGGGACCTCGGTTTAACGTCCCATCGAAGGATGGCACACCCCAGCAGTACAGCACCCCCCAATACTGCACTCGGATGCCAGCGATTTTTAGGTGCAAGTCCTATCCCGGTGTGGGACAAGAACCCACGACCTTCTGGTCCAGAGGCGGATGTGCTACCAACTGAGCCACGCTGACACCTAACAAAATGGAATGCTTAAAACAATCAATGTTCTGTAAAGTAATCCAGTAAAGTAATTCAATCTGTGATTAGACAATCTTGGTAGCCCATGTACTATAAAATATATTGTATGGTCTTTGGTTAACGACCATGCTGAAAACACTTCTCAAGGTTGCCATGACATCTGAAAACCTCTCGAGCTGCACTCTCAAGGTTTACAACGATATCATGGCAACATCCCAAAGCATTTACAGCATGGTTATTAACCAAAACCCATACATTATCCTCTGTGTTATGGCTGCATAGTAATAGCAATGCAGTTTATTGCTGACAGGAGGAGAGGGATCAGGGCAGATAGAAACAGGAACTGACATATCTTGCCTTCTACTTCCATAGTGGAGTTTTATCACCTCATTGTATGCGTGTGATCCCTGCACTTCTGTGTCTTTATGTATCCCCCATTCCCCTCCCTCTCCCCTTACTCCACCCAGCTCTACTTTATTCATGAATCTATGTTTGTGGCACTTTTTTCTGTGTTACCTCTGTATCTAGAAGTATGCTACTGAGTACACACAATACAAAGCATTGCAGGGGCAAGAGTCAGTGGCTGACAAACAATTGTATTATTAACGAATGTAGATCAGACATAGAAGAAAGTTTTTTTTTTTTTATCTTTGTGATAAACTGGAACCAGAATGCTTCTGGTGTACTTACTATCTGGGGTTCTGACGTGTGGGCCATAGGCTTACCAGACAGGCTGAGGGAAGCTTCTTCTAATGCTCCTTCTGTAATTGTTGATGAGGAACAGAATACACTGGTGCACTGTACTGGAACAAATAACTAGAACAACATGTACAGCCAACACAACTGGTAACTGGAATACAGAACAGTCCCTTCTCTCCCCTGACAGGCCTTCCTCATTACTTAGTCAGCAGTAGCATGAGGGTCTGGCATCTCACAACTACAGCGCAGACTTCACAGCACTGTGTACTAGAGTACACCCAGATATACTGAAATACCATGATACTACATGGTCCCACACTAAACACAGCCCAATGGCAAATACATCAATGTTACTACATTCCTTCCCCCTTAAGCTAAAAAATACCACAGCAAATAACAGACAACATTAGAAAAAGAGAGTCCCTACAGACTAAGTCTCTGATGCATCCTGCATTTGAATACAGAGTATTTTCTCTCTGAAACATTCTGACAAGGCACAGGGGAAGCAGACTGTCTTTGTGGTGCTGAGGATGCAGACTGCTGGCTTGGCCCTGGAGAACCAGGTTGTTGCCATGGTGCAAGAACAGGTGCATGCTGACTCTTGGGTGGTGTTGGAGGTGTCTTGCTGAAAACAGGGTCAGGAACTTCTGCAAGCAAATCAGTTTGAGATGTAAAAGGAACAGTTCTCAACAGTAGCAGATCGTCTATGTGCATATGAATATGATGTTGTCCCACTTGCACAGTGTAGGTCAAGGGACCTTGTCTAGCAAGAACAGCACCTAGAGACCACAGATGTCTTGAGTCTTGGAACTCATGAACCAGGACATTGTCTCCCAGTTGGAATTCCCTCAGTCATTTCGTGGGCTTGTCATGTGCTTGTCATTGTTGTTGTTGATGCTTCTTGACCATAGGAGAAAGATCCAGTTTCAGTAAGTCCAACCTGGTTCAAGGTTATCTCTTGAGAAAAGGTTCTGCAGGTGTACATTCTGTAACAGTATGAGGAGTATTCTGGTAGGTAAATAGGAACCTAGACAACCTCTGTTCAACTGTAGAAGCATCAGGGGTGCCATCAGACACTTGTTTCTTCCAGGCTTTTTTAAACGTCTTGACTGCCTGTTCAGCAGCTCCATTCGAGGCTAGATGATAAGGCGGAGCTAGGATGTGTGTGACCCCATTTTGCCAGAGAAAATGTTGAAATTCATAAGATTTAAACTGGGGACCACCATCAGAAATTAATTCTTGAGGGAGTCCGTAAGAAGCAAACAAGTTGCGCAACAAAGCAATAGTCTTGTGTGCCATGCAACAGAGTTTGGCAAAACTTTCAGCCACTTGAAATGACTGTTGATAACTATAAAAAAGTACTGCTTGTCTTGCTCAGCAAAGTCCACATGGATTATTTCCCACAGCGCTTTTGCCCATGACCAGGGATAAAGGGGTGCTGTAGGAGGCTGGTTTTTTACATAAGCACAAGGCATACAACTGATTACCAGGTCTCGAATATCTTGGTCAAGGCCAGGCCACCAGAAGTAACTTTGCACTCGAGACTTCATATGCTTTACACCCAGGTGTCATTCATGAAGCTCATGCAGTAGTTGCTGTCTGAATTTTGGTGGTATAACCACTCTGAGACCCCAGAGAATATAGCCTTGGTCTGTTGAGAATTGCTCTTGCTTGTCAAAGTAAGGTTGCAGGGGTTTGTCTTGAATGTAGTTAGGCTACCCCTATAAGGTGAAGTCCAAAACTTTTGCAAGCACAGGACCATGACTGGTTTCAGCAGCAATGTCCTCATTATCAACAGGTAGATGCTCCCGATAGGAAATTTGAAAAACTGAACTTTCTTCTGTGCCTTCTGGCTTGTCATTGCAGGGCAGACAGAATAAAGCATCAGCATTGCTGTGATCCTGTGACCACCAGTATTCAATGTTGTAGTCATAGGCTACCAGGTGCAGAGTACAAAGTTGCATCCTAAGTTCTGCCAGCATAGGTATTGCAGCCTTTGGACCTAGGATAGCCAACAGGGGCTTATGGTCAGTGATCAGAATGAACATATGCCCATAGAGGTATTTGTGGAACTTTTTTACCCCAAAAATGATGCTGAAGGCTTCCCATGCTATTTGAGCATAATTCCAATAACTGGATAAGAGCGTCCTTGAGATGAATGCAACTGGATTCTCTTCCCCACTTGGCAATACGTGCAATATCACTGCACCTACAGTGTAAGGTGAGGCATCACAGGCTAACCTCAGTGGCTTGTTTGGGTCATAGTGTGCTAGCCACTTCTCACCTCAGGTATTCTCCAATATTCATACCTCTTGCAGTGTCCCTTTAAGACAGAGCTGCCTGGAGAAGATGGAACATGTGCTAATGATGGAATCATTGGTTCATGCACATTTTCAAAAGCTGCCTTTACTAACTGTTGTGTTCTACTGCCTCAGATTTTATTCTTTGTCTGACAAGTAAAGACGCCTCAGAGTGCTCTCCTCATCAGTCATTCCTGTAGTGCCAAAATTAAAAGTACTTAAGTATCTTTTAATAACTTTTTCATTTGCTGCCTTTATCTTTTTGTTTACAGTTAACTGCTAAGTTAGTTTGTAGTCTTTCTATATTATTTTCTCGGTTTCTCCCTGTTCGGGATAACCAGTGGGGAATCAAGCTTTAGTTTATTTCTCGGAGTTTTTTGAGTTTAAAATTCCGGTTTATTTGTTTAGTTTTTATTTATAATATTATATATTTACCACTAGATTCTAAGATGTAACCGATAACCACGGTTCCTTTTCAACTGGTTCTCAGTTCTTTGCGGAACTTTTATCGGTTCCTGAACCGACCGCGAAAACACTTTAAATTTCAAAAAATATTATTTTCGGTTACTTTTTTGCTAACAGTTTACATTATGTCAGATGAACCAAAGAAGAGAACTGGTGAACCTGGTTTCAAGAACTGTACCCAGTGTGGGGAAATCTTTTCAAAGGCTGACAAACACTCGATTTGTGTTGTCTGCCTTGGCCAGGATCATTTTTTTGCAGAATGTGAGATTTATAAAACTTTTCCCCTAAAACTGTGGAAAAGCATTTGGAGAGACAGCAGAAAAAATTACAACAGGATCACTCTGGCTCTGACCAGTCAACACCCTCAAAGAAAGCAGGTGAAACCGCAGGTATTGTACATGCCACCCCTGATAAGGGTGCACAAGGCAAGAGGCCTGCAGAACTGACTGACTCCCCAGTTCCTTCAAAACAATCAAAGAAGACTAACTATCTTGAACCCCCTGCTGAAAAGCCTAAGGGGACTTCAAGTGGGTCTATGTTTATGCCTTCTCCTGAGGAAATTGCTCAGGCCTTGAAGGTCATCCAAACTTTGCAAGGTTTGGTGCAGGTCCCTGTCCCTCCTATTCATGGACAAACCTTTTCTAAGCAAGGCACTCTTTCCTCTCAGCCCTCAACCCCGGAGAGACTGGAGGCTGAGGATTATGAAGAGTATGAGAAGGAGGAAGAAGGAATCGAACCAGAAGTGTCCCCTGAACAGGACTTTGATTCCCCTCCAAGAATTACAGAAGATGTTTCATCCCATTTTTCTTTTCTTAGAAAAATGGTGGATGCCTTGGAACTTACTACCACTGAAGCATTGGCTGATGATGAAGGGGCTGAATGCCATGAAATGATGGGGCTTACACCTACTAAAAAAACTGTTTCTCCCCATCTACAAGTTTTTCAGTAAAGATGCTTTTAAAGTCCTGCAAACTCCACATTCTATCTCCCCTGTGGATAAAAGGATGGATAAGAAGTACCAGCTGGATAGGGTGGTGCAGAATTTCTCTTCTCCCATCCTGACCATTAAGGAGTGGTACAAATGGCAGCTTGTGACAGAGAAAAAGTGTCTCTAGCATCCCATCCTCCTGAGAAAAGGACTTGAGAAAAATAAAATAGATTGCATGGCAAAGAGGGGACATCTGTCTGCCTCCTTGGCAATTAGACAGGCCAGCTATCAGGCATATGCAGCACAGTACCAAAAATCACTGTGGCAATCAGTCTTGGATATGTCCAAAAAGGCTCAGTTAGGTCTCACAGAAGATTTGGCTGAGACTGCCAGGTGTGTGTTGGAGGCTACAAAGTACCAGTTCCAGATGGCAGCTCACGTTAATGACACAGCTGCCAGAGGGATGGTAAATTCAGTGTGTTTGAGGAGATTTTCTTGGCTCAGGGCCACAAACCTCACTCAGGATACACAAAATAAAGCCATGCATTTCCCTGTAGAGAACAAATTTCTCTTTGGTGATAAAACAGAGAAATATATGAAAAGGGTGGATGAATACAAAGGCAGCTACAGAAGCAATTCAGACAAGGAAAAGCCTTCCCCTTCTACCAGGCCATATGGAAGGGGAGGCAGGGGTAGCTCTCCCTACAGCAGGCCTTTTTATCAGGTCCAGGCTTTGCCACACTATCAGCAGTACCCTCAACAAGCAGGGTATTTCAGGGGCAGGGCTAGGGTCAGAAGGGGATCCAGGTGAGGTTCTCAAGCTAGCCAAGCTCAGCACTAGGCAAAACAGACGCTCTCACTCCATTGTCCAGGCCACCTCCCCACTACCAGTACAGAGCAGACTGGCTCATTAATTTCATGTTTAGAAAAACATCACCACAGACATGTGGATACTGGAAGTAGTGAGTCAGGGTCTGTCCCTAAGCTTCAAATCCTTCCCAAACCTAAGATCCAGAGTATTCAAGCCAGCTTCCAGAGTAGAAAGGAAGATGCTAGAAAAGGAGATTTGAAACTTGCTGTTGTCAAAAGCAGTGGAACCTGTTCCTCCACAGCAAAAGGGAAGAGGTTTTTACTCAAGCTACTTTCTTACCACAAAGAAAAACGGGGAGTGGCAGCCTATTCTAGATCTCAGATTGTTAAACAAACATCTGGTAAAGCCAAAGTTCAAAATGGAAACATTGGCAATGATTCTGTCAACCCTCCAAAAAGGAGACTGGTTGGCATCTCTAGACCTAAAGATGCCTATTTCCACATCCACATAAGGGAGTCTCACAGAAAATATCTCAGATTCAGACTCCCTTCAGGTCATTACCAGTTCTCAACACTGCCATTCAGTCTGACTTCAGCCCCAAGAGTGTTCACAAAGTGCTTGGCAGTAGTAGAGGCCCACCAATGAAGTTTGGGTGTCACAGTGTTCTCGTATCTGGATGACTGGTTGCTGGTAGGAAATTCACCATAACAGGTAAGGGAACACCTTCAGTTCACCCAAGGCCTCTTCGAGTCCCTGAGGTTTCTGATAAATCTCAAAAAGTCTGTCCTACAACCTGCGCAGGTTCTGCAATTCATAGGAGCAGAATTGAATACCCTGGATGGCAGAGCTTACTTACCCACAGACAGGGTAAAAAGCATTGTTCAGCTGGCAGGCTCTTTCAGCCTGAAAAGACCAAAAAACTGCATGGCAGTTTCTTCAGTTGCTGGGCCACATGGCTGCTGCTATGGGCACAGTCTCAGGGGCAAGATTCCAGATGTGAGGCATTCAGTTTCATCTCAGGGCACACTGGTGCCAGAGAAGGGACCCTCTCTCTAAGCTGTTTCCAGTAACAAAAACTTTACTTCAGGCCCTTGAGTACTGGAAAGAAAAGGCCTGCCTGAGAGAAGGTATTCCATTCCAGCAAGAGCTCCCATCAATGATTCTCACAACAGATGCATCACTTCTAGGGTAGGGTGCCCATCTAGGGGATCACACTACTCAAGGCTTGTGGTCAAGTGCAGAGTCACTTCAGCACATCAACCTTCTGGAACTCAAAGCAGTGCTGCTGGCCCTAAAGGCCTTCATCCCACTGGTGCAGGGAAAGGTTTTACAGGTCAGAACAGACAACATTACCACAATGTACTACATCAATAAGAAAGGGTAACAAGGTCAAGCCCCTTATGCTCAGAGGCCATGAAAATTTGGAGTTTGGCCTATTCCCTGGAACTTCCCTGCATTCCATCCATCTGACAGGGAAGGACAACACCCTGGCAGACTCCCTCAGCAGAATCAACAAGGCCCATCACGAATGGTCCCTCAACAGACAGGTGCAGGAGACAGTGTTCAGATGGTGGGGTACTCCAAAGATAGATCTCTTTGCATCCCACAAGAACCACCACCTGCCAAAGTACTACTTCAGGCCCTCACTCCAGGGGACAGTCCTCCTGGATGCTCTGACCTTGGACTGGTCAGGCAGGTACCTGTATGCATTTCTTCCTTTTCCCTTGGTTTTTGCGGTTTTGATCAAGCTCAGAATCCAATTTGCCTCAATGATTTTGATAGCACCAGACTGGCCCAGGTAGCCACGGTACTCTCTGCTGCTCTCCATGTCCATAGTAAAAAGAATTCACCTTCTTCAGAGGCACAATCTCTTAACCTCCAATCAGTGGAGGATCATGCATCCGAACCTCAAATCCCTCAGACTCAAGGCTTGGCTCTTGCAGACTTAAACTATGCAGGCTTGCATCTCTTGGAGGGTGTTCTAAATGCCTTAAGGGGTTACAGAAAACCAGCTACTAAGAAAACCTATGCTGCAAAATGGAAAAGGTTTTCTGTTTGGTGCTCTAACAATGATGTAGTCCCAGCAAAATCAGGAATTTTGGTTTTGCCAGAATGTCTTACCATTTACACTCTCAGAGTTTGCAACCTTCTTCTTTGAGGGTTCACTTGGCTTTTGTGCCTGCATATATTTCAGCTGGAAAAGGTGCTACTTTAACTTCAAATCACATATTCAAGAGATTTTCCAAGGATTTTGTTCACCTGTATCCCCTTCTTAGGGTACTGGTGCCAGCTTGGGATTTGAATGTGTGTATAGCTAAGCTCATTGGTCCCCCCTTTGAGCCTATGGCATCAGCTCGTCTGAAGTATGTCACATGGAAAATGTATTTTCTGGTGGCGATAACTTCTGCAAGAAGGATTAGTGAACTTCAGGCTCTGTGCATTGACCAGAACTATATCTCATTCCACAGAGACAAGGTAGTTCTATGAACAAACAGGACATTTCTTCCTAGGGTGGTTTCTGATTTCCATCTCAACCAATCCATTACCTTACCAGTCTTTTTCACTGAACATTCTAGTTCAGGTGAGCACAGATTCCATAGTCTGGATGTCAAACAAGCCCTTAGGTATTACATGACAGACACCAAGGACCACAGCCAGGGCACAAAAAAGCTGTTTCTGACCTATGGGGATGTGGGAAAAGGAAATCCAGGATCTATAAGGTCCATTTCTCACTGGATAGTTCAGTGCATTAAGTGTTGCTATTCCAAAGTGGGAAAAGAGCCCCCAGCAGGATTGAGGGCTCATTCTACAAGAGGCACAGCTGCCACCTTAACAGCTGCCAGGGATGTCCCATTAGTGGAGCTCTGTAAAACAGCTACCTGGAGAACAGTACACAGCTTTACAAAGCATTACAGCCTGGACACACAGGCCAGAAGTGATGCCAGATTTGGCACAGCAGGCCTGCAGAGTCTATTTCTGAAGTAGGATCTGTGCCCACCTCCAAAGGTACTACTTGGTAGCCTACAAGAGTTATGAATATTAGAGAATACCTTGGGTGAGAAGAAAACATTACTTACAATAGTAATCTTGTTTCTTCCAGGGTATTCTCCAGTATTCTGAACTCACCCACCCTGCCTCACCTTCTAGAACTAACATCCTCTGCATTCCAGGCTGATTAAACTTGTTAAAAAAGTGCCACATACTGGCATGTCTGTTTTTGAGCCCTGTGTTTCCCCTTCTTCAGGTGAGTCTAACATTATGGGGGGGGGTTACTCAGTTGGGGGGTTTATTAGCTTAATCTGTTACTATTGTTGTTGGTATTATTAATTATTGTTATTATTATTATTATTATCATCATCATATAGTTGTAGTTGTTGGTGGGTCCTGTCCTTGCAAGCTCTCCATGAAATCTGAGCCAACAGAACACGACAGTTGGTAAAGGCAGCTTTTGAAAATGTGCATAAGCCAATGATTCCATCATTAGCTTATGTTCCATCTTCTCCAAGCAGCTTTGTCTTAAAGGGACACTGCAAGAGTTCAGAATATTGGAGAATACTCTGGAAGAAGCAAGATTACTATGGTAAATAATTTGTTCTTACTGCTCAACAGTCGCTGCTTGGCTGTCTTGAATGCAGTGTTGCAATCTGGTGTCCAGTTCCATTTGGTGTCCTTGTGCAGCAAGTCATGCAAAGACTGTAGTAGTGTAGATAGATTTGCTAAGAAACACCTGTAATAGTTCATTAAGCCCAGGAAAGAACGTAATTCCGAAACACTGGTGGGTGCAAGTGCATTTACGATGGCCGATACCTTACTGTCCATCAGGTGCAGACCCTAGGCATCAATCCGGTATCCCAAATGTTCTACAGACTCCTGCAGGAAGTGACACTTTGCCAGTTTTACTCACATTTTATAGTGTTCCAACCTGGTTAGGATTTGGTCAAGTAGTACCAAGTGCTCTTCAATGGTGGGCGCTGTGACCAGAATATCATCCAGAAAACATACCACATGGGCTAGTCCTTCCAGAATTTGGAACATGGGATGCTGGAAAATAGCAGGAGCAGTTGAGACTCAAAAGGCTAGATGATGGTAGCAGGAAAGACCTTTATGGGTATTGATAATCAAATAGGGCTTAGAGTCCGGGCTCCAATTCCAATTGTTGGTATGCACAAGGCAAATCAATTTTGCTAAAGTAATTGCCTCCAGCTAAGGTAGTAAAAAGATTCTCTGCATTCTGTAAGGGATATGGCTCTGGTTCAACACTATGATCTACAGTCACTTTGTAGTCTCCGCACAGCCGTATAGCTTTGTCCTTCTTCAGGACCACCACTATTGGTGCTGCCCAGTCACTCTGTTCCACCCATGATGTAATGCTGTGATTTTCTAGCCTTTCCAGTTCCTTTCCATGGGTTGCTTAAGCATGTAGGGTAAAGGACATGGCTTGTGGGGGTATGGGAGTGGTGCCTGGTCATGCCCTGATAGTCACCTTAAGTCCTTGTATGGTTCCAAAATCTACTTGAAAAATAGGATGGTGCTTGTCCACTGTCTTGCAAGGGCCTCTCTGGATGTGGTAGAAACTTCTTTCAGCATGAAGATCTTGGCCCAGTTCAAGTGGATCTGGTGAAGCCAGATTCTTCTCAGGAGGGCCGGAAGTTTACCTTGGACCACAACTAAGGGTAATGTTGATGTTTTCCTCTCACAGGTGACTGGACTAGGATCTCTCCCAATACCAGAATCATGTACCCTGTGTAAGGGGTAAGCTGCAGACTGGACGGTTTGAGGAGGCATTGGCTCAGACAGTCCCAGTAGACATGCTCTGAAATAAGCAAAACAGATGATCCAGTGTAAAGCAGTATCTTTACTGTGTTGCCCGCTAACTTGTGGGGAGTGCACATTCCATCCTTTCCATTTTGGGTGTTGTTCAGTGTATATAGTGCTGCCATATCTCTCTGAGGGGGATTCTTCATCCACTGAACTGAAGCTACCATCAGTCATGTATTGTGCTCGAGATGAGTGTTGTTTACTCTTGCAGACTCTAGCAATGTAGCCAATCTTCCCACAACTGCGGCAAGTCTCCTCTTTAAATCTGCAAGTATGTTGCGGGTGCTTGCCCCCATACTAATAGCAGGGTTTGTTAGGTTTGGTGTGGTCCCCCACCACCACCACCAGATTATGTGGAGCTTTGGATTTTGATGGCTGTGCTTCTGCAAGAGTTTGGCAATGTTCAGACATGGCTTTAGTAGATCTGGAGTGGTTGACCTTTTGAGCGCCACCCTGGAAACCCATTGTATGCTCCGTGAACTGCTGCAAGCCTTTCCTGGCCAGTTCCATGCCCAAGGCAATATTGTAGGCTGACTGAAAAGTCATTTCATCAAGGAGTCGCCGTAGACAATATTCATCCTGAAAAGCACAGACAAATCTGTCTCTGACGGCTTAGGCTCAGAAAGCTTCAAACTTGCAGGTGGAAGCCAACTTTTTAAGAGCAATAAAGTCTGCTAGGTTTTCCCCCACCTCTTGGTTTCAGCTGTAGAACCAGAAATGTTCTGCGATGATGATGGGTTCAGGACTATAATGAGCTTTAAGTGTGTCAGTCAGCTGCTGGTAAGTTCACTCTGTCGGCTTCTGGGGGGCAATCAATCTTTTAAGGAGGCTACAGTATATGTTTTTGCCGGTAAACTGGCAAGAAAAATGTCTGCTTTCTTAGCATCATCACTATCATTTGCTGCCAGCCATCTCTCAAATCTTTCTAAATAGGATTCAAAATCTTCCTTCACCTCATTAAATTCTGGAACATGGCCTATAGTAGGCATTGTGATTGCTTAAACTGTAATGTCGGTCAAGAAATGTGCCCCCAGTTTAAACCTTCGTTGGCCTTCCTCATTGCCAATGTGATAAACTGGAAACAGAATACTTCTGGTGTACTTACTATGCTGGGTTCTGAAGTGTGGGCCACAGGCTTACCGGACAAACAGGCTGAGGCAGGCTTCTTCTAATGCTCCTTCTTTAATTGCTGATGAGGAACAGAATACACTGGTGCACTGTACTGGAACAAATAACTAGAACAACATGTACAGCCAACACAACTGGTAACTGGAATACAGAACTGTCCCCCCACCCCACCCCCCCAAGCCCAACAGGCCTTACTCATTACTTAGTCAGCAGCAGCACAAGGGTCTGGCATCTCACAACTACAATGTGGGCTTCCCAGCACTGTGAAACTAGAGCATGCCCTGATATACTGAAATCCCACAACACTACGTGATCCCACATAAAACACAGCCCGATGGCAAATACAGTCATGTTACTACACTCTTCACAGTATGTACTGTACTGAAAGAGACAAATGGAAGAGAGTGAGAATGAGACATGCATTCATTCATTATGCTGATAACTTCAATTACAATGCCATGCATAGAGTGGCACTGTAAACAAACCTGAACTCTGGATTCCTTTGCTGCCTATATGATCACCAAGGAACATTACCACTTACTACTAATGTTGGTCAGTTAAAACTGTGATCTGGGACTGTGATCCATATCATCAAAGAAATGTATCAATCCAAGACCATGACATGAGCAATTGCACTGCTTTGCATTAGAATGGATAAAAAAAAAAAATGTGTGTTACAGGCAGGTGATACCTTTGGTTAGACTTTTAGTTCTTGAAAGCTAGCACCAAAAACAACTTTGTTAGTTCAATAAAAGGAAATCACCTGCAACATATTTTATTTTGTTCTTCTACAACATAGACTGGACTAACATGGTTGCCACATTTCTGTATCAGAATAGACCAAACTAGGTCCACATTGTTATGTGCAATGTCTTCTGCAGAAATCAGTGGCAGCTGGAGATGAGTGCAATAGTTTTGTTGGGAAAGTGCAGTTCAGCACCTCCTTAATAGAAGCAGAGTAAACCCCAGTTTAACCTGTTGCAAAACACCATTCTAATTCCTGGGATCTCATGAACCTTGCTCTTATATTTAGCTACTGCAGCTTGCTTGGCATAGCAAGCATACTACATCTTGTGGGATTCGAACCTGAACTTGCTGGCTCCTAAGTCTGTGATCTAACCACTAGATCCCAATGCCATCCCTCTGTCATATTTTTAAGGCTGCTTAATGAAGTTTAAATCAGAGAGTAGCAGAAATGGAGGGAGCCCAGGGAAGTAAAAGTCTTCGTTCCAGGAGTAAAATGAGGAAATACTGCTTCTATGTAAAATGCACACCCTAAAGGCACAAACTGACCATATACAGTATAAAACTGTAGCATAATGAAAAAAACATCCCCAGGCCCCTGTCAGGTTACTAGATCACAGATGTTGACCAAGGGTTCCCTCAGGGAATCCTTTCCATTTCCAACACTAAAAGTAGACTTCTTGTTAGCATTCTGCGGAGTAAGGCCATAAATGGAAAAGGTAAACTTTGCTGTTTTAACCCCTCCCAAGAAAAAATCTGCGAGATGCCAAGCACAGCAGAGATGTAATGCAATGCTATAGATTGGATAGGAATATATATCACTGAATATCCAATTTTAAGTAGTTCCCTGAGGTTAGCTGAATCTATGCCCCATAAACTTTTACCTTGTTATCCAGTAAAGGTGGAATTTTTTTTTATCACAAAAATGCAAGTAAATTACAACTCAACCACACATTATTCTATATCACTTAGACCATTGCATTAGCAGCTGTAATTGTTCTTAGATGGAGTATTTGTGGCTAATAAAGTGTTTCCTTAAAGATTTCTTTGTTTGGCTTACATATTGATACCAAAATCACTTAAAACTGATAAGGTAAATCACTTGTTTGTTCTCATAGTCCATGTTTCTTTGACCTTGTTGCAACTTCCTGTGGAGTAGCTCTGGAAGCTATCATTTTTATGGCAGCATGGGTGGAGCCATGCTGATGTATTGTTATGATGTAGGAGAGAAAAATGAGTGTGGTAGCACGTGACAGGAATGTGTGGTAGTTGTCCTACGCTTGGTGTTTCGACTAGTGCTGAGGCACAGATTTCTGCCTCCTGCTTAAAGCAGCAGTACTACATAAAACAAACATTTGTCAATGCCGAATGTTTTCTTGCTGGTATTAGCATTGGAAATGCAGGAGGTAGACAGATGCAGAATAGGAATGGCAGTGAAGTATTGAACTTCATGCCAACCCCACCTCCATCCTGTAGAGATGGACGGGCATTGAGGTAAGTGTCTGGGTCATCACCCATGATGTTCATGCTATGTCACCTCACCCTATTCTGCTGACACTGACACATGTTGAGG
Organism: Neoceratodus forsteri; assembly: GCA_016271365.2. Classification (NCBI taxonomy): domain Eukaryota; kingdom Metazoa; phylum Chordata; order Ceratodontiformes; family Ceratodontidae; genus Neoceratodus; species Neoceratodus forsteri. The sequence goes on from CM028132.1 coordinate 836,404,101, forward strand.
TGTGTCTTGGGGTGTTTGGCTTTATAGTCACCCAATTCCATAAGGACACACACTGAAATGGGTACAGCATAGGAGAATGGGGTTAACTGTGGGGCTGAAGAGTCCAAGGTACACCTCGATGCCTGTCTCTGGGTGGGGGTGCTGGGGGTGGGATGAGCAGTACAGTTGACAATCCTAAGACACACCCCAATGCCTGTCAGTCTTAACAGGGTGGGATGTTATGGTTAGAAACCCTAACGCCCTGGGTATTTGCACTACAAATTTTCAACATGGCCTTTTTGTGACCCCACCTCATGAAAGCATTTAGAACCTCTTCTCATGAGGAGTGGCAGTGTGATTTTGTCAATGTGTCTCAAACTTTGACTTCCAACAGTGACCATGCCATTCTGCACCACATGTACAAAAACACAGATCGGGCAGGATATGAAGAATGACAGCTGTACCATCCATAGGGAGGTGTGAAGAGATGGCAATGTTGAAAATCTGTAGTAGGAATAGTAAAAATGCTTGCACTTCTGAGCATACATGGAAACTGTGCAATGCATGTGCACAACACAGTCATTTTATGGACGTTCATCACTAAATTTTCAACTTAGGCATTTTAGGACCTCTGCTCATGAACAGTGTCACTGTGATTTTCTTAATATGTCCCGAACACTGATTTCCCACAGCAACCGTGCTATTCTGCGCCAGAAGTGTGAAAACACATTTCGGTCAGGATGTGAAAAATGACAGCTGTACTGTTTATAAAAAGGTGCAGAAAAATGGCAGTGTTGGAAATCTGAAGTGAAACTATTGCAAATTTGCAACGTTACGAGCGTGCGTGGAACCTGCACAATGCAACAGAACACATTAATTTTATGGACTTTCATCACAAAATTTTCAACACAGGCATTTTAGGACCTCTGCTTATGAACAGTATCACTGTGATTTTCTTAATGTGTCCTGAACACTGATTTCCCACAGCGACCAAGTTATTCTGTGCCAGAACTGCGAAAACACATTTCGGTCAGGATGTGAAAAATGACAGCTGTACTGTTCATAAGGAGGTGCAGAAAAATGGCAATGTTGAAAATCTGGAGTCAAAATATTGCAAATTGGTGAAGTTATGAGCTTGTGTAGCAACTGCACAACACATGCTCGTAAAACAGTCATTTTTTGGATTTTTCCCGCCAAATTTAAAATATAGACTTTTTGAGAGCCCACCTCATGAACACTGGCACTGTCATTTTCTTAATCAGTCCCAAAAGGTGATTCCACACAGTGACCGCAAAATCACATTTTGGGACTGATTAATGCCATGACAGTGGCTGAATTCATGAGGAGGGGGCTCAATAACCCCATGTTGAAAATATGGTGCCAAAATTCCCAAAACTGCCCAAGATATGCACCAAAGTTGAAAAAACCTTATTTATGCCATTATACAGCTTACCGGCATTTCCTCAGTTCGCGGTCGGCTTTGAAGAGTGCAGATGTGTTCCCGGTCCACCGAAGATCATCGCACCAGGCTCTGGAGATATGTATGGGGTGAGGGTGTGTGGGGAGATGGGGTGTGCAGAGGGTGGGCATGGGTTGGGGGAGGACCACCGGACTCGACGAGGGACCATTTTCTGCTTTGCAGGATAAAAAAAAAAATACTGCGGGACGGTTTTTCTTTTACAGGGTCATTTGGCATGCTGGGGTGGGCTCCCAACATGCCACCCGAGTGATTTTTTTGGCGTGGCTGTAGCCGACGGGGGACTGGGCACCCCCCGGCACAAACCGAATGTTTTGGGGGGAAACCATTATGCCAATGGAGAGTGGGCTCCCCCATCAGTAAATTACATGGGGGGTGAATAAAGCCAATGGGGACTGGGACCCAAGTCGGCAAAACACTTTTCTTGGGGGCACATGATGTATAAGCTGGGTACCCCTTCGCATTTGGATATTGTTTGTGAACATGACGACCGCTTGCTGCCACATTCACAAACAATATTACTGTAACCCCCCCTGCAAATGGGGGTTCCCAAAAGACTTCCAGGAGCTTGCTTGAATGCTCCAAGCCTGAATGGTGTTTGGCCTTTAAGCCATTTATCAATGAGTGTTTTTAGAACCTCTGGTACTGTCTCTTTAAGAGCTGTCTGCTTGCAGACATAATTAGTTTGTATGGGGGACTGTGTGTTTCTTTGATTGAGTACCACTCAAGCTGCCAATTCACTCCATTTTGCAGTCACTAGGAGTGCAAAGGAACCTATCTGAAAGATGTAACTGTTTGCCAGAAACCATTTAGAGTGATAATGAAATTACAGTTTGTCTAACCTGCTTTCTTTTGCAGTCAGAACAGTGTCTGCCTAGTTCCCATTCTGGTTTTGAACTGCTGAACTGGACCAATCAGTGTGGGGTAAGCTAGCTCTAAAATGGTGCCTTGGACGAATCAGAACTTGACTCATAATCTGAGCCAGCCACAAGAGGATTGTATGGGCAGTGACTGTGGAGATGTAGTTTAGACTTCAGTGCCTTTTGGACCAACAGCAGCAGTCTATTGTGAGTGACAGCCAATCCAGTCAAGAACTGGGAGGAACTCAAAGGAAGTGCCGGTTTTGTCGGTTGGAGTTTCAGTTGAGCTTTGGCAGTGAAGAAGGAAGGAGCCCTGTGCTTTTCAGTGTGCAGTTTTAGTCAAAACGTGTGTAAGGCCCAAGAGTTCCGGTCTGCAGCTTGTGTAACTGCTTGTTAGGACTGAATCCATCCTGTGAAAAGAATCAAAGGATCTCTAAAGAGTAGAAACCAGGCTCACCCTGTAGAAGACTGGAGGAATTGCTGAAAATTGCACTCGGTCTGTCAGGAACTGAATCTGCTGTGTGTTCTCCGGGTATTGTGCAGTAATTGCGATGGGATACAGATGCAGCCTGCCTGGTATAGTGCTTTCTTTTATATAAATGTGAAGAGGTTTGTGTACCTCAAGTGAGCCCTGCTGACATTGAAGGACCCTATCTTATTTGGAGGTCGTGAGTACTAATTCAGGGTCGCTCCCTGTTGAATTGCCACATTAAATCCAAATGGAATTACTGTACTGCTGACTGTTTAATTCTCCTTTCTCTGTGTGGAAAGGGCCCTACCAGCTGCCACGGTTTGGACTAGCCACTAGGGCTTGGGTACCCAGGGACAGTAACTGATAGGGATAGGCCTGTGCACAGAGCCATAGGTAGATGAGTAGAGTGATAAGCTAATTAACCTGATTTCCCCCTGTCCTTGTTATATCCCCCTAAATAAATCAGAGCTGCTTGTTTCAGCAAAGTTATACTGCCTGAGGTATTTTTCTATGTTAAAGTACTGTACTGTGATTGTTGCACTGTATCTTATTTCACAGGAGGTCCCAGTGCCGGAACCAGTCCTGGGGGTAGGTGTATACTGTAAAGGTAATTCTGATGTATTGTGTGGGCCACTAGTGGGAAGAAAGGGGGGTTGCAGTGTCCCAGAGGGCTGTGACCAAGTTAGTTTAACTATTGTAAACCCTGACCTCTGGGTGGAGGCACCCGCCATTGGATCCAGGCCCCTCAACCTGTTAGTGGCAAATCAGGCAGGGGTAGTAGCCCCTGGGATAGCGCCATCTAGGGGTTACATTACAATAGGCAACGTTCCACCCAGCAATGATGGGTCACTCCCTCATTGCAGCAGAATGGCTGATGCTGCAGTGATGAGGCAGCCCCTGATTGCTGCAGCGAAAACGTTTCTACTTGGTGGCACTTTTGGAGACCAGTGTCATCAGCACACTGTGCCTCCATTGGTCCCCCAGTGCCAAGCCCCCAAAGGTAGTGCCTCTGTTGGCTGCTATAGTATCGCGCCTCCACAACCCACTTCTCTCCTAAGCTGCCACATAATGTTTCTTGCACATACGCTCAAGCAAACATAAAAAGTCAGTACCACATAGATGTCTTCTTCTGATCTGTTGAGTACATCGCTGTTTAAAGTTCTGTTATGCAGTGCAGCATTTGAGCCCAGTTTCTTCTTCATTTTTGTTTACATTTGCACACCTGCCATGATGTTTCCTGGACCTGTGCTCTGCTTTGTTTACAATTGATTACACTTCCTGTGTGTGTGTGGTGCATGCTCCCATCTGTACTGCCATGTCAAGTTCTTCAAGAATGTATCTAAACTCAGTGGTGAATGGGTTAATTTACAAAGGAATGTGAAGGGGGGTTGCTTACTTCAGTTCTTCCATGTCATAATCATTCCCTCTCATGGTATTTCCAGTCAGCAATTGTGGTTTAAGGAGCATTTGAAATGTAAAAAATACACTTTGCCCAAATAAAGGCTATTAGTACTATACACTATGTGAGTGGTGTGACAGGATTGTTTTAAGCCTTTGAAAACAACATAAAATACAAATAGAAAGCATTGAAAACATTATAGACATGAGAACATTGAAAACCTTATGCTTTCAGAGCTTCTGAGCGCTATCCAAGAATGAGAGGGGTTGCATTACAAGTGCCTCATTTGCATTTAAAATGAGATTGGCTTGAACAGTTACAAGCAAGCTTGTGTTACTGCTTCAGAATCTGGCTATGTGTTACAACAGAAAAATGACTGATCTCTTATTGACATACTTGAATTAACTTATGTAATGTGTGAAAAATATGTCAGAAATACCCAGTTCATAAATAAACAGGAGTCTTCGCCTTCAAAATGTCTGCTGCTAGTTACAAATAGGAAAGTGAAACACCAGGCTAAAGAATAGTTTCATACCTGCACTGTGTTAGGACTGAGAGACACAGCATATGTGTGTGTGTGTGTGTGTGTGTGTGTGTGTGTGTGTGTGTAGACACACAACCAAAACAGGACTTACTGTACAATTATGCTGAAAGCGTGCAACTTAATGGGTGGTGATATAAAGTATTTTTTATTGAAAGTGTGGTACACTGCTTGGACATTTGGTCAGACTTTGTTGGGGGGGCCTAACAGTATCACTCTGCAATCTATAACATGTCAGGAAAAAATGTTTTTATATTAAATCAGTATGTACGGGAATGCCAATTAGATATTGTTGTAAGGTACTGTGTTAGAGAATAAAATAACCTAAATGTTCAAAGCTGGGAGTTGTTTTCGAGTTTACTGTGCCAAGTGAATTTGACAAAAGTTGCTCATTGTCAGGGACCCTATGTTCAAGCGCATTCTTCATCATATTTGCAATGCTGTGCACCACTGCCTCCCTGCATAATGCTTGCAACATCAGGTAATAAGTGAGCTAGAACTATTGCAGAGCTATACCCTCACCATGGGCTCTTTTGTACAAAGGTGGAAGCATGGAGGAGGCTGGCAACAGGCAGTAAGCTGTCAACTACAGGCCATCAACCTGAATTTGTTGGAGGTGAAAGTAATAGAGACACTGTTGAAGGAAAGGATTGTGGAATATTTTGAATCCTGTGGCTTACAGTATCTGTAGCTGCATGGAGTCACTTGGAGGGACGGGGGAGCTGGTATCAAAGTAATCTATTTGTTTTCTTTGAGGGGGGTGATGAGAGATATTAATTAGGGTGGAGTGGTGGATGTGGCTTACCTGGATTTCAGTAAGGCCTGCAATACCTTTCTACATAGCAGAATAGCAAAGAAGCTGGGCAACCTGGGAGTGTGTACTAAAATGTTAAACTGGACAGAGAATCTGTTGGGGAGTTGGCATCAGTGGGTGGTTGGAAACATCATTCACCTGATGTTGGGGGAGCAACCAGTGGTGTGCCACAGGGATCAGTACTTTGGCCTATACTCTTTATTGACATCACTGATGATAATAAAGAGGATCTAGAAGGTAAGATATGAATTTTTTTAGGTTGAGACAAAGATCTACTGCAGGGTAAACACTACCGGGGGTCTGAATAGAACAGCAAAGCATATTTGCTTGACCTGGAAGGACACTACTTCTTTATTCAGCTGTGAGCGAAATTCTATATTGCACTTGATATCTGCAACAAACGTGCACTTTTGCTTAATTCTGTGGGAGGTGAAACTAACTACCCTTGGTAATTGCTTTTTATTCACATATTTATTTAGTGTTTAACCAAGAAGGGGCTTGCAAACTCTGTTTATCTTGTTAGTAACTTCAGAAGGATTTAAATACTGCATTTGGGTAGATCCTTGGAGGTAGCTAGATTGTCTACTAGGATTTTCTGACAATTAAACTATTTTTAAATAAATTACAGGTGGCTGAGGAGTTGAAAAAGGAGCTTGCAAACTCTGCTTATCTTGGAAGTAACTTCACAAGTGTTTGAATACTGCATTTTGGTTGTCCCTTGGGGGTAGCTGGATTGACTACTAGGATTTTGGGACAGAAACTATTTTTAAATAATTTACTGGTGCGTAGAAGTTTGTGATAGTTAAACTATTTTTAAATAAGTTACTGTGGTTAAGGAGTTGTCATAGCAAAACCTGCAGTGTGAAACAGGAAAAGACAGTCTTTCAAGCAACAGAGGGAGGTGGATCTAGGTTTATGTTTGTTTGTTACAATTACATAGAAACATAGAAACATAGAAACATAGAAGTTGACGGCAGATAAGGACATAAGGCCCATCCAGTCTGCCCATTTCTTTTTCTACCTTATAAATGTGCCATCGGCCTTTGCTCTGTCAGTGACCTATCTATTCAGAGTCATTTGTATTGCTCCCTTATGCCTATCCCATGCCTGTTTGAAGCCCTGCACTGTATTCATAGCCACCACTTCTTGTGGTAAGCCATTCCATGCATCTACCACCCTTTCTGTGAAAAAGAATTTCCTCACATTCCCCCTTAATCGGCCTCCTCTAATCTCATGCTGTGTCCTCTTGTCCTGCTATTTTTCTTATATTTAAACATGTTAGACTCTTTCACCTTGTTTATGCCCTTAAGGTGTTTAAATGTCTCGATCATATCACCTCTCTCCCCTCCTTTGCTCAAGGGTATACATATTGAGCTCCGTTAATCTGTCCTCATATGTCTTCTGATGCAGTCCCTGCACCATTTTGGCTGCCCCTTCTCTGGACTGCCTCAATTTGGTTAATGTCCTTGTGAAGGTGTGGCCTCCAATACTGCACGCAGTACTCCAGATGGGGCCTAACCAATGTCTTGTACAGAGGGATTATTACCTCCCTCTTACGACTTGTGATACCCCTACTAATACCCCTAACACCCCCCTAGCCTTACCTACTGCTTTAGAGGTCTGCTTGGATGATTTTAGGTCATCAGTGATGATGATGCCCAAGTCTCTTTCTTCCTTTGTGACTGCTAGCAACTCCCTCCCAGCCTATAAGTGGCTTCAGGGTTTCTCTTCCCTATGTGCATGATTTTGCACTTCTTTGCATTAAATCCCAGTTGCCACTCTTCTGACCATTCTGCTAGTTTATCCAGATCTCTTCTCATTCTGCCCACCCCATCTGGATCATCTACTCTGTTGCAGATCTTGGTGTCATCTGCAAACAGACAAGCCTTACCCTCTAGTCCATCTAGAAGGTCACTAATGAAGATGTTGAATAGGACTGGCCCCAGGACTGATCCTGAGGTACCCCACTTGTGACTTGCATCTCTTCTGACTGTATACCATTTACCACCACTCTCTGTTTTCTGCCAGTCAACCAGTTTGCCACCCAGTTGACCAACTTCGACCCACTGGCCTACCTAGCTTATTTATCAATCTTCTATGTGGAACAGTGTCAAAGCTTTGCTGAAGTCAAGGTAGGTGACATCAACTGCTCCCCTTGGTCCACCACTCTGGTTACCCAGTCAAAGAAATCTATGAGATTAGTTTGACAGGACCTTCCTTTGTAAACCCATGCTGTCTTGGATCCTGTGCCCTATGGATTCCAGGTGTTGCACTATCCTTTCCTTAAGGAATGCCTCCATAATCTTGCCCACTACTGAGGTAAGACTGACCGGTCTGTAGTTCCCCGCCTCCTCCCTGCTACCACTCTTGTGGAGTGGGATCACATGAGCCCTTCTCCAGTCTTCTGGGACCTCTTCTGTGCTCAGAGACTCACTAAACAATTCTGCTAATGGCTCTGCTAGTTCCTCCTTTAGCTCCTTAAGTACCCTGGGATGTATGCCATCAGGTCCCATTGCCTTATCCACCCTGAGCTATTCTTAAGATTTTCAGTGCAGGAAGAGTTTAAAGCACAGCTGACTTATTTTGGGGCTGACAGCTTTCAGAACACAAACCACCAGGCCTGTTTTGGGGCTGGGGAGGTTTACCTATGTCTGACTTGGATGTGTGGATTTTTCTCTGTTTGATTAGCAGGGTATTTTCTCTGTCAAATTGTTGTGTAGGGCATCTTGCTGACAGGAAGGCACTCATCGCAGCAGTGGGTCAGAGCTTTTAGCTGATTGTTTTGTGAGGGCACAGTTTAGGCCCAACCCTTCCCACCTCACCTCACCCACCCCTGGAAATAGTTCCTTTATACCTGGGGTTCTGACATCATTTCCTGAAGAATGCAAGGTGCATATCACTGTCATATCCTCTCTAGCACACTGCACTGACAATATGAGCATACACATTGTATAATATATATATATATATATTATAAACCAATCACACACACACATACACATACACAAAAAAAAATGTGGGGAGTAATGCAATGTAATGGCTGTGGGGCAGCAGTCTTCCAGGAGTCTTTCTGGAGGCTGAGATGCTGCCCTATTTGCAGACATCTCTGCCCTGAGGGAGGAAGTTGCCCGCCTTCAGGCCACACTGGACAGTAGTAGGGACCTTCCCCCAGGCCACACTGGATGGTAGGAAGGGAACCTCCCCCATTCAGAGAGCACCAGAGCCACCACCACTACCTCAGAGGTTGTGGAGAAAGCACAGCAGTTGGACCACAGTGGGCTCAGAGAGGGTGAGGATGGTGGAACAGAGGCACACCCAGTCAGTTGTTCCACACCACAATCCATACACCATTCTGGGGGAGCAGAGCTCCCCTATGGATGCACCCACAGAGGAGACTACAGAGACTGAAGACAACTGTCACAAGGGAGGCCCACAGGAAGGAGGCAGAGGACACCACAAGGAAAGGAAGCAGCTCCTGGTGGGGGACTCAATTATTAGGGGGATAGAACTGGGGGGAGCAGGGAAAACTGAAGTAAGGTGCCTGCCTGGTGCCATGGCTTGGAGAGACAGGAAGCGCATCCTCAGGATCATTGAGAACAGCTGCATCGGAGTTCGAGCTGGACGTCATTGTCCACCTAGGGACAATGACTTGGCTAATCATGAGATTAGAGCAGTGCAGAAGAACTTTGTAGAATTGGGGAGGGGCCTAAGACAAGTAGCACACACAATATCCTTCTCTGAGGTGCTGCCTGTCAATGGCATGAGTAAGGCGAGGGTACTTTGCACCATGCAGTTTAATGAATGGTTGAAAAAATGGTGTGGAGCACAGGGGTTTGGCTTCATTGGGGACTGGGGTTCCACCTGGAGGGACACCAGCCTATACTGGCAGGATGGTCTGCATCTGTCCAGGAAGGGAACAAGTCTTTTGAGCAATCGGTTTAAATGCTTCACTGGCAAGCTTTTAAACTAGTCAAGGGGGGAGGCACTGATAAGCAGCAGGAAAATCCCAGCCTCTCCCTACAAAACAGGGTACTAAATGAGAAAAAGACAGAGGTAGACAGGTCAGTGGGGATGCTGCAAAAGAAGGTAAAGCCATCAAAATGGAGATCAATGAGTACCAATGCCTCGTAGTCTGAGTAACAAGCTTCTGAATTAGTGGCCTTGATGGAGGAGGAACATCTGGATATCGAGGCAGTCACAGAAACATGGTACACACAAAACCATGACTGGGACATAAACATACCAGGATACACTATCTACAGGAGGGACAGGGAGGGTAAAAGAGGAGGAGGAGTATCTTACATAAGGGAAGGAATCAAAGCAACAGAACAAAAGGAAAACAGGGAGGTGAAGAAGCACTGTGGGTAAATTTGGAGACCGACAATGGCACCACAATCCACTGGGGTTGTATACAGATCCCCTTCTCAGGGGGAGGAAATGGAAAAGGAAATGATAGAAAGAATACTTAGAATGGCAGAAAAAGGGGAGATATTGCTGATGGGTGATCTGAATATGCCAGATATTAACTGGAGTGCAGTTGCTGCACCCACTTCAAAGAGTGGGGTTATTCTAGATGCCCTACAGGGGGCAGGCCTTAGACAACTAGTATTGGAGCCTACTCGAGAGGGAGCAATCTTAGACCTGGTTCTCTCAAATGGAGATGAAGAGAGATCACAGATGTAGAAGTGGGTAGCCATCTGGGAACTAGCACCATCAAAAGTATGGTTCACAATAAACACAGCAATAGAGTCAAGCCATACAAAGCAAAAGTACTGGACTTTGGGAGGGCTGACTTTGCCAAAATGGGTGAGTGCCTAAGGAATGCACTAGCAAATGGGCTGGAAGGAGGGGTGGAAGAACAATTGGGAAAAATAAAAACTGCCATCACAGAGGTAACAAGCCTTTGTGTGAAGCAAATAAACAAAATGAAACGATGTAAGAAACCACTATGGTTCTCAAAGGAAGTGGCAGTGAAGGTTCAAGAGAAAAAGAAAGCATTCAGGAAGTACAAGGAATCACAGAAGAAGCAGGACAGAGAACTGTATCAGTTAAAGCAAAAGGAAGCTGGGAAGGCAGTCAGAACAGCAAAGGCCCAAACCGAGGAAAAGATAGCCAACTCAGTTAAGAAGGGGGATAAAACCTTTTATAGGTACATCAGGGAGAGAAGAAAGACCAAGGGAGGGTTAGTGAGGCTTAATAAAGAGGAGGGAGGGTGGGCAGAGGGTGACTGTGAAAAGGCAGAGATACTAAACAAATATTTTTGCTCAGTATTTACAAAGGAAGTGGGGGAGGTACCTAAAACAAACAGTAGAAACACTCTGGATACAGAAGTTGATACCAGCCCATTTACAGAAGAAAGGGTTCTGAAAGAACTCTTAAAACTGAAGGTGGACAAAGCAATGGGGCTTGATGGGATTCATCCCAGAATTCTAAAAAGAAGTAAGTGGTAGAACTAGTGACACCACTGACTACCCTCTTTAACAAATCATGGGAGGATGGGGTGGTACCTGAGGACTGGAGAAGGAGCAGATGTGATTCCCCTTCACAAAGTGGAAGCAAGACAGAAGCAGAAAACTACAGACCTGTTAGTTTAACCTCAGTGGTAGGGAAAATGATGGAATCACTTCTGAAGGAAAGAATTGTTGAGTATCTAGAGGCCAAAGGCTCAGGACCCAAGGCAGCATGGATTCACAGCGGAAGGTCATGCCAGACAAATCTGATAGATTTCTTTGACTGGGTGACCAAAGTAGTAGATCAGAGAGGGGCTGTGGACATGGCCTACCTAGACTTTAGCAAGGCATTTGACACAGTCCCACACAAAGATTAATATACAAGTTAGCCAGGCTGGGGTGGGTCCCAAGATGACTGCCTGGGAAAGAATTGGCTGGAGAATAGGACAGAGAGTAATAGTAAATGGAGTCCACTCTGAAGAAAGGGGGTTACTAGTGGGTACCGCAGGGTTCAGTATTAGGATCGGGTCCTCTTCAATGTCTTTATAAGCGACATTGCAGAGGACTGGAAGGAAAAGTATTGCTCTTTCAGATGACACAAAGATCTGCAACAGAGTTGATGCACAAGGTGGGTGGAAAGGATGAGAAGGACTTGGCAAGTTAGAGGAATGGTCAAATGTATGGCAGCTTAGATTCAATGCTAAGAAGTGCAAGGTAATGCACCTGGGAAACAAAAACCCAGGGGAAGAGTACACAATGGGGGGTGAGATACTAACAACAACAAAATGGAAAGGGACCTGGGGTTAGTCATATCAGATGACCTAAAGGTGGGCAAGCAATGTGAGAGGGCAGCAAGGAGGGCTGGGAGGATACTGGGATGCATAGGGAGAGGCATCACCAGTAGAAAACAGGAAGTTATTATCCCTCTGTACAGACAGTTGGTGAGACCCCATCTGGAGTACTGCGTGCAGCTCTGGAGACCCAATCTCTGCAAAGACATAGACAGGATGGAGGCTGTCCAGAGGAGGGCAACTAAAATGGTGCAGGGTCTGCACCGGAAGACATATGAAGAGAGACTTAATGAACTGAATATGTATAGCCTCGAGGAAAGGAGGGAGAGGGGGGACATGATAGAAACTTTCAAGTACCTCAAGGGGATCAACAAAGTCCAAGAGGGTAGCATCTTTCAAAAAAAGAGGTGTGCAAGAACAAGGGGGCACAATTTGAAGATAGAAGGGGCAGCTCAGAGGTAATTTGAAGAAGTATTTTTTCACAGAGGGTTGTGGATGTATGGAACGGCTCTCCAGAGGAGTTGTGGAGTCAAAAACAGTGGGGGAATTCAAGCATGCATGGGACAGTCATAAGGCAATTCTAGTGGGTGGGGGTAGGAAGAAGTAGGCTGCTGGTTAACTAGGATCTGCAGCTTATCCATCAGGTAGGGAAATGGGCAGACTGGATGGGCCAAGCGGTCCTTATCTGCCGTCAAATTCTATGTTTCTATGTTTCAGTCTCTGGTCCAGGACTTGCCTGAAAAAGGTCTTTGGACCAGTGCACTAACCCGGTTAACAAATGAATAAAAAAATAATACTATACACTACAAAAGTAAAGGGTGAACAATTTTATTCAGAAACAGTGTATTATGCTACCTCGTGATTCTGATTGCCATGGATCTCTTGAGTCCGAGCAGATACGCAAACTCCAGTGGACATTTTGGACATGGCACACTTCTCTGCCCTGAGCTCCATCTTCAAGGAGAACTTCATCATAGGAACTGGGTTAGAAACTGGCTGGGGGATAGGAAGCAGAGGGTGGTGGTTAATGATATCCATTCTGAGGAAAGGGAGGTGACCAGTGGGGTATCTCAGTGACCAATCCTGGGGCCAGTCCTTTTCAATGTCTTCATTAGTGACATTGGAGAAGGGTTAGAAGGAAAGGGCTGCCTCTGGGCAGATGACAACAAGATCTGCAATAGGGTAGACACTCCAGATGGGGTGGAGAAAATGAGGAGGCACCTAGAAAAGCTGGAAAAATGGTCCAAAGTGTGGCAACTGAGATTGAATGTGAAGAAGTGCAAAGTCAAGCACCTGGAGTGCAGAAACCCTGCAGAGAGCTACAGGATGGGGAGGATTGCTGGCGGTCACTAGGGCAGAAAGATACTTGGGGATTATCATCATGGATGACCTAACAGTGGCCAAACAATGCACAAAGGCTATAGGGAGAATCAGTGGCATGCTGGGGTGCACTGAGGGGTATCATGAGCAGAAGAAGGGAGGTGATGATACCACTGTACAGAATGCTGGTGAGGTCTCATCTGGAATACTTTGTGCAGTTCTGGAGCCACATCTTTTAATTTTAATTTTTTAATTTTTTTCTTCTTACCCCAGGAGTAGTAGCAGTTAGCTGGCTAGTTGCAACTGCCCCAGAGGTATGCCTTTAAGAGAATTTTATTTAAATGAGCTTTGGGCATCAGCCAATCAAAAAACAGGAGGGGAGTGAGCTGAGTGAGAGTAGTCTGAAGGCTTCAGAATTTTTGTGAAGGAAACGAGAGCAAACGCCCCTAAAAGTGAACCAACAGGATTCAAAAAGCATGCAAATGTCTGAAAACTGAAAACAGATAACATAATTTGAGCACAAGGCTCTTCAATAAAAAAAACAAATTTGGTAATAAAGACTGAGAAAAGAGCCCTTCTCCTGACAGGTGAACCAAGGAGGAAGGGTGGGAGCTTACTGATGCTAAAGGACTCCTTGGAAGAAAGAAGATTACTGCAGTGAGTAATTTTTTTTTCTTACTCCTGGAGTCCTTTAGCATCAGTAACAATAGCAGACTACCAAGCAGCACCAAGTGGGAAGTGGTCAGAGAACCTACTTAGGAAAGAGGCTCTGCAGAACCACCCTTCCAAATCTGGGGCAGATCTGGACTGCACATTTAAACTGCAGTGCATCACAAGTGTGTGTGCCCAGATTTCCAGGTAGCTGCTTTGTAGACATCTAGAAGGAGTATGTCCCTTACTGCTGCCTCAGAGGCTGCAGTGCCCCTGGTAGAGTGGGCCCTGAGCCCCACAGGAGGTTGACGACCAGCCTGTCCATATCAGAATCTAATACAAGAGACCAACCAATGGGAAAAACTCTCTTGGTAGCTGGTCTTCCTCTGCCTACACTCTCGTAGGTGAAGAACAACTGAGAGGAAGAGTCTCTGGACTGCCTAGTATGCTCTGGGTAGTAAAGGAGAGCTCTTTTAACATTGAAGCTGAGGAACGTTTTACTCACTAAGAGTGGATTTTTCAGCGAAGAAGACAGGGAGAGTACTGGACTGGTTTTAGATGGAACTCTGAAACCTCCTTAGGCAGAAACTTCCTATTCGTCCAGAGTTCAGTTTTATTGTTGCAATGAATGATGAAATTAGGCTTAGTGCACAGGGCCTGTACCTCTGAAATTCTTCTGGCAAAAGTAATGACCACCAGGAAGACCTACTTTCGGGTCACAGACTTGATATGTGCCATGGCCATGGCTCAAAGGGAGGCTCTATGAGACTGGCAATACAGAGATTCAGGCTCCAAGGGGGGGAAGGACTCTCTGACTGGAGGCTGGAGGTGCAAAAGACCTTTGAAAAACTGTTTGACTATGGTGTAGAAAAAAGTTGATTTTTTCTTTCCCACAGAAGAAAAGGCCAAAATAGCAGTCAGGCGTAGCTTGAGGAAGAGGGTTTCAAGTCAGATGCCTGCAGATGTACTAGGTAATCTAGCAGCTGAGGATCTGCAGCTGTAAGAAGGTTGGCCCATTTTGCTCTTGCACCACAGGGGAAACCGTTTCCATTTGGTTGCATATGTCCCTTCTTCATGCTAGTTCCAAGAACTGAGAAGATGGGGCTTTAACTCCTCAGGCACCAGGCCTTGAGGTGAAGAGAATATATGCCTGGATAATGCACTCCTGCTCTGTATCTAAACCCTAGGACCACTGCAGGCATTGAAGCCATGTGTCCCAATAGCCTGAGAAAATGTCAAAGTTACGTGATTTGCTCAGGACCACATCATATACTAAACAAGTGAGGGTTAATGATTCAACCCGGTCAAGCGCCTGCTGGTGGTCTCACTGTCCCTGGATGAAGGAATTTGCTACTGAGGGACAAATTGAATCCTCACCTGCAAAGGGAAAAGCATATCCTTCCCTTCCTTTTCCTTGTACACATCACTGGTAAGGCCGCATCTAGAGCATGGAGTTCAGTACTGGTGTCCACACCTCAAAAGTACATTAACCTGCTGAAGAAGGTCCAGAGGAGGGCTACAAAGATGACAGCGGGTCAGCAGGGTAAGGCATATGAGAAGAGGTTGAGGGCACTGAACGTGTACTCCCTGGAAGACAGGAGGGGGAGAGAGAGAGAGAGAGAGGACATGATTGGGACCTTTAAGTACTTGAATGGGATAAATAAGGTTGATAAGGAGAGTCTCTTTAAGCTGAGTGGCAACCATAACACTAGGGGGCACAGTCTTAAGCTGGAGGGTGGGAGGTTTAGGAGGGAGGTCAAGAAGCACCTCTTCACAGTGAGGGGTGGTAGACACTTGGAAAGCACTGCCAGAAAAGGTTATCTCACTGAAGA
This sequence comes from Neoceratodus forsteri, assembly GCA_016271365.2. Taxonomy (NCBI): domain Eukaryota; kingdom Metazoa; phylum Chordata; order Ceratodontiformes; family Ceratodontidae; genus Neoceratodus; species Neoceratodus forsteri. The sequence continues at coordinate 836,419,687 of CM028132.1, forward strand.
CAGTGGGCAGCTTTAAGAGAGGTTGGGATAGGCATAGGGGGAAAGTAAGGATCATGGGTAGGGAGGATGGGAGGAGTGGAGAGGGAGAGAGGGCAAAGACAGTAGCTCAAGCTGCGGACCCTGCAATACGAGCAGACTTGATAGACCAAATGGCCTTCTTCTGTTGGCTTCTTCATATGATTGTATGTAGACAGGGTGGATGTGGTTCAGAGAAGTGCAACTAAGATGGTACAGGGCTTGCACCACAAGACATATGAGGAGACATTGAGGGACCTCAGTATGTATTTGCAGAAAGAGCAAAGACAAAGTGGAGCTTTGATAGAGACCTTCAAGTATCTTAAAGGCATAAATAAGGTGCAAGTGGGTGACATATTTTAGTATAGAATGAGTACAAGAACAAGGGAGCACAATGTGAGACTGGAGGGGGGAAGGATAAAAGAAATATGAGAAAGTTGTTCTTCTTCACTGAAAGGGTGTTAGATACATGGAATGGCCTTCCCCAAGAGGTGGTAGGAGCAAGCACAGTAGAGGGATTCAAGCATGCTTGGGATACACATAAAGGAACCCTGGAAGTGGAAGGAGAGGCTAAACTCATGCCCAAATAGGGTCACCAGCCACTGTTACAGGTAAGGAAAAAGGGAAGACTAGATGGGGCTAGTGGTTCTTATCTGACATCAATGTTCTATGTTTCTAACTTTCCCGCATGAGCTCCATGCTCTCCATGAGTGATGTGAATGGCTTTATGCTGCCGAGTTGGCCCTGACCAGAACTTGTCTCTTAAGTACTGACAAGTGAAGCATCTCTTAGATTTGTATTTGAAGCAACCAGGATTCTAAGAAGTAGAGCTGAAAGGGGGAAGAATTGTTCAGACCAGTCTATTATTAATATTTCTGCATCTATAGAATGCAAGAAAGGGTGGCGTGGGGAGTCAAAAGTCATTCCAGTTGTTAGTACTGATGCAGGGGGTGATGATTCTTAATCACGCGCAGCTGAGAGGTTAATTCAGGATGGTATATCACCACCAGCAAAATAACTTATCATCATATAGCATAAAATTAGTCAGAAGAAAAACTAAAAAAGAACCATGCAGAGCTCATGCCTGGATTGAGGTAATGGGGTGAGGGTAAGCAAGACTGAGGAGGGACTTTCCAGTTTCAACCCTAAAGTGACTGTCTCTAAAAATTGTCCTGCTGTATGGAGGTAGAGAAGGAGTGCCAAAGAACCAGGGCCATCACATAGGAAACTGTCAGTTTTAAACAGGTGCTGGGGGCACTTAGAAGCCCTAGGTCCCTGGAATGAACAGCTCTTCCCAGACGATTGGGAGGGGAGGCTCAGAAGCTTGCAGAGGTTAGAATTAGAAGCTCTTACTCCACATAAGTAAATCCCTGCAATATGGAGCAGTACATGCATCATCCTCATCCTAATAAGATTAGTTTTACAAGATAAACATTGTGTATGTTCTTTAGAATGGACAGATATTATGGGGACATTTCTAAATAGGCAAGAAATGTTTCATAACTTTCCATAAACACTGCATACTGATATTGCCTCCTCTCAAACAAGTATGATGTAAACACATTCATGAATGCTCATTTTGGTAAGTAAAGGCTATTTGTAATTGGCGTGGCTTTGCTTACCATATTTACAATACCCCCCCTCTTGCCACCATAGGGATGTGTAGCGGACAGGGTGTGTCACTGGTGAATAAAAATTTGAAAATGGGTTTCAGAAATCCTAGCCACTGATTAACTAATACAACGAAATCCTGCCTTCAGCACCATGGTAGCTTTCCATATGGGATCTAGCTGTCTATGGTGAAGGTCCTCCTGAAGCCACACCTGGGGTTTCAAGAGGAAGGAACCTGAATGAACATGGGGGCAGGCAGAGTGTCATCTGTCCAACTGGTGACTGCTTTTTTCCCCTTTTTCATCCCACCCACTGAGAATATGCCATGTTTTCTCAGTTGCCTGAATGCTTGCCATACTGATGCATGTGCACTCCCCTTCCAGGGCACATTTCAGGCTCCCAAGACTTCACCCCCAACCTGAGGTCATCCAGGTGTTGGTAATGTAGTATGACACAAATAGTGTCCTCCCAAGAGAAAGAGAGCATCCACTGGAATGCTCAGTCCTACACCCCTGCTGGTCCTCTGCTGATCTAGGCTTGGGGTGTGAACTGCATCACCAGCTACCCTGCTGCTTTTCCAATGGGCCAGTTACCAAACCCCTTTCTGATACTGACACACACACACACACAATTTCCCAACAAAAATTTGGCTTACCAAATCCTATCCTAACTTCATTGTTTTTTAGATAGATAGATAGACAGACAGACAGAGAGAAGAGAGCAAGAGAGAGACAGACAGACAGACAGAGAGAATAGATAGATAGATAGATAGATAGATAGATAGATAGATAGATAGATAGATAGATAGATAGATAGATAGATAGATAGATAGATAGATTGCCTAGGCTGTGGATCATCATTATGATACATGCTGGCACCTTATCTTGATGTAAGTAAGCTAATAAAAATATGTGTTGCATCTGTCTGATGTTATGTGGTCTCCTGTGTGGGTGCAAAATGTTGTGGTATTGCTTTGAAGTTCATTTTACTGACTGCACCAAACTTTCTATGAACAACTCCCTGTTTAGCTTGTCATACAGTTTAACAGCTCTTCTAAAGTTTAAAACTGGTAACAATTATTAGATTAATAAAAATAATTAAAACAAGTTATCAATAATAGAAAAACAAGGCACTCAAGCATTACCAATAAAGCAGTGCTCACACAACCTCCTGGTGACACCCTCCAGCAGTAGGCTTATTTACAAACAATTGTGCTAGTTTTAAAATGTTTTCAATATTGTTTAAAACTTCCTAAAATAATAATAAAAAACAAATTCCTAAGCACAATGACACAATCCAGGATGTGTGTTGTGGTGGGATACCCACATTTCCAGTGGCAAATTGCCCTCAGCCACTTACTTCACACCTGGGTGTGGGGTATCCTTGCATAACCTACACCATGCTGTGCCTTATTTCTTGTAAAAGTGCTGGCCACCCCTAACGTACAGAACGAGAATAAAATTAATAAGGTCAGACTAATGCTTGCCAACAGTCTTTATATTTATGGAATATAACAGCCCTAGCTTATAGTACATTATGCACTGTATGTGAAGAATCTATCAAAATTCCATTCCTTAGCTGGCCCAGTGGTGAAGAGGGCTAAGGCACCATGGGCACCTTACCTATTCCCACACTGGCAACCAGGATTCAGGAATGGACTTGGGTCACTCAGAGGTTGGTAGGGAGAGGGAAGATTGAGCATCCATAGGACTGCTCTCTTCCCTCAGGAAGGGTGGATTCAGTGACTTGCTGGTTGACTGCCATCTGGAGAAATCCAGATGGTGGTGTGTGTGAGTCACTCAGCTGGGAAAGGTCCCTTGTTCAGAGTGCCTGGAGCATCTCCGCTGAGGTGGAGCTCATACAGTGTGCTCATTGCATGTCTGCGGAACCCTCAGGGAGAAAAATAGGAGAAAGAATTGGAGGACAGGCTACATGAAGCCCTGCCAGTCAAGCCATTGGCCCACTCGCTTTCTCTCTGGTTCGGGGACAAGTCTGGATATGTGCCCCTAGTGGGGGAAGACAACCTTCCCTTCCTGGCCCTGTTACGGGGGGGGGGGCAGTCTGCAGGGGATCAATAGCCCCTGGTGCTGGAAGAGATACAGGACAGCTGTGCCTGGTGGGGACAGGGCTGAAACAGCCACCCGTTCCTGCCAGGAGGATAAAAACCTATATAGAAAAGAAATTCCATTCCTTATTTTATCATGGAATGACTTTAGCACTGACTCTTGTGTGAACAATGGGCCCAACATTGAAAGATGGGCACAAGTGCAGTGTACCCATTTGCACTGCACTTGCACTTAGCCAGCTGTGGTGCTATTCAGATGGACAGTGCTTACTGGTGGAGCAGTGCTATTTGACTGAATATTGGTCCATGCTGGCACAATGCTAAGAAGATCAGCACTGCACTGACATGGAACAGGGCTACATATGTTCCACAGGAGATACTGAAATGGGATAGGACCAGGTCCCCTGTGAGCTGCCCGAGCATGCAAATAAGCCCATTGGGCATGCAAGATGCTAAGAGGCCATCAACATGCCCATTATAGGCTCATTTGCATGGGGCACAGCAGCCCCTTAATGCCTCTATCAATGTTTAAAGCAAATCCTGGTGGTCCAGTTGCCCCCCCATTTTTGTTTTTAAGATTCAAGCTAAGAGTCTGTCAGTTTGTTTTTCACAGTTCAAGCTGCAAGCCCTCAATTCGATAACATATTGAATTGTTTCCACATTTTTTCATACATTTGAAGAATTTGTGATATCCAGTAAGCAATAAGGCATGACTGAGTTTGGGTTATGTGATAATCATATGCCCAGGTGCTTTGTGAGACATGAGGTTTTATGTCAAGTACCTTTGGTACCTGTAAGTGCAGTATCACATAACCCACACCCACGTACTGTCTACATTATCTTCTAGAAAGGGCAAACTGAGTAAAACTTTAAAAAGCAAAAAATGTGCAACTTTTTTATTAAAACAGGAATTTTCTTTTGTTACAATTAACTAGTAAAAAGTATTACCTTCCTACTTGTCAATCATTTGTTGTCCCACACATTTAATAGATGCACTGTAATGCTGGTTTACCAGGGAATATAAGAATTTGAAATTCTGCAGAATTTTACTGGCAGAATGTTCATTCCCCCAACACACACACACACACACGCACGCACACACACTCATACACACTACCTAAGGCCTCATATAATGCCAAGACAATTATTTTAATTGTGGCAGGATAAGCAACATAGTTCCCTTTATAAGCACGAAATGATGGGAGGGCTATTGTCAATGATCAGAAAAGGAACACCAGAAATTAAAACTGAGAATACTACATTTTTTTAAATTTGTGTATGTATGTAAGAAGGGGTTTATAAGAGGAGAAACATTTAATTCAGTTTTTTAACTTAATGGAAGACTTTTATTTCTTTAGGGACTACTTGAAGGATTTTAGTGAGTGAAGGTGGCAGTCAGATTTGTGAAGGCAATCAGGAACGAGTGACACATTGTACAAGGAGGCATTGATATTTCAATGTGCTGCATCCTGACTGCCAAAAGAAGTCCAAAATCATTGGCTGTCACTCTGTAAACACAATATCAGCCAAGACAACTTTGTTTTCCAGCACTCTTTCTAGGAAGCTCAAGGTGCTTTACAAACATATTTAAATAAACATGCATCCAAAATTGAAATGAGTAATATCATAATTAAATCAAAGCAGGTGATTGATGCTGCTCCATTAGCCCAGTGGCAATAAATCATGTTCTTGTACTGATGACCAGAGTTCAGGAGTAAACTCATCTACCACATTGGGAGCCAAGCCAGGTTGCAGGCATTTGCTTAAGGGCAGCATGCCTCAGCTAAAAAGAGTTGGTGGTGGCTTCCAGTGTGCAGTGACCCCCTTTGAGTCATCCAGGGAACTTGCCTCCTCTCACAGGAGCATGCTACAGCACTGAGGCTGCAGGGCATCACTCATGTCAGAGGGGATAAGAGAGGCACCTAGGGAGAAACCATGAGAGAAATATCCCCTATGGCCTAAATGACAGTGAAGTCTTCTGAACAGGGTATGAACAGGGAACATCCTGGATGATGGCAGGGGGAGGAAGATAACTCTATCTAGAAAAAAAAGAGCAGATGATTAAAAAAAAAATTACTGAAGGCCAAATTGAACAAATGGGGCTTCAACAACTTAAGGGGTTCCATCGAGGGGGCATCATAAACATGGAGTAGTAAAAATTTCCAGAATAGAGGGGCAGTTACCCCAAAAGTCCTATGGCACACATGACCCGCATGGCTACAGAGTCTTTTTATCCAGTCGTGACATTGGGCATTCATGAACAAGTCTATAATATACAGTATATTCTTGTTTAGAATGCTGTATTCCTCAGGACTCTTCAGATTTAATCTTCACAATAATACATTTCTTGATGATAAATATCTTGTACATATCCAGTGCTTTCCTTTATAACATGGAGACAAAAAAATCTCTCCTTTCACTTTAGCATTAATTGCTGATATGACTGAAATTAGATCCATGGGAGGCAAAAAGACACTTCTGGGAGCATTTTACAAACTGTCAAGAAGTGCAGCAGAGTACAACTTGGAAACTGGCAAACAAAATTAAATGAGTAACAACTATAGGAACCTTGATTCTTATAGGATATTTCAATCAACCTGACATTGACTGGGAGTTGAAAAGTGTTCAAGAGAAAACAGAGAGGTAGTTTGTCAGGTGTGAAGGACAGCATCTTTTGTTCAGAATGTTAGACACAGGACAGGAGAGAATGTCATTCTTGACCGGCTGCTGACTAGTGGGGTTGACATACTATAATCAGAGCAGTAAGGGCTGCAGAGCTGGTGGATAATAATGACCATAACAAGATAATAATGAATCTGAGGTAACGGGAAGCTGCCTCACCAGCATTAAGACCAGGATGCCATACTTCAGGAACGTTTTTGAAAAGCAGGGGGAAATGGCTGTGGATAAATTGAAGAAATATGCCTCTTATCAGAAAGTGCAAATGTCAGGTGGGAGGCCCTGATGCAGAAGCTAAAAGAGACAGTGACTACATGCATCACTGGGAGCAACTAGAACAAGAGGTTTGACAGAGGCCTCAGTTGTCATTCAACAAACTACAAAACAACTTAATCAAGGACAAAACTGTATATAATATGTGGAAGGATTCAGGGGACAGAATGAGGAAATTAGAATATTGGGCATTACAGAAAAAATGCATGGCCACGGGAGCTCAGTCCAAATCTCATCTGAAAGTTAGGATTGTACAGTTCAAGAGAAACAGAGACAAAATTTTTACAATTAATAGGAAACAAAAGGTTAATCAGGATCAGGAATAATGTGGGGCCCCTGCTCATTGTGGAGGGGTAGGAGCCATTGAGCTAGCCATGGGGAATGCCAAAGGCACTCAATAAGTACTTTGTATTCGTTTTCAGCCTACAAGTCAGGGGACATGGACAGCCATGAGAGAAAGTTACTGTCAGTGCTAATCACACCAGAATCAGTAGGCAAGCATCTAAAGGATATGAATAAAGGGAATTCCCAGGGTTTGGCTGGTATCCACTTGAGGGTAACAGTGGTGTTAGAAGGGGTTCTGAGTGGACCCCTTGCTGATATCTATCAAGGTTTTTTATAGACCAGGATAGTGCTTCAGTAAAGGACTAAAAACAGTCAATACTGTCCCCCTCTTCAAGAAGAGGTTGTACCCAGGCAACTATAGGACACTTTGCATTAAACTCTAACTGCACTGTTGCTAACATACTGTTTAAAGAGTTGCTTTTTGGTGATTGTTTTTATTTTTGAGGTTTTTTTAAGCAACTGATTTATAGACAAGTGGAATGTATAATTGTTTGCACAGCATATTTAAAGTATTGTAGGAATCAATCAGATGTGAAGGAACTCATTACTCATTAGCAACTAGACTAGAAAAATGACTGAACTTTATAGTCTACACTCTTTGCTTTTTGAGTTTGAACACTAGATTAGCAGTTGAATAGCAATAACACAGACAGAGTACATAGATACAACACTGACATTGCCAGCAGAAAAAAGCCTATCGGCCCATCCAGTCTGCCCACTCTAACTACTCTTCTCTGACCCTAGGGGCTGCCTCACCCCTTAGCTTCTTCCTCCCCCTCTGACTAAGCCCATATGCTTGTCCCATCCCTGCACAAAACTGGTTACCGAGTTGGCTGCTACCACTTTTTCTGGTAGCTTGTTCCACTTGTCCAATACTCTTTCTGTGAAAAAGTGTTTATGGACATCTTTCTTGAATCTCCCCCCTGCTATTTTAAGTGAGTTCCCCTTTGTCCTCATATTTGGGCTCCATGAAGAAAGTTCCTTGGCGTCCACCCTTTTAATCCCCTGCAGGTACTGTACATACACATTTCTATCATATTACCCTTTCCCCTTCTTTTCTCAAGGGTGTACATGTCCAAGTCCTGTAGACTCTCTTTGTATGATTTGTCATGCCCCTAGTCCCTGGTAAACTTAGTTGTCCTACCCTGTAGTGCTTCCACTTCATCATAGTCTTTCCTCAGATGCACAGTAGACTCCACTACCCTGGACAGTACTCCAGATGTGGTATCACCTGTGATCTGTACAGTGAGATAATTACCTCCCTACATCTGCTGTTTGCCCCGACCTCCCCCTCATGCATCCTAACATCTTGTTTATCTTGCCACAGTTCTGTTACAGTGAGCTGTGGATTTTAGGCTTTCTACTATTATAACCCCTAGGTCTTCTTCTCCTTAGTGCTTTCCAATCCCACCCCCTCCCAATTATGTACTGCACTCTTGGATTCCTTTTTCCAATGTGCATCACTTTACACTGTATTGCATTAAAGCACAACTGCCAGATCTTTGATCAGGTCTCCAGTCTGCCCAGATCCTTTATGAGTTCTGTTATTCCTTTCTCCATGTCAAACCTTGCATAGATCTTTGTGTCATCCATGAAGAGGCAGACCTTTGTCTTTCATGTCTTACCCTATGTCACAAAATAACACATTGAAAAGAACAGGGACCAGCATTGATCCCTGTGGTACTCTGCTTATAACCTCCCTTGCTTCTGAGAACTCCCCATTTATAACTACCCTCTGTGTCTTTCTCCTCAGCCAGTTTTCCCACCAAGTCACCAATTTTTCCTGCACCCTCAAGTCCCTTTGCTTCTTAACAAGTATGCTATGGGAGACTGAGTCAATGGCCTTACTAAAATCTAAGTAACTAAAGTAACTACTATCTATTGACTGCTTTTCCTTTGTAAGCCACCCTAATCACCCAGTCAAAGAAGTTAATTAAATTTGTTTGGCAAGACCTCCCACTCTTGAACCTATGCAGCCTGGAGTCCAGTGATCCACTCCCTTCTAGGAAGTCCACTAGTTCAAACAACATGAAGTCTTGCTGTATTCTGACAATATGCCGTTAGCCCCAGCACTTGAACTTCTCTGGAGAGGAAAGAGTTAACTCTATGCCAGAGCATAGAACGTTGAGCTTGAGCTCAGTTCAAACCTCTGTCTGCTGCACTTTGAGGTGTAACTGTCAGATTCTTTACTCTGCCTAACTGAACAGTCACTCCAGAGATTTCTCCTTCACTCATGGTTCGGTTGGTTTAAAAATTGTCGGTTTTACCAATACTTTTCTTTGTTTTTCAGTTCAGATCCCTGCCTGTGGTACAGTAAGTGCATAGGTAGTGGACTTGCTTAGAAAACTTTTGTGGAAATTGTAAAAATAAGCTTTTCAACTGGTTCGGCTGAACCGGTTTCCTGTATAGTGTGTGTATTTGTCTTTTCTTTCAGGAATTTAGTGGTACGGTTTATCGGTTTAAAAAAAAATGTGTTTCATCGTTTTTTTCAAATACTCGTAACACGGTTAGAAACCGATAAGGTGGTCTTGCCTGGCGGTCGCCAAAAAAAAGGGCAAGTGTTAGTTATGGCTTCATCTGAGAAACCCAAGAGAAAGACAGGGCCCACTGGGTTTCAACACTGCAGTGAGTGTGAAGAGGCCTTTGAAAAGACCGATCCCCACACCACCTGTGTTTACTGTCTGGGTTTTAACCACCTAGAGTCAGACTGCCAGATCTGTAAAAATTTCCCTAAAGCCACCCTGGACAAAAGATTGGGCAGGCTTAGGGAGAGGGAGGCCGAAAAGTCCGCTGACCTGGATGGCCAGCCTGGTTCAGTTTCGGCCAAACCTGAGGGAGTGCCCACTGACCTGGGTGATACTTCCTAGGGCAAACGGAGAGCTGATCCTGTGGGGTCAGTTCCAGTGAAAAGAAAAAGAAAAGATAAATCAGCCGTTTAGGATCCAGAACTGCATCATCCGACTGCCAAAGAAATTGCCCGGGTGATTAGCATAGTCGAATCGCTCCATCCAGTTCCGACTGATCCGATGCCTTTGGGCCGGAGTTCAGTTTGGTCAGTTCCTCCGGTTCAAGATTATTCCCCTGAAGACTTTTATGAACTGGATTTGGAGGGGGATGATGATTATGATGATGATGGATGATGATGCAGTGGAAGGCCTGGATGAGCCCATATAACCGGACATCTCCCCAGACAGGCCTTCTGGTGTTTCCCCTCCTAGGCTTTCTGAGTCCCCTTCCTACTTTATGTTTTACAGGAAAGTGGCAGAAACCCTCCAGCTCCCTTTGGAAGAAGCTGTTGAGCAAGAAGAGCCTGACTATGTGGAGATGATGGACATCCCATAGTCCAAGAGGTTGTATATTCCCCTGCACAAATCCTTTGGGAAACAGACACAAAAGTTGCTTAAAACTCCAAATTCTTTACCTCCTGTAGACAGAAGAAAGGACAAGAGGTACATGTTGTCAGGCTCAGGTACAGAGTACTTGTACCAGCAATGCAGCCATGTTGAGGTTGTGTAGGCTACAGCCTGTGATAAGGCTAACATACTCTTGGCTTCACACACCCCAGATAAAGACTCCAGGAAGTTGGATGCCATAGCAAAGAAACAATACATGGCATCTTCCTTGGGACTCAGGCAGGCTAATTACATGGCCTAGTTTTGGAACCTACTCGTGAGAGAGCAATCTTAGACCTCTTACTCTCAAATGGGGACAGTGAGATGGTCTCAGATCTAGAAGTGGGTAGGCATTTGGGAACAAGTGACCACCAAACAGTGTGGTTCACGATAAACTCAGCTACAGAGTCAAGCCATACAAAAGTGAGGGTTCTGGACTTCAGGAGGGCTGACTTTGGCAAGATGGGAGAGTGCCTTAGAAAAGCACTAGCAAACAGACTAGAAGGATGGGTGGAGCAACAATAGGGAAATATCAAAACTGCCATCACAGAAGCAACAAGCCTTTGTGTGAAGCAAATAAACAAATCAAAATGAAAGAAAAAGCCACTATGGTTCTCAAAAGAGGTGGTGATGAAGGTTAGGGAGAAAAAGATAGCATTTAGGAAGTATAAGGAAACCCAGAAGGAGCGGGACAGAGAACTGTACCAGTTAAGGCAGAAGGAAGCAGGGAGGGTAGTCAGAATAGCAAAGGCACAAACTGAGGAAAAGATAGCTAACTCGGTTAAGAAGGGGGATAAAACCTTTTATAGGTATATCAGGAAGGGTAGAAAGACAAAGGGAGGGATAGTGAGGCTGAATAGAATGGATGGTGGGTGGGCAGAGAGTGACAGTGAAAAAGAAGGGATACTGAATGAATACTTCTGTTCAATATTCACAAAAGAGGAAGTGGGGGAGGTGCCTAATCCAATTAACAGAAGCACTCTGGAGAGGGGGATCGATCCCAGTCCTTTCTCAGAAGAAAGGATTCTGAAAGAACTCCTAAAACTGAAGGTGGACAAAGCAATGGGGCCAGATGGAATTCACCCCAGAATTCTAAAAGAATTAAGCAGAGAACTAGTGACACCACTGACTACCCTTTTTAACAAATCATGGGAGGATGGTGTGGTACCTGAGGACTGGAAGACGGTGGATGTGATTACCCTTCACAAAAGTGGGACCAAGACAGAGGCAGGAAACTACAGACCTGTCAGTTTGACCTCTGTGGTAGGGAAAGTGATGGAATCACTTCTGAAGGAAAGAATTGTTGAGTACCTAGAGGCCAGTGGGGCACAGGACCCAAGGCAGCATGGGTTCACAGCAGGAAGGCCATGTCAGACAAATCTAATTGATTTCTTTGACTGGGTGACCAAAGTAGTAGACCAGGGTGGGGCTGTGGACATGGCCTACCTAGACTTTAGCAAGGCATTTGACACAGTCCCACACAAAGATTAGTAGTCAAATTAACCAGCCTGGGAGTGGGTCCCAGGGTGGTAGCCTGGATAAAACATTGGCTGAACAACAGGACACAGAAGGTAATTGTAAATGGAGTCCACTCTGAAGAAAGAGGGGTTACTAGTGGGGTACCACAGGGTTCAGTACTAGATCCAGTCCTTTTTAATGTCTTTATAAGTGACATTGCAGAGGGACTGGAAGGAAAAGTATGCCTCTTTGCAGATGACACAAAGATCTGCAACAGGGTTGATACACAAGGAGGCATGGAAAGGCTGAGAAGGGACTTGGCAAGGTTGGAGGAATGGTCAGAAGTATGGCAGCTTGGATTCAATGCAAAGAAGTGCAAAGTAATGCACCTGGGAAACAAAAACCCAGGGAAGATTAACGACAACAAAACAGAAAGGGACCTGTGGGGTAATCATATCAGATGACCTTAAGGTTGGGAAGCAATGTGAGAAGGCGGTAGGGAGGGCTGGGGATACTGGGATGTATAGGGAGAGGTATCACCAGCAGAAAACAGGAAGTTGTTATACCCCTGTACAGACAGTTGGTGAGACCCCTTCTGGAGTACTGCATCCAGTTCTGGAGACCCCATCTCCGCAAGGACATAGGATGGAGGCAGTTCAGAGGAGGGCAACTAAAATGGTGCAGGGTCTGCAAGAGAAGTGATACAAGGAGAGACTAAAGGAGCTTAATATGTATACCCTTGAGGAAAGGAGGGAGAGGGGGGACATGATAGAAACGTTTAAGTACCTCAGTGGAATCAACAAAGTCCAAGAGGGTAGCATCTTTCAGAAAAAGGGATGTGCAAGAACAAGGGGACACAATTTGAAGATAGAGGGGGGACGGCTCAGGGGCAATGTGAGGAAGTATTTTTTTACAGAGAGGGTGGTGGATGCATGAACAGCCTTCCTGAGGAGGTTGTGGGGTCTAAAACTGTGGGAGAATTCAAGAATGCATGGGACAGACATAAGGCATTTTTTTGGGGGGGTAAAAAAATAGGCTGTTGGTTAAATAGGATCTGCAGCTTATCCTCTAGGTAGGGAAATGGGCAGATTAGGTGGGCCAAGCGGTCCTTATCTGCCATCAAAGTCGATGTTTCTATGTTTCTATGTTACACAGCCAGGTACCAGAAGTCCAGATGGGACACTGTACTGGAGCTAGCTAAGCAGGCCTCCCCCCAGCTTGCCAAGGAGCTGGAGGAGGTGGCTGCTGATGGGATTGAGGCATCAAAAATCCAGTTTCATGCTGCTGTGGACTCCAATGATGTGTCATCAAGAGTCATGGCTATATCTGTGGCTCTTCGGAGACTAACTTGGCTCAGATGTACTAGCCAATCACAGGATACCCAGGCTAAGGCTATGGATTTCCCTGTTGTCAATAATTCTCTGTTTGGGGAGCAGACAGAGAATTATATGAAAAAGATGGATGAGTACAGGACCAACTACAGTAGTGCACATGCCAAAGAAAGGCAGGCAACTCCTCAGAGGCAGCAAGCTAGGGGCAGGGGCAGGCCTTTTCACATGCCTTTCTACCAGGCACAGGCCTCCTCCCCTTTTTCCCAGAGGGGGTTCTTCAGAGGGAGAGGCAGAAGGGGGATGAGCAGGGTTGCATCCTCCTCTCAGCTTAAGGCTCCTGCCAAGCAGACACCCTGATATGTCAGCCCAGGTTGACTCCCCAATCCCTGTAGGAGGCAGGCTGGCTTACTACTTCCAGGACTGGACGTCTGTTACCTCAGACAAGTGGGTCCTGGAGGTAGTAAGCCAGGGACTGGCCCTCAGCTTCAAAAAATTTCCAAAGCTGAGGGTCAGGTCCTTTTCACCTATGAACATCTCTGAAACCATTGCCCTAGAGGCAGAGGTTTCATCTCTTCTGGCTCTCAGAGCCATAGAGAAAGTTCTTACAGTTCACAGGGGCAAAGGTCTGTATTCCAGATACTTCCTTACGTCAAAAAAAAAACAGGGGAGTGGTGGCCCATCCTAGACTTAAGATACCTAAACAAACATCTACTAAAGCCAAAGTTCAAAATGGTGACTGTGGGAATAATTCTTCCCTCTCTAAGGCCAGGGCACTGGCTAGCCTCCCTGGACCTAAAGGATGCCTACTTTCACATTCCCATCAGGTGCTCCCACAGAAAGTACTTCAGGTTCAAACTGCCTTCAGATCATTACCAGTTCGAAGCAATGCCCTTCGGCCTAACATCAGCTCCAAGGATATTTACAAAGTGCCTAACAGTAGTAGTGGCCTTTCTAAGAAGACAAAACATCTCCATATTCCCATACCTGGATGACTGGTTCATAGTGGGTCAGTCTCCAGACCAAGTCAAATCAGATTTACAAGTGACCCAACAAGTGCTCACTTCTCTAGGATTCCTCCTTAATCTTCCCAAGTCAGTTCTCGAGTCAGTACAACTCTTGACCTTCATAGGGGTAGAATTGGATATTGTCAAAGCAAGAGCATTTCTCCCCTTGACAAGGGTAAGGGCCATTATAGAGCTGGCTTCCTCTTTGCACCTTCTGGTGTCTCGACCAGCAAGGCATTTCCTTCAACTTCTGGGCCACATGGCAGCTTCCACTGCAGTGGTCCAAGGGGCCAGATTTCAGAGGAGGGACATCCAGTTTCATTTGAGGGCTTTTTGGTTTCAGAAAAAAGATCCTCTAACCAAGCTTATTCCAGTGACTCAGACCCTGATCCAGGCTCTACAATGGTGGCAGGATCAGAACAACCTCAGGCAAGGAGTCCCATTCATCAGTCAATTTCATTCTGTGGCTCTAACCATGGATGCTTCTCTCCTGGGTTGGGGAACTCATCTGGGAGTGCTCACAGCTCAAGGAGTGTGGTCCACTCAGGAGTCTCTTCTCCATGTCAGTCTTCTGGAGCTCAGGGCAGTGTACCTGGTTTTGCAAACCTTCTCAGAATCATTACAGAACAAGGTGGTTCAGGTCAGGATAGACAACACCACCACCATGTGGTACATCAACAAGCATGGAGGCACTCAGTCTACAGCCTTGTGCATGGAAGCCATAAAATTATGGTCTCTGGTTTATTCTCTACAGACCTCTTTGGTAGTAGTCCACCTCCCAGGGAAGGACAATGTGCTAGCAGATGCATTGAGCAGGATTTCCCAGGGCCATCACGAATGGTCCCTGGATGCCCTAGTGTTAAAAGTGGTATTTTCATGGTGGGGCACTCCAGAGATAGATCTCTTTGCAGTCCCAGACAATCACCAACTTCCTCTCTTCTGTTGCAGACCCCCAGTCTTGGGTTCAGTCCCTCTAGATGCTCTGATTCTGCATTGGGAAGGGACATTTCTGTATGCCTTCCCTTCTTTTCCTCAAGGTACAAGGTTCTGGTCAAGAAAGTGATACATATTGCTCCAGATTGGGCCAGGCAGCCTTGGTATCCCCTGTTGCTGTCCCTAGCAGCCCATCTTCCCCTATCTCTTCCCAGGAATCACAGCCTGTTAACCTCCTCTCGGGGGAGGATCTGGTATCCCAACCTTCGGTATCTCAATCTCAAGGCTTGGCTCTTGAAAAGTCAGAGTATGCAAATTTGTATCTGTCTCAAGGGATTCTGGACATTCTTAAAGCTTCTTGAAAACCTGCCACCAAGAAAACTTATAACTCCAAATGGAAAAGATTCAGCATTTGGCGTTCCAAGAAGCATATTTCCCCAGATACTGCTGACTTGTCTACAGTTCTGGATTACATGGTTCATCTTAATGGCTTACGCCTCAGACCAGCTACCCTCAAAGTACATTTGTCAGCTTTTTCTTCTTTCCTGTCAATGGGAAAGCCCTCCTCACTGGCATCTCATCCTGTTTTCTGTAAATTTTTCAAGGGATTGCTCATACCAATCCCCCTTTAAGGGATCCTACTCCTGCTTGGGACCTTAATGTTTGCATTGCTCAGCTTATGCAACCCCCATTGGAGCTTTTGTCTTCAGCAGAGCTTAAGTACTTGACTTGGAAAACTGTGTTCCTGGTAGCTATTACCTCTGCCAGACGTATCAGTGAATTGCAAGTTCTGTCAGTGGAGCCTGATTTTATTTCATTCCATAGAGATAAGGTGGTCCTTAGAACCAACATGAAGTTCTTACCCAAAGTGGTATCAGATTTTCACCTGAACCAATCCATGTCTCTTCCTGTGTTCCTCACTGATCATTCTTCTTCTTCAGGATAGAGAAGATTACACAGTTTGGATGCTAAAGGGCTCTTCGCTACTACGTTGAGTGTACTAAGGCACTCAGGTTTGACTCCCTCCAGTTGTTCCTCATTTATGGGGAAGTAGGAAAGGGCAAACCTGCTACTAAGAGAACTATTGCCAGGTGGATTTTCTCTTGTATACAATTCTGCTATGAAAAGCTAGGCAAAATACCCCTCTCAGGCCTGAGGGCTCATTCAACTAGAGGTACAGCTGCTTCTCTGGCTGTTGCCAGAGATATACCCTTATTAGACATATGCAAAGCAGCCACCTGGAAAACAGTCCATACATTCACCAAGCATTGCTCTCTGGATATCCAGGCTAGGAGTGATGCTCAGTTTGGTGCAGCAGTACTGCAGAGCCTATTCCCAAAATAGGTTTGATTCCCTCCTCCATGGAGGTACTGCTTGGTTGTCTGCATATTGTCAGAATACAGCAAGACTTCATGTTGTTTGAAGAAAAAATTACTCACCTTAATAATTGTGTTTCTTTTAATGGAGTCTTGCTGTATTCTGACCTCCTCCCTGCCTCTCCTCTCAGAATCTGTTTTTTGGGAAGTGGACTGCCAGTTGCAATGTTGCATCTCAGGGGTATACTTGGCACTCCTCCTTTTTAGCCAGGGGGAGTGGGTTATTGTTATGGTTTGTTAATTATTTTGTTCACTGCCTAGTTTTTGTTTTGGATTTCTCAACTTGAGTCTTTTGGGGATCCAAAATATCGGTTGCCTTTTTGGCTAGTAAAAATTTTACAATTTCCACATAGTGGAGATAGTATTAGCTTGTAAGAATCTGACAGTTACACTTCAAAGTGCAGAAGACAGAGGTTTGAACTGAGCTCAAGCTCAATGTTCTATGCTCTGGCATAGAGTTAACTCTTTCCTCTCCGTGACCTAGTGAAGATGATGGTCATGTGGCTCACTGGCTGCAAAGTCCAGGTTATCCAGTGAGCCAAGGAAGTCCCCACACTGGAGAGCACGCATGCTGCTTTACTTTATACACAGTCTTGTGTAGGGTAAGATGTCAACAGCCTTATTCAAATCCCAAAAATATAATGTACAGTATGTTGACTTTCCCAAATCACTTCAGCAAAGAAAGTTAATACCTGTAGATTTCTGACATAACCTTCCCTTGGAGAATCCATGCTGAGTTTATCTATGTACTTTACTCTTCGAGTAGTATAGTAACATATTATTGTAATGGTGGAATTGGGCCAAGGGTTCACTCTGTCTTCCCCATCTGCTGCGCAGAAGTGACTTTACCCAGCTTGGGTATGGACACACATCCAAGCTTAGCAGTTCAGTTGTTACCCTTGCTTATGCTGTTTAACTCCATTATCCCTCAGAAATCAGTCTGGTACTGCTTTGTAAGCCTGAACAATGTTAACTTCCACAGTTCCACAGTTCTCCGCATAGAGTAGATTAATCCACATTTGAATTATCCTATGTATGAAATAATGTTTTTCAAACATTTCCACTTACTCGACTCCTCCCCCAATAGTTTCAGTGCATGTCCTGTAGTTCTATTTGTTCTCATCAGCTCAAACATGTGTGTGTACTCCACTATTTCAAGAAACAATGATTATCATCATACCTCTCAACTGTCCTTGATTTTCAGGGACGTCCCTGATTTTGCCTCAAAATTTTACTCTGTCCCTCCTAAAAATTGTGTTTCTGTGACCAAACAGCGGGGGGTTATAAGTACAAACTCATGTCAAACATTAAAGTTACTGACTTGTTTTTCTTTAGAAAATGCATTTTACACTAATCCCTTTATTCTACCAGCTTCCTGAGTGGATAACTTCAATTTTGAAGATGTGTCCCTGATTTTGGTCCTTTGTCCCTGATTTTTTTAAGCCTTGTCCCTGATTTATGAGGCAGGAGGTTGAGAGGTATGATTATCATACCCCTCTCAGCCCACCCTTTTCTTGGCTAAATAATTTATTTTGTTTGTTTTACAGTTTATTTGACCAGTATAGTCCAGCTAAGATACAGTACATAGTTTCCAGTGGGGTCGTACTTCAACTCACTACTACAGCTGGGTGAACTGGAGCACTGGCAGGTTAAAAGATTTGCTCAAAGTCACACAGTGATTATTTTGTTTAAGCTGGGTTTGAATCTTGTAGTCTCCTAGTTCCCAAGTCACAGCTCTAAATTCTAAACCACATTGCCTCTGACCACACAAGTTTGGTTGCACCACACTTGATGTATGCGTTACCCAAATGAGTATGTCCGTTCTCTTCTCATATGTCTTGCCTCCTAAGCCTTGGCTGAGACCTCTCCATTTCTTCAGTGTTCTTTCTGTTCTGTATTGACCAGAACTCAACACAGTTCTCCAAGTGTGCTCTGATTACAACCTTGTATGGGGGAGGATCACTTTCCTTTCCTTGCTCCTTACCCTTCCCCTCCTCTCTCATGCATCTCAGCCTTGCATTTGCTTTCTTGACTCCAACAATACACTGCTTGTTTGGCTTCGGCTTACAGCCCCTAGCTACACCAGAGCCTTTTCTTTGATTATGCTGACCACTTTTGCAGCATGCAAGGTGTATGTGTGCCCCAGATTCCTCACACTAGAGGTAGTAGCTTGCACTTCCCCACATTAAATCTAGGCCATCAGTTCTAAATCCATACCTCTAATATGTGAAGGTCCCTCTGTAGTGCTTTTAACATTTGACATTAGCATTGCAACTGTTAACACTTCTATCAGTGATTTGGATTCCCTAGTACAGTAGTGTGACATCTTTTGCATATGATATGCTACTGAAAATGTGGTATGACCTGTGAGTAAGGGTCTGATGTTGCACTTAGATCTGATAAGGTGGGGCATTACCAGAGAGAGATGGAAAAAATAAATTCAGTGGGCCCTATGCATTAACAGGTGGGTTATATGCTCCTGAGGCACGTACCCTGCCCACGTACTTACATGGCCCCAGATAGGTGCAGGGTGAACGGCATGCACGACCACATGCACCCATGGGGTACCTGTCCGTGGCCATGCCCCCTCAGTGAGCAGGGTCTCATGGTCGGTCAGAGGTGGAGCCACAGACCCGGGCGGGCATCCAGTTGGATGCCTGTACCGGATCCCTCAGTGCTTCCCTTGCACCCATGCAGTGGGTGCACAGTCAAGGAGAATGCCACGTACTGCGGCAACATCAGACCGCCCACCAGGCACTCGCCTGAGCCACCACCCCAGCACTCCCCTGCAGCCTAGTGGGCTGGGGTGGCATGAAGGGCTGTAGCCCAGTACCACCGAGCCTGGTGGACAAGGAACACAGGGACACATACCAGGTTACACAAGGTCCTGGCAGGCATAGCTGGCAACCCATGCACCTGGCACTACACTGCTTGCTGCATGCTGTGTAGTGCAGGCATGCTCCCAACACACCCCCAGCATGGTGTTCTCCTACCGGCCTGGGAGGCAGGCATGCAAGTGCCATGTGCGCCCTTGTTGAATGCCGCCGGGGGTCCACGGGACCCCCGCTGCATGGCATTCTCATGTAGGGTTGCATACGCACCTTGGATACACAGTGTGTAGGCAACTTTGTTGATCGTGCATAGGGCCTAGTATGAATAAGAGCAAGGGGCTATACCTAGAGGGTAGCTATCTGAGCATTCAGTATGCATCATATGGGAAGGAACCTGCAGTGGCATACCATAAAAGGGACCTATAGGTTACTACTGATGAGCATCTGAGACTTTCAAGTCAGTGTGCTGTGGCATTAAGTAAGCAAGGCAAACCACATCCTAGGTTGCATAATGAGGTAGTTGATCCACTGAAGTGTAAGAAGACCCAGAGGAAGGAGGACAGGGAGGCTTACATGCAGAAGCTGAGGGAAGCAGGGCAGAAGATAAGGAGGGCTAAAGCAGATACTGAGAAGAAATTGCAAGGCAGGCCAAAAGGGGGAGATAAAACTTTTTTCACGTATGTGGGGGAAAGGAGGAAGGCGAGGCAGGGGATAGTACGGTTGAGGAGGAGGGAATACAACTGGAGGGGGACTTAGAGAAAGCAGAGGTGCTAAATAGATACTTCTGCTCAGCCTTCCTGATGGAGGAGGTGGTAAGGGGCCCGAGATGAGAGGAGGGAGGAGGGGGGGGAAGACAAAGGGTGGATCCTAGCCTGTTCAGCAAAGGCAGGGTAAGGGAGGAACTAGGTCTCAGATCCCCCTGAGGAATCCTTAACTGGCGAAGTGCTGGGGACCTTGCATGCAGTCTGTTGTGCCACTACTAACCTTTGTTGTGATTTGGAATAAATCCAGTTAATTTTGCAGCAAGCATTTAAGACTCCTTTGGTATTTTTGACCACCTTCATTGGAGGGTTAGCAGTCCTCCTTGCTCTGGAGTGCATGGTGGTGTTTGTCTTTATTGAGGGAGGAACTAGATAGATTAAAGGTGGACAAGGCAATGGGGGCCAGAAAGCCTGCACCTGAGGGTACTCCGGGAACTGAGGGAGGAGCTGGCAGCACCGCTGATGAGGTTGTTTAACTTGTCCCTGGATACAGGGTGTGTGCCAAGTGACTGAAATAAGGCAGATGTGGTGCCACTGCATAATGGGAGCAGCAAGCAGGTGGCAGAGAATTATTGCCCAGTCAGCCTCACCTCGGTGGTGGGTAAGGTGATAAAGGTACTAATAAAGGAAAGGGTGGTAAACTACCTGGTGGACAGAGGTCTGCAGGATGATAGGCAGCATGGCTTCATGAGTGGGAGGTCACGTCAGACAAACCTAATAGAGTTATTTGATGGGGTGACGCAGGTGGTTGATCAGGGAGGGGTGGTGGACATGGCCTACTTGGACTTCAGTAAGGCCTTTGACACCATCCCTCACAGAAGGCTGGTGAATACACTGGAAAGCTTAGGGGTGGGATGGAAAATAACTAGGTGGGTGGAGAAATGGTTAAAGGACAGAAGCCAGAGGGTGGTAGTTAATGGGGTACACTCCAGGGAGAGGGGGTGATGAATGGGATGCCCTAGGGTTCAGTACTGGGACTCCTCTTTTTTAATATCTATATCAGTGATATAGCAGATGGGCTGGAGGGGAGGGTGTGCATATTTGCAGATGATACGAAGATCTGCAATAGGGTGAACACCCTGGGGTGAGGGGTGGAGGACATCAGGCAGGACCTGAAGATTCTGAAAGGGTGGGCGGAAACTTGGTAGCTGAAATTCAATGCCAAAAAGTGTTCTATGATGCACATACTAACATACTAAAATGCCAGCAGAATAGGCCCAACGGTCTTTCGTGTCTGCTCATTTGGTCAGCCCCACCCTGGGAGCTGACCTTGCTGCCCCCCTCTCCCTCTCTGGTTTCTCCCTTCCCAGTCCCAGATATTCTCACTGCACAGGACTTTGCTTCCAGAATCCTTCCCCTGTACCTGTCCCACCCCCTCTTGAACCCCTCCACCATCTCTGCCTCCACCAGCCACCTGGGCAGTGCATTCTATGGCTCCACCACCCTCTCAGTGAAGTAGCACCTCTTCCTTTCCCCTGAATCTCCCCCCTCCAGCTTCCACCCATGCCTCTAGTTGCCTCCCCTCATTCCTTTGGAGCACCCTGACTGCTCCTCCCCTATTTACCCCCCTTCATGTACCTGAAGACATCTATCATGTCCCCCAGTCCCTCTCTCTTCCAATGTGTACATATTTAGCTCTTGAGCCTTTCCCCATAGGTTCTGTCCCCATGCCCCAGATCATTTTGGTTGCCCTCCTCTGGACCCTCTCCAGGAGTTCGATGTCCCTCTTTAAGTGTGGCCTCCAAAACTGTACGCAGTACTTGAGATGCGGCCTCACTAAGCAGTTATACAGAGGGAGTATCACTTCCTTCCTTCCTTCCTTCTGGAGGTGAGCCCCCTAGCGATGCATCCCAGCATCCTGTTGGCCTTGGCCACTGCACTCCTACAAGTCTCAGAATTGTTCGTCTTGACATCCACCACCACCCTCAGGTTCCTCTCAGCCATTGAGACTTGTAGCATTCCCCTCCCCAGAGTATACACTTGGCCTGGGTTTCTGGCTCCCAGGTGCAGTACCTTGCATTTCCCTGCATTGAACCTCAGCTTCCACTTTCTAGACCACCTCTCCAGAGCCTCCAGGTCCCCCTGTAGGGCCACCTTCCCCTCCTCCCCATCCACCACTGCCCCCAGTCTTGAGTCATCCACAAAGAGACTCATCTCACTCCTAATACCCTTCCTTGTGTCAGAGATGGGTGTTGAGCAGGAGGCCCAAGGCCCAGTCCTGAGGACACCACTAGCCAGCCCTCCTTGGGGATGAGACTATCCTGCCCATACGACGGGCATAAAAACCAACAAGCCACTTACACTCTAGGGGGGCAGTAATTAAGACAACTGGGCAGGAGAGGGATCTGGGTATTATCATATCAAGCAGCCTTAACGTAGGTAACCAATGCAGCAAAGCAGTGGAAAGGCAAATGGAATGTTGCTATGCATTGGGAGGGGCATAACTAGCAGAAGGAGGGAGATACTTATGCCTCTTTATAAAACCATGGTGAGGCTGCACCTGGAGTATGGGGTCCAGTTCTGGAGACCACACCTATGCAAGGACATAGATGGGACTGAGAGGGTTCAGAGAAGGGCAACCAAGATGGTGCATAGTATGCAGGGGAAGCCATATTAGCAGAGGTGGGGGGAATTGTATCTATACCCATTGGAGGCTAGAAGGGAGGGGGGGACATGATAGAAACATTTATGTACATGAAAGGGATCAATAAGGTGAGGAAGGGGAGTTTATTTAAAAGGAAGGAGGAGTCTAAAACTAGAGGGCATAGTCTAAGTTTCGATGGAGGAAGATTTAGAGGCAATGTGAGTGGGTGTTACTTCACGGAGAGGGTGGTGGAGGCCTGGAATAAACTACCAGAGGAAGTGGTGGGGGCTGAAATGGTGGAGGGATTCAAGAAGGCATAGGACAGACATAAGGTGTAGGCAACTGAGGGGAAGGGGAGGACCCATAGCTTAGATGATGAGTGGAGGGAGGAGGGCAGACTCGATGGGCCAGAGGGGTCCTTTTCTGCCATAAGATTTCTATGATTCTATGAAGTGAGTTTACCATGCTATCAGTCCCTGGTGATGCAAGACTTGGACTACTGTGCACAATGCTTCTTATTGCATCACAAGAATGATATAAATATAGAGTAAATACAGAATGTGCAGTGCAGAGGCACCAAGCTGAATAGAAAGCTGGAGGAGCTGAGATGTTATGACATAAGCATGTGGGGATGTTTACAATAGATACAAACTGAATAAGGGAAACCATAACTGCATTATTTAAGATCTGAAAGGGTACCGATCATGTTATTCAAGGATAGGTATTTTAACTGGTAAAAGGCCGCACAAACACAGGCATAATCATAAATTAAGGAAAGGAAAGCTACTGTATGTGGCAATGTAAAGAATGGAAAGGAAGGAATGGTACATGGTTTTATTTGGTGCCAAACAATGTGAGTGCGTCAGAGGAAGTCTGACTGAGGTGGGTGAGTGGGGTGGCTTGTCCAATCCTTGTGATATGCCACTTTATGCACAAATAAATACTGTACATTGTCTATTTTTGAGATACAAGTGCCATGAGGACAAGAGGTAGAACAGATGGACTGGTAGGTCTGATTTCTTCTGTGTTCCTCTAGACACATCAAGACAGAACATACTTAACGTTGATGCCCAAAGCTGTAGTACATTTCCTTTTTCCATCATGTAAGCACAATTTTCATGACCAGAGTCCATTGTTAAGGCTGCAGTGGGCAGAGCCCTGCAGACTTCTTGCTACAGAAAAGGAGTTCACCTCACCGGATTCTGAACAAACACAGGGAGACTTTCAGAATTTATCAAGCGGTGATCCATTTGGAATATAACCCACAGCTACACAAGGAAGTGAGGGAGTAGGAGTGAATTCTCAGGACACGGGAAATGGTAACATCAGGAGTGCATTTTTTTACATATGAATGAACAGCAGTACAAGTGAGGTGGAATCATTGGCAGACAATCACTATGGAGGCATATTTAAATGTAAAAAGAGCGTCAAGGGGCCTACGCATTGTGAAAGATCCCACGTTTGGGTTAGAGGATGAAGAATCCGTTATGGACTGGAGGGCTATCTTGAAAGAAGCTACTAATAAATGGGTGGAACTTATTGTTAAGAAGTCTAAAAAAACTCAGAAAGAGATTGAGGAACAACTGAGAGTGAGAGAAGAGGTTCTTAAAACTTTTGAAAGTCATAGGCACTTTGGAATTTTTAAAAACCAGCTTGAAAAAGAATTAAAGTTTCAAGACAATAAGGTGGCAGCTATTAAAAAACATAAGTTTAAGAGAGATGAAAATTATTATTTAAATGGACATGTATTTTCATGGCCAAAAAACAGCACAAGGAAACAGGGAGGAAGAATGTATAATAGACAAACAAGAGTTCATTTTGAAATGCTCGCCATCCATTTTGAGATGCCCAAGCAGCACTGAACAGGCAACAACAAACGCTAGTGATACATCATTTACCAGTGATTCAGATGACCAGAGGTTTTTTTTTAGATCGGGACAAGGCTTCAATTACAGGAGCAAGGGGGGGAAGGGCAAGGGTCGCTACCAGGTTGAGCCAGAGGGACACGGAGGGGAAGAAGAGGAGCGAGGATATTTTGGAGGACAACAGAAGAAGAGATATCAAACACAACAATAGGAGAGATGAAGAATTCCGGTATTGTGACTAATTTATCAGACTCTGAACTAAACAAAGCAGAACTGGATATTTTGGGTAAAGGATTGTCGTTTGTGCCCACTTTGGACATAAATTTTTTTGATACGACACCTGACATTTTCAAACTATGTAGAGCTTTGAACTTGAGGTGTTTTTACTACAAGCCTGATGAAACGGGTGGGGCACCTCAGAACCTGACTGTAAGTAATGGAGTTCAATCTCCACCCATTGATTATATTGAAGCTATACCAACACAGGAGCTTTTTGATGCTTTTGATTCTTTTTCAAATGTCGATGTTAGTGAGAGTGTGACTAGAAGGAAACCTAGCACTTTTTGTCCACCTCCCTCTACTGTGGTGAGAATGTTTCAGAGACTATGCATGCAGGATTTGGAAAGTGTTAAAACAGAGGAGTACATGCCTGGTTTCTGTAACATCTCTGCCATTGAGAGGGAAGCGCTGGAGACATTGAGAAAAAACAAGAACATTATAATAAAGCCCACAGATAAAAGGGGAGGAGTTGCTGTTCTGAATACGAAAGATTATGTGGCAGAGGTTGAAAGACAACTTGGGAATAATGAATTTTATTCAGTAACAAACATGGAAAATGTGAATAATGTTAAGAAACGTGTAGATGACTTTTTGGCATAGGCAGGATATGAAGGTCTTATAACAGGTAGGGAGAAGGCATTTCTGTTAACAGAATATCCCTTAAAGGCACAGTTCTATATACTGCCCAAAATCCATAAAACTTTTACTAAGCCACCAAGTCGGCCTATTATTTCTGGTATAGGGATGGCCACTGAGCCGCTTGCAAGATTTGTAGATGATAATCTGAAACCCCTTGTTCCTAAATTACCTTCACATGTCCGAGACACAGGAGATGTACTTAATGTATTGAGGGATGTTAGAGTGGAGAGAGGTTCAATCCTGGTCACCCTAGAAGTTGAGTCACTCTACACTAATATCCCTCATGAGGGAGGTTTACAGGCTGTCAGATACTATCTGGATGAAAGATCAATGGACAGTGGTCTGGATACTGAACTCTTGGTGGATATGATCAGAATTGTACTGTAACTAGAAAATAATGTTTTTTACTTTGATAATAGATGCTACACCCAGAAAATAGGAACCACTATGGGGGCTAGTTTTGCCCCCAAATTATGCAACTCTATATCTAGGATACTGGGAAGAAAAAGTTGTGTGGAATAAACATGCAAATCCTTTCTATGGCAAAATTCAGCTTTGGAAGCACTTTATTGACAATGTTCTCATGGTGTGGCAAGGAGACAAAAGAGAACTGAAGGACTTTGTGTCATTCCTTGAAGAGAGTAATCTGAACCTTAGGTTTACCTATAGCTTTAATAAGGAAGAAATTTCTTTTTTGGATTTAAAGATTTTTGCGAAAGTGAATGACGCTTTGGCAACAACTTTGTTTCGCAAGCAGACTGATTATAATTATGTCCTGCTTGCAAGTAGTTGTCACGCTTGCCACACCATTGAGAACATTGCAAAAAGTCAGTTTCTTCATATAAAAAGAAACTGCAGTGAACAAGGTAATTTGAGAGAGGAAATGGAGCTGTTGTCTGACAGATTTAGGGAGAGGGGCTATGCTGCAGTTACCATTCAGAAAGCTAAAGAGACTACAGAAGGAATAGAGAGAGACATACTGTTAGAGAGGAAGCAAATTCAACAGATGGATATAGGGATACAACAGGAATGAATTAACTTTGTCAGTACTTATAATATTAGATCATGGAGAATCAGGGATCTTATTTATAAGAACTGGCATGTTCTAGCAGCAGATTATAAGCTAAAGGATATTGCCAATCATCCACCTAGGATGACCTTTAGGAGATCAAATGCTTTTGTTCAGAGAAAGGCGGCGCCTTTCTCGGCCACCACCGACGGGACCTCTCAGCTCCTGCTGCCCTCCTGGAACCCACCCCTGACCAGCTATCAAGATCTGCCATGCGCCCCGAGCGGCACTTTTGTTCAGAGAAAAGCGGCGCCTTTCTCGGCCACCACCAACAGGACCTCTCAGCTCCTGCCACCCTCCTGGGACCCGCCCTCGGACCAGCTATCAAGGTATTCCCTGTTTGCCTCTATCGCGGACCGGCTGCGCTATGATTGACTTCTGCTCCTCTGCACTGACTCCCGATTGGTCGGCCTGCCATTGTGGCTCAGCCGATTGGTGCACCTTTCTGAAGCTTGAACAATGGCTTGGTGCCTTAGACAGCCACTATATTTCTTGCTGAGTCTTTTCTGAAACGTATCTGTTAATGCCTGCTTGTACTTTTGCTCTACTTTGCCGGATTTTAGTTGTAATTTTAGCGTAGATTTCAGTGTAATATTGTAGCTAAAACTGTGCATGCCTTCTTACTGTATTGCCTGATAACTCTAGCCTTAGCACAGGGATCCACAGCCTGCCTGCTTTTCACTCTCGCCTAGCTACCCTCCCCCTGCTCAAAGTGATTGTCCTTTCTTGCCTTTCCTTCGTGCTTTTCTCCACCTCCTCCTCCTCCTACTCCATTTATCTCTTCCCACCTCCTGCTGTTAGCCATAAGCCTGCTCACACTTCGACCCCCACTGCCTCCAGCTGTATCCTACCTTTACTCCCTCTGTTCCACTGTAGCCCAGCCCCCGCCTTCTCCATTTACATCTCATTGTTTCTCTCACCTTCACCTCTACCCCCACACTCAGTCTGCTGCTAGCCTCCCGCCCCCTGATTTAAATTCCTTTCTTTCTTTCACACTACCCAACTTATTTAAACTAATTTTCTCCTTCCTCCCCCAGATCTGCCGTACACCCCGAGTGGTGCTTTTGTTCAGAGAAAGGCGACGCCTTTCTCGGCCGCCACTGATGGGACCTCTCAGCATCTGCCACCCTCCTGGAACCCGCCTCCGGACCAGCCATCAAGGTATTCCCCATTTGCCTCTATCGCGGACCGGCTATGTTACGATTGGCTTCTGCTCCTTGGCACTGACTCCCAATTGGTCGGCCGGCCATCGTGGCTCACCCGATTGGTGCACCTTTCTTAAGCTTGGACAACAGCTCAGTGCCTTAGCCAGCCACTATATTTCTTGCTGAGTCTATTCTTCCTTCCCCCCATCCCCTCTCAGGCCTCCTTTAAATAGTCATATGCCCCTCCCTCCTCCTTTGTTCCCTACCTCCATTGGCTCTCACAGAAACCTGCTGCTCAGCTTCTCCTGAGACGGTATTGCTAAATTCCATCAGTGTCGCCTCTCAGTACCTGCTGCTCTCCCCCCTCATGCCCTTTCCGCTATCTACGGGCTTTTGGCAGGCTAACCTGTCACTCTGGTGTTTCCTAGGGTCTATAACAATCCGGATACTAAATATAAAGTTCTCTTCTAACTTAACCAAGATGCTGCCACTGTCTTTTTACCTTGTCATTCTGATGTTCACTGCCCTTGCCCTATAATCCCTCATTCCTTCCACTGAAACTAAATGATATCCATCATCCTGGGTACACCCAGGCTAACTCTCCCTCTCCCACCACTAGTTCCTGGTCTCACTCACCTATTCGTCCCTGCCTCTGTCTAGCCCAGCTGCCTATATTCCTTACCCTTATAAGGCTGCTTAACTCCTGGCTCCCCTTAGGTATCAGTCATTGCCACGGCCCAGCCTCTCACACAACCCCTCCTGGTTCAGAGTGCAAAACTGCATTATATTATTATTGCCCTCCTACTCTTATCGGCGGGTGACATAAACCCCAACCCTGGCCCTGATCTCATTTCCTATGGATAGTCCTAAACATCATCTCACAGCTCTTCCAACTGGCCTTAAAATACTACACATTTACATACGGAGCCTCCTCCCCAAAGTAGTCCTGCTACAGCCGCTGGTGGCTACGCTCAATCCGGATATAATAATAATTACTGAATCCTGGCTGAATAAAAATATCTGCAACTCATCCCTGACTCTCCCTGGCTTCACCATATTGAGACAGAACCGGCTTGGGCAAGGAGGCGGAGTGGCTATCTATGTCTCCTCTGCCATCCAATTCACTTCCATCTACTCTAGTGCAATACCTAAAGCTTACGAGACCTTGCTGTTGAAAATCTCTCTACCCTTCTCTAAACCTATTTTTACGGCAGGTGCCTACTGCTGCCCTGGCTCACAACCTAAAATTGCTACTGACCTCATAGCCACCCTAACTAGACACTCTTCTACCGGTGAATTATGTATTATGGGTGACTTCAACATAAACTGGTCCACCGTACCCAACAAAGTGCTAAATGCTATACATGCGCTCAACCTAACACAAATTATCCAAGATCTGACTAGACTAAACCACAAAACAGGTAACCACTCCCTCATCCACTGGGATCTTTCTACTGACACCCATTGGGTCATTAAATTTGGCACCCTAGCTGATGCCTTTATCGACCATTGCATGACCTTCCTGGTGTGCAGAGTCTACAAAGTTAAAGGCCCCTATAAAACTCTACAAATCTGTTCTTACAAATCCTTGAACATTGCCCCGCTCCAATACAATCTGACCAATACGAATTGTACACCCATATCAGCTGCCAGTAACCTAGACGATGCAGCCAAATACTTCAGAGACAGATTCCTTGAAGTCTGGAACCAACATGCAGCATTATGCCGGGTTCGTGTCCATGGTAATCACCTCCCCTGGATCTCTCCAGAACTCATTGCCTGCCAAAGGGCGCGTGATGCAGCCTGGATGCTCCACACACGCTCAATGCTTCATAAAGATTACGAAGCCTACTGCGTCCTCAGAAACAAATGCACAAAAGCCACTCATCTGGCCAAGGCCGAGTACTTCAGCTCTACTTTTAACACTAATATAAATAACCCATTCAGATTCTGGAAGGTAATTCACTCCCCTTTTCACCCCTCAGGCTCCCCCTCCCTCCCCCCTCCTCAATATAAACAACACTGACATCTCTGACCACCCTGGTATTGCTGCATCATTCAGTTTGCATTTTACCTCATACGCTTCTGCCTTGTTAGGCTCTCTCCCGTCAAATAACAAGTCGACCTCTGCACATACTAGAAGTTCTCCAGCCCCCCCCCCTCCAGTTCCCCTTCTGCAAAATCCTGACAGCTGACATGTTGATGGCATTGGAAGCCCTAAACCTGAACAAAGGCAGCTTCCCTGATGGATTGGACCCGAAGCTACTAAACCTGTCCGCCTTAGCCATTGCTCTCCCACTGACTGTCCTTCTCAATCTCTCGTTTCAATTGGCAGAGGTTCCCCTTGACTGGAAACATGCACTCATCCTCCCCCTCCCAAAGGGCAGTGACTCCTCCTCCCCTGAGAACTACCCCCCCGTATCACTCCTCCCGACACTAGCCAAACTACAAGAACATCTAGTCCTTGACCAACTATCCTCGTACCTCTCTGACATTAATTTCTTCATCCAGTATCAATCTGGTTTCCGCAAACACCACTCCACCTCAACCTCGCTACTCCGGCTCACAGATGCCATCCTGTCAGGCATGGACAGCAGCCACATCACCACCACAATTTTTATTGATCTAGCTAAAGCCTTTGACACCGTATCCCACTCCCTCCTGCTCTGTTCCCTCTCATCTGCCGGGTTGTTAGAACACGCCATAAAATGGTTCAGCACGTACCTAATTGACCGCACACAGTCTATAAAAATATCTGACCACATCTCCCCTCTCCTACCCATTCACTCTGGGGTCCCTCAAGGGTCCATACTAGGCCCAATTCTCTTCTCCATTTTTCTAAACAACCTGCCTTCTGTCTGCACCTCATCATCCATACATATGTATGCTGATGACATGGTTCTTTTCTCGACAGGCTCCTTACCCGAGGTTGTCGCCTCCAGGCTGCAATGTGATTTCAGTAATGTCCAGAGCTGGTTTCAATCTCGCCAACTCTTCCTTAACACCAAGAAAACTGTGTCCATGACATTTCGCACATGTCAGAAACTGTCTAGGCTCCAATCTGCCCCCTCTTTCACTACCCTTGATGGGGCACCTATTCTTGCCACTGAGTCATTCAGGTATCTGGGCGTGTGGCTGGATCAACATCTCACTTTCTCTGCCAACATAGATACCATAATAAAAAAGCTTCGACCAAAGCTTGGCACCCTTTATAGAAGCCGCTCCTGCCTCCCGCACCAGGCTAGTCATGAACTGATCCAAAAAATTATCCTCCCAATCTTTAACTATTGCGATATCATCTACTGCTCTGCTCCTGCCACCTCCCTAGCTAACTTGGACACTCTCTTTAACTCCTTCTGTCGGTTTACTCTGGATGCACCTCCCCTTACCTACCACTGTCACCTGTACCGTGCTTTAGCCTTCCCTTCCCTAACAAATAGACGACTGTGCCACTGCGTAAAATTCATCTCTAAGTCCTGGCTTGGTACACTCCCTCCCTATCTAAACTCCCTAATCTCCCCCCTACCCACTCCCTCTTGACTCCTAAGATCCTATGACCACAGAACTCTGACTTTCCCCTGGAGGTCCACCTCTAGTGGGCAGGCCTCCTTCTCCTATCATCTCCCTAAACTGTGGAATGTGCTTCCTTCACAAATCCGATCCTCTTCCTTTCCTGGCTCCTTAAACCAAGCTCTTCATAATTTCCTCTCTGTAAATTGCACTTGCCCCTAGCCCCCCCCCACTTGTATCTCCCCTTGTCCACTGCCCCACATTCTGCCTAGCTTCATCCCAATTCAATGCACTCATGGTCTCGGAGCCTATCCTGACTCCAGTGGTAGATAGCTTCTCATCCCCTCTCTCTCTCTCTCTCTCTCCCTCTCTCTCACTCACTCTCCCTCGCTTTATTTGTTGCCCTTCTTAATTCTGTAGTATGTAAAGTTTAAGGTCCCCTTTGGCCCCTACACTACCTGTCATGCTATCTCACCTCTAGTTGTTAGCCTCAGGATTTTAAATTTACTCTACCTGCAACTATTTGCCTTCTTACCATTATATTGCTTAGTTACAGTACAACCTATGCTTTTTATGATATTGTATAATTGTGTGTGCACTCATTGATACTATGTAACTCCCATCACTGTTTCCCCCAGGTCATACTGGGAGACGAGCAACTTGTTGTTCAGTGTACCTTACCTGGTGAAACTTTTCAATAAATAAATAAATACATAAGGGGCACTCTGGTACATTCAGCATATCAGGATAAATCTAGAAGTAATAGGACTTGGTTGCCTCCCCTACCAAAAGGGTATAAGAAATGTGGCCATTGTAAATATTGCAATGTGATAAAGGAGTGTGCAATGTTTAGGAACCCTGCAGATGATCACATGCACAACATTCACTAGTTCATTAATTATGACACCACGTATATTGTTTATTTGTCCATGTGTGAATGTGGTGCATATTATATTGGTAAAACAAAAAGGAAAATGAAGGAAAGAGTAGGGGAACATATAAGGGCAATCATTAATAAGAATTTAGATTATGTGTGGGCCCAACATATTCAGGATGCACAGAATCCAGAGGAACATAAATCAAGTTTCATTGGTATAGAACATGTCCAGTTGGGACCTAGGGGTGGAGACAGAGACACACAACTTGGTAAATGAGAGATGTACTGGATTTTAACCCTAGAATCATATAAAGGGAAGGGACTAAATGAGCAGATTGAACTTAAAATGTTCTTGAAAGATAGACTTTAATTCTGTTAAATGATCACTCATATGTGTTTTCCCTTTCCCCTTACAGGTTCAGTATCCTTTTTGTTAATCTAGAAATAACGATTTATAATCTGTATTTATATTGTCTCCCTCTTTCCCTGTAGATATATAACAATTTAAGCAAGACAGATATTATACTGTACATTGCCCCCACCTTTCTCCCCTCTTTTTCCCTTCCCCTTTTTCTCCCTCCCCTTTCCTTCTCTTTTGCTTATTACATCCTCGGTTCCCACACCTCTTTCTTTCTCCCTTCTCTCCTTCTCTCCTCCTCCCTTTATTCCTTCCGCCTTACCTCTTTCTTCTGGCCTGTGTGTGTGTGTATATATATATATATATATATATATATATATATATATATATATATATATATATATATATATATATATACACATATATATATATATCCTGTTGTTTAATATCTAAGTCCTAAACCCCTTTTCCCCCTCTGGAACCCCTAGCCCTTGGTGCCTTTTTGGTTAGGGTTTATGTATATACAAATGCATATTTGTGCAGTATTTTTCATATCTCTCTGTAGTTTTCTCTCTCTGTTCCATTCAAAAGGCTTCATGCAAATATTGAATTAAAGGAATACTTTTGCATTTTGACCCTATGAATTAAAATTTGGATTTAAAGGAGAGAGTTTTTAATTATGTCTGTCAATATATGCTCGTGTTTGACTTCTATGTTTGTACATTTTGAATGATTATAATGAGGCATAGAAGGAATATAGTTTTCTTATGTAGCAAATGTATGTATATATTTATTGTTTGTTGTTCACTATATCTAATTGGTAGCACCTTATATGACTCTGCACCTTTAAATGTGTATATTTAAAATGTAAGTCATGTGATAAGTCTGTTGCTATTTAAGTGTTGGGAATATAGGGGGCAGTATCTTTGATAAAGACTCATCGAGTTGAAACGTCAGATCCTTTTTTATGTGACTCTCTTTAGACTTTTTGGTCTACTTGTGATGTGTATGGCTAAATAAATGGAGGTAATAGTTTTGAACCGAGATACATCTGGCTCCTGGTCTTTTTGTACCCTGGTGAGTGCCATGACTGTTTTTTCTTATTGTGTATTGTTGTCACAGAGCACCCCAACTCACCTTGGTGTGGCTTTTTTCTACTTAGTAGAACAACACAGGATGTAGAGTTGCAGAAGTGTCATCCACTGCCAGTAGAACCAGTCTGTTCTCTCCATTGATTGCAGTGGCACAGCACTATTTTATCTCCAGCATCACGGCAGATTATGGCATAGTCTGCCATATCCAAGATGGCCGCCAGACTCAACTGGACATGCACAGTAGCAGTCGGTGGCTCTCATGGACATGGCTGTAAGTAGCACACTGTCTTTACTGCTGTGGTGAACCTTTCAAATGTAACACTGTGAAAATAATTAAAGTGTGTAGAGAAAAATCTAACATATCCTCATATTTATCTACAGCAGTCATGGGGATGCACTGCTGAATTGTATTTCTGTAGCCTGATCTGATGCAGACTGGTGTCCATTTTTACAGATTTTCCTGGTTCTATTTTTAATGCATGTCCTATAATTTATTTACAAAAGAAGAGAGCAGAATGTATGCCGCTGCCTGGATTGTTCTGCAAGTCCCTGTGGAAAAATTGATCCACACAGTCCGTTAGGAACCACACTGGTGAGATTGGATTTTTCTTGCCTCCAGACTCCTCCCTGCTTTCTAAACATGGACTTTGGCCTACTGGAAGACCGAAATTCGATATGTGACAATTATCTCTGTAACCCCTGAAAAAAAAGTGCACCTTTCACCTCTTTGTTGCTGATGTACTTTACACAGTGCTACAGTGTGTGTGTGTGTGTTTAACAAGCAATAACATTTATAACTAGATCTGGAAATAAAATGTATAACTGTATTTGGCAGCACTGTTGTGCGGTGCAAAGTTCATAACAGTTGAGAGGTGCCACACCTCTGTTCCTCCCTGGATCTCAGACTCACTTGTTAATTACTTAAAGAGCAGCTGACACCTTCAGTAAAACGTTAACAAAACATAGTAGTTAAACATAGTTCAGCTTGTATTTCACATTAGTTCTGTATTTCTCCTCCCCATTATTTATTATTGTGGTCATTTGCATGAAAACAGGACCTTGGCTTTTGGTGAGTTCAGCTATTCCTGTTGCTATCTCCCTACCTCAGGTCATAATGCACTGCTTGTTGCATCACATTTACTCCCATTGCAACAGACTATGATGTCACAACAGAGGATTATGACCTGAAGTAGGGGTAAGCTGTAGAGGAAGATGAACTCTAAGGCATAAATTTCATATATCCATGCAAATGTCCTCAGTAATAAATAAAGGAGAGGAGAAATCTATTGAATATATATAGGGAATGTAAGCTGAACTGAACATAATTATTATGTTTTTCAAAGTTTTATTCACGGTATCAGCAGCTCTTTAAAATATTTCAGGCAAATGCTATAATTCTTTTGCAAAAAAAAAATGTAAATTAATTGGATTGAAAGTGTTTTAAATCATCTTTAATCTCATTACAGACAACTTAAAATACTTCCAATCCAATCAGTTTACATTTTGATTTCGTAAAAGAATTATAAAATTGGCTCAAAATATTGTTGTAAGTAATATAGCTCCAAGCACAGGCTTAACTGTATCAATATAAAGGCAGTATCTCTGCATACACTCATTTAAAACTCAAAGTTATCCTTCTAGGTAAATAAGAGCTTTAGGTACTACTGCATCTGAGCTTTCCTGGGAAACTTTCACAACCATGACACAAGGACGGGGGTCCATTTTTATCGTCGGAATTTTTAATTAAACACCACACAGTGCCCCCCCCCACCCTTATCCCAGAAGCACGATACACACTAGAACACCATAGTCTATTCCTTCTGACATTCCAACTAGCCTGGCCCTATAGTAATTGATGTCCCAGTCTGTCATTGCTCTTTTAAATAATCCCACAAGTTCTGATTCAGGTCCATGGGAGATACTTAACTGGGACCCTTCCCCATCTCCTCCCCTCGCTCTTACCTGGAGAGGGTATGGAACTCATTACCATCCTCTTTACCTGGTTTGTCAAAAGAGCCACCTGGGATTGCATTGTGATAGCTGAAGCTGTAAACGGTCTCCCTCTCTGTCCGACAGGTTACCCGACTCTGCCCCAGTGCCTCAGACAAACTGTGGATAATGGTACTGTCCCGATCCTGAAACCTTCCAACTGCCGTACCAACTATATGTTATAACACTGCAAAAATAATTTCAGTGTGTGGAGAAAAATCTGAAATATCCTCATATTTATCTGCAGTGGTCACAATGATGAGCTGCCAAATTGTGTTTCTGCAGTCTAATCTGATGCAGCCTGGCATCCATATTTATAGATTTTCCAGGTTTTATTTTTAATATATGTCCTACAATTTTATTTACAAAACAAGAGAGCAGAATGTATGCGACTGCTGGGACTCAACAGTAGGAACTAGACTCACTCACTAATTACTTACAATATTTCAAGCTAATTCTATAATTCTTTGGCAAAAAAAAAATAAAAAAGTAAATCGATTGGATTGGAAGTATTTTAAGTCGTCTTTAATCTCATTACAGACAGCTTAAAATACTTCCAGTCCAATCAGTTTACATTTTTTTTACAAAAGAATTATAAAATTGGCTCAAAATATTGTTGTAAGTAATATAGTTCCAAGCACATGCTTAACTTTATCAATATAAAGGCAGTATATCTGCATATATTCATTTAAAACTCAAAGTTATCCTTCTAGATAAATAAGAGTTTTAGGTACTACTGCATCTGAGCTTTCCTGGGAAATTTTCACAACCATGACACATGGATGGGGGTCCCTTTATTGTCAGAATTTATAATTAAACACCACACAGTGCCCCCCCCCATCCCAGAAGCACGGTACCCACTAGAACACCATAGTCTATTCCTTCTGACATTCCAACTAGCCTGGCCCTACAGCAATTGGTGTCCCAGTCTATCACTGCTCTTTTATTTATTTATTTATTTTTTTATTTTATATTTTTTTGTCCGGCCCTCCTCAATCCTCCATTGGGAGGTCAGCCCTGCCCTGCTTGCTGTCCCCCCATGTCCAGGCTTACCCCCCCTGTGTGGGGCCACTGGGCAGGCCCCCCCCTTGGACACTGTAGGCAAGCCCTGGCTCACTCCCTGGGTCAGGGCCATGGAAGCAGTACTCCCCCGGTGCATGTTAGAGGCAGTGGAGATGGCGGCAGATCAGGGCATCATGCCCGGGGGCTGGCTTTTTTTTGTGAAGGCTGGAACCCCAGGGGGTGAGTACGTACAATGACATCCAGCTTCCACCCAACCAACCCCAGATAATGGCACCGGATGCAGCGGTACAACTAGCCTCTGCTAGGGGATCCGTAAAGTGCCAGACACTCTTCCCCCTTCCCCCCAGAGAAAGAGAGCAGTCCCTAGGATGCTCAATCCTTCTCTCCCTGGCTGGCCCTCTGACTCCTGAGTCCATCACCAAACCTGGGATGTCAGCACCGCAAGTGGATGCCCTGCTGTTGCACTGGTGGGCCGGGCACATCACTGCTGTTTTAATTAATCACACAAGTTTTGATTTAGTTCAACTGGAGACACTTAAACTGGGACCTTTCCACATCTCCTCCCCTCACTGTCATCTGGAGAGGGTATGGAACTCATTACCCCCCTCTTTACCTGGTTCATCAAGAGAGCTGCTTGTGAATGCATTGTGACAGCTGAAGCTGTGAATAGTCGCCCTCTCTGTCCAACAGGTTAACCGACTCTGTCCCAGTGCCACAGACAAACTGTGGATCATGACACTGTCCTGATACCAAAAACTTTCCTGTTGCTGCACTAATTGTATGTTATAACACTGCAAAAATAATTTCAGTGTGTGGAGAAAAATCTGAAATATCCTCATATCCTACCTCCTGGTAGGTTGTTTGCATAGTGGGAGGTCTGCACATGCATTGTCGACTGGAATTGGGACTTCCTTACTGATGTCATGGAACAAAAAGGCATTAAGAATCATGCCAGCTCTGGTGGGGGGGTTACTTTGATTGATTGATTGATTGTTTGATTGATTTTTACATTTATAAAATGGAAATATTTGTTCGAATAGCCTGCTATATTGTATTGTTGCATTGTATTGTATTGTATTGTGTTGTGTTGTGTTGTATTTCATTGTGTTGTGTTGTACTGTATTGTACTGTACTGTACTGTATTGTAGGACTGAACGCAAAAAAGCATCTTATGAAAAAGAACTAGACTAGCATTAATTACTTTACTGCATCATAATGTATTTAGTAAGTCTATATAATGCACTCTGAGCCTAGTTTTCCAGTGGATTCTAAATCTTGTTCTTCAGGTTTCAGAATGTAGGACCTGCTGTTCTTAACTTTTGCAAATATGAAAGTTTCTGCCAGACCAATCACAGCCGGGATCTCCCCCACTGCTGTATCAGAGGGAGCTCAGCAGTCAGAAGCCAATGGAGGGGGGGCTTTGAAAACAAGTTCTTGCCACTCACCAAAGCCAGTAGGGTTGCAATGCTATGTTACTGGTGGTGAAAGGTATAAGTAAGAAGTTGCAGACACTGAAGCAGGATCAAGATTACGTCATAGCAGTCCTGACCTGTTTCAGGCTTTACTTTTTTTTTGTATTCAAAATATTTGATTTAAACACATTTTGCTCAAGACAGCACTTCTGACCTGCTGCACTGTAAACATACCCACAGAAAAACATGGTACCCCAAACCCACGTAATATTTTTTATCTGTCATTTAAACATGTCATATTCAGCAGCTACAGACCAGCCACACTGTTTGTAAATGACAGGAGGAAATGCAGTTACATTTTGCAAACGCAGACTCGTAACTTTGGTAATGTTCAATGTTTTGCCCAAAGTTCCACAGCTGCAGCTCTATCAGCTCTGGCCAAAACTTGTTTTTATAAGGTATTGTAACCCCCCGACCCAAACCCAGAAATGCATGGTGATGTGGTGCTTTCAACCATACTTGTATGTGGTACAGCAAGAAAAATGAATCCATAGTAGCATTCTGGGCACAGTGGGCTTGATTTTCAAAATCCAGAGAATGCCGCAAGTCTCTGGTGCACTGATAGTTTGGTGTATGGGGCTTGCAGCTTCTCTCAGCCAGCAATTGGGATTCTCAATCCTGAGCACCAAAATGCCGCAAGTTAGACCAGCTTTTCCCTGGTCTAACTTGCGATGTGGGACCCTTTTTATGAGGATTGCACCAAATCTTTGGCGCAAGCTGCCATAAACTGAGAAAACTGTTGCAACTGTGCCCAACAACAGAAAATCAGGTGCAGCTATGGCAAAGGAGTTTGGTGCAGCTGTGCCAAAAATGGCTTTGATGCAGGGCTTAATGCAAGCCCTGTGCCAGGTGACTGGGGTGATCTTAGAGCTGAAATGCACATTTTGTCAACTGGACCCATCCCCGACGCATTTCTTAATGGGATGCGCCGAGGCTGTTGGCCTAGTGTTTGCCAGGATTGCCAGGTGCTCGATGGTGGAAGGGGTATTCCCAGTGGCTTTGAAAGAAGCACTGGTGAGACCCCTCCTCAAGAAACCTTCCCCTCAACCCAGTCGTCCTGGCAAATTACTGTCCAATCTATAACCTGCCATTTTTGAGCAAGGTTGTTGAGAAATTGGTGGCACAGCAGCTTGAGGATTGCCTCATGTCCTTTAACATCTATGAGCCATTTCAGGTGGGTTTTCAGGCTAAACACAGCACAGAAACAGCTCTAGTTAGGGTACATAATGACCTACTCAGGGCTAGAGATAGAGGAGACAGGTCAGTTCTTGAGCTCCTTGATCTCTCATCAGCATTTGACACCATGGACCACGTCATGCTTCTTGATCGGCTCTGTGAGTTTTGTGGACTCACCAGCACTGTCATCAGGTGGTTTGAGTCCTATCTCTCTGATAGGGTGCAGTGGGTAGTGATGGGAAAATTCTCCTCCTCCCCAATGTCTCTGTCATATGGAGTTCTGCAGGGTTCGATCTTGTCGCCGATGCTGTTTGCTGTGTACATTCTGCCCCTGGGTGAGATCATTCAGTAATACAGCATGGAGTTTCACTGTTATACAGATGACACCCAGCTGTATTTGTCATTTGCACTCAGAACATCCGGTGTTGTCGATGTGCTTACCAACTGTCTGGCTAAAATTAATTACTGGATGGCTTCCAGCTGGTTGAGACTAAACCCGGATAAGACTGAGGTGCTAGTGATCGAGTTGGGTTGCAGGCATGATGGGTTGCAGCCTGGAGTGGACACAGGTCTTTTCCTGGGGTCTGCTCCATTGGTGGCTTCCTCAAGGGTGCATAATCTAGGCATGATCCTGGACAGCAGGATGACCTTTGAAGATCAGGTCTTGTCTGTAGTTAAGAGTGTTTTTTACCACTTGCAGAACATCACCAGGATCAAGCCCCTCATCAACCTGAGGATCTGCTGACACTGGTACATGCCTTTGTTAAAGCTAGGCTTGACTACTGTAACACTCTTTACTTTGGGGTCATGGGAGGGACCCTCCGCAGGCTGTAGCTGGTGCAGAATGCAGCAGCCCAGCTGCTGATGGGCCTGCCCAGGTCCTGTCACATGACCCTGGTCCTGTGTGCCCTGCACTGGCTACCAGTCAGCTGGAGGGTCCTTTTCAAGGTGGACTTGCTCACCTATAAGGCCTTATATGGACTGGGTCCTGGCTACCAGGCAGAGCTCTTGATACCTGCAGCTTCTGTTCGCACCCTCCGCTCCTCTTCAAGGGCCCTCCTGGATGTTCCCAGGGTTCTGCTCAAGACATCCGAGGACCGAGCATTCAGTTTCTCTGGGCTGACCTTGTGAAACGCGCTTCCACCAGCAGTCTGGGAGGCCCCCTCAATTGGTGCTTTCAATTAAAGGCTAAAAGCCCACCTCTTCAGCCTGGCTTTTACATGATGATTTTACATCTGACTGTTTTATTTATTATAGATGACTGTAAAACCAGAATTTGAATTTTATATATTTTGTAATTTTTTTTTTATCTTAATTGCTTTCTTATTTTTATGTTTTTGTTAAGTGCCCAGAGCCTCAGGGATTGGGCGCCTTAAAAATAAAATTTGCCTTGCCTTGCCTTTTGAAAATTGGGCCCAGTGTGTTATCACCTGCTTTTAAATGCAGACATTAATTATGTAGACACTGCATTAAAAAAATCATCCCTAGTTTGAGGCCCTGTATGTAGACTGCTTCATTTTTTTGAATGTCAAGTTAGAAATCAAAACCGAAGTGTTAGGTGATATTTAATAACAATAAATCTTTTACTACTCTTGTAATATCATAACATTACTTAAGTGGGCATAATCCAAACCACAGCGTCTTATGTGCTAAATCACTGTTTTTCACCTTAACTGTAACTGGTACAGCATCTCAATAGGAAATTAATAGCAAAAGCATAACCCAGTTGTCATCTTGTTCTGATTCACACAACATTTTATGTAGTCCCATGTGTAATGAGATCATGCAATGTACTTCCTACAGTTCGATAATTGACATGACAGATATTTTTCAATTCAGTAAATAATTCATGAGTTTTATTTTACCTAGTCTCTCTCTCTACCTTTCTATTTTGTCTCCCCTTTCTTGTCTGCTACTTCAAACACAGCTATGCCAATGTCTTATTTAAACAACATAGTTGTCCTTGAACTAATGAAATCCATCTCTGTTGCCAACCCCCCCCGCCGCCAAAAAAAGAACACTGAAAGCTGGCCTCCCTCATTTGCCCACTTATTGTCATTCTATCTCCACTTCTTTCCGTCCTTGGAAAAGTTCTCAAGAAACCTCGTTGCTAAGCTGACCGAACCCCTCTCACTCAGTGGTTTACTTCATAGCTTACTCTTTTTCTTTGGCAAAGAACAAAGCATCAAGATTGTCCTATTCTTCTGTATAGTCAGGATACCGTACTAGACACTGACCAAGGCTCCTTCATCCTCTTTTATACTGATAGACTTAAATGTCACTTTTGACATAGCCAGCCCTTCCATCTTATTAGACTGTCTTGGAAACTTTGTGATAGGTTCCTAGCTCAACTTCTGTCTCAGTAGCAATATTTTCTGTGCCACTGATGTGCGTAATTCATCTTCCAACAATACAGATTTGATGAAATTCCAAGGTTCCATTATTGGTTCCCTTTTCTTCTCCATCTACCCTCTTCTTAGTCCCTCATTACTTGATCTAACTTTGACTACCTTTTCCCTACCAAGTATACTTAACAGATGTTCTATCTCTGTTTTAAATCTGCATTCAGTTTCAGTATCATTTGTTTGTCCTTTTCAGAACCTCCTTGTAATTAAGCATTGCTCAATGAAGCTTTCTCCAGGTAAAACAAATAAAATACAAATACAAAAATTGTATTTCATTCGGCTTCTTAATTGATTTTGCCTCCTTTCTCCATCTCCCTCCTTCTCATTTGGCTTTGCTCTCTTCCTCTGTTCCTACCTACCTACATTGTACCAGAATAAATGACGGATAAATAAAGCAAAATGACACAAATGTTGCAGCTAGACTTTTGAAAATTCAGCCCACTGTCTTTATGTCCTTTTTTTGTCATCATTCCTTTTTTTCTGTTCCTGGTTGGCTTCACTTTGCTTGGATCCTTCAGCCCCATCACTTGGCATCCCCCAGACATAGCAGCTCTGATGTCCCCTCACAACATGCTTCCCATGGTGGGGTGGCAGGGAGCCATGCTTGATCTACCACACAGGATCTGGAGGAACCACACCAAGGAAGCCAGTGCAGTACCTGAGAGGGATCTGGGAATCATTTTACCAGACAGTGTGCTTTTTCTCCCTAATTGATGGTTCCTATGCAGTGGAATGGCATACAGTGATGTCACTGTGCATGCTGCTGTATGTTTGCCACTCATCAGGCTCCCTGAGTTGCAGTCATGGTGCTCTGCCTCCAACCACCACTAGGGATCAGGCTAATGCTGTGCATAGCACCACTCCTTCCCCAGAGGAGGAAAACTGCCCTTCAATGCTCTGTCTCTTCCCTCTGGTGACCTTCCAATAGCCCAAGTTTGGGTCATCTGTGCAGCAAGCAGTAAACCTACCACTGTCTGGTCCTTTATCACCTTCTTGATATTCAGAATCACAATAATCATTTCTACATCTGCCTAGTCATTGTCTACCTGTTTGTGTCCAGCATCTCACCTTTTCTTTGTGCAATTCCCACAT
This sequence comes from Neoceratodus forsteri, assembly GCA_016271365.2. NCBI lineage: Eukaryota > Metazoa > Chordata > Ceratodontiformes > Ceratodontidae > Neoceratodus > Neoceratodus forsteri. The sequence continues at coordinate 836,462,338 of CM028132.1, forward strand.
TTTTCACAAGCATTAACCTCATATGTGTTAAGCCTTTCTCTCCCTCTTGCAGCCAAATTCTGCCCTCTTTACATCAAAATGTTCTCCTTTGTTGTGTGTATCACTACTTCCCTTGTGCCCAGCGTTCTCCTACTTTGTGTCCAAGTTTACCTTCCAGTTTTGTGTTGGAAATCTTCCTCAGTTTGTGGACAGACCCTCACCAAATTTTCTGTTCACTTTCTGCCAAAACTTTGCCTTTAGTTTTCCACTTTTCTTTCCAAATATTTCTTTATCACCAACTTCTCTCATGTCTTCAATCCTTAACTGTCCCATTCTTTGTCCCTACAGTAGTCTCTCTGTTTCTTTTCTTATAACCTGTCTTTGATTTTTTTTATTAAAAGCGAAATAATACGATAAGTCTAACATTTTCCAAAATACAGTGGTTCTTGCTGTAAGAGCCGGACACCTCCCGCCCCATGTTTAGGGGTATACGGTGGCACTTCTTGTCGGAAGAGCACCGTGCTACCTCAGAAAACACTGTCTCCCTGCCTTTACCTTTGCCAACTCAAGTCAGCGGAAATGGGAACCATGGCAACCAATGAACACTTTAAGGTATCACAAATGGGTGGCCACTCACAAACATGTGTCCACACAGGGAGATGGGATCAAGCAGGATACATGTTTATTCCCTGCACTGTTGTTACACAGCTTTGAAGGCCAATACCATTCCCTTGCTCTTTTCAGTTTCACTGTTCATCACACTTCACCATCACTGGCATTTCGATTTTCATTAGGCATATCTACACTTGCTGTATTACATTCTACACATCCAGTTTGTTTGTTTGTTTGTTTTATTTATTTTTACTGATGAGATCATGGGCCAAATGACCCATTTTCATGAGCGACCAGTGTATAAATAACAACAGTATAATATAACATATAGACAAAATACAAAAGTATAAAAATACACTATAAACATCCGACTCTTTGTATTAAAAAGGGCTCTGCTGTTGCTGCAACATTAGTGAGCCGAAACCTTATTTCCTTGTTTTTGAGGTCCATGAAGCCCTGGAGCTCCCTAGACCATTTGCACTGTGGCAGTCTCTCAGGTAGGGTGAGACCTACCCTAAGTGCAGCTGTGCCAGTGCATGCCTTCTGTGCCACTGAGTGGGATTAACATGAATTAGTACATGAACTTTTTGATCTACTCTTATATATAGTTTAGTTGGACTGGCCATGTGTGTTTCCCTTCTAGGATCACAGTAATAGCCCTAGTGGCCCAAAGAAACAGAATCCCATGCCTGGCCCCATCCCAGGGACTTATCAACCCCAGTTCTTGCCAGGTCTGATGACAATTACCATTTACTGAAAACTTTACTTCTAGGGGGGTTTATAGTGCCTAGGCCTATGTCTCCTATAGAACAATTCAAGGAAGGTGCACTTATGTATCTGCTCTTTCCCTTGTATACTGGTGATGATAATTGATCCACAAGGATCTCAGCAACCTCCCTTGAGGGGGTGGCCCTCTGCTACTCCTCGATGCTATTGAGTTCTGATTGCTCATTCTCATGAGTCAAAACTCCTTATCTGGTTCTCCTTCCAATGGCTGGTGTTTATGGGGGGAGTCATCTCCTTACTTGGGCCCAGCTGGGTCCTGACCCAGAGACCTCATTGGAGGGGACCAGTGCCACCCAGACCTAGTGACACTGCCATCATCATTGAGGCTGCAGCCCCCTCAGCTTGGTTGCAGCTGGAGAGACTGAATTATTTCCCCTTCACTCACACTCTTCTCTGGGCACTCAGCTTGCCTCCCCCTCTTACAGAGTGAAGGAGGAAAGTAGGGCCATGAATATTCATGCACAAGATTCCCACTTCTGGCTAAATCAGGAAACTCAGGACACAAACTCCAGACACCCTAGATCCAAGATGAGGTCCACTAGGGAATTTTTCTCAGGGCTAGGCTTAACTCTTTGACTGTTCCCTAGTAACTTTGCCTCGAGCTGGATGAGTGAGGCTGGTTACAGTTAGAGTCTTGCAATTCAGAGAGAATCAGAAAGACCTTGAACCAAGTTCATTTACAAAAGCATCCTAATCAAGTGCTGATACAAAGTTTAGTACTTTGGTTTCTTTAGTCTCCCACTGCCCACACCACTGTGAAATGACATAGTCAATATAATGTTGATTTTGCCATTCAAATGGAACTACCCTGGGCCCTAGTTTATGTATTTTAGTTTTCTCACTGCCAGCTCCTTGCTAGTATTGATGTTTTAATATGAATTGGGTCATTCTTTTCTTTTCTTTTTTTTGTTAAAGCATGAAACTGAATACTACAATATTTTTCTCTTCTTTTAATATGCATGTTTCATTGTGCTGGATTAACAAACACTATTTGGCTTGTCTCTTGCTGTCAGCCACTGATGGTGGGGGGGGGCTGTAAAGCAATGAAACCCACAAACCCTGCAGTGTCTTGTGATGCATAAATCATGGTAATAAACATAAAACCAACATACTTTTCTCTTTTAATACTGTAGATTTTAAAAATAGCAAAATGTATTTATTATAAAACACATATAAACACCCACAAAATATCAGGAAAAGAAATAATTCAAGAAGAACATGGAACTTCAGAATTGTGAAGCTGTTTCCATGATATGACCTCCCCCCCTTATCAAAATACAGTGCACTGGAATGGTTGCAACAGTGCCTTCTGTTGCATTAAAATGATTTTCTGATTTCCTGAAGAAAAAAAATTGCTGGCATCAGCATTAATCAAATCTCAAAACATTTAAAATTCAGGACATTCTAGGTCAATCAAGTCAAGTACTGAGGCACCACTCACTACTAAATCAATAATACCAAACACCAAATTGTATGAAGCAAATATGAGTCTCTCCCTGATGATACTATAGGCAAAACCAGTCAGGGTTTTTGGGGTCTTACTCATTCTGGTAAGAGGCCATACTGTATGCACACCTGCTGAACAAAACTCATACTACTTCATGCAGTTTAGTGTTTGATATTATTGATTCAGTGGTGGGTGGTGCCTGAGTACTTGATTTGATTGTTTGGTTTTCTCTCTAGCAGACCCAGCCATGGGGTGGCCTTTGGCTTTCCCAGTCTAGGACAAGCAGAGGACTATGACTTCACAGCAGGTATAAGCAATCTGTACATATGAAGTCTAAGGGAAAAGATCCTATTTTACTAAGAATGTCTTCAGTAATAAAAATGGGGGGTCCTTTTTGAGGCCTTCTATCTAAATGAGATCTGCTGATGCCAATAATGAGTTATTTTACTGGGAACTGGAAAATCATTTTAGCATATAAACTTTCTGGCCTGGATATTCAAAGGGGTTGCAATTGGCACAACAGAGTTGCGCTGGCACAACCCCACATTGCGCCCCAGCGGGATATTAAAGGCTGCCTGGTGCAGCGCAACCCAATGCACTGGGGCGCAATGTAATCGATGCGGTGCAGACGCAGGGGTTTGCCCATGCACATGTGGCACATCCCGATATTCAGCCTGGATGTGCGACACATATGCCGGTGCACTCCTGCACTGCGCCAGCATAAGGGGCTCAAAGTTGAGCCCGTGCAGAGCAGGAACAAATCCCAGCCACCCACAGGTGGGCTGCTGTATTGCAGGGTGCAACACAGCAGTCCAGCTGTGGGTGGCCACCCGCCCACCCAGAACACCATCCGCAAGCACTCACAACCCTGGTGGTCAAGTGGAACCCCCCTGCCAATTGCCACAATTGCGATATATGTATAGATAGTAATCCCTGGTAGTCTAGTGCCCCCCCATCCCCGATACCCTGATGAATATAATACATGACCGACTCTGGTGGTCTAGTGATCCCCTCTCCCACTCGAGTCCCCGATTCCCTGATAAAAGTATAACCGCCGGTCCCTGGTGGTCTAGTGGACCCCCCCACCCATCGCCACGATCTTGGTAAACCTCCTAAAGAAATGCCCTGGTGATCCAGTGGCACCCCTACCCTCCCACCCACACAGAACCCCTTGCCCATTCCATCCCCATCACCAGTGGGCAGCTGTAACCCACCAAGATATATTGCTGGCTGCCCGCCCGCTGAATGACTGGTACAGTATGGGCTGTGTCATTGTCTCAGTGTGGACTATCGGGTTTGCAGGGCATACTGTACTAGACAGTTCCAAATATGTGAATGAAGTCATTCACATATTTGTGGCTGTCTAGTACAGAGCATGCCTCGCAAGCCCATTGGTCCACATTAGACCAAGGGCTTACAACCCATACTGTGTACCTGTCATTCGACGGGCGACCGGGTGGTATGCAGGTGGTTGCAGCTGCCCGCCAATGACGGGGAAGCGGGTGGGCAAGGGGTTCTGTGTGGTTGGAAGGGGTGGGGGGTGCCACTGGATGACCAGGGCATTTTATTATTATTGTTATTATTATTTCTTTCAGAGGTTTACCGCTATTGCCGCAATGGGCAGGGGGGTCCCCTTGACCACCAGGGACTGGAGGTTATACATTTATCGGGGAATCGGGGACTAGGGTGGGAGGGGGGACCACTAGACCACCAGGGCTGGTCAAGTGTTATATTCATCAGGGTATTGGGAATGGGGGGGTCACTAGACTACCAGGGATTATTGTTCATACATGTACCATGATTGTGGCTATGGGGCAGGGGATGCCCCAGGATCCCCACTACACATGTCATGCTGTGCAGGGCGCCAGGTGCAAGTTGCGGGGCTACCCTGCGCAAGGCATGCAAATGAGGCCATAATGATATGCAAATGGTCCCATTTGCACCTTGCATATTTTATGGCCTCATTTGCATACCACCTGCTGAATATCGCGGGTGATGCACCTAGCGCAACTGCACTTGCGCTGGTGCATCCCCGTGCTCCCTATCTGTGGCTTGCACCATGTGCAGTGCATGCCATATTCAACGGTGCTGTGCCATGGTGCATCACCATTGAATATCACCTGGCCCCAGCGCATCCCAGTTGTGCTGCACCCAGGCTTGCGCCACTGCCTGGCGCGGTCTGAATATCCCAGCCTCTAACAAATCAAATTGCTAAATTATCCCAAGCCTTTTTTTTTATGTTATCTAAAATATATTCCTCTTCAGTTTGCATAAGTAACTATTACGCACTATTTAAACCACCGCATGTATGAAATGCATTTAACTGTCAAATATGAGCATTAAATGAACATTTTAAATAATTTTCATCTAAAATTAGTTTATCATTTAATGTTAAGTTTTACAAAGGGAGAAACATATTTTAATACAAACATCATTTTGTACTATAAGTACAAGAACAGTTGAAAGTAATATAATACTTAAATAAAAATACACCAGTCGGAAAGTTTAGGTCGCTGTGCCATTGGATGTAAAGGATTTTATTTTCCAAACAAGCCAAAAAAGATAAGCAGGTCAGTTAATAAGTCAAATAATACTTTCCAGTTGTTCAGAATGCATTGCTGTCTCTTCACAGAACTAAAGCAAGATGTACCCAGGTTAACAAAAAAAAAAAACAATCTTAGCTGCAATTTATAGTGTTTTCTCAGATTATTTTCTTACAAATTGACTTACCTCATCGGATAGCTAATGCTGGTGAAAGACATCCTGTTCTGATTTTAATATTTAATGCAGTGCCTGTATTTAGATACCAGAGATCGTTCTTCAGCCGCAACAACACTGGTCAACCAATTACTTTACTTCCTGATTCACAAACACACTCCTGTGCTATGACATCCAGCAAGGGAGAGCATGGGGCATTCTCCATTGAAATGAATGGGGTTTGATTTTATATCATATTTAACACCTTATGATGGCCAGTTTGAGATTAATGAAGGACACAGCTTGACTAACAAGGCCCTTGTTAGTTGAGCAGTGTCCTTCTATAATCTCAAACTGGGCACCATAAGGTATTACATATGATGCAAATCTAGCCCCATTCATTTCAATGTGGCACACCCCCACACTCTCCCTTGCTGGATGTCATAACATGGCTGAGAATGGGGTGTTCATGAATCGGGAAGTAAAGGAGTCGGCTGGATAGTGCTGTCAGGGCAAAAACACATACATACATATATAGTTGGCAACAGATTAGGCCTAATGGACTATTTTGTCTGCCCAATGCAGCTCACTGGTAATGCACAGCAGTTGCTCTACCTCCCCCCATTAGTTCACCCTTCCCACCCACTTCCCCACCCTGTGATCCTCTAGTGATCACCATAACCCCTCCCTGTACCGTGCCCCTGTGGCTGTTCCCACCTTTCTTGAAACCTCCCACAATTTGCAGTTTTAACAGATCATCCTACAATGTATTCCATGGTGCCACCACCCTCTCCATGAATAATGCCCCCTTGCCTCTCCTCTGTACTCCCCTGCTAACTTTAGACTATGGCCTCTTGTAGTCCCCTCCTCCCTCAACTTGAGCAGACCCTCCATGTTCCCTTTATTGAACCTCTTCAGATATTTGAAGGTCTCTATCATAACCCCCCCCCATCCCTTCTGTCCTCCAGAGAGTACATGTTAAGTTCTCTTAGCCTATCCTTGTATGACAACCCCTCCAGACCACTAATCATCCTCGTCACCCTTCTCTGGACTCTCTAGCAGTGTGATGTTTTTTTTTAGGTGGGGGCACCAGAACTGCCCACAGTACTCCAGATGCAGCCTCACCGGTGAGGTGCACAGGGGAAATATAACCTCCCTTCTCCTGGACGTTATCCCCCCTGGCAATATAGCCAAGTATTTTGTTTGCCTTAGCCACTGCTCTCCTACACTGCACCAAGTGTCTCCCTTTAGCATCAGTCATCATCCCCAGATCCTTCGCCATCATCGAGACAATTGGCTGTACCTTCCCCCAAGTGGTAGGTATACCCAGGGTTCCTAACACCAAGGTGCAGAACGTTACATTTGTGTGTATTAAACCCTAACTGCTACATGTGGGCCCAGTTTTCCAGCCTCTCCAAGTCATCCTTTAGTGCACTCCTTTCCTCCTCGCTATTTACCACTCCCCCAATTTAGTATCAGCAGTGAATAAACTTATTTTGCTACCAACCCCCTCCCCAATGTCCACAGTGAACACATTAAATAAGATAGGACCCAAAATTGAACCTTGTGGGACCCTACTAATGACCTCTCTGGGTGTTGAGACTTCGCCACCCACCACCACCCTCTGCTGTCTATTCCTAAGCCAATTTGCTGCCCACCCCACCAACTTATCTCTCACCCCTAGTTCCCTCAATTTCCAAATTAGCCTTCCATGTGGGACCAAATCGAAAGCCTTGCTGAAGTCCAGGTGTAGGACATCAACCGACTTTCCTCCAGCCAGGAACCATGTCATCCAGTCAAAAAATTCAACCAGGTTTGATTGACACAATTTCCCCCAGACAAACCCATGCTGGTTTTCATCCTGGAAACCATTTACCTCCAGGAATGCCACCATCCATTCTTTCAAAATGGCCTCCATCATTTTCCCCACTATGGATGTCAGACTGACTGGTCTGTAGTTCCCTGGATCATCCAGAGGTCCACTCTTGTGAAGGGGCATGACATGGGCCAACCTCCAGTCTAGAGTAACCCATCCTGATTAGAGGGAGGAATTGAATAGTTCTATCATTGGAGCAGCCAGGACATCTGTCAGTTCCTCCAGAACCCTCAGGTGGATGCCGTCTGGCCCCTGAGCTTTATCCATTCCTCACCCTCCCTACCTGGATCTCCACATCTGCGAGCCCCCCATGCCCCCTTTCCAGCTCCCTCCCTGAGGCAATGGCCCATCCCTTTCCCTAGTGAAGAATGAGCTGAAATAATTTAACACTTCAGCCTGCTCCAACCCCCTCTACCCATCCCCTTCCTCAGCTTTCTTATCTGCCCTTCCCCCTTCCTCCGCTCCCTAACATATCTAAAGAATTCCTTCACCCCATCCCTGATCCCTCTTGCTAATCTAAGCTCTTTACCTGCCTTGGCATTTCTAACATTTCTACTAACCTCCCTGGAAATCCTATGATACTCCTCAAGGTCTGCCTCACTGCAGGAGCATTTGTACCTTCTAAAGGCCAACCGCTTATTCCTCACAACCTCCTGGACTTCCCTTATCCACCAGCAAGGTTTCCTGGCTCTGACCATCTTGTTTTGTGACCTGGTGCAGGTTTTTGTGGCCTCCAGGATGCCCCGCTTCAGGATTTCCCACTGCCACTCCATGTCCATCCTGGTTCCAATTTTACTTACTGTATATTCTCCCTGAGTATACCTTCCATTTCCCTGAAGTTTGCCCTTCTGAAGTCCACTACCATGCTTTTCATTTGGTTCCTCTCCTTCCCAAAGTCCAAGGTAAAACACACTGTGGAGTGGTCACTACCAGCCACTGGAGCTTCCACCACCAGATCCCAGACCTGCTCCCCATCGGCTAGAACCAGGTCCAGGATGTTCCCCGCCCTAGTCGGCTCTTCAACTAGCTGAGTAAGGCATTCATCCTGGAGTGAGTTGAGCACTCTTTGCCCCTTTGCTGATGAAGATGCTATGCAACTCCAGTTCATCCCTGGCATGTTAAAGTTGCCTAATATCACATTCCCACCCCTCCCCCTCCTGCAATCCTTTCTCAAGTTGTCAATCAGTTTCCCATCCATGTGATCCAACTGCATGGGTGGCCTGTAGACCACTCCCAGGTTAACTCTCCTCCCTTCACTGTTCTTTAATGAGGCCCATACCACCTCCACGTTATCTTCCCCCACCTCCTCTCTGCTGTACACTATCCCATCCCTAACAAACAGTGAAACCCCTCCCCCCTTACCCACTGTTCTGTCCTTTCTAAGTGTGGTATACCCAGGAATTTTTATAATTCAGTTATGGTACTGGGGGGGCCCCATGTTTCTGTGATTGCAGCCACATCCACCCCCCTTCCACCAACAATGCCTGCATCTTATTTCCCAGACTCCAGCATTAATCAGAACAACTTTCCATCCCCTCCCAGAATTTTTCCTAATCATTCCACTCTCCTTGCTCCTAGTCTCTGCTCCTCCAAGTTTGTTCTTCACTTTCTGTACTCCTCCAGAATGAGGAAAGAGCCTATGCCCTCCCATCTTGCTCAAGAGCCCTGTACTGTCCAGCGCCCCCCATCTAGTTTAAGTCCCACTGTGTATATATATATATATATATATATATACACACATATATATATATATAAATCCCTTAGCTTGCTATTAAGGACCTCCTTCCCCTACTTGCTCAAGTGAAGCCTATCCCTAGCAAAAAGTTATTTATTCTCCCATATAGTCCCCAAGTCACCCACCAACCCATACACCATAGCCGGACACCACTCCTTCAACCAGCTGTCAATTTTCCTAGTCTTCTGTTATCTTTCCAGAGTTCCCTTCGGTATTGGCAAGATTTCTGAAAATGAGACCATGCAGTTCTCAGCTACACAGAATCTCACCAATTCCCTATATCTGACCTGTACTTCTTGCACACTGTTCTCATCCACATCATTAGTGCCAATGTGTATCACAATGTGGGGCACTCCTCCATGCTTTTTTACCAATAAGTGCACAAGGTACCCTACCGTAAACAGCATCATTCCCAGCATACATTCTACACTTATACAGCCCCCATGAATTTTCCCCCAGCTAATTCCTCTAATGATGGAGTCCCCTATTACCATGACCCTCTTCATCCCCCACTCCATGCCTTGACTACTTTTTCCCCACTGCCTTCTCCCTGTATGCCAGCTTCACCTCTCCTCCCCCAATCACCCTCTTCCTGTCCCCCCCCCCACTACCAGGGCCACTCTCCCTCCTGCAGAATGATCTGCAACCCCAGACCTATCAATATCCTTTCCTCCGCCTACTAGTTCCCCTGGGTCTGAGTTCCCAATCCCTCCAACCTCAGCTGCTTTGTCCTCAATCCCTCTAACCTCAGCTGCTTTGTCCCCAATCCCTCTAACCTCAGCTGCTTTTTCAGGGGGTCTACTTACCCTCTAATTTACCTCTCCCTCTCTCTCCTGCCCCCCCCTTGCACCATCATCCATCTCCATCTCTACATGCTCCCCTATGTCATTTCCTTTTTGTATAGGTGCACCATCAACCCTCTCCATCTTCACATGCTCCCTAATGTCAATTCCTTTTTGTATAGGTGTACACCTGCTTTCCCCTTGTAACTTTTGTAGTGGTGTATACCTATTCTTCACTACAGTACCTCATGTAGTGCCACTACCTACTACCCCCTTATCCCTTCCAAGGCTGACATTACCAGCTTCCTTAGCTCCATCCCTACCTCCCCTCACTCTCTTCCCGACCATTTCCTGTCAACCCTTGTTTGCTCTGCCCCCTCCAAGATCACACTGAGTAGCAAGACCCCCCCCACTTACTACCCTCCTCCTGCTCATGCCTGCATTGTACGTTTACTGGTCTATTACCTTCCTCAATTTCCCCACCTTACCTCTTTGCATCCTTCCTCCCATCTGAGCTTACAAATCTTTCCTTCTGAGTTGCCAGACCCCCGACTCTTCTCCCTCTATGCCCCACTTCCATTATTACGAACTTTGATATCTAAATACAGACACTGCATCAAATAATAAAACCAGGACAGGATGACTTTCGCCAGCATTAGCTATCCAATGAGGTAAGTCAGTAGTAAATATAACAAAATCACTTTAAACAAAAACTAAGGTGCAAAAAGGGCTCATCCGAGACTACTTGATAACATTCAGCTCAATGTTATGTTGTTCAGTGGGAAATTCTATTACTGGTATTATCTGTAGATATACAGTAGCTGGAGTTCAGAAACGTTGTATTCAGTTCAGCAAGGATTAAAAAGTATGTGCCTAGTAAGGGTAGATATTGTAATGAACAAAGTTTTGGGGCCTATATATGCCTTGATAAAAGCTTTTCATGTTTCTATGCTTACTTTTTTCACTACTGTATTCATATTTTGCCAGCTACTAATAAAAAAAAAACAATACACTGAAATCCTTATGTTATAAACTCAGAACATCTTTACTGGCAAGGCTGGCAGTATATTTCAATGAGAAACTACAAATCTGTTTGTATATTTTTATAGCGAATTTTAAAATGTAAAGGAAATTTCCTGAATTTTGGTTAGCTGAGAAGATTCTGAAGTAGTGCAGTTCAGCAATAGGAGCCACACTAGTTTGCATTTCTTCCTACAACCAAGATGCACTACATTCACATATCAAAATTTACTAGAAATAAAAAATAGAAAAGAAAAATAAAAAATAAAACCTCTGGTAGCCAAAATCCAGCTCTGTCAATTTCTAGTACTTGAAAAATAATATAACACAACATTTTCATAACACTCAGTCCCCTCCACAAACCCACACATACCTAATAGTTAATTTAATGTTTTTTTTAAACACATCTTCCCATCTTCCCATTTTTGTTTCTGTTTTGTCCTTACCTACTTAATTAGGTCTCTGAAGCCTAACTGCAGATATGATATTGGTTCCCAGTGCTGGAAATTTTCATGACACCTTGCAACCCCACCCCCACAATCATGACTACCACCAACTCCTGTTGTCTCCTAGCCTTCCTACCACATGTAAGTTCTAGGCAGAGTCAATGGGGCTGCTGTTGAGGAATTTTGAGTAAAAATACTGAAAATGTGTTTTTTAATATTTTTACACCAACTTTTCAACATAGCGTTGTTATGACCCTGCCTAATGAAGAAGGGCAGAGAAAATGTTTAACTCCTGGCCTAAAGGTGATTTTGCACAGGGACCATGAAATCAACTTTCATGATGTAAAAACACATTTTTGGGCAGGAGTTGAAAAATGACAGTTGTCACATTCATGAGGTGCTGTAAAGAAATGTCTATGTTGTAAATTTGGGGTAAAAATATTGACAATTACTAAAGTTATGAGCCTGTGATCACAAAACTCAATGTAGGCTCATAACTTTATTGTTTTGTAATATTTTTACACTAAATTTTCAGCATAGCCTTCTTATAGCCCCGCCTCATAAACAAGGCAGAGAAATTTTTCAACTCCTGCCCAAAAGATGATTTTATGACGGGGCCATGAAATCACCTTTCAGGATATAAAAAAGGTTCCATGTCATGTCGGCGAATGCTAAAAGGCGAATTTGCCCCCCCCCCACCCTTCATTCTATAGATACCAACCCTGAGGTCATAGCACCTTGGGAAGGGGGAATACGAAAGTCACCATCTTCCCAGTTACTTTTGCCTTTTAGCATTTACTGAATTGATGCGCTACCATAAAAAAACATTTTGGCCAGGATTTGAAAAATTACAGCTGTCACATTCATGAGGTGCAGTAAAGATACAGTTATGTTGTAAATTTGGGGTAAAAATATTTAAAAGTTACGAGCCTACATTTGCAAAATTCAACATATGTGCATTACTTTATTGTTTTTTAAATATTTTTATACCAAATTTTCAACATAGCCTTCATATGACCCTACTTCATGAACAAGGGCAGAGAAAATTTTCAACTACTGCCCGAAAGGTGATTTCATGCAGGAGTCATGAAATCACTTTCGGGATGTAAAAAAAGCATTTTGGCCAGGTTTTGAAAAATGATAGCTGTCACATTCATGAGGTGCTGTAAACAAATGGCTATGTTGTAATTTTGGCACAAAAATACTGAAAATTACTAATATTACAAGCCTATGTTCATAAAAGTCAATCTAGGCTCATAATTTCGTTGTTTTTTAATTGTTTTACACCACATTTTCAACATAGCCTTCGTATGAACCCACCTCATGAACAAAAGCAGAGAAAATGTTCAACTGCTGCTCAAAAGGTGATTTTGTGCAGGGACCATGAAATCGCCTTTCAGGATGTAAAAATAAAAACACTCTTGAGGTGCTGTAAAGATATGGCTATGTTGTTAATTTGGAGAAAAAGATTGAAAATTATCAAAGTTATGAGCCTGTGTTCTCAAAATTCAATGTTGGCTCATAACTGTTGTTTTTTAATATTTTTATACCAAATTTTCAACATAGCCTTCTTACGGCTCCACCTCATGAACAAGGACAGAGAAAATTTTCAATTTTCGCTTGAAAGGTGATTTTGCACAGGAACCATGACATCACCTTTCAGAACAGATCTACCTAATGGCAGAGCCATTGTTCATGAGGTGGGGTTCCAAAGAAGGCATGTTGAGACTCTGGGGCAAATATATGCAAAATGTTCAAAAGCCCATTGAAATACATTGAACTGCATACCTGTTTCCTCAGTTCACAGTCCAGCTTTGAAGAGCAAAGATGTGTCTGTGGTCCAGAGAGGATTACAGCATTGGACCCCTGATCAGTAAGTAAGGACTTGTGGATGGGGGTGGTAGTGGGTGCTGAGTGGGAGGGTCGGGTGAGAGGAGTCTAATGGCCACAAAGACATCAATGGATGGTTTTCTTTTTAAAGGTGTAAAAGAAATATAAAGATCAAGGATTCCTGCACAGGAGGACTGGGCAGCCCCCAGTGTCACCACTACATTTCTTGAGGGGGAGTGGGTTGGTGGGTGCTGAGAGGGAGGGTCGGGTGAGGTGAGTGATTAAAATACAAATTAAAAAAATAACAGCACATGCATGGTAGTGGATTGGGGGCACCCAAAAAAATGGATTGCTGATCATGACACTGGGGAATTAGGCACCCCCAGGATCACTGTTATGTTTTTGGGGTGGAGGTGCTAAGTAGGAGGTTCAGGTTGGGGAACGCGTCTAATAAAAAAAAAAAAAAAATTGTCAAAATAGTGCAGTGTGACTGGTAATGTGGACAATGAGCAGAGTGCTCTACAGATTCAGAGGCAACTGTGGTGCAACTCCAACATGTTCAGTCACAAGGAATGGAAGCAATGTTAATTCTTTTTTCTGATAGCAAAAGGACTGCAGGACTCCACCCACTGCAGCTTTAAAAAGGTGCAGTGTTTATAAATCAAAGTCTGCTGCAAAGACCACAGCCAAAAAGGAAGCAGAAGGGAGCCAATTGGGCTCCAGCTATAGTGGCCAATCCGGCTACTGGAAGAAAATCCAAGGGGATAGCTTGTCAGGAGGCTGGGCTACAAAAGCTGAAGCTGGCCACTTGGGGAAGAGCTGAGGGGTTCCCCAGTCGGGTGGACCGGGTAATCAGAGGGCCAGCAGCATGTTGCAGGTCACCAGTTGGATGCACCCAGAGAACAGAGGAGCTGTAGATGAGGATCAGCAGAGCGGGAAAAGTTTTCTCCCCCCATCTGCCCCACATTGCCTCCAATTTTATAAGGAGCTGGTTCACTCCCACCAAGGATTATGGACAATCAGGGGAACCTGAAGGTGGGGTCATTAAATGGAGCAACGGATCTGGAGCAGTAGGAACATGAAAATGAGAAATGAAAACCTGGGAGCAGACTGAGTAAACAGGGACCAGAGCCAGTGGGAAGGTCAAGGCGACGATGATCAGCAGCTGGTCAGGGCCACATTAGCTGTAAGGTACTGTTGACTTTGGGGCTTTGGGCAGGGTCACACCTACAAAAAGTGCCATCAAGGATGGGCTTAATCTGTTGATCAGAGGCTGGTCAGGGACACACCAGCTAAAAAGGTACTATTGACTTTGGGGCTCTGGTCAGGGGTACACCAGCAAAGGTTCTGCTAACATGGGGGCTTAATCTGTTGGGTAGGAGGAGTGGGATTAAAAGACCCCAACAAGCCATGTAAGATATACTTGTACCATGGGGAGACTGTGTGAAGCAAGGGGGTGCCTGAAGGGCTTGAGTGTATAATACTTAATCTCTGCATTATCTGTTTGGGGTGTTAACCCAACTCTGGGGCTTTATTTCAGCCGTAAAACAGTTATGATTTCACTCGGGTGACTTAGGTGATGTAAAAGGGAGGCAGTATAGTGCAGTGGTTTAAGGCTCTGAGTTGCAAATCTGGAGACCTGGGTTTGACTCCCACAGCCCCCACTTGCATACTGTGTGACCCTGAGCAAGTCACTTAACTTCCCTGAGCTCCCAGGTTGCACCTGTAAACAAGCTTTCAGCTTAGTGTGTCTCACCTGGTTAAACAATTGGAAAATAAAAAAGGGACCCATACACTGTCAGTATACGTGGACTGCGAGTTGTAGGATCTGTGCTGTATAACCTAGTGCCTGGAAACCAGGACTGGTTTAAGTTGGGTCAGGAAGTGAAGTTGTTTATGGACTGTAACAAGTTGGATGTCTGGTGGAGCAAGTATCTGTAAGCATTGTTTGGGACTGGGGGGTTCAGGTGTAGATTGAGGGCATAGGAAAGATACTGTTGAAACATGGGGAGGGTTGGTGCATGCAGAACTGGTAATACTGTGATACCCTAGTCGAGGGGCCAAGTGGTGCTGACATGGGGAGAATTGAGGAATGCAATGGGTGTGGGACAGCAGTATGGATGAATGTACTGTGGAGATTTGGAGGATGTCCAATATGTCACATGCTGGAAGAAAAGGTGAGGAGGATTAGGAGGGAACTCAAGGGGGTAAGTGAAAGGAGGATAGAGTCGGAGACAGGGGAATGGAAACATGGAAGTAACACATGGACATGGCATGGGGAGGGACAATAGGTCAAGGGAAGGGGGAGAGGTATGGTGGGCATCAATAGGGACAGGCAGTCCTGCAATGAAGGATGGACTAAGGTCGGGTCTACCAGGAGGAGAGGGACGCAGGACAGGAAAGCAGAGAGTTTGCAAGCCAAAAAGAAAGGGGGGGGCAGGTTTGATGCGCTGTTGACACTGGATGGGGAGGAGTAGGAGAGGGAGGAAGAGATGCAGGGGTGGCAGGTGAGGGTACAAGGGGAGAATGTGCAGTGGTAAGCCAAAGGGCTAAAGAGGTGGGGAAGAGCCATGAGGGAGAGAGGAGCAGGCGCAGGGCGAGGCAGGGGGATGGGAGGGTCAGCAAGCAGGAGGGGAAGGGGATGGATGGGGCAACTGGAAGCAACAGCAGAGCTCCTCAGAGGAGAGAATCCAAGAATGGGTACGGGGAAGGGGAGGCTTAAGTGGGCAAGGAAGAAGGTGTGTGCTAGTGGGGGGTCTCCACTTAAGGGATCAGATGGGGTAGTAGAGTGGAACGACAACCCCATATGGGGTGTGGAAGCCTACACCGAGACCATGCGGACAGTGAGGACAAACAACTCTAGGGCATGTGAGGAGGGGAGGGGAGACCCTGCACATAGTGGTGCACATAGGGACTAATGACCTGGGGGGGAACTATGGAGGTGATGAAGGAAAGGTTCAGAGGTGGGAAAAGCTGTGCAAAGAGGTAGGAAGACAGTTGCCTTCTGAGGTGCTCCAGGCACCCTGTGAGCACAAAATGAGGAAGGAGAGGATTAAGGGAATCAATGTTTGTCTGGAGGAGTGGTAGATCAAAGGGTACAGGTGTGGGGGATGAGGACAGACCTGGGACAATAATGAACTATATGCGGGGGATAGGCTGCACCTAAGTGGGGAGGGACGGGGGTATTAAAGCAGAAGCTGCAGGGGTATAGAGCAATAAAGGTGAGTTTAAACTAGATGGGTGGGTGGCGGGGGGTTAGAAGGTAGGCAAGGCACCCAGGGACCATATGAGCCTACCCCAGTACCTAGATTGAAAACAGAAGGGTGCAGGAAAGGGATCTGAAAAGGAGGGAAGGGTGATGGGGTGGAGGGTGGTCTCTGTGAATGCGAGAAGCATAGGCAACAAGGCGGCAGAGCTGCAGGTGCTCTTGGCTGTAGGGAGGGTGAACATCGCAGCCATCACAGAGGCATGGACCACAGGGCACCGGGACTGGGATCTCACAATCCCAGGGTTCAGACTGTACAGAAAGGACCATGGGAAGGGGAGGGGGTGGCTGCCTATGTGAGGAAGGGGATCAAATGTGCAAGGGACGAAAGAGAAGAGATGGGAACGGAGGCAATGTGGATACAGCTCCTGGACTCCAGGGGAAGGAAGCTTAGGTTTGGGTTGGTGTATAGGTCACCATCCCAGACAGTGAAAAGGGACAAGGAACTGGCTAACCAAATCAGTAGGGTATGTGGGAGGGGAAAGGTGGTCATAGTGGGGGATTTAAACCTGCCGGGGGTGGACTGGACCATGCCCGTCACTTCCAGCGCTAGGGAAAGGGTCCTCCTGGAGGCATTCTGGGAGGGTCCTGATATAGCTGGTTGCTAAACCCACTAGACTAGGGAACACGCTGGACCTGGTACTATTTAACAGAGAGGCAGTAAGAGACATAAGGGTGGAGGATTAGCTGACAGCAGTCACCAAACGGTATGGTTTAACACCAAAATAAGCAGGGAGCTGGAGGGATCAGCAACAAAGATGGTAAATTTCAGGAAGGCTCACTTTGAGAGAATGAGGGAATTGCTGAAGGGGGGACTCAGAGGAATAAAGCAGGGAATGGAGACAGTGCAGAAATGGGATATAATAAAGCAAGGAATCATACAGGAGACAAAAACGTGCACCAGGCTACAGAGTAAGAAGAGTAAGGTAAAGAGACCATGCTGGCTGAACAGTGAGGTGATAGAGGGGGTGAGGGCAAAAAGAGCGGCTTACCTGAAGTTTAGAAGGACGGGAAAGGAGGACAGGGAGGAGTACACCAAATGGTCTAAGGAGGTGACCAAGAGGGTAAGGGGTGCAAAAGCCAAAAGGGAACTCAGATTATTGCAGAGAATAAAAGGAGGGGAGAAAGACTTTTTAGATACGTCAGGGAGAAAAGGAAGTGCAGGGACAGTGAGGATAAAAAGGGTGAGGAGTGGGTGCAAAAGAGGAAGGAACAAGGGAAGCACTGAATGAGTACTTCTGCTCGAGTGTTCTAGGGCGGAGGGGTCATTACCACCCTGTGGTTGGGAAGGAGGTGGAATGGGGGGTGTGAGGTAATGGATGGTAGGATAGAGGGTAGCAGAGCTTTGGAGGGGCTGAGGGCGCTGAAGGTGAATAAAGCACCAGGGCCAGATGGTATCCACCCCAAGGTGCTGCGGGAGATGGCAGAGGTTCTAGCATAACCACTGGTGGACCTGTTCAGCACCTCCCTAGAAATGGGGGAGGTGCCTCAGGACTGGAGAATGGCCCATGTGGTACCATTACATAAAAGCGGTCCAAGGCATGAGCCAGGGAACCATAGGCCAGTCAGTCTGATGTCCATAGTGGGAAAGCTCATGGAGACGATACTAAAAGAAAGGCTGGTGGTATTTCTGGAGGGCAATGACCTGCAGGATGGGAGGCAGCATGGGTTCATTTCAGGGAGATCCTGCCAAAGCAATCTTATACAGTACTATGACTGGGTGACGAGGGAGCTGGATGGGGGCCATGCTGTGGATGTGCTGTACCTGGATTTCAGCAAGGCCTTCTATTCAGTGCCCCAGGGGTGACTAGGGGTGACGTTGTCCAGGGTGGGAGTGGGGACAAGGATGGCATGTTTGATCTCAAACTGGCTATGGGGTAGGCTACAAAGGGTGGTGGGGGGGGAGTCTCGGAGCCTAGATCTGTGATGAACAGGGTGCCGCAGGGCTCAGTGCTGGGTCTGGCACTGTTCGGGCTATTCATCTCAGACATTGCACAGGGTGTGGTGAGCAAGATTAGCCTGTTCGCCGACGACACCAAAATGGGTGCAGTAGCAGACGATGAAGAGGGATGGATTCAACTACAGAGCAGAGGGACTTGACCAAGCTGGAGGAATGGTCAGGGAAGTGGCAGCTGGGGTTCAATGCAAAAAATTGCAAGGTGTTGCATTTTGGGGCTAGGAACCCAAGAAGAGAATACTGGCTAGGGGGTATCAAGCTAGGGAGCACAGAGGAGGAAAAAGACCTGGGGGATATTGATAACAGTGAGCATGAACAATGCTGCCCAATGCAGGAGTGTGGCGGCAAAAGCAAACAAGATGCTAGGGTGCATAGCACTGGGATTCACATCCAGGCACAGGAAGGTGATCTTGCCCCTTTACAGGGCGCTGGTCAGGCTGCACTTGGAGTACTGTGTGCAGTTCTGGAGGCCATACCTGCCATCAAGCTGCTGGAAGGAGTGCAACGGAGGGCAATGAGGATGATTCAGGGGATGGAAGGAATGGACTATGAGATGAGGCTAAAGGAACTGAATATGTATGCACTGGAAGAGAGGCAGGAGAGGGGGAACGTGATCGAGATCTTCAAGTACCTGAAGGGTATCAACAAGGAGGGGTAGAGGGAGTGTTGAAACTAAGGAGTGGGAGGGAAACTAGGGGGCACAGGCTAAGAATAGAGGGAGGGAGATTCAGGAGGGAGATGAGGATGCATTACTTCACAGACAGAGTAGTTGCAAGGTAGAGCACACTACCAGAAAGGGTGATATCAAGCAAAAATGTGGTTGGCTTTAAGAATGCTTGGGATAGGATACGAAAGGTGAGTAAGGGTGGGCAAGGAGGACAACAATGGGAGGTCAAGGGGGATGGGGGAGGAACAGCTGACTGCTAGGGAGCTAGCTGCACAATCGAGCAGACTTTGATAGATCTGTAGGTCTGTTCTGCTGGCACCTTCATATGTTCGTATGTTTTTATGCTCCTGCAGACACAGTCAAAAAAGACCACCAAGTTGACAGAGACAATAAAGAGCATTACACTCATACTTTGCCCACACAGTCCCTCTCTCGAACTGTGAACACTAAAGCAAGGACTTTCTTCCTCTGACTCCTGCCCAGTCAGTCCCCCTCAACACCACGCCTCACTAACATCATCTTGTATCTTGCACCATGCTCTGCACATATTGTATCATGTATATTATTTCACTTTCCATATTTTATTTTTTTCTGTGTTATTGCTTGGTAAATATATGAATCCTGTATTCTTGTTATTCTTGAACACTGCTGTGATGACCTCCTATGTATTATTCTCCTAGGTTGTGCCTGAAAATAGGCAAATGTTTTGTCTAGCGCACCTCCTTGGTAAATAAACATGAAATTAAACTCTCCCATTCATCTAATCCAACCTAAGCAAACCACCACCACATTCAAACTGAGTACCCACAGACTGGAGTGTGCATCACAGACAAACTGTGGCCGCATTCAGATTGAACTTCCTCAGATGGAAGTCATCAGAGCCTGACTGCCACCACATTTGAAAATGTTGAAGAGCAATGCAACATCCAGTGCCAGTAACAAGAGTTCTGCAGGGCTTAAGCACTCGACTGCCACCATATTTGTAAACGTTAAAGAGCAGTGCAAAATCCAATCCCAGTAACAAGGGTTCTATGGTGCTTAGCTTAATCTGGTTCAAAGTCAGTTGGCATTCATCTGTATCCCCCTCCCCAGGGTCGTGCCTGAAAATAGGCAGAATTTGTCTAGTGCACTTACCCGGTCAACAAAAACTAACTAACTTAAACGCACTGAAGGCAAATAAGTCTATGGCCCAGACAGTTTGCTCCCATGTGCTAAAGAGAGGATGAGGTATGTTGTAGCGGAGACTTTAACTGACCTCTTCAACAGCTCACTGGAAACAAGGACAGTACCCTGAGACTTGAGGACAGCATATATATTTCCCCTGTACAACAGCATTGAGCAGACATATTGTACCTTGTCTTCAGTAAAGCCTTCAGCTCCATCCCACATGGATGATTGATAAATAAGATGCATAACCTGGGTTGGGGGGACAAGTTCACAAGATGCGTGACAAACTCTCTGAGTGGCAGAACTTAGAGAGTGTTAATGAAAGGGGAATTCTCTGAGAATATTGTGCTTACTAGTAGTGTGTCATGTGCACATACAGTTCAGTAATAGTAACCAACACCCTATCATGTCTTATTGCTTACATAAATCTTTTTACATTAAGATATGATCCCCCTAGACCCCAGCCAATAAATGAGAACAGAAACCTGTTGTGGGTGCCCAGATTGGCAAACAAACTTTATTACATAATTAATTTCTTACAATCATCTTGTCATCATCATCATCATCATTTCCATTAAAATCATTTTATTTACAAACTTCCCACCTTTTCATACACATATTTTACCATCCCTTTTTCCAATATATATATATATTCATCATTGCATTATAAATCATTTTTCTTTAATTCTTTTCCATTAATCAACATTCCTCATTTTCTTCTTTTTCCATTTCTTCCCCAGACTGCTCTCCTCCTTATCCTTTCTTCTCCAGGCACTAGTGTACACTAGTGCCCTTCATTTTTTTGTATTTTGCGGCCATCTGTATCCACCTGTCCCTTTCCCCTTTCCTCCCCCTCCCCCCCATCATTTTCTTGCCTTCCTCTAGCCTGCCTTCAGCTCATGAAGGATGGCAGGTCTTCCCACTTATCTATTGGGGTCCCTCCTTTCTCCACCCAACGATACAGTCCTCTATCCCAAATTTAAACATGTCATTCCCCATCCCTGACAGATGAACCCCATCACCTCTGTAAAATTCATCATCCTCTTCAATTCCCCCTCCTAATAGCCCTCCCCCCCATACCTAAGAATAATGCCCCTACTCTTTGAGTCATTCTCCTCCTGGTTTTATCAATAGCCCTGTGGCTGTAGGCATACCTCCAAACCCTTCTGGGCACCATGTCTGACCATAGCAAGGTGATCCCAGGCCACCATTGTTTAATTTTTGTAGTACCATGTTTAATTTTGTAAAAAATGTCCATCCATGGCCTGGACCCAAAGTAATTTCCTCCCAGGTGGATGATTAACATATCCAGCTCTGGCTGTGTCTCCCTCATCTTCCATAGCATTGGTAGCTGTGCCCATTCCATGCCTCTAATGCCTCTCTATCTTAGTTTACACTGCCTGAGATCTTGGTACAGTTGCCGATCCCTCAGTCTCCTTGTTGCTGTCCTCTCTCCCGAGAATATGAATGAGTGGCTGCAAATTCAGATCTCTAAGCTCCTCTTTGTCCCTGTTGACAACAAAATGATCATGAGAATGAGTCTGGTTCCTACCTTCCCCCCACCCCAATTATTCTCCCAGCTTCTCTCTTTTTTTTTTTTATAATTACACCTATAAAAGAGAAATAGAAACGTTGTTAAAACATCAATCATGTAAAGGTCTCACATATCTTTTATAACAGTTCGAGGTCCAGCGGCAGAGTGTCTTCAAATTCTCCTGCAATCCCTCTTTGGCTGAGGCTATGGAGGCTGCTCCAATATGAAAAGTGTGAGAAGAAAATCTTTTGGGATCTTCCCCCAGAAATTCAATGCCCTTTTTTTAGTACTGTGACCACTTGCTTGCCTGTCACCGCTTTTCCATCCCCATGTTTAAACAGAAAACTAGTTCTCTTCCCCTGCACTGTAATGTATGCCCACAGTGCTTAAATTGGGAAAACATTTACATTCTGATGTTGTTTCGGTATCATCTTGGCCCCCTGCCTCGTCTGATCTGTCTTTGATGTTCTTATCAGAAGCTCAGTCTCTCCCTTGCCCCTGGTCACATCCTCCCAATGTAAGCCCCTTAAATTGTCTCTCTTGCTGTACCCAACTACCTTGCTTACTCGAAAGCCCCATGTCACATCACTGTATATATTGTGGCAAATAATATGGCTTTGTCCTTTGATCTGCAGACTCAAGGCATTGTTTTTACCAAGCCCTCTAGTATTGGTTCGGAAATCAGCCTTCTGGTATCCCCTGTCCTCCCTTTTAACCTTAGCCATCCCTGTATCATCCTTCTTACCAACATGCTTTTTGTGGGATCCCCCCATCCTTTAATGTTATAAATTAAGCTAATGGCAGACAGATGCACCCTCATTGTTGCATAGGCTATCCTTTTCTGCTACCCATGTACTACAAATTTTCCTACTTGATCTTCCGTTACTATCCCACTTACCTCCATCTTTTGTCCCTCTCTGAAGGCCTGAAAAACTCACCAAGACCCTTAGTATGCCTTTAAGGTCCTAGGTGACCAGGAGTTATGGAACAGCAACTCGGTTCCTTCCAGCCAATTTCCCAAATGAATGCTGTAACTGGTGTCCTCTGCATATCTGCCCTCGGAGCATTGTCCCAGAATTTGTCCAGCTGCAGACTGGAGAGGCTCTCAGCTTTGTCATTCTGTGCCCCCTCTATGTGCCTAGCCCTAAATGACATGTTCAACCTAAGGCCCTGTAACACCACCTGTCGTAACACTCTAATGACTGTTTCTGACATGGCTTCCCTTTTGCTCAGGTCCTCTACTATTGCCCTATTATCACACCAGAAAGTGGATTTCTGGTTCCTTAATTCCTCTCCCCACAGCAGTGCGCTGACCCATATGGGTAGAATCTCCGGCAGGGTGATGTCTTTAGTCAAACCTGCTGCCTTCTATTCTTCTGGCCATGCCTCCAAACACCATTTCCTCCTAAAGTAAGCTCCCATACATAAACTCCCAGCCGCATCCATGTACGACTCTAGATCTGTGTTAAACACCCAGTCATCCTACCAGAAGATTTTCCCGTTAAAGTCTTTCAAAAAATTCTCCCATATCTCTAAATCAGCCGTGGTACCCTTAGATATATACACCCAATGATGTGGCTTCATAGCCCCTTTTGTCCCCCTGGCAAGTCACTGTATGAATGCCCACCCGGGTCCTATCATCCTACAGGTGAAATTTAAATGCCCTGTAAGTTGTTGTACTTGTCATAGCTGGACCCACCTTCTTCTTCTGGTGGCTTGCAGTAGTTGTCTCAGCCTCTCTACTTTTTTGCTTGGCAAACACAAACGCTCTGCTTCTGCATCTGTTTCTATGCCCAGGAATTCTATGCTCTGGCTAGGCCCTTCTGTCTCGTCAGGGGCTAGTGGGACCCCCAATTCCTGGCAAAGTTCTTGAAAACATGACAACATGGGCTCAGTCTCTGCCTTCCCCCTACCTATCAATAAGAAATTGTCTAGATAGTGAATTACCATTTTATACCCATATCTGTGCCGAAAAACCTATTGGAGCCAACTGCTAAATAACTCAAATGTTGCACAGGCAATGGAACAACCCATGGGCATGGCCTTGTCAAAGTAATAATCATTCCCTGCCTTAAAACCCAGTAAGTCCCAGTCATCGGGGGTGGACCGGTAGCAGCCTGAATGCCGCTTCTATATCTGTCTTTGCCAACCATGCCTCACGAGTTGCCCTGATAAGCTGCACTGCCTCTTCCAAGGTGGCGTACGTAACCTTACTGTCTTCTTCCGTGATGTAGTCATTGACCGATTCGCCTTTGGGGAAGGACAAATGGTGTACCACCCAGAATTCTCCTGGTAGTTTCTTCGGGACCAGTCCCAATGGGGACACTCTAAGGTTCTTCAAAGAGGCCTCCTTGAATGGTCCTTCCACCCTCCCCACCGTTCTCTTTTTTAATTTTTTGCTCCAATAGCTCCTCTTTCCCTTTCACAGATCTCAAATTCTTTGCTGTCCGACTTATCTGAGGCCCTTTGAAATGCAATTTAAATCCCTCCCTGAAACCTTCTGCTGTTTTGCTAGCTACTACCCTGTCAGGGTATCCCTTTACCCATTGATCCAAAACATCCAATTTAATGGAGGTTACCGCCATATGATAGGTCTTGATGACTGTGTTGTTGCTACTGTCTGGGTGTGTTCTACTGATTGTAACCCCACCCTCCCCTGTACCCTCTCCCCCTGTGCCCTCTACTCCAATGTTGACCCCGAAATCCTACCTGTCCCCCACAAAAGGACTGGTTGTTCTGAGTGCTGGCAGCTCCCCCATTACTAGTACTGAACCAGTTCATCCTGCATTTTGACACTGGGTGTTTGCCCCTGCATTTTGAACAGGCATGCTTAATGCACTGCTGCTTTTCCACGTCTGTGACCAGAGGCTGTATAGTCCTCTTGGTTTTCCCAGGCTGTTGCTTTTTCTTTTTATTATTATCATTATATTATTTTTTTTCAAAACAACTTAGTTGTCTTGCATTCCCTCACACTTGAAACCCCTTCCCCGTTTGTGCATTTATTTTTTTTTAATTAAAAAAAAATTAAACCCCGCAGTTAATCATCTCTTCCATTGTTGCACTACTTCTCTATCTTAATGCAGATTAACATGGCATGCCTGTTCTATTCTGCTAGCACTCCTTTGCTATCCCCATATAAGACAAATACCCGCCTTGCTCGATATCCTATAGGTGCAAAACCTTTTTATTATTTTTATTATAATTTTTTTTTTTTTTTTTAAATTGTGGTCGCCTGCCCACAGCCTAAAATGGAAGCTGTCCTCTGTCCTGCGTCTTGCCTGAAATGGCTGCTGACATCTGTTTTAAAATGGCATCCGATCCATGTGCAGCCTGCGTAACAAAAGTACAACCTTTATTAAAATGACCCCAAACTTTAACTTTCTTTTCCTTTTCTATATCCTTTTGCTTCTGGATTCGCGCCCTCCCCCCAGCATAATGTCCCAAAGCCGGCTTCAGAGTTATGATATAAGCCTCTCGCACAATCTTTCTCATTTATTCTATCATTTTTTTTTTTTAATAAAACCGTTCCTTATTCCCAACAGCTCTGCACTTTCACCTAGCATTAATAAAAACAACCCTGCCCATATCCATAGACTGGATGGGCCTTGCAGTCCTTATCTGCCGTCAACTTCTATGTTTCTATGTTTCTATATCTGCGCCAAACTTCCTTGTGGCACAAAGGTGAGCAAACTATCGCAATGCCATGTGGCCTGGCCTGAGCCACATGGCATCTTATTCCAGCCCTCATCCTCGGCTCTGTCTCCTGGACCAACACAAAACCCCATCCCTTCTCTTATTATTGCTGAAAATCTGTGGCCAGCAAGAAACAAAGCCCTTGTCACCTTCTGTGGCACTTTCTGCTACTCAGCCGAGCTGTGCAGGACCTCTTGGTATGCCACATGGCCCATCCTTGGCTGTATGGCATCCCATCCTAGGCCCAAGGCTTCATTGTATCCTGGGCCACATCCCCTGGTTTTTATTTATTTTTTGTTTTTAAATTGCTACCCCAGCTCCTTGGTCACCCTAGAGGGTGAGGAGCTGCCAGCTGCCTCCAGACATCATTGTCCCGGACCAACCTCCAGAGCACTCATAATCATGCCATTATTTAAATGTTGCTCCACGGGTCACACAGAGCATCTTCTGGATACAACCTGGCCTCCTGCGACTGCGGCATGTTGCAGCTTCTGCAGACCAACCTCCCACTCTGCAAAAAAGCTACAACGCTGTTTCCATGCCGAGTTATAGGTTCCAAGTGGGCAGCGTACTGCAACACAGAGACTTTCCCACATATATCAGCCTGCCCTAGGTAAACTCCAAAATGCTTAGCTAGCTATAGTACCACAAACAAGGACACAAAGCAAATTGCAATTAACAGAATCGGGATAAAAGGAAGTCTCATTCTAGAGCCCATTAGCACTTGGCGCCAAAATATATAATCATATATTACAAACCACAGAAAATGGAGAACAAACAAAAGTCAGTTTAGCGTTCCTGCCCAACATTATCAAGCTCTTTTCAACCATGCCCCCTGCCATGGCAAAGAAAATAAATACCTTATCCTACTGCTTCCTTAAGAAATGCTCACCAGGCTAGAATGCTCCACAAAATGCTGGTTAATTTTAAAGTTATGTTGTGCAGTACTTAACAAGAACAAACTAAAAAGGTTTACAAAATCTATTCTATAAAATTACAAACCACTAGAAAGAAAAAATATATATATATATATATATATATATATATATATATCAAAAAAGTGTGTCAATCGGACATACTGAAAAAGAGTGTATATAACTCTAAAAGCATCAAAAGTGAGGTCAGGGAACCAGTGTAGCTGCTTTTTAAACCCCTTTAATCCCTTCCCCTTCCAGCCCACCATTGGCCCAATCATCTTTGTTCTCACCCCCGTGTCCCTGCCCTTTTGTGACCTCACATATGAGGTCAGTCTGCACTGTCTTCCCATTTTCCTATCTTTATACTTACACCCTCTCCCCACCCCCCTGCTGTTGCTGCCACTGGACCAACCCCCATTGGCCAAGGCCCAGTGGACAACAGGGATTGATCCTTTAATCTGGCAAACCTCATTATAGATTTTGTAGAAATATGTGATTTCTTAATTATCTGTGACCTTTTGTGATAATTAAAGAGGAACAGTCAGCACAAAGTTCCCCATGCCCAAGTGTGTGGTTGGTACCAATCCAACTGAAGTTAGAGCTGTGCTGCAGCAGAGGGAAATTCAAGAGCCTGTAGTTCATGTTTCAGCTTTTATAAACTATGATCAGATGATTGCCCATCCTGCTGTTCTCCTGGAGCTAAATATGTCCTCTGTGACAGTACTTATCCCTGAAAGGACAGCAGAACCAGCAAAAAAAAAAAGATCAGAGTTTATAAAAACTTTAACATGTACATCAGGCTGTTGAATTTCCCATTGCTGCTGCCCAGCTCTGACATCAGCTGCAGGAGACTCTGGGATTTCTGGTTATAGCAAGTGTCAGCTTGGGAGACAACAAAATCAGCCACATACAATCTACAATACTGCAGTAAACATTAAGTAAAGAAACGTCAGTGTGGATTCACAAAACTCTTGAAAATCCAGCAGCTGGGGAAAAAACTCGGCACAAGTGGGTTGTCACTTGTGGAACCACAATGTCTCCCTCAGCTATGGTATACCCAAAAGTTGAGCCAGTTTATGACTGGCTCCACAATTTACATCAGCTTGTGGGTGGTGTTGCTGTGGAAATCCCCACAGCTACAGAAAAATGTTACGGCCAGTAGGACCAGCCATAACATCTTCCACAGCTGCTGCAGATGTGAAAATCAATCTCTGCAGCTGCAGAGATTTCAGTCCACAACTGGAATTGTAGTGTAGGACTTAGTCCCAAAAACGTTTGTAAATATAGATCACATTTTTTTGTGCACAAACTGCAAATTGGGACCAGCCTCACACTTGGGTGTGGGGTTCTTAGTGTTGATTGTTGTCCATTAAGAAGGTAATTATTCCTACCTAACTAGATTTTACTTAAGTAGAAATCTGAAGCTTATTAGTGGTTTTAAAAATTGAAAAATTAAATGAATGTACCACTACTACAATACTTGTCAATTGATGAACTTGTATAAACATGTAAAACTTATAAAATGCATAGTTTGTTACTGATTTTTTTTTTAAGAAAGAAAGATATCTACAGTTTCTTAGTGCAATACACTGGGCTCCTAAGTCATTGGGATTTTCTGACATCACAATACCAGACTTGTAGTAAATTCTTTTTACTAGCAGTTTTAAAAGTAAAGAAGAAAACTCTTGTTTCACTGCATAAACACATATTTTATTATAAAATTAGAAAGTAAGTGCAAACACATTAAAACACAGTAAAAAGTTGTCTGTTAGTAATAGATGAACACATGGTGTGGATTTTCAAAGGTGTCCAAAATTGATGCTGCTGTGCCACAATGTGTAAAATTGCATCATGAAGATGCAGCAATGTACTTGCTCCATATTTTCATACTTGCATCATGTATGACTTGATATGGAGAAAGTAGAAACACGTATCAGAGTTTCATCATAACTCTATGACATTGACTTATAGTGATTAAAAGAATGAAATTCCATTATCAAGACTTCAAATTCCAGGAATTGCATCGGTGATTGTTAGTCTAATTCATGGATTTTACAGGGATTCTACTGTCATTCTTTTAGTATGTAAATAAATAATTCAAATAAAAGAAGGTTTTAATATACAGAACATTAAATGAGGCAAATGGAAAATAGTACAGGAAGCAATTATAAGAAAAATACAAGTTCTGTAGATTTACTGATCTGATATAAAATGCAAAATCCATAACATTTTTAGTTTTTACTGGTGTCCATCCAGTCCAAATTCTGGACTTTCACAAGGTTTTCTGGGGGGAAAAAAGGAAAACCAGTGGCTAATAGATTATGCAAATTTGAGACACAGGCTCATATTGTCCAAACTGCCCTGGGAGTCTCTCTATCCATATTACCTTATGATGTAACTATCAATGCCTTGCCCTGCATCTCTCTTGTGTGCCCAGTCATTGTAATCTTTTCAGTTTGCAGGGCCTACTTTGCTGCTTTTATACCTGCTACATGAGTTAGACTACCATTTAAGTCATCTAGCATTTGCATCCTAATTGCAATGCAGTAGTTAATGCAAGCATTGAAAATGTGTGTAATTTTTCTGACACAAATGTGGAATAAGTCATTTTCTTGATACAAATGTAACACAATGGTGATGCAAGCACAGAAACAGCAGACACTGATGCAACCATTTTTGTATGCAGCTGCTATTTTCTATACAGTATTGACTTAAATTTCAGTTGTGTTTTGTGTAACTCTTTGAAAATCCAGGCCATGCTGTTTAATTTGATAAAGTTGGGGATAGTAAACAGTAAGGATTGATGGAAACATACAAGGCAGGTGCAAAGCAATGGATTTCAGAAATCCTTTGAATAAATGTATTTTCTATAAATATCAATAGGAAGCACAGGTTAATAATAATGTTTTTCAAAGACAAATATTTCCTGTACCTTATCATTAGAGGTTTGACTTGTTAGCCTTTTGATTGTCTCAAGTTTATTTTTTCTGATTTCAGGGCTATTTTCTGGGGGGGGGGGGGGTTGTTTGTTTGTTTGCTTATTTATGATCGTTTTGTCTTTTACACACAGGTTCTGTCATTAGGAGCAGATGTCCTTCCAGAATATAAACTTCAAACCCCTCGGATCAACAAGTTCACTATACTACACTACAGTCCATTTAAGGCAGTCTGGGATTGGTTAATTTTGTTACTAGTTATATACACTGCCATCTTTACTCCTTATTCTGCAGCCTTTTTACTCAATGACAGGGAGGAGCAGAAGAGACGTGCATGTGGATACTCCTGCAGTCCCCTGAATGTTGTAGACCTAATGGTGGATATAATGTTTATCATTGACATTCTAATCAACTTTAGAACAACATACGTGAATCAAAATGAGGAAGTGGTTAGTGACCCTGCAAAAATAGCAATTCACTACTTCAAAGGATGGTTCCTAATTGACATGGTTGCTGCAATACCATTTGACCTGCTGATCTTTGGATCTGGTTCAGATGAGGTAGGTCATACTGATTTTTTGTTTTATTTTATTTTTTGGCTGTCTGCATGCATTACAGTTTTAGCTCAAAGGTGATAGGAAACAGTTTTTATATTGCTAGATGCCCTGCTATTTTCCTTTTAGTGGCTGTCCAGTGTTCCAATATGTTTTGACCTTTATGTGTTAAATTAATCATCTAAGTCTTTCTCTTTATATGTACCCTGAATCCCGCTCTTCTCAGCAGTTGCTGCTGTTTCTTTCATACTGCCTGAACATTCTATGAAATTAATAGCACCATTCAATGCAATTCAGATGAATAGCATGGAATGGAATAACTGTCATACAGCGTCTTAGAAATATGAAAAGCTAGAGCAGTAGCTGCTGAGGAGAGTGAACTCCATGTAGATCTGATGGCACCCCAAAGCTAGATTTTTTTTATCAACAGTTAGTCAAAGCATATTAGAGTATATAACTGGCACCCCAAGGGAATATTATTTTTTTATCAAAAACTGGTCAAAGCATATCAGAATACATAACTGGCATGGAAAGGAAAATGGGAGGGCAGTTAACTATTCAAAAATAATTTCCTGTCACATTTTAAGTGATTTAAAGGGCATCGGCACATAGGGAGGGTGAGACTGAATATGACTATCAATCTATTGAGCCAATTTCCCTTTTATTCTAAAAACAGTAACCTGATGTACTGAATTTCAGTAACCTGAAGTAATGATATCCCCTACGAACTTTGCCAGTATGGATATAAAGAGTTGATATCACCAAAAACAGCAGATAGAAAATGCCATTGCTTTTTAAAACTAGACAGTTGTTACTTCAAATTTTTGAGGTAATTATTTTTATTTTTGCCCATTAGAAAACTTTCTATCTGATAGCATTAGGTGTGATGTGAAGAATAGCACTTTATCTGGAGGTTGAGATATCTAGCTCTACTCCCCTTTGCACCACACCAACATTGTATCCTTACTCCTGACATCACAAGTGACCAGTACTGCAGCAGGTAAGTAGCTCTTTTGGGGAGTTGTAATATTACAGTCAGTAATCTCACAATACTGATGAAATATGAAGGGAATAGAACTAGATACTGTATGTCAGCCTCCAGGTAGAGTACTGTTCCACACATGAAATCTAATTCTGTTAGGTAGAAAATCTAACCAGCAAGAGGGAAAAAGTACCTCAGAAATAAAAAATAGCAGTGGACTATTTTTAAAGAGCCATCAATGACTCGAGAAGAGCTCTAAAAACATAATATTTGGACACAAATCAGCTAATATTTCTCATTAGCTCTGTATTAATTATACAAATTATTTA
Source organism: Neoceratodus forsteri (assembly GCA_016271365.2). NCBI lineage: Eukaryota > Metazoa > Chordata > Ceratodontiformes > Ceratodontidae > Neoceratodus > Neoceratodus forsteri. The sequence continues at coordinate 836,493,549 of CM028132.1, forward strand.
TTACTGTGGTCATATGCATGGAAACAATAGTTGTTCCTTGAGGGTTCATCAGCTCATATTGCTTGTTCCCAATCTGATGTTATAATACTCCGCTTGTGATATCACAGTTATTCCCATGGCAGCAGACTGTGAAGTCACAACAGAGCATTATAATTTTCAAGTAGGGAATATGCTATAGAGTCAGAAGAACTCTAAAAGAAAAATATTTTTGTGTGTGGTTTCTTTAGTAATAATTAATAGGGAGGAGAAATCTATAGAAGATAGATGCAAACTTAATTTTTTTGAAACATTGAAGATGGAATTACAAACTTAATTTTGTTAAAATATTATGTTTTCCAAAGTTTTCCTAAAAGTATTAAATGCTCCTTAAAAGTTAATAATAATAATTTCAAGCAGTGTACTAGCTCTTTAAAGCAATGCACACTATCTGCATACAACATATCCTCTGGTCACCTGTTCCAAACTCCTATGATCAAACACATGTTTCCTAAAGCATTTTGGAAACTTTCTACCTTCAGTCATAGTAAATGGCTTCGTGTTCTGAACCTTCAAGCTCTAGTGAACAGGTTACATTTATTCAGAATTGTAATAGCTTTCAAGTCTTTGAACACCTAAGTTAAAATGACCCACTCTACTTTTCTCCATCATGAATAATCCTTGCTTTCAGCTGCTGGTAAATTTTCCAGTCCTCCGGTTAAATGTGTTGCCCTATTTTGGAACTCATCCAGCAGCTCCATATCCTTTTAAGGTAACAAGTAATGGTTATCACCTCATGTAGTCATGTGTATGTGCAGATTTTAATGATTAGGGTTACATTTAGTGTGTGAGATGGCTGTGTTGAGGTCTGAGTACTGAAACAGCAAATAGAATGTAGTAAAAGTTTAAACATTTCTAAGTCAGTGTACCGCCCACATACACACATTGGTTTGCATACCTATGATGCTTTGTGCTGGGTTTTAGGATTTTCACTGCATGTGTGTTTGCAGAAACCACACATGTTGGAAAGTATCTGCTTTTGTGTATCATTTATGCATCCTACATATCATTCTTTCTGATCCGTATTTAAATTACTTCACCTCTTTTCACACACGATGACAATGAAATGACTAAATATACTGCTAGAACATTCATGTAACTATATTGAATATTGTGGCACAACAGAAGAGGGGTAATGTACTTCTGAGGTGCCATCTTTTAGATGAGACAAAATGAGGTCCTGCCTATTTGTTCTGGTGGTTGTTCAGCAGGGTATAAAAGATCCCATGGCACTTATGGAAATGAGTACCTACAGCTGGTGCAGAAATCTGCAGCAGGTCTCCTCACTTATGGAGACTGTATGTTGCCTTTGTGAATTTCACTAATAAAAAGGAAAAGGTTCAGACACTTCCTAGTCAGCTTACCCCTGACACACACACACACACACACACACACACACACACACACAACACACACACACACACACACACACACATATGCACACATTTGCATACCTATGGTGCTTTTGAGGCTGTTGAGTATATGTGCGTGTTTACAGAAATCACACTAATTGGAAAGCATTTGTTCTTTTATTTTGTGTAGATTGGAATGATTATTGTAATGTTCATTATGTGAGTTAACACTATGGCTAGGTCTGAGCAGTGACATGTCAAACAAAATGCAGTACAGGTTGAAACATTCCCTTTTCAGCTTACTCTCTCCCAACCCCCCTCCACCACACACAGACACACACATGGATTTGCATACCCAAGATGCAAAATGCTAGACCCGAGGCCTTTGATTGTATGTGTGGTTACAGAGCCACTGAAATAGGAAAGTATGTGCCTTCTTATATCATTTATGTATCCTGCAGTACATATTGTTCTTTTTCTTTCTGATCAGTATTTCAATTACTCCACTTCTTTCCACTCACTTTGACTATGATAAGAGATTCAAAGTTTTCACTTTTATGCTCCCAGTGAGTTGACACAACAGCAGCTGCTCATTCTTATGTGATTCAGATTGCAGCAAAAGAGTTCAAATGTATATGTTCCCAGCTTACAGGCAGTTTATTTACTCAGGATATCCTAGATGAGATGCTATATTTAGTTTTCAGTGGGGTCCGGCTTCTGCTTAGGGCACTTTGATGTCTCTTAGTGCCACTGGGACATTGATAATACAGTTGCAGTTGTGTAGTATATCCAAGTATCTTGTGATATATCACTGTATATTGCTGGAAATTTCAAGCATTTCAGTGTGATTTCCTGTACTGTATCATAAGGTATCTGTATATACTGCAACGTTTCATTGGCTGCAACTGTAATATGGAGCATAGAACTGCATGCAGTACTCCAAGTAATGTCTGACCTGTGGAACATGGTTTATGCAAGGGGCATAGCATCTCTACTGCTCTGATACAATTTACAAATGATGCCTTTACTGCTATGGATCACGGTCTCATGACTGGTGCAGTGTTCATTGACCTCTCAAAGGTGTTTGATCTTGTAGATCATCCTCTTCTGCTTGATTGCCTTAGTTTCACTGGTTTCTCGGAGCAAGCTACAAACTGGTTCCAGAGCTACTTAAGCAATAGAAGACAACAGGTAAAATTTAACTCTGTGGTGTCAGACTCTGTGTCTATCAATGTTGGTGTTCCTCAAGGCTCCATCTTGGGGCCTCTTCTCTTTTCCATTTTTATAAATGACATATCTTCTAACACCCCTGGGTGCTCAACAATCTTGTATGCACATGATCTGATGCTCTACACCTCCTCTGCAAACACTGAAGAAATAAATAGTTGACTAACATCTGCATTTCTCATAATACAAGAATGGATCCACAACAAAAGGCTCGTCCTAAACATACATAAAACTCAGGGCATGCTCTTCAGATCTGCAACCAAACTTAGAACAAACCACAACCTTGTCAGCATCTCCTATGCAAATGGCTTCCCCCTTATGAAAGTAACCTCATTCAAGTATTTAGGTGTCCTGCTTGATGAATCTCTCAACTTTGAGCAACACATCGTCGACACCTGCAAGTCAGTAAGCTCAAAACTCGGAATAGCTTACAGGACTAGTCAGATGCTTACCCCCTCAGCTAGACTGGCTATTTCTAGGGGTATCCTACTTCCATCCCTTGTGTATGGTGCTGTCACTTAGATAAATGCTTTGAAAACCACCCTAAGTAAGTGGGATACAATGTACAATAGTATCTGTCATGATGCCTCAGCTTCCCCATGTTTGAAGCACCATTGCTTGCTATATGCAGACCTTAGATGGCCTTCTCCATCTGCCAATAGACTCCTTGCCCTTGGTACTCTGCTGGACAACATCATTAGAACTAATGTACCTACTTCTCTTGTAGCCATGCAGGTGCCTCTGTTCCCCACCTGTGGCCTCCACTCTACTGGACTCTCTCTACTATACACCTCTAGGTGCAGAACCCTAAAAGGAACCTCAGCTTTCTCCTGCCTGGACCCAAAATATTGGAATTCCCTTTCTCTAGATCTTCACTCTGCACCTAGTCATATTGCTTTTAAAAAGATGCATCACAGTTTCCTCATCAAACATGCCCTATGCTCCTGTTTTAAACTCCCATATGGTGCTTGGCAACCCCTTCCTCAGCTCTCAAAATGTTTTAGTTTTGCTCTGACCCCTTGTTACTGTTATATGTAGCACTTACCACGGATTATGTTTTAAAACTCTACTGCACTATGATTGTATGCTTGTCATGTTTTGTACGATTGTGCATTTTTCTGCCATTGTCTTTGTCATATTAGCAATACTGTTTACATCACAGAACATCATGTAGACATTTCCTTGTATGGTTGATTACCTCTGAACTATACTTGTTATTTGTTTTGTCTGCCAATTTTGTATTGTAACCTCCCAGGTCGTGTCTGAAAACCGTCATATTTTGTGGCCACAACATCTTACCCAGGAAACAAAAACTAAATAAATAAATAAACATCAACTACTGTTCTTGTTGCTAATTACATTTTTGACATAGTCATCATTCTATCTGTCCTTTCAACCACCAACAACCACTGTCTCGAGCACTTACAGGAGTACACGATGACTCACAAATCTCTTTCTTGCTCAGATTTGTCTGATGGGGAGCTATTAACCTGAATGTCCATTTATTGTTCATTTTCTGAAGTGCATTACCTTACATTTGCCATCATTAGACTCCATTAGTTGCTTAGCCACTCAAATAGTTATGATAACAAAGTCCCTCTAAAAACTGTTATAGTCCTCCTCTGTTCTAACTACCCAGCCACTTTAACATCTTACAAACACTTTACAGATTGGTTGTTGACCCCTTCCAAGTCATTTACATAAAGGTTCAAAAGACAGTGCTCCCAGCTGGGAAGAGTTGGTTCCAGCTTGCGCTGCCATGGTGACTTCTGTGCTTTTCACCTCCACAGATGGACACTGCATGTCTGCATGGCCAGTCAGTGCACTTCGTGGGGCTGTATGAGTGGGTGAGAAGTGGACAGGTTCAGGCAAAAGTGGAAGAAACAAGAAAGAAAAAAAATGCAGTGGGAACTGTCAGTATTATGGTCCCCGGTACCATAGGGCCACAGTCTGTGTGAATTCCAGACAGTCCTGACATTTGGGGGAGCAGCAGGGAGGACTAGGATATTGCCAGCATAAGACCTGACAAGGAAGAGAAAGATGGATGGCTGAGAAGCAAAGAACTACATTTAAAAAGTAGTGATATAGGAAATGACTACTGTAGCACTCTAGGGGCAGGATTTTCAAAGCCCCAAATCTGGGATGTATCTGTCAGTCTATTAAATAACAAGCAGATGAGGATGTAGTTAAAAAATGTGATCAGTGTCCACATTTTCTAATCATAGTTGAGCTAGATCATGTTTTACATTATCTATCACATCTAATGAAATTGACTTTTCTAAAAATGAAGCAGATGAAATTTGCTTTGGATGTTATACACAAATAAAATTTGCTTCTGTCTCAGGATGTAAATTACAGCAAAATATAGCAGCCTGAGATTCTCTGAAACAGCTCCATTGTATCAAGCAGGCATCAGACAATGAAGCAGAGTAAACACAGGTGCATATGCAATTGAGATATTCTTCTTTATCTATACCTTTAAAAATCCAGCCCTAGCTGTATATTATGTCTACTATACCCCACTATAATGCTTATTGGTTATTTCCTCACATGACTGGATCAACTTGGCTTGGTAGAATACATTTTTTCTGAATCCATGTTAACCGTCATTATTTAATTCCAGAAATGCCACTAATCAATCTTAGGTTGTGGATTCCAATAGTTTATGTACAACAAAAATTAAACTTACTGGGCTTTTGTTTCCCTGGTCCTCCCTTTGCCCTTTGCAAATCTTCTGTTACTTCGGCATTTTTAAGAGATCCCCTGTAAATCTTTGCAGCAGGGTTTATTATAGAGGATAATGTATGGTCCTCTATCGTTAACCGGTCAGTTAACAGTCGAGAGGTTGCCAGGGTGACCATGTAAACCTCGAGGCGGCTTCGAGAAGGTTCATCGCTCATAACAACCTCCGAGGCGGTTAAAATTGACGATTGCCGATAGAGGGACCATACATTATTTATATAGTGTATGGTCCCACTATCAAAAAAAAAGAACTACGTTTTTAAAAGTCACCGCCGTGCCCTTCAGTCCTTCCCGTCGGTTTCCCTTCAGTCGGTTTCCGTGTCGAAAAAAAAGCGCGCACATGCGCAGACCACTCGCTGTTGTTAACCTATCGATGTGACGTAGGATCGATAGGTTAACAACATATCTACGTCACATCGATAGGTTAACAACCTTAGGAAATGATGATTTCCTAAGGTTAACAGCGTTCTAACATACATTATAATTTGATTATCAAATCCTTAAATATTATTGGGTGCAACAAATCAGGTCCCAGGACCTTTGCTACATTTAAGTTCTCAAAGTAATTAGACATAGTGTTGTTATGACTACCACTTGCTTACATACTAGACATCCATCTAAATACTGTCCCTAAAAAGGGAAGACCCTGACAGGATTTTCTGAGAGTAGGGGTGCACATCTATTTATTAGGCTATGGTTCAGTGTTGCTGTTTATGGAAATACATACTCAAGAAAATACAGTTGTGCCCAGCAGCGATGTTAGAATGCTTTTGTACCACACTAACTATAACACTACTACTGTATGGTACAATAGCAAAGAATCCCCTTTCTATAAAGATTCCCTGTGGTTACCTACACTCCAGAGTCCTCATAATGAAGATATTGGCAAGACTGAAAATACCCCCAAGTGAACTGTGTGAATATAGCCTTGTTGTGTATGGTTGCTCATATATTATTCTGTATATGGAGACACTGCCTCGTTTTCTTTATTAGTTTTTATATCAATTTTAGATTCTAGTGACCCTAAACCCTCTCTCTCATCATATTCACCTAATGTAACTCAATATTATTTTTTGCTATGTCTCCTACCATCCCTGCTTTCAAAAGTCTTTCTTTGCTTGCCTTCTTTTTACATTGCCCAAGTGCCTTTTTGAAACTGTTCCTATTAGCCTTGCATGTATCATTTTTCATTGCCTTAAATGTTCTCTGTTTTTGCCTTATTGTTACTTTGACTCCACCCACCCTTGGTCATTCATGATGGACAGTTCTTTTTCCCTTTCAATGTCATCCCTTTAGAATGAATTAACGGGACACTGTCAACCTCTTTTGGGTCTCAAATTGTTCCTAGTTTAAAAAACATATTTTGTGATTGTTCACATTCTATAGAATGTGCTGACATGGCTGGTAGTTAGATTCTGATTCATTTTTTTCTTTTTAAAAGTGAAAAAGAAAAAAGCAGACTGCCCACCATACTGATGTTACTATGTCAAAAAGTGTTTGTTTACATACTTTAACTCCCACTGCATCTTTCTTGGACTTGGAAACACCCCTAACATAGACTAGCCACTCAAGGTTAAGTGGAAGCAGTGGATACTATTGCATCATGAGCGGCAGCACTACTTGGGGGTGTTTCTAATGTTCAGGAAGTGAGCAATAAGAGTAGATCAAGCATTTGAAACAAAACGAGTTTGGGTAAAATTACGTAATTACCATACATTTCAGTTCTACTAAGAAAGAAGACAGATTAAACACCAGCAACACCATTTACTTTTAGAGAAGGCATACAGTCATAAAATGGGGGGTTTCAACTTGAAATAGTATATTGCAAAAAAGGGTTGACAGTGTCCCTTTAATTTATTTTGTCCTATGGCATATTTTTTTAATCTAACCCATTTACCTTGCACCTTGTTCTTCATGTAATCCTTGGAGGTAATTGCAATCTTTTTCTCAATCTCTTACGGCTTTGACTGCAGAAATGAAAAGTTCAGTGGACAATTTGCCATTGGCTACTTATGAGCCTTGAACTTTATCATCTTGTGATCACTACTCCCCAGTTACTCACTCACCAGCACCACAGTAATCATCTATAAAAGGAAACATGAGGTCATACTGTGTAACAAGATGCAGTAGCAAGGCAGGAAATATAAAAAGGTACAGTAAAATGGAGAATCAGTAAAATGCAATCATAAAGCACTTACAGGTACAAAGTACCAGAGTAGACTAGAGACCAAACAGGAATAGAGGGGCCTACTGTAACTGCATCTATACCTATTTTATGAGTCTAGTCCCTTTTCTTATGCCATCTCCCGATGGATTAGTCTTAGTTCACCTTTTACTTTTTGGTTACTACTAGAGTTGTTTGGATACCCTAAAATCTGATTCTAGCTAGGATAGAAGGATATGAGGATAATCTATATCTGAATCCAACATCCGTTCAGAGGGTTAGTTGTTATCAGATTAGGATATGGATAACCAAAGATCTGACTTTCCTAATGTCCTATATGAATTCCCAACTCTGCCAGACTATTAAGTGAGAAGAACTGCCCCACAAACACACCCACTAGCCACCACATCCCTCTTTCCCATAACATCTAAATTCATCAAAACTGAGAATAGGGTAGGGTCCCACAGGTGGCAGCTGCAGCACTCCCATTTAACCTCCCCTGAACTCATAAGATCCCTCCCTCACCCCAGCACAAGCCACAGTGATTGCCCACTTCATGTAATAAGACCTCCCAAAATACCCACTAGCCTCACCCCCCATACCACAGAAATACCTTAAAAACTGAGACTCGGGTTGGGTCAAATGCATCACTGCTGAGGCGCTCCCATTTAACCTCCTTCCAAATCATAAGATCCCTCCTGCACTGTAAGCCACAATGATTGCCCACCTCATGTACTAAGAACCCCAACCCACCATACCCACTAGCCCCTACCTCCCTCTCCCCTCCCCACTGCACACAAAATACTTTTGTTTAGTGTGTCAGGTCCCACAAAGGAGTAGTTGTCTTGTGCTCATATTCTTTTCAGTATAAATGAAAAGGCATCCTCTTTCAATAGTAGTAATTTCTGATTGGCTCACTGTTTGCCAATCAGATGTTACTACTATTGTAGGACATCTTTTCATTCATATTGGAATGAAGACAAGCACATGACAGCCACTCCTCAAAAGACCAGACACACTATACTAGGCTATTTTAGGTGCTATGAATGAAGAGGAGGGAGGTGGTGAGAACTGGTAAACTATTGAAGAAGGGGATTCTCTTTAATACATGAGATGAAATCAATGTAACTTATGCTGGGGGGAAGGATCTTATGATATAGTGGGGATGTTAAACAGGAATGTGGCAGCTGCAATATGTGAAACATGACCTGACTCTCAGCTTTTTTTTTCTTCATTTGTTTTTCCGCCTGTGTCCCTGATCCTGCAGCATCCCTCCATCACTGTCACCAACCTGTCCCGTGGACTTACGGGATAACCACCACTTACACAGAGCTGGATAGGTGGGTGGCCAGACATGTAGGGTTGTGTGGTGCCTGCAAGGGAAGCCAAGTGAGTAGAAGCATTTTTCTCAGTTTTCTCCCCTGGGATATCTGTGAGTGAAACATGCATGCATGTCCATGTTGGCACAAATACATGCTGCATCAGTGCAGGTCCACCCACATCTGCTGATCCTACCTATATAAGTCGCAGGACTCAGAGTACCTCCTCATTGAGAGAGGAGAGCCATCCTGGGGTGCTCAATCCTCCCTCAACTGGACTGCCACTGAGCAACCCTGGTCCATTCCTGAACCCAGGCTGCCAGCGTGGCTGGAGGTCAGGTGCCAGCACATCAGCCTTTCATGCCACTGGACCCCATACCAACTCTCAGTTTTAATGTATTATGGCAGTATAGGGAGAAGAGGGAGGTGGGGGCTAGTGGATGTGTTGGGGCCAGGGTTTTTAATACTTGAGGTCTGGCAATCTTTGGTTGTGCAGTGGAGAAGGAGGGGCATTATGAATTAAGGGGGGATGTTAAAGAGGAGCGTGGCAACCACCATCCCAGACACCTGACCCAAATTTCAGTTTCAATGTATTTTGGTGGTACAGGGAGAAGAGGGAGGTGGGGGCTAGAGGGGTTGTTGGCTTGGTGGTTCTCTTTAATACCTGAGGTAGACAGTCAGCGTGTTTTGAGCTGGAGGGAGGGAGCTTAAGATTTTTGAGGGAGGGAACAGTAAGGTGGAAGAGTCAATCGAGGAGGATCTCCAATTTTAGACATTAGATTTAGGATGTGGGGGTCCTCTGTAGGGGAGTCCCCAAGGAGGGTGCAGAAGATGCCAGAGAAGGAGAAAGCAACTCCTGGTGGGGGAACTCAATTGTTAGGGGCATAGATCTGGGGACAGGAAGGAAGGGGGGAGGGAGGTTAGGTGCCTACCTGGCATCACGGCTTAGAGGGATGGGAAGTGGAACTTGGGGATTGCTAGGAAAGTAGGATGGAAGGGAGAGCAGGATGTCATTGTCCACCTAGGTACCAATGACTTGGGAAGGGATGAGATTAGGACCATTCAGGAGACGTTCGGGGAATTGGGGAGGGGTCTTATTCAGGTAGCATGCTCAGTGCCTTTTCTGAGGTGTTGCCTGTCTATGATGGGGGAGGATAGGGTACTGCATACCAAGAGCTTCAACCAATGGTTGAAGAACTGGTGCAGAGAGGAATGTTTCATCTACATTGGAGACTGGGGTGCCACCTGCAGGGATAAAGGCCTATACAGGGGAGATGGCCTCCATCCATCCAGGAGGGGAACCACAGCCCTCAGTAGATGGTTTAAATGCTACTTTGGCAGGCATTTATACTAGCCAAGGGGGGTGGTGGAAGAAAGAAGGGAGACATAAACTGCCCATCCCCACAGGCTGAAGCAGTCAGTAGGGGAAACCCTAAGGGAGGGATATCCCCAAGGGTTTCTAATAACAGGAAAAACAAAAAGGTAGAAGTGAAGAGGGATAGCAATGAGGGCAGAGGGTATAAGGAAAGAAGACAAAAGGGAAAAGGGGGGACTGATAAAAAGCATGGTGCAAGAATTTGGGCATCCTATCAGGATACCGAAGCTGAGGGTCCTGACATTAATGGGCCTGGCTTCGGTATCCCGAAATGAGGGGTGCCTGACATTTCTGCCCAAAAGTGAAATTGCATTTCGCTGAGCGAAATTGTATTTCACCCGGCAAAATGCTAGGTTACACCCGCAGAACATGGTTCCACCTGGCATTATCTTTTGAGGGCTATGGAGCAAGGTGCTGACCAAGCTGCTTCATGGTGTGGAGCACTAATGCTCCTGCAGCTCGGCCAGTAGGCTTTCAGGGATGGGTTCTGTTCATGGTAGGGGGAACATTTTGCAAATTAAATTTTTGCACATACCCCCAATTTACTATCAACTCTGAGGTCCACTTCCCCTCGGAGTTGGTTATTTTAGTTAGGGGGGTGCTGGGGGTGACCCCCCCACCGCATAACACAAGTCCTCATCAGGATTTTGAAATTCAGTCTCCCGACCTTGGTATAGTGTAGGTCGGGAGACCGAATTTCAGGATATCATAATATATCCGAATTTGGAAGGCCATGTGCACAAATACTCAAAGTCTAGGGATTAAAATCCTGGACCTTGTGGCCATTATGGCAGAGGCTGACCTGGACACTGTTGGCATTATTGAGTCATGGTGCAATGAGAACCATGACTGGGATATAGCCATATCAGGCTACACTCTGTTCAGAAAGGACAGGAAAGGTAAGAAAGGGGGAGGAGTGGCTCTTTATTTAAGGGATAGCATAAAAGCTGCAGAGAGAAAGGGAATACAGGAAGGGGTGGAGGCACTGTGGTTTACCCTAGAGACATGGAATGGAACTGCTATTTGCACTGGTATAATCTACAGACCTGCTGCATGGGGGAGGGGGAGATGGATAAGATACTGGTGGATGCCATCCAAAAGATGGCAACCAAGGGTAAGGTGCTGCTGGTGGGGGACTTCAGTCTGGCAGATGTGGATTGGAGCATCCCAGCTGCAGCTTCAACTAGGAGCAGGGACATCCTGGACTCCTTGTAGGGGGCATTCCTCAGGAAACTAGTAAGAGGGCCCACTAGTGAGAGAGCAATATTGGACATTGTGCTCAGTGAGGACAATGTTGCAGATGTCACATTAGGTGGCTACCTGAGGACCAGCGATCACCGTACAGTGTAGTTCAATATAAGTACATTGCCAGAACTGAACCACACAAAGGTGAGCATCCTGGACTTCAGAAGGGACGATTTTACAAAGATGGGGGAATGCCTCATGGATGCCCTGGCGGGGGGTGAGACAAGGATGGGGTGGAGTTACAGTGTGTGAAACCAAAAGGGGCCATAGGGAAGGCAACGGTCCTCTGCATCAGGCAAGTGAGAAAATGCAAGAGGAAAAAGAGACTGCTATGCTTCTTAAAAGAAGTAGCCAGGAAGGTAAGGGCAAAAAAGTTAGCATTCAGGAGGTATATGGAGACACAGAGGGTGGAGGATAGGGAGGTGTATCACGAGAAGCAGAGAGAGGCAGGGAAAGCAGCCAGGAGCACAAAGGTGCAAATAGATGAGAAAATAGCCCAGGCAGTAAAGAAAGGGGCTAAGATATTTTTCAGGTATATAAGCGAAAGAAGAAAAAAACAGGGGAGGGATTGTAATGCTAAGGAAGAAAGGGGAGGAGCATGTGGAGGGGGATCAGGAAAAAGCCGACATCCTGAACAAATATTTTTGTTCAGTGTTCACGGAGGAAAGGGAACATGAGGAACCACAGATAAGTGACAGGAGCATTGAAGAAATTGAGGTGGACACTAGTCCATTCACAAAACAGAGAGTCCTGAAAGAACTTGCAAATCTGAAAGTGGAGAAAACAATGTGGACAAACGGGATACATCCAAGGATATTGAAGGAGCTCAGAGAGGTGCTGGCTGCACCTCTGACAGTCCTGTTAAACCACTCACTGGAGACGGGAGCGGTCCCGGAGGGCTACAGGAGAGTAGATGTGGTCCCATCTCACAAATGTGTTGGCAGGGAGGAGGCTGGCAATTACAGGCTAGTCAGCTTGACTTCAGTGGTGAGGAAATTAATGTAATCACTGCTGAAGAAAATGACTGTGGAATATCTTGAAACCAGTGCCTTGCAGGATCCAAAGCAGCATGGATTCACTGGGGGGAGGTCGTGTCAAACAAATCTTCTGATAGATTTCTTTAACTGGATGACCAGGAAAGTAGATCAGGGTAGAGCGGTGGATGTGGCCTACCTAGACTTCAGCAAGGCCTTCAACACAGTTCCACATAGGAGACTAGTAACAAACTGGGCAGTCTGGGAGTGGGTCCGAAAGTGGTAAATGTGGTAAGGAATTGGTTGGGGGATAGGCATTAGAGGGTAATGGTAAACAGAGTTCTCGCTGAGGAAAGGAGGGTGATCAGCAGAGTGCCACAAGGATCAGTCCTCTTTAATGTCTTTATTAGTCACATTGTGGAGGGCCTAGAAGGAAAAGTATTTATTTATTTATTTATTTAATTTATTGAATTCTAGGATTAAAACCTGTGAGCAAAATAGCTCATTTACAAAGGTTCCACGTTTGAGATGGTACAGACAAATTACAATAGGAAAAGTACAGTAGCAGTTCAGTTCTTAATACATAGTTACCAGAAGAACACAGGACAATGCAGGCCAAAAAAGTAGGGTATAACAACTGTGCACTGATGCCATTGTTCAGGAGTTCCTATATATGGTGAATTGTTATGAAGTGCTATGTTTTGCCCTAGGGAGGTAGAGTTCTCTGCCCAGGAAGGAAAGTGAAATTCATAGAGGGAAGTATGGTGCAGTAGGCAGTAGAGAGAAGGATAGCAGGAGTAAAGAGGTTCAACCCAGAGGGTTTCATCAGTGTAAGGGCAGGTTATGGAAAGAGAAGCCTCTCGGTGGGTATGTTGGAGCAGATTAGGAGTAAAGACGGAACTTGGATGTTATAGTAGGGGGTAAGGGGGAAGGATATTAGAAAAGGAGCCAACCTGAGGGTTTAGATATTAAAATTAATGGTAGAGGAGGACATGAGGGAAGAGGGGTGAGATAATGGGCAGGGCAAGTTCTATCTTCAGTGAGAGGAGTACTGACATGCAAGGAGGGAGGGGAGTGGGGTAAGTGCATAGTAAGAGGCGTAAAGGGGAAAATACCTGGTATAAATTAGGTTTTTCAGTCACAGTCACACATATTGAGTGTGGTCAGATGCGCTTTCAGTCTAGATTTAAAAGTTCCTAATTTTGGTTCCAATACCAGGTCAGCACCGAAGGAATTAAGCCACAGGGGGCCCTATGCTCAAAGGATCTCTGCCCTTGCGATGTGCGGTAAAATGGGATTTGAAAGACAGTTTTGCTGGAACCTCTGGTTTGTCTTGGGTTGGATGAGTGGCAGAGAAGTCGCTGCACTCCAGGGGGGTGCTAGGTCCAGAGTACACTTTTTTGCTAGCAGACAGACCTGATATTGCATCCTGTTGTCCAACTTAAGCCAATCAGTGTTCACGTAGAGCTCACATGTGAGTTAAGCAGTGAGCTCCCAAAACAAGTCTGCAGGCTTTGTTTAGGGAGAACTTAACTCTCTTGAGGGCAGTGTCGGTGCCAGCTCCATAGACAACCAGTCCATAATCAATGACAGACAAAACTGAGCTATTAACTGCTAGTTTTACTGCATTCTCTGTGAGGCAGTGTCTGTACTGATAAAGTTGTCCTGTTCTGGCACTACAGCAGCAGCCTTGGCAACATGGTCTATGTGTAGACCAAATGACAGAGTTCTGTCAAGGATAACCCTGAGGTATTTAAAGTTAGATACCATTTCAAGTACCTCTTTCTTATTATTATGTATTTTGAGGGGGATGTGGCTTTGGTGGGAGGCGAACAACATTGTTTTTGTATTTTCATAATTAAGTAGGAGCTTGGAATTGAGGAGCCACTCCTCAACTGCACAAAAATCAGCTTGCATCATATCTTCTAAAGATTCAGGTGCTGGGTGACAGGTGTAGAGCACAGCATCATCTGCATATAGAAGGATCTTATTTTGGCATACTTTAGGGATGTCATTTTGAAATAGCGTGAATAGCAGGGGACCTAATATAGAGCCATGAGGCACCCCTGTGGTGACATTTCGATGGTCAGATAGAACATCAATTATCTTGATCTGCTGCATTCTGTTCGAGAGGTAGCTTCAGAACCAGCCAACAGAGTTGGTGGCTATCCTTAATTTGGACAGTTGGCTGGGAAGCAATTCATGATTAACCATGTTAAAGACCTTGGAGAGGTCAATATAAGTAGCCCTCTATCAAGTGCCTCATGAATAAAGCCAGTAAACAAAACCAAGGCGGTGGTTGTACTGTGTGACCTCCTAAAGCCATGCTGCTGTGGACATTGGAGGTTGTACTTATCAAGATAGTCTACTATCTGGTTGTATACTATCCTCTCAAGAGCTTTTGAGAGGGGGGAGGATTGAGAAAGGCCAGAACTTGGCATGACTGGTTCTATCCCTGCTTTTAAATACTGGAGTGACCACCACCACTTTCCAGACTTGGGGAATTTACCAGTGCTGAGCAAGAGATTTAGGATCTTGGTTAGAGGGACGAGTAGAACATCCAGGGAGAGTGCTAAGAGCTTGAGGTCAAGCAAGTCACCACTGGTTCTTGTTTTGCCAAGTGCTTGTGTTAGGTATTTTTTGGCCTCAGCTGTTGTGATAATCTTAAGGTAGAAGGGAAGTGTTGCACTAGCTGATGGGGTTGGATTGATACTGGGGTTTATACCTTGCTGGGGTAGAAGAAGTATGCCTTTTTGCAGATGACACAAAAATCTGAAATAGGGTAAACAGTCTAGGAGGGGTGGAAAAATGAATAGGGATCTAAGGAAGCTTGATGCATAATCAAGAGTGTGGCAACTAAGTTTCAATGTGAAGAAGTGCAAAATAATGCACTTAGGGCATAGAAATCCAGGGGCACAGTACAAGATTGGGGAAGTGGTACTGAAGACCCCCAAACAGGAAAGAGACCCAGGCATGATTATATATGATGATCTAATGGTGGTTAAACAGTGTAACAATGCTATAGGAAGATCCAGTGGGATGCTAGGGTGCATAGGGAGGGGTATTACCAGCAGAAAGTGGGAGGTGTTGAGATCGCTGTGTAAATCACTGGTGAGCCCTCACCTAGAGTACTGTATCTAGTTCTGGAGACCATATCTCTGGAAGGACATAGACAGAGTAGAGGTAATCCAGAGGAGGGCAACTGCAATGGTGCAGGGTCTGCACCAGAGACCCTATGAGGAGAGACTAAAGGACCTCAATATGTACACCCTGGAGGAAAGGAGGGAAAGGGGAGATATGATAGAGACTTTCAAATACCTCATGGTTTTGAACAAGGTACAAGAGGGAAGTATTTTTCAGAAAAAAAGATGCTGAAGAACAAGGAGGCATGCTATGAAGCTGGAGGGGGGTAGACTCAGGGGGAAAGGTAAGGAAGTACTCCTTCGCAAAAAGAGTGGTGAATGCCTGGAATAGCCTTCCAGCAGTGGTGCTAGGGGCAAGAACTGTAGCAGGATTCAAGAACGCATGGGATAGACATAAGGGAACTTTATTAATTACAGAAAGGAGGGCTAAGCTGGAGATCAAGTTGGGTCTACGGTGTTACAGTAGGTAGGCAAAATGGGCAGACTAGGTAGGCCAAGCAGTTCTAATCTGCCATCAGATGCTATGTTTCTATGCTTAAGATATCCAATGTCAGAAAGTCCAGTATTCAAAAATCGAGATTACTTTTATGATATCAGATTTTAAAGCACAAATTATAAAATCTCAAAATCCTAAAAACCACCCACTAGTCTAACTATCCATTTTTGTAACAGATTATCTCAGCAACCCTGGTCACTACCTACAGACTTATTCCATAATGCCATTATACCCAGCTTCACGATTGGTGGTTTATCCTTAATGTATTTCCTCTCAGTTAGTCTTTGATTTAGTTTTAATGCTGTGGCATCATTCTATTTGCATTATATAATGCTCCTTCATGAAAATGGCCTTTAAATTATTAACCTCTATGCTAGGATCTAAAACTGTTTTTCAAATTACAGTCAGTCAAGACAGTCAAGTCAAAATGTATTTTTTGAGCACCCAATCCCGGAGGCTCTGGGTGCTTCACACAGAGGTGGAACAGTTTATAGACAATTGACAGCAGTTTAAAATCATGGTCAGTTAATTATAAAACACATAATAAATAATAAACATTAGATAGTAATAATTCTAAAACTCTTTCAGCTTTGGTTAAAATTCAGTGGACATTGAATCGCTGCTTAAATAAATGTGCCTTAAGGCCCCGCTTAAAAATCTCCATGAAGGAGGCCTCCCTTAGTAACTGCATTAGGCAATTCCACAACATTGGTCCATCACCTTGAAGGTGCAGTCTCCTGAGGTCTTTATCCGCACCCTAGGGATCATCAGGAGGCCTTCTGTGGAGGAACGGAGTGAGCGCACTGGGCAGACAGGTGTCAGGAGGTCAGTCAGATAGCCAGGACCCGAGCCATATAGGACCTAATAGGTGAGTAAGCCTACCTTGAAGGCAATTCTCCACCTGACAGGCAAAACCGAGGTTATATGAGTGGACCTTGAAAGGCCTGTCAAAAACCTGGTTGCAGCATTATGCATTAGCTGCAGTCAGTGGAGGTTATCTCCACTGACCCCAAAATGTACAGCATTACAGTAATCGATCCTGGATGTAACAAAAGCATGCACCAGTGAGAGCAGGTCATCAGACGGGATTGACAAAAGCATGCACCAGTGAGGGCAGATCATCAGACAGGATTAAGGTTTAATCTGAGCGACATTCCTTAAGTGGTAATAACCACTCCGGATGACAGCAGACACCTGCGCCTTAAGTGTTATACTGTCATCAAGGATGACACCCAGATTTCGCACCTTAGTGGCCTCCACCAGTGAGGTGGCACCAGAAACAGCCCTGTTCCTGCTCCGGTGGCAACCATATCCCACTGATGACCAGGCTCAATCAGTAGTACCTTCATCTTGTCTGGGTTAAGCCTCAACCTGTTAGAGGACATCCAGTCCTGGATCTCGGATAGGCATTTACAGTGGCGTGAAAAAGTATTTGCCCCCTTCCTGATTTTCTCTATTATTGCATATTTGTCACACTGGATGTTTTCAGGTCTTTAGAGAAAATGTAATATTAGATAAAGGGAACCTGAGTGAACAAATAACACTTGTTTTTTTTTTTAATTTCACTTATTTAATGAAAAAGTTAACCAACACCAACTGGCACTGTGTGAAAAAGTAATTGCCCTCTTACACTTAATAACTGGTTATGCCACATTTAGCTGCAATGACTGCAACCAAACACTTCTTATAATTCAATATCAGTCTTTCACATCGCTGTGGAGGAATTTAACCCACTCTTCCTCGCAGAACTGCTTTAATTCAGTAACATTTGGTAGGTTTTGAGCATGAACTGCTCAGCTGGTCCTGCCACAGCATCTCTATTGGGTTTAAGTCTGAACTTTGACTAGGCCACTCCAAAACTTTAATTTTACTTCTTTTTAGCCATTCTGATGTGGACTTTTGTGTTTGGATCATTGTCTTGCTGCATGACCCACCTCAGCTTCAGCTGACGGAAGGATGACTGGACATTCTCCTTAAGAATTTTCTGGTACAGAGCAGAATTCATGGTTCCTTTAATTATGGCAAGTCATCAGGTCCTGAAGCACAGCAAAGCATCCCCACACCATCACACTACCACCACCATGTTTGACTGTTGGTATGGTGTTCTTACTGTGGAATGCTGTGTTTGCTTTCATGAGACATTATGGGATCCATGTTGTCCAAAAGTTCCACTTTGGACTCATCTGTCCATAGAACATTTTCCCAAAGGCTTGTGGATCATCCAGGTGCTTTGGCAAATGAGAGACGAGCATTTATGTTCTTCTTAGTTAGCAGTGGTTTCCGCTTTGCTACTCTCACATGAAGCCCATTTTGCCCAGTCTCTTTCTGATTGTGGAGTCATGAACACTGACCTTAGCTGAGGCAAGAGAAGCCTGCAGTTCTTTGGATGTTGTTTTAGGATCCTTTGAGACTTCTTGGATGATTTTACACTCGCCCTTGGAGTCATTTTGGCAGGCCGCCCACTCCTGGGAAAGTTCACTACTGTTCCAAGTGTTCTCCATTTGGAGATTATGGCTCTCACTGTGGTTCGATGGAGTCCCAGAGCCTTAGAAATAGCTTTGTAACCCTTTCCAGACTGATAGAGGGCAACAAATTTTTTTATGATCTTTTCAGGAACTTCCTTTGATCATGGCATAATGTGCTTGTTGAATCTTTGTGCTGGCAACGTGACTCTGATGGTAAGGGCCAAAATAAGTGAGGTTTATATTGAGCAGGGCTGGCTGTAATCAAGCCTGGCTGTGTTCAATCAGTTGACTCTAATTATCCCTTTAATTGGGTTGATTTAACTTGGGGCAATTACTTTTCACACAGTGCCAGTTGGTGTTGGTTAACTTTTTTCATTAAATAAATGAAATAAGTAAAAAAAAAAAGTGTTATTTGTTCACTCAGGTTCCCTTTATCTAATATTATATTTTTTCTAAAGACCTGAAAACATCCAGTGTGACAAATATGCAATAATAGAGAAAATCAGGAAGGGGGCAAATACTTTTTCACGCCACTGTATTTAGCACCTGCACAGCATCAGATGTCCCGATGGCAAAGGGCATATACAGCTGGGTATCATCTGCATAGCAGTGAAAACCCAGACTGTAATTCCTAATGATGTCACCGAGGCAGTAAACATCACAAACAACATGGGCTACAAGATCGAACCCTGAGACACTCTGCAGATCAGGAGCTTTGAGCATGAGGAGAAATTCGCCATCACTACCAATTGCATCCTGCATGTCAGAAAGGACTCAAACCAGCTGATTGCTATGCCAGTGAGTCCACAAAGCTGTCTAAGGTGATCAAGCAGCACCATGTAGTCTATGGTGTTAAATGCTGAGGAGAGACTCAGAAGAACAAGAATTGACCGTTCCCTTCTGTCTCACACTGAGAAGATCATTTTTCACCCTGACCAACACTGTTTCAGTGCTATATTTTCTCCTAAATCGGATCTGGAGTGGCTCATAGATGTCAAAGTCCATCAGGTGAGCCTTGAGCTGCAACGCCACCACTTTCTCCACTACCTTCCCCAATAACGGAAGATTGGAGACAGGTCGATAATTTGCTAAGATGTCAGGGTCAAGTGAGGATTTCTTCAGTAGGGTTCTCACCAATGCCTCCTTCAAGGCATTGGGGAAAAGTTCCTCCGAGAGCAAGCGCTAGACAACCTCAGTGAACACCGGACCAACAGACTCAGCACTTCCCACTAGGAGATGCATCGGGCCAAGGTCCAGTTTGCAAAAAGTGGGTCACAGCTTCAAGATTATCTCAATGACCTCAGCCACACCCACCAGCTGAAATGCGTCCCAGATATCCGAAGTGCTTCTGTACCTACCAGGCTTTATACTGCAGGACTGATCTTGCCCCACTGTAGAGATCCCGGTCCTAATGGAGGACACCCTGTCAGAAAAGAACTAAGCAAACTCTTCACACTGTGTGATTGAAACTGCTCTTTTCTGCAGACAGGCTGGATGAAGTAGCTTGTCTACAGCCCAAAAGCGCAGAGCTGGTCTGTTCCTTCCTGCAGTAATCTTCCTGGACAGGAACTCTGCCTTCTTATAGTTGATTGCCCTTTGATATTCACTATGGTGAATTCTTAAAGCCAGTTTGACACCCAAGGCCCCGGTCCTCCTCCAGCAACACTTCAACTTCCAACCCCTGGTCTTCATCTCCTTGAGAGACCGATCAAACCACAGGTATCTCAAGTGAAAAGACCTGGGTCATATACGGATTGGTGCAATGGCGTCAAGTGCCTTTGTGACAGCATTATTATTTGTTGCCACTGTCTCATTCAACTCCGTCACACATACAGCACTCACACCAGAAAAATCTGCTACAGCCAACAGTCCCTCTGGGGACAATCCCCTCAAAGGGCGGTAGCAGACCATCTTGACAGGGGAAGGACTAACAGTGAGGTCCCCCAAACAAGAATTCTACCATGCAGTGATCCTACCAAGAGACTGGATCAATCTTGAGATCAGTAATCTCAAGCCCCAGTGAGAATACTAGGTCCAAGGTGTGGCCGTGCAGTGGGTCGCAGAAGCAAGCACTTGTGCAAGGCCCAGAGATGTCATTGTCTGGAGGAAGACCTTCCCAAAATGCGAGAGTTCATCATCAACCCAGGCATTGAAATCCCTCAGAATCAATCATCTGGGTGATTCCAACACCCTGTCAGTAATGAAGTACACGACTTCCTACAGGAAATCCCCCTGACGCCATGGAGGGCAATAAATGAAGAGGATCCTGCAATCTGCACCTGGACCCCCACACACAGCCACACATTCAAATGATGAAGTAGACCCCTCTGGGTGCATGAAGAAGTTCAAGTTGGATATAAAACAGATGGCCACATCCCCACTGCTGTGTTCCCTCCTCGGGCAGTGCACTATGGAGTACCCTGGTGGGATGGATGTCTCCTACACTGGTTTTGCATCATCTCCCAACCAGATCTCTGTGATGCACGCCAGATCGACCGAAGAAACCAAGTCTGCCATAATAGCTATCTTGTTTCTCATTGACCTAGCATTGCATAGCACCACCTGAAGGGGACATATGGAGGCTGTCGGTCCATTGGCTACCTATCCACTCAGTCCAGTGGGAACCCTGGGAATGGGAACTAAACATGTCTGGCCTCTCTCATCGTTCCAATTTATCCTGGGGTGCCTCCTGAACCTGACCACCCGGATGCTACACTCCCCAGTTGCATCACCAGCATACTGCCACTTGCCCTTCCACCACCTTACAATTCCAACCTCTCTACAGCATCTTGCTGCTATAGCTGGTATGGGGAGGTCAGCAAAGGGGTGGAGGTCATGCAGCAGAGATGCAGAACATGTGATATGGCCGTAGCTCATGCCCCGGCACATCCTATCCAATTCTCTGTCACATCTTCAAAATCTTAACAACTCACTTAGTTTCCTACCCAAAATAAATACTTTCCAACAAACGATCACTCCTCCCCACACATAATTCTCTATATAATCAATCACTTTCACTCACTTATCTATCAAAATACACCTTACATCCACACACATACCTTAACTACCTATTGCCCATCATCCAAACCTACCCTCCAATTATATAATTACAATCAAAAGTAATCATCCAATAGAGGATAATGTATGGTCATTGATGGTTAACCGGTTTGTTAGCCATCGAGAGATTGCCAGGGCAACCATGTAAACCTCGAGAACGAAGCTCGAGAGGTTTACGTAGCCATGGCAACCTCGAGATTGGTTAACAAAACGGTTAATCATCGATGTACCATACATTATATTTTATAGTGTATGGTACCATTTAGGTTTTTAAGAAAATAAAGCAGTTCCTTACTGCAGTTTTGTTTCAGTCACCGCCGCTCTGCTCTCACTGCCGCAGCCATTTCAAGGCTGTCCGATCCAGTTGCGCGCATGCCCAGACTGTTCCCGGTTGTTAACCCATCGATGTGACATACCATCGATGGGTTAACAAGATCGTGATGTCACATCGATGGTAAAACGTTGTTGTAAAAAGGTAGATTTCTACCTATAACAACATTCTACCATACATTATAAATAAAATAATCTTAAATGGAGAATCCAAATAGTGAACAGCAGAGGAGAGAATTTAAGTTATAGCAGAGTTGTAAATAACACTCTAAACCTAGAGTAATGTCCAGGTCCCAGCCAGTACTGCAGTGCTCACACCACTGTTAGATATTTTATAGCAATCAGTATGATGGGAGACTTTTTGATAGCAGAAAAGGTGCTCTCAATACAGCAGTTCTGAGGTTTTACAGTCACAACAGAAGCCCCTCTGCACCTCTATTGGTGGAACCCTCTTGAAGGGTTCCTTGCCTTTGGTAGCCCCTCTAAGCTTTATGCTCAGCTTGCTGTCAATTGTTGAAAAAAAGCTGCCGACTGCACATAGACTGCAGTAAGCGAGTTTGCGACTTTAGAACAGCAGAGGGAAGTGCGAGCGTCTGTTGCCTGGCAAAGATGCTCGTGCTTCCTTTTACTGTTCAAAAGCCGCCGGTTCGGTCACTGCTGCAGTCTATGTGCAGTCGGCAGCTTTTTTTCAACAATTGACAGCAAGCTGAGCATAAAGCACAGCGTTTTCTCACTTACTGAACCCGGGGCACCTCCTAGAAAACATTTGGCAATGTAGCAATTGTCAGTGTGGATAGCGCTCGGTCACGCTACAATTACAAGGAAAGTGAAAGTGCTCAGAGTGGCAGGATCAACCAGATAAGCATTTAAAATATCACTTTTCCCCAAAATAATAGCAGGATCAAGCAGATATTTTTAGTAACTTTAAATTGACAGGATCAACCAGATATTTGAAAACCCTATGTAATCTGTTATGTTGGGGGGAGGGCATGTGGAGCTCTGTTGAGGGGGGCATGGCAGGATAAACCAGATAATACTTTTTAAAACTAACCATAAATAGCAGGATCCACCAGATATTTTTTAAACAATAAATGACAGCTGCTGTTTTGGCAACGTTTCTGTAAGTGGGGTTGTATTGCTAGGGCCATCACCTTTATGTCACCCATTGCATTGAGAGAGGCATGTGGTGAGTTGTATTGGGGGGGGGCAAAGCATACATTGTATAAACAGGACATGACATGGCCTGACTGAAGATATCATATTTATCTTCACTCGAGGCCATTGATATCATGATATCACACTTGTGGCTTCGCTACTCGTGAGATATCATGATATCACTGGCCTCTCGTGAAGATAAATATGATATCTTCAGTCAGGCCATGTCATATCCCCTATATATATATATATATATATATATATATATATTCTTTGCAAAACATTGTTAATGCATCAGTTAGGGTTACAGCAATAAAAGTTTGGAAATTTGGTGTTAGAGTTTCCAACCCTACTACCCCACCCCACCCCCACCCTCCATGCACCAACAGATATTGGGGGGGTGTCTTGGGGTTGTCAGCCCTAGCACTCACCACATTCCATGAGTAAATAAGCTTAGATGGGTACAGTATAGGAGAATGGGTGAGCATTAGGAATGACAACCCCAAGGCACACTCTCAATGTCTTTTAGTGACCCTAATGCCATATTTACAAATGTTTGTTGCTATAACCCTAACTGATACATTAACAAAGTTTTTTGCAAAGAATTTCCTTTCTTTTTGAGAATGTATAATCGTAGCCTCTAGGCCCTGCACTCCCATTTATCCACAAGTGTAGAGAGCTTGTAATTATATCTTATTTCATGTGGTAGCGCAGGTCCATATTGGTATCCACATTGGGGGCTGTGCTACCCATCACCACCTGCAGCAATGACCATGAGCTCCTAGCAGTTAGACTCATATTTGGATCACACAATAAGTCACTAGTCATCACATGCATCTACCTCTCACCAAAGATGGCCAAAGACAGATTAAACAAAATCCTAGGGGCCTTGGCAGGCTTTGACAACAACTGTGAGCTTATTGTGACTGGGTACTTTAACATCAATGGCTCAGTAGTGAATTATCCCACCAGAAGGATATCATAGCTAGTTCTTACCTCATGCAATTAGTCAGTGAGCCCACTAGAATGAATCTTAAGTCTGGCAAGCACTCACTCTTAGACTGGTTCTTTGCAAGTTCACCTGACAGGATATCTGAGGTCTCGGTACTCTCTGACTCTCTAAATGACCACTTCCCTATCACCTGCATGTGGTCCAATAAATACAAAAAACTCCACCCATCTTTGTGAACAGCAGAATACTTAGGAAAGGGCAGCTGTCTGCATTCAAGAAGGACTCTCCCAGATCGACTGGTCTCCACTTAAGGTACTGCATGACCTTGACAAAGCACTGTAGTATTTTACTGAAAATTTCAATAAGGTTTGTGACAGATTTGCTCGGTTCAAAAAAAGAAAATCCCATGGCCATAATAATGGGTGAATTACCAGTGACCTTCTGTGTCACATGAGGGAAAGGGACAACCTCTGGTGTCGAGCTAGGG
Organism: Neoceratodus forsteri; assembly: GCA_016271365.2. Taxonomy (NCBI): domain Eukaryota; kingdom Metazoa; phylum Chordata; order Ceratodontiformes; family Ceratodontidae; genus Neoceratodus; species Neoceratodus forsteri. The sequence continues at coordinate 836,518,068 of CM028132.1, forward strand.
CCTCTGGGGAATACAGTGATCTACAGAGATACAGGGCTGCCAGAAACAAATGCGCATACCTCATCCAGAGTGCAAAGGCTAATTTCTACAAGGAACAATTGGAAAGAATCTGGGGTGATGGGAGGCAGTTCTGGGACAATATAAAGGTCCTCACAGGGAAGGATGTCAAAACACAACTGTTACTGCTAAACATAAACAATTCAAACACAATTGATCTTTATACCATTGCTATAGAATTCAACTCCACCTTTATGGACCATGACTCCGTTTTCCCGGCTGAATACCTCAAGCCCATCAACAGTGACAATAATTGCCTACCTAACAACAACTAACACCCACAATCCTACTTCAAGAGAATCACTGTCAAAGAAGCCTTGGACTGTGTTAAAAAGGTCCTGGGGAAAACCAGAATGGGAAGTGACAACATTGACATGAAACTGCTCGTGCTGGCCATCAATAAACTCATAACTCCCATCACAACTATCTTTAATAAATCACTCCTGCTTGTAAATTCCCCTCACTTTGTAAATGAGCTCTGGTGATCCCTGTCCATAAGGGCGGGGATAGGTCCCACACAGCAAACTACAGGCCCATCTCTATCCTCTCCTCCCTCTCTAAAGCCCTGGAAAGGATTGTGGTTGACCAAATCACAGACCATATTCAAAAATACCAGCTGCAATGTCCCCAGCAGCATGGATTTAGGAAACACCACAGCACAGCCACTGCACTGGTGGACTTCACTGATTATGTCCATAAGGCTTTGGAAGATGGTAAACTGGTTGGATCCATCTTTATCGATCTAACCAAGGCATTCAATATAGTCTTCCACCCGCTCCTGCTATCTCAACTGCATGCCCTTGGTGTTTCCCCAACTGCCATCCTGTGGTTCCAGTACTACCTATCATCCCAGTCTCAATGAGTCAAGATAGGACACTCTGTATCTGCTTCCAAAGAAGTCTCATTAGGAGTGCCTCAAGGGTCCATCCTTGGTCCCTTGCTGTTCAATATGTTTCTGAACAACCTACCAGATGCCTGCTCCAGTAAAGTCATTTTATACACTGATGATGCTGTCATTCTTAGTTGTCACTCTCACATAGACCACCTGCAAGCCAAGCTGCAAACATCCTTCCAACAACTGGAGACCTGGTTTAGCTCCCAAAGGTTGCTACTAAACTATAAAAAACAACAAGACAATGCTCCTCTTGAGCCCCCAACTAAAAAGGAGGTACCCAGAATTGACAGTCACAAACCACTTGGCTGTTCCCTCGGAACAGGTACACTCCTTCTAGTACCTGAGTGTCATGGTTGATGATACCCTCTCATATGTACAACACATTGACATGGTGGTGAAAGCTATGAACACCAAATTAGGATCTTGTTTAGGAACAGGAAAAGCCTATCTACTGATGCTCTCTGGCTCTCAGTCTCCAGCTCCATCCAATCCTTGGTTGTGGTTTACAGTGTGGCCACTGATACAGCCCTCTAAAGGGTAGTAACAGCCCTGAACAAGGCTTGAAGACTTCTGATAAATGCTGACTGCCTCACACACTTGTACTCTGTATAGGCAGGCCAATCTTCTATCACTCAAAAACAGGAAAGATACCAAACCTGCCTACTTGGGAGGAAGGCTATGCTCTCCCTGACCCCTACCTGCATAACTGACCTGGTAAAGGAAGCCAGCTCCAATTACAATACTAGAAGAACAGCTTCGACCCTACTTGGTGTCCCTTTTTGAAAAACTGTACTGGGACAATGATCTTTCTTGTACTGAGTTCCACTGTGACTTAAAGAGATCCCCGTTGTTGCACTTAACACTGCAAATATTTGGTCCTTTAAATCTGAACTGAAGCAACACCTGCTGAATCTAACAACTGTGACTGCCTGACCTGAGAATGAATCTCCTACCTTGATACCTCCCTCGACTGTCTGACTGTTCCTCCTGATAATTACCTCTGGATCCCCCCCCACCTCCCCTGGCCTCCCTCCAGCAGTACCCCACTAGTCACTCATCCTTGCCTAATCACACCTTGATGTGTACACCCACAATGCTCCTACTTCCAACACCTACACCCAATTTTCTGTCCCTACACCCTCCCCCACTCCCTCCCTCGCTGTCCAGCTGCCTTCCCCTCCTTCTCCCTGACCATGACCTACGTACACCCTCCTACTTCTCTCCTCCTTCCCCTTCCCTCTTCTAATAAGCTCTCTCTATGCTCTTTCCCCAACACCACATTGATAGGCCCTTCTAGGGCTGCTATTCTGGTACTTCTCATAGTGGTTATTAACTCTTGCTGTGCAAGTCAATTGTTTATATTTCTTGTAACTATTTATGCCTGTGTTCTAAAGTATTCTGAATATACAAATAAAAAAATAAATAAAATAAAATAAACATGTGGGGGGCCCTGCGCTCCCATCCATGCATACATTTTCAAATAGAGTAGAGATATCCTTATTTGCCCATGGGAGTGCAGGGCCCTCTGGGCCTGTGCTCCCATCCCATAGTGTACAGCATCAAAAAAATGCCTCACATTGCAATCTTATCCTATAGAAAACACAGAAAAATTATATTTTCTCGAAACTACAAAAAGGCACATCATTGGCACATGACCCTTTTACCCTGGAAATTTCAGAACAAAATTGCAAGCCACTTCTTAACAGCATAGTGACAAAGAAAATACTCTGTAAACCTCCCAATACAATGTTATTATATGGGAAATCAATCAAAATTGAAATATGCAAAAGTCCAAGCCAAAGTAATATATTTTCACCAAACCAGCAAAAGGCACATATGTGGGGCATGCCCTTTGTACTCTGAAAATGTCAGCCCAAAATTCCCAACTATTTCATTGGTATGAAGTGACAAAGAAACAGCCATATAAAATTTATTTTTCTGCAAATTGTGAAAAAGAATCCTTTTCCACGCTTCCTTTTTCACAAGTTTCAGAAAAAAATCCTTTTTCACAAATCACAAAAAAGGATCCTGTTTCGCAAATCCTTTTTCACAATTTGTGGTAAAAGAAAATCTTTTTTCACAAATTGTGTAAAAGGATCCTGTTTCATGAAAAACCATTTCTGCAATTTGAGGCAAAGGATTTCCATGGATAAAAAAAACACATTTCTGATTAAATTATCAAAAAACAAACCACAGAATATGATTCCTCAGGCCCCAATTAGGTAAACACAACTATTGTTGTTTACCAAACCCCTATATTATTTTTGTAATTTAAGTTTGCTTCCCTTGCTAACAGAAAACAAGATGGTGGCAGCACGAACTATGATTCTGCCTTTGCAGAACAGGATTCCGCATTTGCGATCAAGAATCCTATTTCAAACCTCGCATCTAACTTTTTTCATAGGAAATTATGGAAACTTTAAAACTCTATAACTTTGGAATGGATTAATATTTTTTTACCGAACCACTGTGACCCAAGATATATACACCCTGAAAATGTCAGACCAAAATTCCACAATGTTTTTGTGCAACACGACAAAGAATTTGACAAAAAACAATAATTTGCACATTTTTGACCCTCCATATCTCCGCACTCACACATCTGACTGGAACAAAATGTGCCACATAAGAGATATCTTTGGTCCCTGATGGTGCATGCCAAATTTCCTGCAAATTGCTTGAACGATTTTGAAGATATTAGAGTGCAACATTTTCAGTCTAACAAAGAAGTGAAGATTTAACCCTAACTATAAGGTCATGACTGTGCCCCTATAATACATATTATTTACAAAAAATTATGCTAATGCATCAGTTAGGGTTTAGGATAAAACAACAAAAGTAGGGAAATATGACATTAGAGTTTCAAACCCTAAAACCGCTGCCCCACCCCAGAAGCAAGTGATGTGTGGAGTCTCCCTTGGGTTTGTCAGTCCTAACACTCACCCCATTGCAGTAACAGAAAAGTTGAGATGTGATGGAGACAGGTGTGTATGTTTCATGAGTGTGTACAATGGGGTGAGCATTAGAGTTGCCAACCCCAAGGGAGATTCCACCCATCCTTCGCTTCAGGGGTCGGGTAGGGGTTTTACGGTTTGAAACCTTAACATCACATTTCCCTACTTTTTTCATGTTATCCTAAACCCTAACTGATGCATTAACATAGAATCAAAGAATTTCCTTATTTTTTGAGATAGTGTAATCATAGCCTTATTTGCCTGTGGGCGTGCAGGGCCCTATAGGCCCTGCGCTCCCACCCATCTATAATTTTTGAGATAGAGTAATCATATCCGTATTTGCCTGAGGGAGCACAGTGCCTTTTAGGCCCTGGGTTCCTATGCTTCCATAAATGCGTATCTGTATGTCGCTGTGGAAAGGCACTGCACTTCCATTTATAGGACAACAGTGAACAAATTGTCAGCATAGCCATCTTATTACCGCACCTCATGTACCCAGTGCAGAAAATGTTAGAATCCCCACCAAAACATAATTCTACGCAACTGTAACACCATTCCGTGCTGCAGGTGTGAAAACACATTTTGGCCAGGATTCAAAAAGTGACAGCTGTGGCATACATGAAGTGGGATAATAAGAACACTCTGTTGAAAATTTGGGGTCAAAATATTTAACATTTCCAAAGTTACAAGTGTGTGTATTGAAATTTCAATGAATAGGCATACCTTTGCCCTTTTTACATATTTTAACCCCAAATTTTCAACATAGCCTTCTTATGACCCCACCTCAGGAACAAGGGCAGAACAAAATTCCAAATCCTGCCCGAAAGGTGAATTCACCAAGCAATTGCAAAATCACCTTTTGGATGGGAGTTGCATAATGACAGTCATATTGTTCATGAGGTGAGGTCCCCAAAAGGCCATGTTGAAAATTTGGTATCAAAATTTTAAAAAAAGGTCTGAGTTATGCATAAAAATTGAAGCCCCCATTGAAATACATTCAACTGCATTTACCTTAGTTTCTCATATTGCAGTTGCCGGCTCCAGCAGCAAGATATGTCTTCAATCAGCAAGTGGATCTCAAACTGGGGACCAGAACAAGTGAGTGTGTGTGTGGGTGTACAGGAGAGTGTGGGGTGGTGGGTGCTGAGTGTGAGGTAGGGTGGGGGGGTGCCGATTGATGAGGGACCTTTTTTTTTTTGCAGCTAAAAAAAAGGATGGTTCTCTTTATTTCAGGTACTGAACACCAATTGGGGTGGTGCCACTATATACCAATGACATAGGGCAGCACGGGGTGGGCTATCAGAGAACAGGGAGGGCCAAGGACCACTAGATCACCAAAGAGATAAATATAACAAGGGAATGGTGATCAGAGAAAGGGAAGGGACCACTGGACTACCTGAGACTATAAAAATAAACATTGAGAAGGTGATCGGAGAATGGGGAGGGACCACTAGACTACTGGGGAATATAAAAAAAAAGATATGGGACAGCGATCAGAGAATGGGGGGGAGGGAGGAATCACTAGACTACCAGGGAATATTTATGTTATTTTATTCAGGGGATGGAAATTGAGTGGTAGGAGGTGCAACTAGACACCAGGGAGCTATGACAGTTTGAACTGTTATGGACCTTTACTGTTCGCTGTCTTTACAGTTCAAACTGTAAAGTTTGAACTGTAAAGAACTGCGAATGATAATTTTCTGATCAACTGATCCTTAACAAAGCGAGTGACGGGTGATATGATTCTCGCCCCCAAAAAGACATACTTAACCTAAACTTTTAAAAATAAAAATACAATAATGTTACTAAGCATGTGACTGAGACCTAAATACAGGTCTTGGTCATTCCTAACCAAGTAGTATTTCTTTAGAAATCAATCTTTAAAAGGAAAAAAAAATGGCAGAAGCACAAACAGTATTTCTCTGAGTACGAATGGTAAATCCTTAACAAGTAACAGTTCAAACTGTTTTTATTTATCTGCCTGTCTAGTGGCCATCACAAAAACTGTTATAATTCAAAAATGGTGAAATAGCTTCTTACCAGATTATCCAAAGGCACACCCTCGACACAGACCCCATCACCCCTGAAAATGTCAAGAAAATGTTTCATTCTGTGTGGACTGTAGATAAAGGCAAAAAAATCCTTTGTTAACCAATGGGATAAAAGCATTTTTTTTCCTTTATTTATCACTCCATATCTCAAAAATCATACAAGATGCCATCACATAACTTTCTACATCTTGAGACAATGGCAAAGTGACCATGCAAACCACATTTTGGGCTATTTCATCAAAACATGCCAAAGTTATTAAGGCAAAAAATTCTGAATTTAACCTCGAAGTACCAGTACAACTCTAGCTATAGGGGTGCAACCGCACGCGTGTGTATAGATATATATATATATATATATGGGATACATGATGGGCACAAGTGTGATGTGGAAAATATTTTCACTCCTCTAGAGTGACCTCTGAATACTCACAAGTGGCAAAGCCACGAGTGAGGTTTCAGAGGTCACTGTACAGGACTGAACATATTTCTCATATCGCATGAGTGCACATCATATATCCTATTTATACAATGGGGGCCTCATTGTTGCAAAATATACAGTTTGCGCAGGTTTAGCGTGGGTTTGGGGGGTGTAATAAACTGCATTTATTTTAACTCTGCTGATGTCATCAGGATTTATTTCACTGCAGTGAAAATAACTTGTTTTATATCACTGGAATATGTCTCACCCCCATTGTATAAATATATATATATATATGCAGTAGGAGTGGGCTCAAAGCTCATTGAATAAATCCATTTATCTTCACAGCCATTGAATAAATAAAATGTATCCATATAGTAGCTATGTCACAATCACTCCAGAACTCATTTAGAATGTTCGGCCTCAGTAGCAGTACTAACCATATTCAAATGTGAATAATTTTAAAATGAAAAAAAGATAGTGTAATATTGAGAGCATGAAAGTTGTTCAGCACTAAATTATCTACAAAATAAGTGGTGTTTCGTTTATAGGTACCTTATAGATTTGTTTATAATTAGCAAAAAAGAGCAGAAAATGCAATGTTTTGTTCATTTTTTTGACAAACATATGGAAAAAAAGATAAGCAATCAAAAACAAATGTCCCTGCACTGACAGAAAGCATCCCTATTGCATAAATGAAATATACAGTGGTGAGCTGTCAGATAATTGATTTATCGTCACTTGTGCTGTTTGACACCTCACTCGTGGCATTTGCCACTCGTGAGGTTACCCAAGGTCAAACAGCACTTGTGTAGATAAATCATTTATCTGACAGCTCTCTATTGTATATCATATATATCCCAGAGAATATTATTTTCATACACTTTTGATAGTGTGCCGGAGGGGGTGCTGTACAATCCCATATTATATTATTCAAGCTACTTATTCTGATATTTACACTATTAACAAAAATGTTGACAACCACATGAGCATTCATTAGTATGCTGTGTTACACCCATATGGCACTGTCTATCTAGTTTTCCTTTTAAGTCCTTTCTCATTTTTACTATCTGGTAAGATAATAAAGATAAATGAAATATATCTTAATTGTTTAACTTCTATTTCTGCTGCATAATTCATATGCCTGCCATCCTCAATGTAACACTATAAAAATGGAGAGTAAAATTCTATTAATATTTTTCATGTAGCTTGGGTATGCTATTGCACTGTACTTATAATTTAATTAGTAACTATGGGCCCTATGCCCAAAAGTGTGGATTGCCTATGTGCCATGTATGTGAGGTGCACAAGTAACCCTAAGTTGGAATGCTGCACAGCAGGGGTCCAGCAGACCCCCAGCGGCATTCACAATTCTTGCACAAGCCTAAATCCCCTGGGCACCCCCACAGCTATGTGCCACAGGCAATCCAGGAACATGCCAAGGGGTGTGATCACACTCCACACTATTCACTAAAGCACAGAGTTGGCTTGGAGTGCCAGGCAAGGGGGGCACAAGTTATGCAAGTGTGGACCCTGCCGTAACTGCTACATGCCCTCTCAATGGAAACCAGCCAGCTGTGGCAGACGAAGAACCCTCTCCACATTCCTGCCCCAGCCCACCAGGCTGATGGGGAGGGCTGGTGGCAGCCAGTTGGGCACATGCCTGTGGTGTCTGAAAAGTCAATTCCTGTGCTTTCCCCAGGATTCTCTGCATGTGCACAGCAGGGCATCCACTGCTGGAACCAGAATGGGCATCCCACTGGACGCCTGCTTGTGCCCCATAATCCACCCCATGCATTGGTGATCTACCCTTGTGCACCTGCACACCTGGGGCAGGGCCACAGACAGGTGTCCTGCAGGTGCTTGCAGTAGTCAATACTGTGCACCCTGTGCCTGTCTGTGGGAACAGAGCTACGTAGGCCAGGTATGCATGTATCGCATGTACCCTACACCCCTTTGTACATAGGACCCTATGTGTACATTTTCTTAGCATTAAATTATTCACAGCATTTTAAGAATGAGTATCCTTTCAGTGATGATTTAAACTAAAGAGCAAACTGACACAAAGGGTGTGCACTTTCCATTTTTAGAACAACTAATTTACCTGGAAAATATCTCTTTGCTGACTTTTCTTAATGTTGCACACTTATCTCTACTATCAACAGCACTGAAGCACTGAAATTAGCTGGGATATCATTAATACAATAGCTAGCACTCATACTCAGTGTGTGTTTACATTTTCATGTTCATGTTTAATTTATACTGTTAAAAAAGTAACTTATAATAGATAGGGTCAATGTCCTGAAGATTATTTATGTTATCACTTCTTTTTGCTTGGTTAACATACCATTGCCGTTTTTCTTTCTAGTTTGCACTCTTCTTTTTTAGTTTGCTCGCTTCTTTTTAATTTCAAATATTCTCAGTAATGCTGAAGCACCACAAAATGAAGAGATGCCCTTAATTAGCTTCAAGCCTCAAAATCCTACTTTTAATCTCTTATTTCTATTTAGTACTGCAGTCACCCTCATTGCAGTTTCTGTGTCCTTTTTCCTTACCTTCCCATATACCTTCATCAGAGTACTGCTGAGGCACTGTGCAGTTAAGCAGAGTGAACATTTAGGGCTCAGTTTTCAGACAGACAACTATGACGCAAGGTGCCTGCCCCAAAGGTGTATGGTGCAAGTAGCACCTTGCATCATAGTTTGCAGCAATCCCGATTTTCAAACTCTGGTTGCAGCGAAATCAGGATGCTGTAGGGAAAAGCCCCAGCACCACACTTGCGACAAAAGTGCCCATGCGCCTGGTCGCAGGGTGGTTACACCACAGTGGGGTTGCACCATCCCCTTACTTAAGATTCTCTAAGCCCTGTCATGGCTACAACATGGGGCTCAGGGTAGACCAGCCTGGAGGTGGTCTAAGGGCCCTGCACCACTGCTGGTCAGGGTAGCGATTTGGGGGGGGCTGCAAGACAGGGCCAGAGGCATAAGGTGCATGAAGGGGTGGCATAAGGAGCAATGGGGGCACTACAGTAATGGGAAGGTGCTGAGGTGGCACCCTACAGAGTGCCCTGCAGATGTGTAGGTAGCCGATCGGCCTGGGTAAGTGGGGTTGGCAAGACAGAACCAGGACCTGGCCACAAGTGCACAGAGCCTAAGCACCTGCCCAGAGGTGCCGTGTACCAGAACACCATAGGCGGGCAGCAGTGGCTGCAGGATTTGGGGTGCTGGTGGTGGCTGGGAATGTTCCCCAGGCACGGCGACAGTGCCCTGGTACTTGGCCCCCCACATAGTGGCAGGCTGCTACCTGCCTATGGTGTTGTGGTAAGTGGCAACTATGGAACAGGTGCCAGTGCTGCATGTACCTGTTGCCAGGTCACAGTCCCAACTTGCTAGCCTCATGTACCTGGGCTGATCAGCTGCCTACACATCTGCAGGGCACCCCTGCTAGGTACCACTTCAGCATCCTCCCATTGCAGTCATGCCCCCCTGTCACTCCTTTTTTCCATATTAGTGTTTACCTCCTTGCGTTCCTGATTGCCCATTCTGACCAACCCCGCCCGTCACTCCAGTATCACCGGGACATACCCAAAGGTCTTGCCTGGAAGCTGGGTGTGGAGCCTGAAGAGGGTCAGTCGCCATCCGCAGCCAGGGTTTTTTCCTCTATTTTCTCCCTTCCTATGCCAAATGTGCATACGTGGAAGCATGCGCACATCTGCAGAAATCTCACAGTACCCTCTCCTCCTTGGCACCCTGCAAACCCACACTGCCCTCCAGCCTTCACCCGGGGCAGTCATTCAGTTAGAGCACCAATCCTCCCTCCCCAAGACAGTAGAGCAGTCCATTGAATGCTTAATCTTCTCCCTCCCCAGCTGGCCTCTGGTGACCCGCGCACACTGTGAACACAGGTCATTGGCTTGGCAGAAGGTAAGGCACAGATACCTCAGCCCTCCATGCCACTAGGCCAGCTGCCCCATCCCCCCTTATGCTACCACTGTGCTCCTTATGCCCTCAGTCCTCATCTTGCAGCCATATTCACACACACCCCACCTTCATGGCCCCTCGAGTGTTCCGCCGGGTGGGGGCTGAGAGAGCTTTACACTAAACTCCACAGGTGTGCCTCCTGTCCCAGCACAACCATATGGATATGGAAAATCTTTGGTCTTAGGCACAGAGACCTTAATTTTTTATAAATACGGAGCAGGGTCCCTGATGCACCTCGACATTGCCAAAGCCCAGGATCGCCACAAATTGCGTCGATCTAAGGGCTCTTTGAAAATTGAGCCCTTAGTCTTCAGTTATACTACTTTGTTTCCAGCTGCATGCCTTCTTTTTCTGTTTTGCAGCACCTCCTGGTCTTAGTGCTTTCAAGTGGGCTGACAAGGACAGAATCTCTGTAAATAGCATTCTTTTATGCTCAGATGATGCTGGACTGTAACGGAGTCATTGTGTCCAATGTCACATGCTTGTGGTGTCGCCATCATGCACATCACCCCACAGTGCAGCCCGGCTTGCTTTACAACAACACAACACTTGAGTAAGCAATGCACTTAAATAGACATAGTCACCCATATCGTGCCAGCAGGTGTTTCCTCCCTCTAAGATGGTATAGCTCACTAGTGTCCTAGTTTTTATCATGTTCACCTTGCTTTTTATATCACCCAGTTTTCTATGCTGATGAAATGGCATTTCAGGTCCAAACACCCTAACATATTGGCAGTCATCTACTTTAATCAACCATTATGAACAACAAAACTGTACCATCAATTTAATAGAAAAATATTTCTGTAAGTAATGATTCATATATGGAGTTGTTAAAAAGTAACACACTGTTAGAGGGATGAGATATCACCTTTTGCTGCCCTAAAAAGGGGGGGGGGAGGATTTTTGGCAAAATAAGTGGGGGAAGACTTTAAACAATGTTACATCATCCAATCCCATAAACATAATGGCTGCATTCTTTAAGAATGTAGACACCTTTCTTAGATTAAGAGTTGCCAATTAATCTCCATAGACCGTATTTCTTTTCTGAAGTTTTCTAATTCCATGTCCAAAACAGTTCACTTGTTAACAACATTTTTTCATAGTCCCCACCTCTTGGTGGTTTTTCTGTTTTTTCTAATCCAATGAACCTCAATTTGGAAACATTATGCCCCAAATTGTTGAAATGAATAGCTACCAGTGATGTCTCATCTCTTCTTTTATGTTCCCTAATTCTGGTTTTTAGTTGACATGATGTCTTACCTATGTTCAATAGATCGCATGGCTATTTTATGTAAACTATGTGGTTGGTTTGGCAAGTGATCAAGTTCTTAATGATAATGTCCTGATCTGTTACCCTATTTATGTATATATTTTTTTATTTTATACGTATTTCAACAATGAGTACAATGTCCACAAGGAAAATTTCCTTGTGGTTTGAGTGATATTAGAAAATTATCTGTGTACCGTGATGGTACTTTGTCTTCTGACCTTAAAAGTTTGCTCTTCAGGTTAGGTGCCCTTTTGGTCACTATCCTTGATTTGTCTTTAAATATTTGCTCTCTGTTTAATAGAGCAGTTCCCCAGTGCCTGTGCATTATACCCTTAGTCTGCCACATGTATTTATTTATTTAAAAGTTGGGAATGAAGAAAGACACACTGAGTGACCAAGGGGAAAGGTAGATTGGAACAAACAGTGGCAGTTACAATGAAACAAATTAACATCTGCAGCTATAAAGTGCAAAATACAGTGTAGGCATGAAAATAAACAAAAGAAATAAATACTCAGTGGTAGAAAGATAGCATTACTATAAATAGTGCCCCTCGATGTCACTGGAGGGACCCTTCACTGGCTGCAGCCGGTGCAGAATGCTGCAGCGAGGTTGCTGACTGGTCTAGGTCCAGTTTTGCAAGCTCTGCACAGGCTGTTCGGTGGAGAGTTATCTTTAAGGTGGGCTTGCTCACCTATAAGGCCTTATACAAACTGGGCCCTGGCTATCTGACTGAGCTCCTCTCACCTGCAACCTCAACCCACTCCCTCCAATCCTCAACTAGAGGGTTACTCGACATTCCTAGGCTTAGGCTTAAGACCTCTGGCAACTGTGCATTCATTGTCACTGGTCCTACCCTATGGAACTTGTTTCCAGCTAGTGTCAAAGGATCCAGGACAGTTGATGCCTCTAACAATGGGTAAAGACCTTGTTCTTACAGGCCTTCCCTGAAGCAGTTATGGGATTACTGTACACCAACCCATTTGAGTTATGATTTGCTCTGCTTTTAAATTATAATACATTCAAATGTAGCCTAGCTTTTATTATTGCTGAAAGTTATTAGAATGTTTTAAATGATTTTATTTGTGTATGTTTTATTCTGTATTCATCTCCCTGTTTCACTGTCTGTGTAATATTTTCTGTAAGGTGCCCAGAGCCCCTGGGACTGGGCACCATAAAATAAAATTTACCTTCCCTTGCCAAAGTAAAGATTTCCAAGGTATGTGCGGGGGGGGGGTGAGATCAGGAGAGTTAAGAAAGAGAGGCATGACCCTTGGATGAGGGGGAGGAGGAGTGGGGAATGTAAGGGAGCAAATCGGTAAAAGGAAGGGACAACAGTGGGGAGAGAGGAGGGGCAGTGCAGCAGAGGGAGAGAGAAAGGGGAGAGGAAGGGTAGAGAATTAGGGAAGAGGGATAAAGGGAGAGAGGGGTCAAGGAGGAGTTAGGTGGGAGAGACAGGAACAAGTGGGGGGATGGTGGCTTTAGTAAACATTTTTGGGATAGTAGGGATGGTGCATGTCTAAGAAGAGGAGGGAGCCAGTTCCATAAAGAGGGGAGATGATAAGAGAAGGCTGCTAGACTGGCACTAGAGTGAGGGTGGGTAATCAAGAAGGAACAGGAGTCTCTGGATTGAAGGGGATAGGAGGAGGCACAGAGGGGGAGAGAAGAGATGACAGGTAGGGGGGAGGGAGGAAAACTAGTATTTTCCAATGAGGGAGGAACAGTGGGAAAGACCATGCGAGGGTAAGGGGGCACTAGTGAGACTGGAAAAAAATGGAGCAATGATACGTGCGGAGAGGAAAGTTTGTAGAAAAATGACAGAATGCATTGAAGAGGGTGTCAAGCCTAGCAATGGAGGAGGGAGGGGCTGCACTGTACACTATGTCAGCATAGTCAAATATGGGGGGGGCATTTTGGCAAGCAGGCTCTTGTGTATGTCAGTGGGGAGACAGTCCTTGTTTTAGTAGAGGATGCCTAGTCTAGGGCAGAGTTTTGTGTATACGGCATCGATGTGTGCTAAGAAGTCTAGGTTGCTGTCTAACCAGACACTGAGGAATTTATACATGTGGGAAATCTCCAGCTGGGTGCCATTGATGGTGGAAAAGACAAGGAAATGAAATAGGCTTGACAGCTTTTGACTGGTGCCAAAGGTCACTAATACCGTCTTTTTGGTCTTTGGTCTTTAATTTGAGCTGAGTGGCTTGAAACCAGCATAATACATTATGGAAGTCTCATTTTAGCAAGGATGCTACAGCGGATATGGAAGGGCCAAATGTGTCGATGACAGTATTGTCAGCATACATATGAATATGGGAGGGGGAACAGATGGAGTGGAGGTCATTGAGAAAAATTAAGAATAGTATGGGGCCCAGGATAGAGCCTTAGGACACACCTGCTAGAATGGGAAGTGGGGAGATAAAACCGTACCTACTTGCACAGACTGTTGGTGGTTGGTCAGGAATGGAAGCACTGAACTGCTGAAGAGGAGATACCAGCTGAGGCAAGCTTGTTTAAGAGGAGGGGATGGGAAATCGAGTCAAAATCTTTTGCAAGGTCAATAAAAATAGTCTTTGTGATGAGACCCTTCTCCATCCCTGTTAGTACAGAGTCTTTGATGCAGAGAAGGGAGGTGATTGTTACTGTTTTTTTTTCTGAAACCTGATTGGAAGGGGAATAGGAAGGAGGAGGAGGAGTCAAGGAAGTTGACTAATCTTGAATGGACCAATGACTCCTGCAGTTTAGCTATGGAAGGTAGAAGAGAGATTGACTTGTAGTTGCCAAGGGATAATGGGTCATCCCCTTTGTGGAGGGGGAGTACATTAGTGGTTTCCAGGCAAGGGGGACAGTGCAAGGGGAGAAAGGTTCAGAAGGTGGGTGAGTGGGACGAGGATGGCGGGGGCAGAGATGTGGAGGAGTTTGGGATGTAAGCCTTCAGGGTTATATTTGGAGGAGTTGAGAGATTTGAGGGTGAGGAATACTTCATAAGGGGAAATGTAAGGGAAGTGAAAAACAGCCAAGGAGGAGGTTTGGGGTGGGGGGAGCGGTTGAGGCTTGAGAAAGAGCAGTGCAAGTTGTGACGTATTTGTTGAAAAGGGAGGTGACTGCAAGATGGTCAGATGCCTCACTATGTAAGACCTACATAGGCTTATCCTTGCCCCCCAGTGCTCACCAACCCTTTCTGCTTTCCCACTCTCTCCTACCTTACCCCCTTAATCCTATTCCTACCACTTACCACCCTCCCTCCCCACTCATCTAACCTCCCGCTCACCCACCACCCCTTTATCCTCCTCAAAATGGTGTATTTTTGTTATACACTGACTCTGTGTTGAAATCTGCACTTATCAGGCTCATGGTCTCATTTTCTTGGGGGTCCTTGACAAGTGTTTTTATTTGGCACTTACACTTACAAGTGATACTATCATGCATCATGTTTATATGTATATCTCTAATTTGGGGCTCTTTTTCAACTTGCAGTTATACCTAGTTTCAGGATTTGGTCTCTCATTATCTGTTCTTTAATACACCAGGGCACTTGGAATGTAAGTTGTAACTTCATCTTATATGGATTAGAAAGAATGCTATCCCAGGGTTTTTTTTATCACTAGAATGCTTGCTTAGCATACTGAGACATTTTAAAATTTTTGTAAGAAGAATTCTCTGGTTGTTGAGAATTATTGATAACCTTTGCCCTTCTGAGGCTCCTCAGTTAAAAGCATACTGGTGTTAATTAGCTTCTCTGATGTAATCTTCTGTTATGTTTTAAATGTAATGTTAAACCAATGAGAATTATTTCTGTTTTTTCAATATAATCTGGTGTTAATAGTATGGGATTTTCAAAATAACTGCCATAAAGCTTCTGAAGAAGGACCGGGTAGGTTCGAAAGTTAGAGCACTTTGTTCTTTGCTGTAACATCCATGTTGGTCCAATAAAAGGTATCAAATCATTTGTTTCTGGATCTGTTCTTAAAAGGACCAATATGGCACCTACAACATTTTTTTGCACAAATTGTCTCAAAATGTCAAGTTCCTGCAGCTGACCCAATTATTTTTTGAACCCACCCGTTTAAAATTCAGATCTTTGAACCACTCTCTGATTGAGTGGGTCTTCGCTTCTCATCCCCACAATGTAGTAGATGCAGGTATTCTTCCCGATGCACTCAGTGATCATCATGTGGTTTACTGTGTGTGTAAGCTACACCTCCCCAAAAGCTTCTTCTAAATTCATTTACCTCAGATCGTTTAAGTCACTTGATTTGACCTCTCTCCTTGCTGATCTTTGGTCAGGTGATTAGTTTCCCATCTCTACAGCCTGTAATATAAATTCTGCCCTACATTGCTTTCCGTCTAAATTCTTGGCTGTACGGGATAGTCATGCACCCCTGCATAGAACCAGAGTGAGGGGGTTACACCTTTCCTGGATAACAGCTGAGGTACTTGCTTGTCTCCGCTCTAGAAACTTTGCCTGGTTTACCTTTAAACTTACTGGCTCCCAGTTTTCTCTGGCCCATTACAGAAGCCTACATAATGCCTGTACTAAAGCCATTAGACTTGCCAAGTCTGAGTATTTTGGTTCCACTCTCCAAAACAACATAAATAACCCTTCCAATTTTGGATGGTTATCCATTCCCTTTTCTCCCCTCATACTCAGTCTCCACCTCCTATTTTAAAGATTGGTGATGCCCTTATTTCTAACCCTTCTGTTGTTGCTAACTTTTTCAGTTTCTACTTTACTACCTGTGCCCTTTCTCTTATCCCTTCCTCCTCCACCCCTTCTCTTTCCCTTTCCCTGCCATCTTCTCTTCTTTTGTTCTCCTTCTCTCCTATTACTCCTGTTGATTCCTTAAAGATACATAGATACATAGACAGTGTCAGCAGATAAGGGCCTATGGCCCACCCAGTCTGCCCATTTGAGCTTGTAAGTTCAGTTTATGTTTTCCTAGAAGTCTGTTGCCCCTTACCCCTGACCTCCAGAATTCCTTTATGTCTATCCCATGTATTCTTAAATCCCGTGATTGTTTCAGCCCCCACCACTTCCTCTGACAGGGTGTTCCCCTTGTCCACCACCCATTCTGTGAAGAAATTCTTCCTCACGTTTCCTCTAAATCGTCTCCCTCCAACTTCATCCCATGCCCTCTAGTCCTGGAACATCTTTTTTGCTTAAAAATAGTGTATTCCTGCACCCTGTTCCTCCCTGTAAGATACTTGTATGTCTCTATCATATCCCCACTCTCCCTCCTCTCCTCCAGGGAGTACATATTCAGTTTCTTCAACCTGTCCTCATAGGACTTGTTATGCAATCCATGTACCATCTTTGTTGTCCTCCTCTGAACCTTCTCTACCCTGTCTATGTCCTTACATAGGTAAGTTCTCCAGAACTGTACACTGTACTCCAGGTGGGGCCTCATTAGTGTCTTGTATAGTGGAATTATGACCTCCCTTTTCCTGCTGGTGATGCCCCTGCCTATGCATCCCAGCATCCTATTTATTACCTGCTGCCTTGTCACACTGTTTCCCTACCTTGAGGTCATCAGAGATGATAACGCATGAATCTCTTTCCTGCTTGGTGCATGCTATAGCCTCACTCCCCAACTGATATATTGTGCCAGGGTTTTTGTGCCCCATATGCATTATCTTGCACTTCTTTGCACTGAATTTTTACTGCCAAACCCCTGACCATTCTTCAAGTTTTTGCAGGTCCCTTCTCATTCTGTCTACACCCTCTGGTGTGTCTACTCTGTTACAGAGCTTAAAGGCCCCACTTTCCTTAATTCCTCTAAAGGGAGATAGTCCTAATGGTCTTTATCCAATGCTTCTCCTTCACTCAGCACCTGCCATTGCTCTTCCCATTACCTTACTTCTAAATGTCTCCTTCTCCTCTTCTTCTCTCCCTCTATTTGTTCCTCTATGTCCATTCATATGTAGCTGATGACACAGTTCTTTTAGCTTCTGGCTCCTTTCCCCATGATCTTGCCTCCCGATTACAGTTGGATTTTGACCACAAGTGGCACTGGTTTAGGGTTAACCAACTGTCTCTTAATGACAAAAAAAAGTCTTTGACTTTTGGTACCCATCAGAGACTTGCCAAACGTACTTGTCCTCCCCTATTTCACACCTTTGATGGTGCTTTATTTGAATATGTCTCCTCCTTTAAGTACCTTGGGGTCTGCCTTGAGTGGTACCATGATTTCTCTGTACATATTGATGCAATTCACCATAAGCTTCACCCTAACCTCAGTGCTTTGTACAGGAACAATGCGTGTTTACAGCTCCCTGCCCACTGAGAAATTGCACTAAAAATGATCCTTCCAATCTTTGACTATGGTGACCTAGTCCACTGTAGTGCCCCTAAAACCTCCCTTGCCAGACTTGACCCCCTTTTTCATTATTTCTGCCAATTTGTTTTAGATTGCCCCTCTCGTAATCCCCACTGCTCTCTTTACATAGCTCTTTCTTTCCCTTGTCTTGATGCTAGGCACCTTTTCCATTGTGTCTTTTTTGTCCAAACTCTGGTTTGGCACCTTTCCTTTTTATCTCAAAGCCCTTCTTTCCCCACCTTCTTCTTCTTCTTCCTACCCTCTTTGCAACATTACTTTCCATTCTGTTAACATCCTCCTAGAAAATATATTGTTGGCCAATCTGCTTTTTCTTACCACTTTCCTAAACTTTGGTCTTCCCTTCCCCTTCTTATACTGCCTCTTCTACTTCCTCCCTAAAGTATCTTCTCTCTGACTTTTGTCATCCTACTTGCAACTGCCTTTGATCCTTCCTCTTTCTCTCTATTCTCTGGTCTTGCCCTCTTCTTGCTGTTTCCATTATTTGTTTTTTGTATATATTTGAGAGTGTTTTTATTTTTCTACTTGCCTCATTTATATTTTGCCTTTAATATGCATGAATCTGTTTGTATTACTATTTTATTATATTTTACCTTGTTATTATTTTTTTAACTATTTCCTACTCACCTCTCCCCAAGGACTCATCTGGAAATGAGCTGTTGTTAGCTCAGTATGTATTTCCTGGTTAAACTTTTAAACTTTTAAATAAATAGAAATATAATCTCTGAAGCAAATCCATTGCATTATGTGGTTATAGACTGTATTATGCATGGGGCATAGTACAAAACTGTACTCAAAGGTCATCATGGTTAGGTTCGTATAGCTGGGGGCCATGCTTGGAACCATGGCTGTCCCTGTAACTTGTAGGTAAAATGTTTTTTCAAACTTGAAGGAAAATGGTTTTCTGGAACAATTTTTGGAAGGTTTAAAATAAGATTGTTACTTGGTTTTTCTTCAGTCCTGTACATCAGGAAATTCTTACAGGCATCAACGCTCTCCCCAAGAGTATGTAAGTGTATAAATCTTTTACATCTAAAACAACCACATGTAGCTAATCTTTCTGTATACTCCATAGATTAATCTCATCCAATGTTTTGATGGCATGCATGGAATCCTTAATGTAGTTATCAATTTGTGCTACTAGAAAATGGATGTGAAATTCAACATCATTTGACAGTGTGTCCATTAATGAGTCAATTCCTCATATAATTGGATGGCCTGCTGGGTTCATGGTGCTTTGTGGATTTGTGAGAAGATTCAGAAAACAGGAACAGAGGGAGTGTTGATAGTGAGGGCTGTCCTCTACCAGTCTGAGATCTGACCTTCTTCCAGTGCTTAATCCAATGTCCTTTCTCCAATGTCCTTTGGATCTCTTTTTGAACTCTCTGTATTGGATCCCCACTGCATTGCTTGCAAATGTCCTCATTTTGTAAACACTTAAGGCACTCTTTTTGGTAGGATATATTGTCCTGAATAATAATGACACCCCCATCTCCATTTTTTATGAATATTTGGTTGTCATTCTCTAGTGACAATAGTGCTTCATAAAATTCCTCCCCCTTCTCCTGAACAAAACTCTCTGGTATTGAGGCTCTGTATTCTTGTTGCTATTATCTGATGAATATAAACTGCGTCTAAATCAGTGTCATAGGTCTTTCTAAAGGGGGTTCTCTGTGTGTATTGTCTCCCATTTGCCCTAATGTTCACTTTCCCTTCCTGATAGTCCATAAGGTTCTGTCTAAATTTCGTTTATTTACTGTTATCTTCTGATTCCTCAGTCCCTTTACTGATTCATTCAATAGTTGATTTTACATCTAGTGTATCTATTTTGTCAATGAGTTGACTCTCAATGTCCCTAATTTCCTCACAAACCTTATCACTTTCTCTTGTTAACAACTCAGTAATTCCCCACATAAATAATTATGGGATGCTATGTTTCTTATTCCATCCTTTTGTTATCAAGTAAATTGTCTTTGTAACTCCCCTGTGGAGGGCTTACTTTAGCTGCCCCGGTCTCCTGTTTCCCTCAGTCTTGCTCACCACCTGGCCTGAGCTCCAAAGTTCTCCATATGGCCACTGCATGTTTTACCAGTGGAAATGGGGCCATAGGAGCAAGTCGTAGAACCAGCACTCATTTGCTGCATGTCTGTGTGAGCCAGCCATGCATGGTAGCACACTGTTGTTTTGTGGCCACTGTGGCAGATGAACAGATGCCTCTCCAGTGGTCCCAGTCCCCAAGTTTAGCAGCACAGGGGCCAAAGTCATGGAGGAGGCATAGAAGAGGTTGCTAGTTCATTTTATTAAAGAGCGTCTATCAGCGCTGGTCCCAGCTTCATGAAAATTTATGAGGTGCACTAAATATGAATGAGTTAATCTGCCTGCCATCAGGGGACTGTATATTTCAATGGCAGTGAAAGGTGAGGGGCTGTCTGAAAACCATTAAACTCTGTATATGTTTAATAGGGCACTGAACCTGCTTTTGGACTGTGGGGCCACTGTGTAATAAAAATGTTTATTCTGGCTGCATCTGAACAGTAAAGTTTGGGATTGTGTATGAACTGCATGTACACTGTTTGTCTGACAGCCATGATTTCAGCCTTGTGACCTCAAATCAGCAAATTGGGATGCCAGGTTTTTGCAAGGACTTATGGGACAGTAAAGTGGAGCTATGGGGGGGGAAGCTGGCGAAATTCTTGGCACCCTTTTACAGGACCAATTGGGCACCAAGGAAACCTGTTGCATATTCATTTTCCAAAAGGTCAAGTGTTTCAGCCAGTCAGGAGTTGCACACAGCTCCTAAAACCCAAGGACGTTTGGTTCTGGGCTCGGTTCAGCAGGAGCCCCTCTACGGGAAGGGGGTGCTCCAGCCCCTTTGCAGAAAGATGTGGCTGAAAGGCATAGGAAGGGCCTGCCTGGGGGCTGCCAGCTGCCTGTCCCCCAGGGCCTGCTGTTTGCCTTCCCACATTTTGGAAAAACTTGGCTGGAGGATTCCTGAGTGAGAACGTTGTCTGTGAATTCCAAGGAAGATGGAGATCTACTTGCAGGCTAAGTGGCCACTGGTTCAAGGAGGTACTAAAGTATGTCAGTTACCCTGCATTCGACTCAACACCATAAAGAAGAGGGTGGACATTGGTTTAAAGGAATAACTTAGGATGGTTTTGTCTAAAGCAATGGCTATGGATGGTTCTGGTTTGTGGAAAATGGTATGGGAGTCTCTCCGACATTGGGGGACTCAACAATATTGCCAAGGTTTGTCTTCCTATGGTAGTAGAGAGGGCCTCTTATGTTGGTGAGCACCTACACAGTGAAGAAAAGTGATGTCTGGTAGCATGGGACCGCAAAGTAAAGGTCTGTGTCTCAGTGCCAGCTTCAGGGTTCTAGGAGGAACCAATTGTGTGTACCCAAGTCTCACTGTGACTGTGTTTCCAATGAGCATCTAGACACTGTGTCTTGCATGCAGAGGACAACAGCTGCTATGCTGGAGTGTGGCCAGAAATGTCTTTGGTATCCAGATGTGTCTAAGCTTCAAAACTAAAGCTGGCAACTTTGTCTGAAGTTAATGGAGACTGTGGAAAAGGCCTGCAGATATCCGGTGTTCAGGAACCTGCCTGTCTTACTGAAATCTGGCTGGGTAAAGGTGGGACTGCCACTCAAGAGTCTGTGTATTTCTAGTAATAGCCACTTGCAAGTCAGATTCCAAAGGAAGTATTGCTGCATCAAGGTGCTGTTAATTCCAGCTCAGGCGGAAGACCGTGACTGCAGGCTGCATTGTCACATCCTGGAGCCAGGTAGGAGAACTGCTATCCTTTACTGAGTGGGGCAGACTAGGACACAGGGAGCCATAGGTGTGTGCCTGTGTGCTAGAGCACTATGGACCCTTTTGGGGAGCCAGACCGTGGGGTCACTCCTGGGTCTGGGATCACTTGTGGACTAGGAATCATTGCTTCATGCTCCTTTTCTCCAGCTTGCAAGCAGGCTGAAGGTGGCAAGCTGCTAGACTCTGCAAGCATGTCAGAATGTCCAAGCTGCAGGGTGCCTGTTTTACATCTTGAGCTTCTCAAGATCCAGAGTTCTGCTGTTCCATCTATCCCGGAGCAACAGTCCCAATGCTACCTGAGACTGTCTGCAGAACCGTGAGTAAAAGCAGGGATTGTCCTGCACCTGGGGCATTGTAAACAGTTGTGTTCAAGTTATGCCAAGTAGCTAGTAGATGTATGAAAAAGTTAATCTCTGATTTAAGCAAGCGTGCCAATGCCAGCTGACCAGCTGCACCACAGGCCTGCAACAAGTTAGTAGTGGGTACCCAAGGACAGACTTTGGGGTCTTTTAATCTGAACTGGGGATTGGTACCAGTGGGGGTCAGTAGGCTATACATCTTCAGCTGCTACTTAGTCAGAGAACTTAGTTATAAACCATCAAGAAGCTAGTGGGTGGTTTGCATTGAAAGATGTTTTAAATTTAAAATGCAAATTGATTATTTGAGGTTTGCCAATTGCCAAATGACAGTGCAAAAACAAAATGTTGCTTAACCTCTACTCAATTTACCCTTTCCTAACCCTCCTCTTGTAAACAAATGGCATATTAACTGTATGGAAAATTTGGACTCATGAGCATATTATTAACACAAGTCATTAAATCCAAGGCAATGAAACTGTGGGTTTGGTTATGGTAATTCCATGTGTGGGGTGACTGTATGGGGAAGTCTGTAGGTACAGCATCCCAGGAGGTTGTACTGTTAAATATCAGACCACATACAATGTACTCTGGGTGGTGGCACCATGTTAGTTTATTTCTGTCTTGAGAAAGGACCCCCCTGCATCATCAAAATAGGAACCCAGGCCTCTCAACCTGGTTAGTGGCCTCCCAGGCTGGAGTAGTAGCCCCTGGTACATGGCACCGGGGCTACACAAATGGAGGCACTGCTTGAATCTCCTGTTCACCAGTCATGCCTAGCATGGATCCCACCTGCTCCCTCAGTTAATGGTGACCTTTAGAAATGGGTAAAATCTATAGAAAGTACTGGAAAGTATTTAGGTGCCAATTTTGTCCTAGGCTGTCTTCATTGCAGGTCAATGAAAAAATGTAGGGGACGCCCCCTAGTGGCCAAAGGGAGAAATATCGAAAACATGAGTGCCAATCTGGTGGTTATTAATGCTAAGGGTCCCTGGGAAATTGTAACACCCATTAAAGCTCAGAGGCTGTTTAGTGAATGTTTGTTACTGTATAGATGGTAATTGTCTAGATCAGGTCCTGTTGGTTAACTATGCTAGTAAGGGAACCCATGTGTCTAGTTCAGGATGTTAAATGTTTTAAAATGTGTTTGAATGCCATTTATGGAATGCCAAGCTATGCCATGGGCTTAACATAGAAGCATAGAATTTGATGGCAGATAAGGACCATTTGGCCCACCTAGTCTGCCCATTTCCCTACCTAATGGATAAGCTGCAAATCCTAATTAACAAACAGCCTACTTCCTTCTACCTCCCACAAGAATTGTCTTATGTCTGTCCCACCCATTCTTGAATTCCCCCACTGTTTTTGACTCCATGACCTTCTCAGGAAGGCTTTTCCATGTATCTACAACCCTTTCCGTGAAAAAATACTTCCTCATATTACCTCTGAGCTGTCCCCCCTCTACCTTCAAATTGTGCCCCCTTGTTTTTGCACATCTCTTTTTCTGAAAGATGCTATCCTCTTGGACTTTGTTGATTCTCTTGAGGCACTTGAAGGTTTCTATCGTGTCCTCCCTCTCCCTCCTTTCCTCAAGGGTATACATATTAAGCTCCTTTAGTCTCTCTTCATATGTCTTCTGGTGCAGACCCTGCATCATTTTAGTTGCCCTCTTCTGGACTGCCTCCACCCTCTCTATATCTTTGTGGAAATGGGGTCTCCAGAACTGCACACAGTACTCCAGATGGAGTCTCACCAACTGTCTGCACAGAGGGATAACAACTTCCTGTGTTCTACTGGTGATGCCTCTCCCTATGCATCCCAGTATCCCCCCAGCTCTCTGGCTTCTCAAATTACTTGCCCACCTTTAGGTCACGGATACCAAGCATTTAAGGTGAGGGGGGGTGTAATCCCCCTGTGGGGGGCTTACCTTAGTTGTCCTGGTCTCATATTTCCCCTGGTCTTGCTCGCCACCTGGCCTGAGCCCCAATGGTCCCCATAGTCCTCCATCTAGCCCCTGCATGTTTTGCCAATGGAAATGGGGCCATAGGAGCAAGACGTGGAGTCGCCGCTCTTTTGCTGCACATCTGTGCAAGCCAGTGGTCCACATATGTGCAGTAATGCACTTTTGTTTTCTGTCTGCTGTGGTGGCTGAATAGATGCCTCTTCGATGGTCCCATCCCCAAGTTTAGTAGTACAGGAGCTGGAAACATGGAGGAGGCATGGGAAAGGCTGCTAGCTCATTTTGTTAAAGAGCCCCATTCAGCACTGGTCTCAGCCTTATGAGTATTAATGAGGTGAACTAAATATGAATGAGTGAACCTGCCTGCTGCCTGGGGACTGTATATTTCAGCAACAGCGACAGGCAAGGGGCTATCCAAAAACCATTAAACTCAGTACATGTTTAATGGGGCACTGAACCTGCTTTTGGACTGTGGGGCTACTGTGTAATAAAAATGTTTATTCTGGCTGCATCAAAACAGTAACATTTGGGATTGTGTATGGACTGCATGTGCATTGTTTGTCTGGCAGCCATGATTTCAACCTTGTGACCTCAAATCAGCCAATCAGAATGCCATGTTTTTGCAAAGGATTTGTGGGACAGTAAAGTGGAGTTATGGGGGAAAAAGCTGAGGAAATTCTTCGCTCCCTTTTAGATTACCAATCGGGCATCAAGGAAGCCTGTTGCATAGTCATTCTCCAAAAGGACAAGTGTTTCAGCCAGTATGGAGCTGCAGAGAGCTTCTAAAATCCAAGGACCCTTGGTTCTGGGCTCAGTTTGGCAGGAGCTCCTCCAGAGAAAGTGGGACACTCCATCCCTTTGCAGAAAGATGTGGCTGAAAGGCATGGGAAGGGCCTGTCTGGGGGTTGCCAGCTACCTGTGCCGCAGGGCCTGCAGACTGCCTTCCCACATTTCGGAGGAACTTGCCTGAGTAGTTCCTGAGTGAGAAAGTTGTCTGTGAATTCCAAGGAAGATGGAGATGTACTTACGGGCTGAGTGGCCACTGGTTCAAGAAGGTACTAAAGTCTATCTATTACCTTGCATTTGACTCATGCCATAAAGAAGAGGGTGGACATTGGTTAAAAGGAATAACCTAGAATGTTTTTGTCTAAAGGAATGGCTATGGATGGTTCTGGTTTGTGGAAAATGGTATGGGAGTCTCTCCGACACATAGGTACTCACCAGTATTGCCAAGGTTTGTCTTCTTAAGGTAGAAGAGAGAGCCTCTTTTGTTCATGTGCACCTACATGGTGAAGAAAAGTGATGTCTGGTAGCATTGGACTGCTTACGTAAAGGTCCAGGGTTCTCGGAGGAACCAATTGTGTGTACCAAAATCTCACTGTGACTATGTTTCCAGTGAGCATCTAGAGACTGTATCCTGCATGCAAAGGGCCACAGCTGCTACTCTGTCATGTAGCCGTATCTGGATGTGTCTAAACTTCAAGAGTAAAGCTGGCAACTTTGTCTGAAGTTAAAGGAGACTGTGGAAAAAGTCTGCAGATATCCAGCTTTCAGGAAACTGCCTGCCTTGCTGAATCTGACTGGGTAAAGGTGGAACTACCACACAAGAGACAGTGTGTTTCTAGCAATAGCCACTTGCAAGGTGGATTCCAAAGGAAGCATTGCTGCATCAAGGTGCTGTTAATTCCAGCTCAGATGAAAGACCGTGACTGCAAGCTGCAGTGTCACAACCTTGAGCCAGGTAGGGGAACTACTATCCCTTATCGAGTGGGGCAGACTGGGACATAGGGATCTACAGGCACGTGCCTGAGTGCTAGGGCACTCTGGACCCATTTGGTGAGCCAAACTGGGGGGTCACTCCTGGGTCTGGGCTCACTTGTGGACTAGGAAACCCCACATTGTGCTCCTTTTCTCCAGCCTGCAAGGAGACCAAAAGGTCACAAGCTGATAGACTCTGCATGAAAGTCAGAAGGTCCAAGTTGCAGGGTGCCTGTTTCACATCTCAAGCTTCTCAAGATCCAGAGTTCTGCTATTCCAGCTGCCCCAGAGTTACAGTCCCAGTGCCACGTAAGACTGTCTTCAGAACCAAGAGTAAAAACAGGGATTGTCCTGCACCTGGGGAACTGTAAATAGTTGCATTCAAGTTATGCCAAGTAGCTAGTAGATGTATGAAAAAGTTATTCTTTGATTTAAGTAAGTGCACCATTGCCAGTCAACCAGCTGCACCACAGGCCTGCAACGAGTTAGTGCTGGGTACCCAGGGACAGACTTTGGGGGCTTGTAATCTAAACTGGGGAATGGTACCAGTGGGGGGGTCTGTAGGCTATACATCTGCAGTTGCTAGTTAGTCAGAGAGCTTAACTACAAACCATCAAGAACTCCTTGTATGTGCCTCAAACCCTTGGAGCACGAGGAGCATCGCTAAGGTTTAATATTAAGTCCCTTTCTGATGGACAGGTCAAGCGCAACAGGCATTCATGTTCAGGGTACCTACCTGGCTAAATGGCCTACCCACTCATAGTCTATCTGAACACAAATTAGGCCCTTTTAAACTCAAACTCAGGCAACACTTTCTCACACTTAGTAGCTGTGATTGCTCATAGTACTCTGTCAAGTCATTCTGCCTAATTGCCCACAAGCACAGCCTCCGCCCTGCTCCACCCTTTCCTCTCTTCACCCACCTCTACACCCTTCCCCCTGCTACTCCCCTTTTTCTCCACTAATTTCTCTTCCTACTTCCCCACCCAACCTTTTCTACTCCTCTTAATTTCCCCTACCCCAACACCACTCAGTTCTCCACCACCTCACCCTAAGCTAATTTATGTGACAAGGACATTATTGTCTTCCTATGCTCGCTCTCTCTCTCTCTCTCTGCACTGGCATACTTGTTGCTAGTTCTGGCCACCACTCTAGCTACTCCTACCTGGTTTGCTTCTGATGCTTATGCATTCAGAGCTTGATGCTATTGACAGTGTCACCTTACTGACAGCATCTGCTACGTACCCAACTGTTTTTAATGCTCCTGCAACTTATCTGTAGGTGTCATTGTGTAATTGACTCTGTAATATGCTTGGAAACTCTGTTACTGTTAACTCTCTAATGCTGTAAAAATGTGACTGTACTCTCTGTATCACCTGACTTGAATTGTTGTTTGACGTTTTATGAAATATTGTATGTTGTTGTATTATTTGTTTGTCCCTGTACACTCTTGACGTGGAACCTTCACAAACAAGTCTCTGGCTCAAAGGTACTGCAATTCCAAAACTTAAATAAATAAATAAATGAAATAAAGAGGCTGGTAGGTGGTTTACATTAAAGGATGTTTTAAATTTAAAAGAAAACTGATTAGTTGAGGTTTCCCAATTGCCAAACGCCAGTGCAAAAACAAAATGTTGCTTAACCTCTACTCCATTTTCCCATTCCTAACCCTCCCCTTGTAAATAAATGGCATTGTAATGTTTGGAACATTTTGACTCATGAGCATATTATTAGTGCAAGTCATTAAATCTAAGGTAATGAAAATGTGGTTTGGTTATGATAATTCCATGTGTGGTGTGACTATATGGGGAAGTGGGTAGGTACAGTATTCCAAGGGGTTGTACTGTTAAATATCAGGACCACTTAAAGTGAACTCTGGGTGGAGGCATCATGCTAGTTTATTTATGTCTTGAGAATTAACCCCCTATATCATCAAAATAGGTACCCAAGCCCCTCAACCTGGTTAGTGGCCACCCAGGTAGGGGTAGTAGCCTCTGATACACAACGCCTGGGTTCCTTCTTTTTACCCCAAGTTTTGTTCTAATGTCACTGTTAACCCTTGAGGAGCCAATATTTGCTTCACATATTCCACAAGGGTTATGGAATG
The DNA here is from genome assembly GCA_016271365.2 of Neoceratodus forsteri. NCBI lineage: Eukaryota > Metazoa > Chordata > Ceratodontiformes > Ceratodontidae > Neoceratodus > Neoceratodus forsteri. The sequence continues at coordinate 836,546,021 of CM028132.1, forward strand.
CCAGTCCATGTGCATTCTTTACTCTTTAGTTGTTCTAATGGAGTCAGAATGGCTTTTTGTTATGTTTATACTTGTGAACTGGCATTTACTTTTTGCATTCTGAAAGATATGTTACTCCTCTTGTTGAGTGGAGTTGCAAAACTGGTGCTTGTACAGTATTGACAGATCTTCCCATTTCCTCTAGTATGTCCATTTCAGATTTTAACATGTCTATGGGTATACTTGAGATATAAAAGGATATTTACAGTACATACACCTGTTTAGTACAATACAGATTTCAGACACTTTTTGACTATTTCTAAATCTAGGGGAACCCTGGGCCCAAGATATATAGAACACACAACAGATGTAAACCTACCAGGTCATAATGTTGTACGCAATAGCGTCTGACATTAGCGCCCAACCTGGAATAGCGCTGTACGAGACAGCTGGTGGTGCACACCGCGAATACTACTGTACGCAGTATTGCACCACTCGCACTATCCCAGGCAGAGGATAAGACCTCTGCTGGGATGGGGTTCCACTGAGTAGCTGCTGTGGCTCAATGGACTGAGCCACTGCAGGAAGGAACCCAGATGCTGTGTCTGGGACCTGGTTTGATTCCCGGTCCCAGAAATTTTAAATTTTTTTTCACACTTTGTGCGATCTGGAGGTGAACCCCCCCCTCCCAGAGTTGAGAATCCTTATCTGGGGGTTCAGGGGGCACAGGCCCCCTCATAACGGGGGATGCAGGGGTAGAGCCCCCCCCTCGCAAAAAAAGAATTATGCCACAGTCAAGAAATCGAGCTGTACTGGCAGTGCAATTTTTGCATGCGGCATAATGTCTTGTGACATTATGACCCCATGCCAGATGTAAAACGTGACTTCCTTACTTGGTTGGGAATATTTGTAGCTGAGAGCATGCTGGCCAACAAGTAGTTAGTGTTCTAAGTGCAAAAAATATAGTCCACATTCTGTTGTTTTGTTTTTCTGTTGAATTTTTCTTTAAGTATCTTCTTTTCCTCTATTTCTGGTTGGAGCCTCCATCATGGAAAACTGATAATTTTCTGACATCACTCAAACCCCAAGGAAATTTTCCTTGTGGACATTATACCCATTGTTCAAATACTTATAAACTGAAAAAAATTGCAGATACAGCAACAGATGACGACATTATCTTTAAGGACTTGATCACATGCCAAACCAAACACGTAGTTTATTTAATAAAATGTCTATGTGATCTGTTGTAGGTAAGATATCAAGTCAACTAAAAACTAGATTTGGAGAACATAAAAGTTCCATCAGAAGAAGAGATGAGACATCACCGGTAGCTATTCATTTCAACAATTGGTGCATAATATTTACACATTCAGGTTCTCTGTATTTATTTATTTATTTATTTATTTATTTGGAATTCGGAAAATACCTTTGAGTCAGAGACTCATTTACAAAGGTTCCACGTCATATAGAAGGGTACAACACAGTGATACAGTACAGGAAACTGGATAGGTGAGATACAAGGTAATGATACAATATAATACAGTTAAAGGCTCACAAGAAGTACCGATCAAGCTAAGCACAGAATGAGCCTGCAGGCACTTATATAGAGATGCAAAGCAATTGCCGTGAGGGGGATGAGATGGGTGGGGGGAGGGATAGGGTATTAGAAAACAAACAGAAAAAGCACCAAGAGGTGAGGACTATGAAAACATTTTCTTTATACAGGAAGTGTTTTGGATATGGAACTTTAAAAAATTGGAAAATAAATACAGTCTAAATTTGGAGATTAATTGGCAACCCCTCATTTAAGAAAGGTATCTACTTTCTTTAAGAATGTAGACATTGGGCTTGATTCTCAAAAAGCCCTTAGATCACCGCAGTGATCAGCGATCTAGGGCTGCTACAATCCCTGTGTATGCCAGGGACCCTGTTCCCAGTTCTGTAAAAAAATAGGGTCCCAGTGCTAAACTCCCCAGGTTTGCTGCACATCGCCCACTGAGCCAAACAGTTGGCACTCCTGCAGGGATTGCCGCAGGGATCCTGACTCCCACCCTACCCTGTGCAACACTAGTGGGGCAATGGTGGTGGGGCTCTGTGAAGCTGCTGGACAGGAGGGGGCCAGCTAGAGAATGGGCACTGGAGGTTGCTTAGGGGGAGCCAGGGTGTCAGCTGGGTATCACAGAGTGATGTGGCACCCAGTCAGATGCATGTACAGTATATATCCCTGAGGATCTAGCAGTCCCACCCCCCACCTGCTCATCCCACGATGTATGTATAAATATTTTACTGGTGGCTAGTGGTCCACCCCCACCCGCTTATCCCTGATGTATGTAAATCTTTCCCTGGTGGTTAGCGGTCCCAGCCCACCTGCTGATCCCCGATGTATGCATAAATATTTCCCTGTCGCTTCTGTCCCACCCCACCCACTCATCCGCTGATGTATGTATAAATATTTCCTGGTGGCTAGTGGTCCAACCACCCAATTGATCATCCATCCGTGTACAAATTAATATCTCCTTGGTGGTGTAGTGGACCCCCCCCACCCTGACAGGTAGTGCTCCTTCATTCTGCTCCCCCCATCCTGAAAGTGAGCCAGTGGCCAGCACAGCCCTTCTCTCTCCACCATGGCTGGCCGCCGACAGAGCTCTCACTGAGCACATACTGTATACAGTATGTTAGGGTGTGTATGGACTTGAAATGCCATTCTATCACCATGGAAAAGAGGGTGATATAAAAAGCATGGTTATCTTGACAAAAACTATGAAACTGGTGAGCTATATCAACTTACAGGGAGGAAACATTTGCTGGCATGGCATGGGGTACTATATTATTTTAAGAGCATTGTTTACTTAAGTATTGTGTTGTTTTAAAGCAAGCCGAACTGCACTGTAGGGTGACATGTCATGAAGTCACCATGTGCACATGACATTGGACGCAATGGCATCATCATGGGTGTCCAGTCCAGCATTGACCAAGTATAAAAAGATGCTGTCTACAGAGATTCAGTCCTTGCTAGCCCATTCGAAAGCACTATGGCCAGAAGATGCTGCTAAACAGAAAAACAGGATATGCAGTTTGAGCAGAGAGTTTTTGCTGTCACATAACAGGGCCACTGGAAAATTGCGGAAAAGGTTACCCAAAATTGCGGAGCATTTTGCAAAAATTGTGGGAAATTGCGGGGGGTTCTACTATAGACCCTGAGTGCTTCACAATAAATCTTTTAATGTTTTCTGCAGCATATATTAGTCAGTATAAATTGCTAAATGAATATGCTGACACCTGAATATGTTTAAAACATAAAGAAAAGTTTATGTTCCTAACAAGAATACTAAACTGCTAAGCTATCATAAGCGTTGCCTATCTTCCAAAATTTAAAAACATCTGCTTCGTACAGTGCTAAATAGACTCTATAAAGTGAGGCACAGCAAATAAATATTAAATAAAGCCAGAAAAAATATTTTTTTTTGTTTCTGTCTGTAGAATAATGAAGCCTAATCAACAGCTGTTTGCAGTGCTCTGCCAGCTATTCACCCACTTCGGTAGAAGAAAAAATAAGCAGATAGAGTGGTGAATAATTGAGTTTTAGTAAAATGTTGTTAAAGTGTTTGATGGTCATAATTTGTACTGTAGGTACTGCACAATATTTTTCAAATCACATATTTAAACATTAAATCTGGGGGTTACTGGGGCTGGCAGTATAATCTAGAGGTAAGAGTAACAAACTGTGAATGAGCTGACGACATCTAGAAGACCTGGGTTTGATTCCCACAACCTTCACTTGCATACTGTGTGATTCAAAGCAAATCACTTAACCTCCTCAGTGCTCCTGGGTTGTACCTGAAAACAGGCACTTGTACCTAGTGGGCCTTATGTGGTTACCAAAAAAATACCAATATATTTTTACTGCATCATACAGTAGTCAGGTTACCCAGTAATTTACCTTTGTTTTACTCTGGCTGCAATGATTTTGTTTAGTTAAAGATAAATGTTCAGATACATTTTGTGTTTTATAAGGTTGTTTTTAGACTTTAGTCAGATTTTTATTGTGGTCTTTGCATGTGAGCATCTAGGGGGTAGTTGCAAAGAATAAGATCACTGTTAGCAACTAGCTTATTTAAGTTTAAAATCAGCTGGGCCATCCAAAAATCCTCAGCTGTTTGAATCAAAACTAGTCTGAATGAAAGTATGCTCAGAAAAAATAACTTGCCCTGCCACTTACAAAAAGGCTTCATAGTTAGCACCCCATTTAAGTGAATGGGATAATTTGCACCTTTTCTCCCATGTTTTGTTTCAGTTTGTGTGTCAACAGAAAGTTTTCTGATAGACTGTTTAACACAAAACAAATGTTAAGTGTTTAAGTGTACTTATGCTTGGCCAGTGGATTTTGAAACCAAACAAGACAAAGATTCAAAAGAAATCAGTATCACATAAAACCCTTGCTCTACCTTGCACTGCATTGTTTCGGCCAAACCCAAGTCTGCATGCAACATTGTCAATATATTGAGAGTATTTTATTAAAAATTTTAATACTTTTTACACAGTTCAATATAAAAACTCAGTAGAAAACAGGAAGTTGTTATCCCTTTGTACAGACAGCTGGTGAGACCCCATCTGGAGTACTGTGTGCAGTTCTGGAGACCCAATCTCCGCAAGGACATAGATAGGATGGAAGCTGTCCAGAGGAGGGCAACTAAAATGGTGCAGGGTCTGCACTGGAAGACATATGAAGAGAGACTAAAGGAGCTTAATATGTAGCCTCAAGGAAAGGAGGAGAGGGGACATGATAGAAACTTTCAAATACCTCAAGAGAATCAACAAAGTCCAAGAGGGTAGCATCTTTCAAAAAAGAGGTGTGTAAGAACAAGAGGGCACAATTTGAAGATAGAGGTGGGGCAGCTCAGAGGTAATGTAAGGAAGTATTTTTTCACAGAGAGGGTTGTGGATGCATGGACGGCCTTCCAGAGGAGATTGTGGAGTCAAAAACAGTGGTTGAATTCAAGCATGCATGGGACAGGCATAAGGCAATTCTAGGAGGTGGGGGTAGAAAGAAGTAGGCTGCTGGTTAACTAGAATCTGCAGCTTATCCATTAGGTAGGGAAATGGGCAGACTGGGTGGGCCAAGCAGTCCTTATCTGCCATCAAATTCTATGTTTCTATATTTCTATGTAAAACTGCAAGAAATTGCGGAACATGTCAGTTTTTGCGGAGAATGGTGAAAATTGCGGATTCCGCAAAAAAATTCCGGGCGCAATTTTCTAGTGGCCCTGCACATAAGTAGTATAACTCAAGACTAAATGCTCACTGTGCTTAACCCCACAGTGCCTCAGTGCTACTGTAGTGAAACTATGTGGGAATGTAAGCAAAATGGACACAGAAACCCCAATGAGGGTGTGTACAGTATGAAAAAGAAATATGAAATTAAAAACAGGATTTTTAGACTTGAAGCTAATTAAGGGATATCTCTTCATTTTGCAGTGCTTCAGCACTATGGGCAGACTGGGTGGGCCATAGGCCCTTATCTGCCAACAGTGTCTATGCACCTATGTACTAAGAATATTAGAAACTAAGAAGTAAGCAAACAAAAAAAAAAACAGTGGGGTGTTATTGATGTAAAAAGCAGTGAAAACCTAAATAATGTTTAGGACATTGACCCTATGTATTATAAGTCACTTTTTGAATCGTATAAAATTAAACATGAATATGTAAACACACATTGAGTATGAATGCTAGCTAATGTATTAATCCTAGTCCATTTAATTTTCAGCACTTCAGTGCTACTAATAGTAAAGATAAGTGTACAACATTAATAAAAGTCAGCAGCGGGATACTTTCCAGGTAAAGCAGCTGTTCTAAGAAATTGAAAGTGCACACCCTTCATGTCAATTTGCTCTTTAGTTTAAATTGTCACTCAACAGAAACTCATTGATAAAATGCTGAGAATGATTTAACGCTAAGAAAATATGCTCATAGTGACTAATTAAATTGAGTGCAACAGCATACCAATCTGTATGAAAACTATTAATAGAATATTGCCTTCCATTTTTATAGTGCTACATTGAGGTTGGCAGGCATATGAATTATGGAGCAGAAATAAGACAAACTACATAGATATATAACACGTATCTGTATTATCTTACCATATAGTGAAAAGGGGAAGGACCAGAAAAGCAAAACTAGATAGACAGTGCCATATGGGTGTAACACAGTGTGCCAGTGGATGTTCATGCAGCAGCTGTCAGTGCTTTCTGTTAATAGTGGAAATATTATTAGACATAGGAGCAATTTTGCTTATTGTATGTCCAAAGCTGTACAACAGAGAATTGCATTTAAACATAGGGCCTGATTTTCTAAAGCTTTGCAAATGCTGCATGCCCCTGGTGCGCCAAGCAAACAGTGCAGGGGTCTTGTGGCATTCTCTCAGCTCCGATCAGGATTTTCATTCCTGTGTGCCAAATGCCACAAGTTAGACTTGCTTCTCCCTGGTCTAACTTGCGCTATTTGAAGGACCCTCTTTATGGGGCTTGTGCCAAATCTTTGGTACAAGCTGACTTAAAAAGTGGGGAAACTGTTGCAACTGTACCCAATGTACTAAAACTGGATGCAGTTGTCTCAAAGTAGTTTGGAGCAACTGCACCAAACAATGGGGCTTGATGCAAGGCTTGATGCAAGCCCTGTATCAGTCTTTGAAAATCGGGGCTGTAGGCTTTAAAAATCCCACCTGTAGATTATAAACAAATTAACATGTCTGAAAAGAAAATCATATTGGTGTACCCACACCGCGCAGCTCCACACCCACAGACAAGAGCATGGGGCACAGCATTTACTACAGCTAGCCACAGTAGGGTGCCTGTCTGCAGCACCACCCCCAACACGCTGGTACAGGGGCAGCAGATCGGTGGATACAGAAGGGCATCTAATCAAATGCCTGTCCTGGTCCATGAGTGAATCACCTGCTCGGTGCAGAGCAAGGGATTATGTGACACTGTGGCTCCCTAACTTTTCAAGTGTTGGACAAGCCCTGAATGGCTGCCCCTGCCCTACCTGCCTTACCAGAGGGCTGAGGTAGCATGGCAGAGTGGGGTTTCGGTCCCACAGTGACTAGCTAGTGAACTTTATGGAGAGTGTGCAGCAGCTATGGCAGTGTCTTTGCTTGCATAGCCTGTTCCCCCTCATCAGGCACTCTGTGCTGTAGTGAATGATGCAGAGTGTGAGCAATCCCCTTCCGGACACTCCCCCTGACCGTCCATGCATATAGCGGTGTGAACAGCCAAGGGATGAAGAGCAGAAGGGGAGTGCGCCCCTTTAGTGCATGCCATAGGGATCCACAGGATCCCTGATGTATGTCTCTTAGTTCAATGTGTGAATTACTGTGCTTATGTGAACTTTGTTTGGTTGTGCTTAGAGCAAACTTGGATTTTTGATTTTATGTGGTTTTACTCATTCCCACCCTCAGTAGAGAAGCTGGGTAGCGAAGTAGGAATGAAGACCCAAAATAAGTGTAAAAATGGTAACAGTAACCTCCTCCAACTCACAGAGAGTGTGATCAGTTGCACGCAGGAGAGGAAAAATCCATTTTGGAGGAAACCTTTGAGGAACCATGGCTACCGAACTACCCTTCACTGTGGTCCTGCTAAGAGGAGATGAAATGAATGCTTGGACGAATTTCACTTTTAGATGCTGAGAGAGAGCTATTCTGATTCCCAAAAGTGACCTGGAAGAAAATAGGTTAAGTCTGAAGCATTGAAGTAAGTTCTTGTCATTTTCTGAAAAGTCTTTGATCATCGGAGTCCCTTGATTGGAACCGAACAATAGAGGCGAAGAAGGATTTGGATGAACGATGGTATCTGACAAGTTGGTCTATTTTTGTGGTCACTGAAGTCGGATATTGAATCTGTTTGGCATGGACAATGGTCTTCTTGATTCAATGACAAATGAGCAAAGGTTTAAATATCCACTGAGGTAGAAAGATGCTATGATTATCAATAAGTAGGACAAGGTAATTTTGCACAATTGGTTCTGGAGTGAACTTCACCACAAAAGTCACAAAGATGGAGATATTTTCAAGTTGGGATCGAACATCAGTCTGTGTTGAAACAGCTGCACACAGCTTTGTGTCCTATGAAAGTCACTTGTGGATCCCAGCTGTCATGACTGGAGCAAAGAAGAGCACCGAGATTAGGAATTGTCCAGGAAAGGGTAGTAGATGATGTAGAAGCTAGGTCAGGCAACAAACTTCTTGACTGAAGCACATATGTTTTAGATACAGCTAACAGGCAGAGGGAGGCAAAATGAGAATAGGAGCTACATAATTGGCAGGAGAGAACTTTTTGGCCTGCAAAATAATGGCAGAACAATTCATTATCTAGAACTGCCCAGTTCAACTTACTGTTAAAATGGGCTAGGGTTGCTGCAGATTTTGCAGCAAAAGATCTATGGTAGTCATAGAAATGGGTGCCCCCATAATGCACTCCAAGGTTGACTATGAGGTAGAGATATGAATCCAGTTCTTCACATCTAGAGGAGAAGGTGAAGCAAATGATATCTTTGTATACCTGCGCAGCAAGATAGGGTCCATGAGGGCAGGGGACTGCCGCCCTCCCCAGCAAACAAGACGCCAGAAGATCGCAAGGGAAAAAGTAACCCTCCCTACAAGCCAGCCGCAAGGGGAAGAGAACACCCCCGAACTCTGCATAATACCCACGCAGCAAGGTAATTTGCGGCATTTTATCCTTCCTGGACCTGCTCGGTATTCCGAGGAGTTGAGCCACACAGGTGGTCGGCAGACATGTGGAGACTGTTTTTCTTCTGCTGCTTTTTAACCTCAAACACAGACTCTTAGTATCAAATCGACCTGCCTCCTTAAGAAGGAGGCCTGCTTCCTTGCTGTGCATGCGTGTTGTTTTGTAACCCAGACAGAGCAGCCTGTATATTCCTAGGTTTCCTAGCAGTTACCTTAAGGAGTGGGCCGCCTAATACTCTGATATTCTAGTGTTTGTCAGCATTGAAGGTCATTCCTGTATGTTTTTGCTCAAACGCTTAAGCTGTTTTTACCTCTAGCACATGCACGCTTCTCCCTGCTCCCTGCTCCGGCCTGCATGCATTGGTAGCCATTTTTGCCTACGGTATTTGCCCACCGCCTCCTGGCTCACTCACACCAGCGCAGGCTAAATCCAAAATCTCAAACTTTTTACTATCTACATTATCGCGAGTGCAAAAGTGATCGAAACTGACTGCTAACTGTTGTTAACCAATCAAGTTACACTGTGCCCTGTATAAAAGTCTTAACTTGTCCTTTTTACACACAGATAGGGTCCATGAGGGCAGGGGACTGCCTCCCTCCCCAGCAAACAGACGCCAGAAGGTCGCGAGGGAAAAAGTAACCCTCCCTACAAGCCAGCCGCAAGGGGAAGGAAAGGAACACCCCCCACTCTGCATAATACCACGCAGCAAGGTAATTTGCGGCATTTTATCCTTCCTGGACCTGCTCAGTATTCCGAGGAGTTGAGCCACACAGGTCTAGCCCCGCTGCCCCTGCCACCACCCTTGGTCGACTCTCCAACTTATAGAAGCTGTATGGTCAGGTGACGCTGATAACCTATCAGCCCACTTTCAGGTCTGCAGGTTATCTGATCCTACCAGCAGTGGCCGCTATAATTTTTTTCTTGTTTTTCTTCTCAGCCAGATACTGTGAGGTAGAGAGAGAGAGAGAGAGAGAGAGAGAGAGACAGAGAGAGAGAGAGAGAAAAAAACATGCTCCTGTTCACTGTGGCCTTCTTAACTATGGCTGCTACGCTTGCATTGCTCCCACAAACCACGCAGCCCCACAATGACCCACTCCTCTTAAATTTCTGCTCCCCCTTGACCCCCCCAAACCTCCGCTTTACCCCCAAGAGAACTCTGCGCTTACATCTCAGCCAGCATGGGACATATGCCCGACCATCTGCCTGCCATCTTTTGCCCCGGGGCTAGTTGCCCTAAGCAGATTAGTTAAGGCTTCCTCTTTCTCCTCCCCATGGAGCCCATATCCCAAATACAAATCAAAAAATAGATGGACTAACATGCTCCAATACCTTGCCATAATGCTCTTACTGGCAGGTGATTTTGAAACTAACCCTGGTCCTCAGACCAATCCTGCCCATCTAAAACTACCGAAGGGGCTCAGCCTAATTCATCTAAATATTTGCAGTTTATTAAATAAAGTCCTGGAGCTCCAAGTCACAACCCATACACTCAAACCTGACATCTGCATTGTGTCAGAAACTTGGCTAAAACCCCAGCACAAAGACTCAGAAGTATCCTTGCCCAGCTACTCAGTCTTATGACATGACAGATCAGGCAAAAAGAAAGGTGGGGGCATTGCCTTGTTTATCTCCAATGCACTAAAATACACCCAGTCCAGGTCCCATGTCCTTCCCCTCTTATCGAATCCAGGATGATCAAACTCGTACTGCTGCACACCACCCCCGTGTACGTGGCAGGGACACACTGTGCCTCTTCTACCCCAGCTGATACCATCACAGACCTCCTTGCAAATTACAAAAGCCTAGCAGGCAATGGTGAGCTCTACATCCTCGGCGATTTTAACTACAACTGGTTAGACAAAGGATGCGCAAAACTTTGCAGTAGGGTTAAAGCCCTAAACCTCTCGCAACAGATTGTGGAACCCACCCGCCTGAACACCAAATCTCAAAACCACTCTCTCCTGGATTGGGCTCTTACAACACACCCACACAGGGTCTCTAAAGCTGGTTTACTACCAGAGTCGATGAGCGACCACCACCCAATCTACGTAATCAGAAAAGTGCATAGACGGAGATCACGTGATGCTGCTGTGAGATTAGCTGCTCTGGAGACCTGCTCCCACTTCATTCCTCCTAGAAACATCCAAAATACGTGATACTGAGCATTGGTGTTAATTTAAAAGAAGGGCTTCTTCGCAGCTCACCGTGTGCAGCATATTTGGGGTTCCAGGAATCTCTTTTGCCTACCTGTAAGCAAGCGCCGAGCTAAAGAAATCTGGGGCCTAGCTGAGGCATGGAAGCTGAAATGCGCCAGGTGCCGCAGCGCCACACCCCCCCAAACCCCGGAGAATGGATCGAAAAGATCCAAAGGCCAGACCGGATGCTCTGTTAAACCTCTCATTCCCACGGCATCTCAATCGGCTGCGACCCCGCTATTGGAACAGAAATTCCTCGAGGAAATGCAGCTCTTCAAGTCTGCCTTGCAGGACATAACTAGATAAATCAAATCACTCAGAAGTGATTTGGCTGATACGAATCGAGCTATTTCAGATCTCTCAGCTCGCTCAGCTTCATTGGAAAATTGGAAAAATAAGATGGACTCGGAGGTGGTTTCTTTGAGGCAAAGACTGCACAAAGCTGAATCCAAGTTAGAAGATTTGGAGGGCCGTAGTAGGAGGAACAACATCGTTATTTTTGGTCTTGCCGAGGAAGCAGAAGGAACAGCTCCCATTTTATTTTGTCAGAAGCTCCTGGCTAAGATTGCTGGTCCCTCCCCGAACAACCCCTCATACATAATAGAGAAGGCTCACGGTCATTCGGCACCTAAGCCCACAGTGGAAAGCCTCCAGACCAGTTATCATCAAGCTACTAAATTACCTGGATAAATCTTATATTCTGGAACAGGTTAGGAAACTGCAGCAGATTACCTGGGAGGCCAACAGCTTCGCTTGACTCAAGATATTCCTGCCACAGTGAGACAACTCGAGCAGAGTACCACCCATAGTGTCAAAATTAATCTGCTACAAGTATTAAGTATAAAGTCCAATACCCTTCCAGACTGATGGTTATGCAAGCAGATTCGTGGCACTCCTTTGACAATCAGAAGTTGGCACTTGCCGCACTGCATCAGATGTACCCTGACCTGTTCCTTCTGCTGAAGGGCCATGAGGCTACTTACTAATTCACTCGCCTTCAAGTGATGATGTGCTTTAGCAAGGCTGACCACTGTGGGGACCTGTATTTTAAGCGGATGCCTGCTGGTTGCCACTTAATAAATCACTACAATTATAACTGACAAATTGATAAGAAACCTCTGACCTCCTGGTATTAATTAAAAGCACCACATGAGGTAGTAGAACTCCATGTGTAAGAAAAGAAACATCTGCAGCTGCTCCAGTGGACCCTTCTTCATTCCTGTCAGGCTGGAAACTGACCCCCTTTTTTTTTTTTTTTTGCTATTCTGGAAGCTCCTGTTACACTGATTGGAAGCAGCTTTACAGATGAGTGTGTAGTACCGGGATTACTGTGTGATCTGAAGATGTCTTACATATGGACATGTGTTCAACTCCTATGACTATGATGGTGCAGGAGGCGTGGATCCCTTCTCCCTCTTCCTCCCCCTTTTTTTTTATTATTTTAGAAGCTCCTGTTGAAATGATTTGAGGACGCTTTGCATATGGACTTATATGAATACCTGCGACTAATGTGGTGCAGAGGGGCTTAGACCTCCCCTTTTTTTTTTTTTTTTTGATGTCTATCAGATGGATGTAAATAGTACTATATTCATGTCTCTGATTTAGGGGGCGGGTGGGAAGCGGGAATCTCTGGATAGTCTGGCAGTCTACTCAGTGCATCACAATCTGGCACAGGGTGGGTCGTCTACCCACTGGGTTGTTGGGAATAAGAACTTGTAGTTTATCACTGATAATACTTCTCGTTTTTCAAAGAGGATAATGTTGGCCCATAATCTTGTTTCTTGTATCTGGTATAATGCCTACCCCAATATGGGTAGAGGGATTAAATGGGGAGGGGCAATATAGGAAAGGAACATATTAGTTTATTAAGGGGCATGGGAATGGGGGGTGGGGGTTGAGAGTGAATAAATGGGGTAGGAGTGGTTGGAAGAGGGATTTGTGAATAAAGGGGATGTTGTGGTAGGGAGGGTGGGAAGGATTTGGGGTTCGCCACTAAGTCAATATGGAATAGTGCACTGAAAGCGACTCCTTCTTGAGGAAGAGTCAGATGATATTGAGCTCTTATTGATACCGTTTAATCATGACAAGTGTGTTAAAGTTTTGTTCTTGGAATGTTAAAGGTGCTCAATCCCCTACCAAAGGGCCAAGATATTGCTGCATCTTCATAAACTTAACATAGATGTAGCTTTTATTCAGGAGACACATCTACCTGGCTCACAAATCAATAATTTAAGGAGAACATGGGTGGGACATGTGTTAGCACTGGGTTAGACTCTTGTAGAAATGGAGTTGTGGTATTAATTGCCGTCATATACCTTTTAGCTTGTTTGCAATCGATAGGTGACTCACAAGGTGAATATACTTTTTGAGAGCAATATTAGGCCATACTGAAATGGTAATAGGATCCATTTCACGGACCACTTAGTGATGACCCCAATTCTTCTCAAGTCTCTATGTTCAATCTGGCATCATGGTCTAAGCTCCCTATCTTACTCGGTGGAGACTGGAACTTGGTTCTCAGTAACAGCCTTGATAGATCAAAAACAAGGCATGCCCCATACACCCCAGCTCAGTTGGCTCTCAGAGATCTTATGAATACTCTGGGTCTTGTGGATCCATGGAGGACCCTTTTCCTTCCTCTCAGGACTACTCATTTCATCCTCCCCATAACACATTCTCAAAATTGACTTCTTTTGTTGGGGATTGAGCACCTTGTGAGGGTTCAGAGTTGTGTCTATCTTTCAAAGTGATCTCTGACCACCACCCAACTACTTTGCAATGGTCTATACCTCCCCACTAACCAATTTAAGGTCTGGAGATTTAATCCCAATTACTTAGATCCCAGAAGATATCGATCTCTACAAAGGTACATTACAAATTTTCAGGAGTCTAACACGGGTCCATGCAAAGTTAGATGTGCTCTGGGGCTATGAAATGCTCGTTAAGAGGCGAGATTATCCGGTTGGCCACCATTAGGAAAAAAAAATTTTATCAGAATCTTCCTCACTCTTACAACAGATTAGGGCTCTGGAGCAAACTCTATCTCCCAGTCACACCCATGGAATTAGAAAGGCTGGAAAGCCGCCGATTCCAATCAATACTCTTCTTGGCGATAAAGTGGAATATCTCCATTTTAAAACAAAAGCCACTTACTTCGATCAAGGGACAAGGCGGAAACTACTCCCTAAAGCTCAGGTCGCAGGTGACGGATAGGATGGTAGTTACCATACAGGAACCGACGGGCAGGTACCATACTACTCCTGAAGAGATAGCTCTATGCTTCAAAAACATATTATCAGTCTTTATATTCCTGCCCCTTCAATCCTCTAAGAATATCACACTGGACTGTTTTCTAGAGGATATAGATCTTCCAAGTTTATCCCAGCACCAATAGCCTTCTACAAGCTTCCTCAGTATAGCGAAGTACTTGAGGCTATTAGCTCTCCCTAGGATAAAGCCCCAGGCCCAGATGCTACACATCCAATTTTATAAGGTATTCAAATCTCAGCTGAGTACTGTCCTGCTTGATACATATAACTATATGTTCCATCATGGTCTCTCAGATCTCAGCCTCACTGAGGCCACTATTGTTGTGCTCCCAAGCCAGACAAAGACACCACTTTAGTATCGAGCTATCGTCAATTTCATTAATAAATGTGGATATGAAGATTCTCGCCAAAATCCTGGCTAATAGGTTAGCCAAGGTCTGGCTTACTATAAGCCCCGAGCAGGTTGGTTTTGTGGCAGGGCGTCTCATCGGATGACTTCGTAAAATCTTTCATCTCATCTCGGCAGCAAGGGACTCTCTACTCCGGCAGCTCTAGTTTCCTTGATGTGGAAAAAGCTCTTGACCGTGTCTCATGGGACTACTTGTTCGAATTATTACCCAGATATGGAATTCCTTTACAGTTTATAAAGTGGATCAAAATTCTTTACTCCCACCCTACTGCTAGGGTACTATGTAATGGGGTAATATCACAATCCTTCCCTCTCCAGCAGGGAATGAGGCAAGGCTGCCCCTGTCTCCTACTTGTTTAACTTATTTTAGAGCCACTCATCAGGAGGATTAATCACTCCGCATCAGTATCTGACATTCGATCCAGCGATTTCAATATAAGTTATCGGTATATGCCGATGACATCATGCTTCATGTCATCGAATCCAAGTACGCCTATACCAGCTACCCTCAACATTATCAAAGAGTTTGGGAACTCTCCAACTATAAATTAAATGTAGCCAAAATGGAAGTAATGCCTCTAAACAGTTGAACTTTAAAGGCAGACTTGGAGCACCTCGGGTTCACCTGGGTAAGGGATAAAATAAATTATCTAGGCATATTTCTGTCACAATCCGTAAGCAAAATGCAACAATATAACTTGGACCAGTTACTTATACACATTACAACGGACCTTAATCAGGGTATCGCTTCCCATTTCTCTCTGGGGACGTATCAGATTATAAAATGAACATCCTGCCTCGCTTATTGTACCCTCCAGATGCTGAATTTATTCCTTCCCATTCGTGGTTTCGCTAGGTGCATAGCATTATCTCTAAATTTATTTGGAGAAATAAACGCTTCGGAGAGCAATTACTAAATTGCAGAGGACAAAGAGCATGGTGGATTGCAAGTCCTAATATCTACCTCTATTACTTGGCCATTAATTGTGCCACAGTCTCTCGATAGTTAAAACCCACAAAGGACCCCCACTATGGTTACAAATAGAACAGTCAATATGCAGTGCTGCAGGAATCGATATTAAGAGCCTCCCTTACATTACCACTAATAAAGTTCCCAAATTGTGTGAACCCACACACAATCACGATCTCGACAGGATACATGATCAGTTGAACAAAACCTTGGGCTTTCACCATCAAAGGCGTGTCCCAACCTCTTTTCAAAAACCTTAATTTTAAAATAGGGGGTAAGTTTGTCACTGCTTCATTTTGGCCGTCGGAATGTGAAATCATGGCTGACCTAACCGAAAATGGTAAATTACTTGCCTTCTCAGCTTTTAGCACAAAATACAAATTACCTGCTTCTTTTTGTTTTAAGTACCTTCAAATATCCCACGTCCTAATACAGCATTTTGGTAGCGGCCTCTGGAGTCGGTCTATGTCCGGTCCTATACTTAGCTCACTTACCAGGAGACCTTCATCTCACCTTGTCACCTTCTACTATAAGGCACTTCAAATAAGTAATAGTGAACAAGAAGGTGTACAACATTACACGTGGGATAGGTCCCTCCCCTCCGCCTCCCAAGTACCTCGTCAATGGCAACAAATCTGGAAAAGGCTGTATAAGGATATCAGGTGGGATCGGTATAGGCTGCTTCAATTTTATGTGCTGCATGACCTATACTACACCCCTGTAAAACTTAGTAAGATGGGGCATCATACATCGGAACTTTGTACCAGATGTGGTTCACAAAGAGGTACACTCCTTCATATCCTCTGGGAATGTGACAAAAGTTACTCCATTTTGGGCTGCCATCAGGTCTAAACTGGATCCTATACTTGGGCTCCAAAATGCTTTTAGTCCGGAAATCTGCATCTTGGGTGACTCAGGCGAATCTCTAGTAGGTAATCAGAGGAAACATATGACACTGATATCTCTCTGCGCTAAGAAAATCATATTGCGCCACTGGTTAGACCAGCAAGCCCCTTAGTATGTAGAATGGCATAAAGAAATACTATTTGCTTTTCAAGTGGAATACTTTATTGCCAATATGTCCAAGTGCAGTAAAAAATATCAGAGAGTATGGGCACCTCTACACGCCCTGTTATCCACTTAGGAGAGCCTTGTTTTGGATCTGGACTTGATACAGCCTGGAGATGGTTATTGACTTAGTCCCTCTAACTCTTCCTTATTGAGTAATGTGACTATTCCTACATCGTCTAGGAAAGGAATTATTCCTTTTATATATTGTAGTATGAAATGGGGTGGGGTGGGAATATAAGGTCTTACTAGTTCTGTGGTTATACTCTACCATGCTATTGGAATCAGATACTCTTGTTAGGTAAGGTCAAGTTTATTGAAATTACTCGGTCTTGGTTACAAAAGTGAGCAGATGTTACAATCCACAGTCTGTGTACCAATGTAGATGTACAATATCCTGACACATAACACTGGCTGTTTGTTTAAGTATCTGAACAAGAGATCTGTGTATTGTACAAAAAATCTACAGTACTTTGTAATACTACAATAAAGCAAACTATTTAAAAAAAAAAAAGAAAAGTGCATAGACCCTACAACAGCCTCCCACCCAGGGTAATCAGCTCGAGGTCGTACAAGTCCCTCTGCCTCCCCAATCTGCTAGTTGATCTTTCCTCAGGTGACTGGTCTTTTATCAAGCTAGCACCCACCCATAAAGCGTTTGACATGCTCAGACAACAATTTCTTGAGGTGAGGGACTACCACGCCCCTTTGAGAAACAATAGGGTAAAGGAATCCCATCTCCCCTGGGTCTCAGCAGATATAATCTCCAGATGCCGTGCCAGGGACCAGGCTTGGAAAATGCATAGGTCAACAGGATCTGAGGCTTCTTGGCAACAGTACAGGACCCTCCGTAACAATTGCACCAAAGTCATTAGACAGGCCAAAAAGAATTTCTTCCGCGAGGCCCTCTCATCAAATCTCAAACACCCCTCCAACTTCTGGAAATCAATTAAAATGCTGCTCACCCCCCTACACAGCCACCTACCCCTTCCTCTCACCATCCAGGGCAGAAGCGATCTCGAATCAAGCGCAGTTGCCTCAACCTTTAATCACTTTTTTACCAGCTGTGCCAAATCGCATGCCAAATACAGTAAGCCTATCACCCCGAGCCAGTTACCCACACGCACCGCCTGCATCCCCTCATCCACCAATTTCTCATTCAAACCGGTTCCATGTGTGAAGTGCTAGTTGCCCTAAACTCCCTAAACCCCAACAAAGGAAAATGCCCACTCGGTCTGGACGCAAAACTCCTATACCTTTCTGCCCCTGCCTTCGCAGCTCCCCTTGCTGATCTTCTAAACTGCTCCTTCTCCTCTGCACAAAGTCCAACATCCTGGAAGGAGGCCATAGGTATACCACTGCCGAAGGGGGGCAACCCAGCTGAGCCCAGGAACTACTGCCCTATCTCTCTCCTCCCCACCCTGGCCAAACTGCAGGAAAAAATAGCCCTTGCACAACTCACGCGATTCCTCTATAACTCCTCCTTCTTCACCCCCTTTCAGTCTGGTTTTCGGAAATCACACTCCACCCTAACTGCACTCCTCAGACTCATCAATGACATCGCCTCAGCTATGGACAAAGGACACATCACATCGGCCATATTCATTGACCTTGACAAAGTTTTCTATACCGTTTCTCACACTAAGCTTATACCAAAACTTCAAGATGCTGGCCTATCCGATCTATCCTCTAGGTGGTTTCAAGATTTCCTCTCTGGGAGGACACAATCAGTCAAAATTGGCACCCAAATATCCCCCTCGCTCCCAGTCACCATGGGGGTCCCCCAGGGCTCCGTTCTGGGTCCCCTTCTCTTTTCCATATTCCTGAATGACCTCCCTCTATCATGCCCTAACTCTGCAATTCAGATGTACGCGGACGACACTGTACTGTATGCCTCTGGCCCCTCAAATGAATCTCTAATCTCTACCCTCCAGCAGGATTTCAACGCTGTCCAAACCTGGCTTATCTCCAACCAACTAGTCCTCAATACAAAGAAAACCATATCCTAACTTCGGCACTCAGCCTAGAATCTCCAGGCTACCTGCCTCTACCCACTTTTCATACACTTGACGGAACCACCCTTGAATCCTGCACCTCCTTTAGGTACCTGGGGGTATGGCTGGATCAACACCTTGACTTCTCTGTACATATAGACTCCCTCCAGAAAAAACTCCACCCAAAACTTGGAGCCCTGTACCGTAACAAAGGGTGTCTAACCATCCCAGTCAGGAGAGAGCTAGTTTACAAAATGATACTCCCAATCTTCGACTATGGCGACGTTGTCTACGGTGCATCCTCTCAAACAACCCTAGCCAGCCTGGACCCCCTTTTCCACTCCTTCTGCCGTTTTATCCTAGAACATCCCCCTACCACCCATCACTGCCACCTATATGCTGCCCTAGGTCTCCTTCGCTTCACTCTGGCGACAGCTCCATGGCGCTAAACTAGTAGCTAAACACTGGTCAAACTCCTCCCCACCTATCTCAGTTCCGCTCTATCAAGCCCAACCTCCGGCCTATTCTTTGCGGGGCTCTGACTCGAATCTATTACAAGTCCCTTTCATGCGACTCTAAGGGCCAATCGCCTTCAAATACAGACTGCCCGCACTCTGGAATAATCTTCCAGCAGCAATCAGGCAGTCCACCACCACACAAAGGTCATTGTCCAATCTTCTTTACGCCCACTTGTCAGTCTCCTGTAACTGCAACCTGCAGATCAGACCCACTAAACTGAAGCACCCAAGTGCGACTTAACAAGTGCCCCAGGCATAAAATTTCCTACTCTTAGATGCCCATGCTCCCTCTGTCCTCGCTCCCCATGGTCTCTGCTTAAGTTATGTCTATGGACTCAGACCCCTATAATATTATGCACTCGGTCTTAAACTTGTAACAAATAAGTATGCACAAGTCCTGCCTGTAACATCTCATGGACCTGTTGCCTTACCCATTCTCGCCTGATTGTACCTGATGTATGTAATTAGCCTGTTGTTCCAGATACATGCTTTTCTCTGCCTCTGTTCTTCATCACTGACTATGTACCAAATGTATTTCGTGTACTTTATACTTTGTAACCCCAGGTCTCATCTGGAAACGATCAAGATGTATATATTTCTCTGCCTCTGTTTTCTCATCAACACTGCCTATGTACCAATTGTATCTCGTGCACTTTATTGCTTTGTAACCCCAGGTCGCATCTGGAAACGAGCAGATATACGCTCAGTATGCTTATCTGGTTAATCTCGTTAATAAATTAATAAATAACCTGAAAGCTAGAATGAATTCTGGAATGTTAGCTTTTTTGTAAATCTAGAATCCTTAGATTTCAGGATTATTGAAACATCACCACAGGAAATGATTCTGTTTTCTATGCAGTGCGAGGAGATAAAAAGAGATATTAAGTTAACATCTTTACCTTCTATGATATTCTTGTGGAGGTGACTTGGCATAAGTTGTATTTGAGAAATAACTGGTAAGGAAGGATTCGGAGATGCAATGCTTAGTTCTTGCTGAGGATTTGAAACAACAGGTACTGGGAAGATGGATGTAGAAGTAGCTAGAGGTAAAGCAGTTTATTCATTAGATGAGGTGGAGAACTGGAGCGTCAAACACATGTATTGGAAGATGTTTCAGGCTGAGCAGGAAGGTGAGATTCCAGGGATGAGAGGCATGACTGAATGTCAGATACAGTGGCAGCAAGGTGAGAGATAAGGCTGTGGATTTGGGATAGGGCTTTAGTAGCTGGTTGAGGGACAGGCTGCATCGGAGCAGGATTTTCATTTTCTTGAGATTTCGTAGCTACATATAAATGGGATAGTTCTTGCTTTCTAACTGAAGCTGGAAAAGAGATGGCAAGTTTTTGAAGTTCCATTATGACGTGGGGAACTGTCCATTCATTTAGTGAGTTGTTGGATTTTATGGACCGTTTTCTAAGGGAAGACTTAGTAGAGGAGTCATCTTCTGGATCAAGAGATGAGGTGCCTTCTTCTGGATCTGGAGATGAGGGACTGGGAGTATTCACAGCCATAGCAACAACTGTTACCAAAGGTGTCCACAAGGAAGAAGGGGAGGAATTCTTCACATGAAGCCCAGCTGCAAGGTGATTCAGGAATAAGAGCTTTCAATAAGTTATTGATTTAAACTTCTACATAGGTCAGCAGATAAATGGCTTCCACATTGGCTTAATGATAGAAGGGCTTTAAGAAGTTAATAGACCTCCAAATAGATATGCTGAAAACAAACCTCTGTGTTGAACAAATAATACAGATGGAGTGCATGTACCTCCATGTAGGTCCAGCAAGTATAAGAAAGGCTAAACCCCCAGGTAGGTTAGTCTGCTTACAACTCTTATGATCTCCCCCATGGATCCAAGAGACACAACAGATTCTTAATTCTTCCTGTGTCCTCTGCATAATAACAAGATAGTTTTTTATATTTTTACTTTTTATTTATTTTTTCTTTATTTTCTCCATAGCCTATATGTAGGTGTGGGGCACATTTGTTTAGGGTTCACAGAAGGGGAAGGTTGAGAGAAGAACAGTAACATTTGAGAAGCAGAAAGGATATAGTAGGCAGTGCAGCTTTAAGAATTGATGATGTCATGGTATCATCCCGGAAGAGAAGAGGTAGCCATGGAGGGGCAGAAACAGCAGATGAGGGAACAAAAGGAAAATGAGTTACAATGGACAGCAAGATAAGTGAGGAAGGGAAAATGAAGTACAGTGGACAACAAAGAAAGAGAGGAACCCAAAAAGAAATGTACAGCAACAAGGTATGGGGGAGGGACATGTAAAACACAAGCCATGGAGCAGCAGTACAGAGGATGAATGAGGGGGGGTCAAAGAATGGGAGAAAACACAAACGCAGATGAAATGCGAGGTGGGGGGAGGCAGCTATGGAGCGGCAGGAACAGTGGAGGCACAAATAGCTGGGGATGAAGGGAGACAAGGAGACAAATGGCACAGGGGGACAATGGTACAAAAAAATCAATGGAGAAGAAGCAGAGCATGGGAAAATGAAGTGAGAGAGCTAAGGGAAGGGGAGGTAGACAGAAGAGCAAAAAAATGGACAAAAGTCCACAAATCATGCAGTGGCTTAGCCATGATCAAAACAACAGACTAGGTGCAGTAGCAAGGCATAAAGGGGATTAAATAGTGCAGCGGTGGAGTTATTCCCCCACACCAAACCACTGGCTTTTAATTGAATACTGAATTTTAATATATTGTTCGGTCCCTGTTTACTGCATTTAATTAGTTCTAAATTGTTTTATATTTTAGTTATTTTAAACTGTATTGAGGAAATTTTAGATTGATGTATTGTACAATTGTTTTATATTTCTGTGAGGCGCCCAGAGCCTCTGGGGATGGGGGCCATACAAATAAAGGTTGCCTTGCCTTGCTTTGCTTTACCTTGCCTACACACCGCAGATACAAAGCACGTAGCCATTCCTATTTTTAGTGCCTAGGGCCCATTGAGACCTGTATTAGCAAATACCTTCTCTACAAATTATGGCTCCAAAATCAGTCACTGGGGGCAGTGGTAATAACAGGGGGAAAACTGGTTGCCCCATTGCACCACCACCCAATAGCATCATACACAAAGTTAGACCTTTGTCAGAGGAGGAACCCTCCATGCCAAAGAGATGCAATGTAATGCCCTGACATAGATGTTAGTTGCAGTAACAAGGTTTGTCACCAACTAACGTGCTGATTGCTACTGTTATTAAGCTGCATCATAACACTGCACCAGCTGCATGCCACAATTCCATGCTGCAGGCCAGTGATCCTTGAACATGAATGTCTGTTTTGCCTGCATGTGCACCCCTCCCTATCACCCATTATCTCTAGCACTTGAGTGAGCCAGTGGTTACCCCTGTCAGTGGCTCAATGTCCTAACTTCTAGCAGTCCAGTGGCCCTCCCACCCACTCCCCAGCCATGAAATATAATTTCAGACCAGAGGTAGCCCCTAGCCTGCATTCCCCAATGGTGCTACTTCTACTGTGTGAGTTATCTAAATTGTTCTCCTCCTCCTCCCAGCCCTTAGCACTTGGTTCCAGCATGCAAACCCCCTTACCACCTGCATTTAGTAGTCAATAAACCTGGAGAGAGGCACAGGAGGCTGCAGCAAGGCTAACAAGGACTTTGTGAATGACCCTGTCAGCAATTTGTATGGCATCCCCCATATTATAAAGTACCCTTCCTGCATGGTCACAATTCTGTTTGCTGTCACCCAGGAAGGAATACTTGTGACACCTGTTGAGCATAGTTCAGTAGGGTTACAAAGTTGCTGCATGCACCTAGTGGTGGAACTGGCGCAGTCACTTAGTGCCACCATTTGTATTACTTACTTCAACAGAAAAACACATTTTTCATATAAATGTGCTTTGCACTCTCTGCTTCACTATATGTTGTTTCCTGTAAAGCACTCAAAACAAAAACCTGGAATGTCAAATAACATTTGTGCAACACTGCATCATAATGACTAGAAACTATTATGTGAATAGCAGCCCCTGGCTACATCACAAAGCAACATATTTGAAACATAGATATTGTTTTATGATCTGCCAGGGCCTTTGGGTTTGAATATTTGTATTGTCAGTTGAAGAGTTTCCTGGGATGCTTACAAGCATGGTACATTAAAGAGTGTGTCATTTCTGTCAGTACATGTTGCTTAAACATATATCTCAGAACTATAGTAACTAATGGATAAGTAAGACATGGCTACAGCTTTAGTAACAAAGTCAAGAATAGATTATGAAGGTTGTAGCTTTTGTCTGTGGATAAAATGTGCTATCCAGCTGCAACACATTGTTCATCTGCTATATACTGCATTTTGGTTTTAGTACAGTATTATTAAAAAAATATACACTTTTGTTGCCTAACAAATTCTGCCATTTTAATGACACAAAATAGGATTGTGTTGTGTAAACAACAACAGACAAAAAGGGACACATTTATGGCTTTTTAATTATATGCTTCTGTCATAGCTAAACAAATTGCAGTGCCACCTGCCTTTACTGCATAGCAGTGTTCCTTTAAGGAACAACCAAGTGCCTTTAAACACCCAATAAGTGCAATTATGGAGTCAGAAACACAAATCCTGTAGTGCGTTATTATGATTATAAAAATGGTTTGACATACAGAAATAGATTAGTTGCCGTATTGGCCCTTGTAAGAACAGATCCAGACATAACATTTGGGCATAAGTCTCCAAGGAAGGACTTGGTTGGTCTGAAAGCTTAGACATCAAACCATTTGCTTCTGGATCTAAAATTGGTTTGGAAATTTAAGGAGACAAAAAAGCATTTCTTTACTTTTTACTCAGAGTGGGTTTACCATGGAAAAGGGGTGCACAGACTCCAAATTGTATTTTCAAATATCACAAATAATAGGGTCCTAACTGAATCTATTTAGGAAAAAAATACCTGGGACACAAAATAAGCACAAATATTTTCTCTCTCCAGGTGATAAAGATAATTTCTAACTTTTTAACTGTGTTAATATGTTTAGCTTTAAGCTTTTTATAAACAATTAACAAATGTATTTGAGACTGTTTTTAAGGTAGCTCCTTTTTTTTTATTATGGTGATGAAAGCAGGGATATTTTAGTGTACAGTAACTAACAAATTCAAAACTCTACCTTATGCTCATATAATTGCATACCATGGACTCAGCTATAAACCAATCAGGAAGCAATGCTTTTCCTATCCATTTAATAAACTTATGAAATGCTAAAAACAGGCACAAGCATACATTCTTTTTAAACTGTGTTTCTAGGTAAGCAAAAAATATATGCACCTTAATAAGGAAAATAAAGTTTTCCAGCAGAGCTAGGCAATTTAGAATGCTACAGCTGTTGTCACAATATAAGACACTTAGAATATCAAAACATATTGTATTGGTTTGTTTAGAGCTATGCAGTATGTAAACAATAAGACATGAGAGGGCATGGCATTATGGTAAAATAATCCCACACCTCAGTGGCTCAATTTTCTAAGGGCAGAAAATTGTGCACATAAGACTGGAAATGTGCAACTAAGGGTCCTGTTGAGCTATCACAATTTCTGCCTCCTGCATGTGATTTTCTAAAAGGGTGTCTTTTTGTGACCCCTTTCTGGCTTTATGGAAGCCTGCAGACATTGTCTCTGCAGATATTCTACATCTAGCATAACATGCATTGCTCATGCACAGAGCAGGGAAACCAGCACACCTTCTGGAAATCACTGAAAACAGAAGTTTGTCTGCAGGTTGGTGCAGAGATTTGTTCCCACACTGGCATGTTATGCTCCTCCCATAGTCCTGGGGCCATTCCTAGACCATTAAAAATTGGGCCCTAAGTGCTTTGTTAGGCAGGAGGTAGAGGTAAGTGTTGTTCAACACTTCCGAGAAGTGTGTTTATCTTACTATAATTATAGATCAAGGGTGTGCTCCTGACCATCAGAGCACTCCTTTTTTCAGCACGTGAGACGCTAGTGTTCTGTAAGAATGTCTCAAGCACAGCTGCTCTGGAAATAGGCACATTTAGGAAAATGTTTTTAAAATGTCGATATATTGTTAATAGATCTCAAACAATAATATATTAATACCACTGGTGAGACCACTCTTATGGTTTCATGAGTGGTCTTACTTTCATTCTTAAGGTATCAGCACTGCTGACCTGCAGTTTGTGCCTCTCATATCCTAAGAACATACCTGAGACCACTCTTACAACTGTTAGGCCATTAGTCACTCAGAGACAGCCCCCACCCATGAAGCATTCTTCCTCAACATGCTGAAACCACTAAGACACAATATTTATTTTATTTATTTATTTCAGTTTGGGATTAATACCTTTGAGCCAAGGGCTGGTTTACAAGGGCCCCAAGTCTGACATTTTATTTTTTATTTTATTGAAATCTAGTATTACAAATACCTTTGAGCAGGAACTGCTCATTTACAAAGGTTCCACGTCAAAGGAATGGGGGGTATACATACATACAAAGGTCAACATAATAATACATAGTTACACAATAAAAAGAAGTAAGAGATTGAGGCTTAGGAAATTCCAGTAATTCAAAATGTGCCAAATGTTAGGTAGCATGATATACCAGCCAAGGGCAATCTTAGAAATAAGCACTGCAGGTGAGAGGGAAGGGGGTATGCAGGCAGGAAGGCCATTGTCGGATGGTAGAGGGTGAGGGTAAGAGCTCTAAAGGGGAGGGATAAAAGTCAGGAAATGCTCAGGGGGGAGGAAAGAGAGAGGGGACAAGGGGTTAGGCAGGTAGAAGGGGGCAAAGCGGGGAGAGGTGGCTGTCAAGACTGAAGTGGAGGGCAGTGAGCAGTGGGCCCCTGATTAGGCGTGGCAGTCACAACAACTAGTTGAAATGAGATGAAGTCGGAGTTGTCTCTTAAAAGGGCCAAGAGTAGCAGCAGTAAGAGTTTCTTTGTTGAGAGTATTGTACCACTTTCATGCTCTGTGGGCAAAGGCCCTCTGGCCCATGGTAGTCCGGCATCTGGGGACAAGGAAGGTTAGTTGTTGTGAACTTCTAGTTTGCTGGGTGCTTTGGTGGTCAATGAGGAGCTTTTCAATGCCTGGGGGCATGACCCTGAAGAGGACTTTTTTTCGCTAAGAGGCAGGTTTGATACAGTATCCAGCTGATGAGAGGAAGCCATCCTGCCTGAGTGTACAGGTCACAAGAGTGTGTAAGTCGGTCAGCCTCACTTAGCAGCCTGCATGCCTTGTTAAGTGCAGCTGTAATTCTGTGGAGGGCAGAGGTGGAGGCAGAGCCATAAATTGCTAGCCCATAATCGATGATGGAGGTGACAGAGCTGTTGATAGCCAAAGGGAGAGTGTCAGGAGTCATGCAGTGTTTGTGTCTGTAGAGCAGGCCTATACGGATGTTGGTGGCTTTGGCGACAGAATCTATGTGCCGATGCTAGGGGAGTGAGCTGTCCAATGTGGCACCTAGGTATTTAAAATCAGGAACGTGTTCAAGTAAGGTCCCTGTTTGATTTAGGATGGTGAGCTCACAGGATTTGTACTTGCTCCTGGAGTTGTAGAAGGTCATAATCTTTGTTTGCTGTAGTTCATGACCAGTTTGTGTGACTTGAACCATTCTTCGATGCGCATGAATTCAAGCTGTAATTGTTTCTCGAGGAACTCTGCGTTTTGGTGGTTGATGAACATGACTGCATCATCAGCGTAGAGCAGTAATTTCTGGTGGCAGACACTGGGAAGGTCGTTGTGGAAGAGGCTGAAGAGTAGTGGCCCCAGGATGGACCGCTGTGGGATCCCTGAAAGGACTGGCTTTTCTTCCGAGGTGACACCGGCAATCCTAACCTGCTGGACCCTCTCCCCAAGGTAGCTTGAAAACCAGAGCAGCGCTTCATTGGAGAGCCCAATGTTTGATAATTGCTTGAGTAGGAGTGGATGGTTCATAGTATCAAAGTCTTTCGTAAGGTCGATGAATACTGTCCCTACACAGTTTCCTTGATCGAGCGTGGTATGGATGAAGCCCATGAATTCTAATAGTGCAGTGATGGTACTGTGCCCTTTTCGGAAACTATGTTGCTCAGGACACTGGATGTCATATTTTTCCAGGTGCTTGACTAGTTGGTCTGAGGCGATGTGCTCCAGGGCCTTAGACAATGGAGGGAGGATGGAGATAGGTCTGTAATTGGAGTGCAGTGATTTGTCTCCACTTTTGTGTACTAGTGTGGTGGTCACCTGTTTCCAGCAAGATGGGAACTGGGACATCCTTAGTGATAGGTTGAGGACCTTTGTCAGGGATTCAAGGACTTCTTCAAGGACAAGTGCTAACAACTTCAGGTCAAGGGAGTCACCGCTGTAGCCTGCATTGTGAATGGCCTTCCGAATATAGGTTCTGGCTTCATGCACTGGGATCTCCTTGAAGTAGAATTGTGGGGCAGGGTGTAGGAGAGGAGTAGTTGCAGGACGGTTACTACCAGAGGGGGCATCAAAGAAATTAGAAGGGAGGACACTATCCAAGTTGGAGAACGCATTGTTAAAGGTGTTGGTGATTGTGTACAGGTCAGATGTTGGTGTTCCATTTATGTTGAGCATGGTGGGTGGTGACTTAGGGTCCTTGCCTGTAAGGTCTTTCAAGTTACTCCAAAATTTTTTTCCATCACCCCCGGAGTTGGAAAGAGCTTCCTTGAAGTATTTGCTTTTGGCACTCCTAACTGCCCATGTGCACTCATTTCTGGTAGCTTTATATTTATGAATATCCCCAGGTTTGGATGCTGCACGGGCACAGTGCCAGAGATAATCCCTATGTTTGAGTAAAGTGATTAGATCTGGGGTTATCCAAGGGTTAGCTCTGCCCCTGACCTTCAACTTTTTGAGAGGTGCAAAGATATTGCAGGCTGCAGTGAAGTGGCTGATGAAAAGGCCTAAGGCTTGGTTTACATCAATGGCAGAGTCAATTGGTGTCCAGTCCAGGTGGCTTAGGTGTATCTTTAGTAGCTCAAGGTACCCCTGCTTTAACACTCTGGTGTAGATTATTTTAGGAGGGGGCTTAATTAATTTGTTTGTCCAGGTACATGTGACCGGTGAGTGGTCACTGATCCCATTATAGTACATGACAGAATAAAACAAACATCAACAGTAGATATACAGAAATACTTTTGGGTACCACAGATAACATGAAAACAAGGTTACATGGTATACATACAAAAAGAGACTATTGTGCTAAACTGACAAGTTACAGTAAGGTTACAAATTGTCTAGAAATTTACAGAGAAATTTCCCTATTAGTCTTACTTATACAGGCAGACAGTTGGAGTCTGTCCTGTCAAAAGGATGATTCCAAGGAGCTAGTACTTAGTTGAGGCATGGCAACCAGATTGTATGTTTTTTTGTAGCTGTATTTGAGTGGCAGCCTGAGGACTTTGTCATTGGGAGTGGAGGGTAAGAGGTGATGGATCTGGGTGGGGGAAGAAATAGGAGGAAGGCAGATGAGGGGGGTGTCACAAACCCACTTAGCAGGTCAGCCCTCTACTCCCAAAGTGCCAACCTCTGAGCATAGAATTGTGAACAGTGAACAGAACTAGGTAACCCTCTTGTCTGTTTTGTGGGTTCGAGTCACCTTAGCCCCATGTTCTGGAGGGATTCAAACTGATAACCTCTTGTTAGCATACCCAACTGTCAGGCTCAGATAATTCTGTCTTTGGGGGACCAGATATTTTTGCCTACGGCACCTAACCAGGTATAACAAAATGAACCCTTAAAACTCTGTGCAAGACCTAGAGAACTCTTATCTGTTTCTCAGTTTGTTATCACAATAAGCACATGCACAGTGTCAAATATAACCATCTAAGCTTCACTTATATAAAAAGAAGTTTCGAGGCACACCAGGCAGTTTCTGTTTTTAAAATATATCTCTTTTCTTTAAAATAGGTAAGATAGGAAAACAGTAAAATACAGAACAAGATATCCCAACACAGACAGCCTTAAAAACAAAACAGGTTTAAAAGTGCAAATTCCTACAATACATACACTCAGACTGGTCTTATCTAAGGTCCTTACTTTCTTAATCATTCAGTGCTTTGATGTTCCTCTTTTTTCAGTCAGAAAATGAATGTCCTTTTGTAAGGTCTGCTCAGTACATTTAAAAGCAGTCTTGAGCCGGCCTTCTCTCTGAGGTCACCTAACTCCACCTTGGTGTATTAAAATTTATATTTTATAACACAGGATGTCCTACTAAGATATTTAAAAAAATAATAGGTGACATAATGAATCTCCTCTCTCCATGTAACCTCCCCCA
This sequence comes from Neoceratodus forsteri, assembly GCA_016271365.2. Classification (NCBI taxonomy): domain Eukaryota; kingdom Metazoa; phylum Chordata; order Ceratodontiformes; family Ceratodontidae; genus Neoceratodus; species Neoceratodus forsteri. The sequence continues at coordinate 836,575,411 of CM028132.1, forward strand.
GACCAGTGTGTGATCTGCTTCACACAGGCATCAAAGGCTCTTTGATATAATTCCTGGCTTCCTGGGACGACGGTCCAAACAAATGCATATTGGACTTCCCCATTTAGTCTGGGACCTGCTTCCCCCAAACATCAAAGTCTCTTTGATGTAATCACTGGCTATCTTGGGAGACACCCCAACACATGCATATTCTCCTTCTTTCATGACACCTAGTGCAAATCAAAGGATTTCCCTGAGGACATCATGAATGTATATTTTATTTCCTGGGCTTCAAAGAAAACTTAACAAAGTAATTACAGTTCAGATATCTGCAGTTTAAGCTACCTCCTGTCCTTTGAACTTATCCTTTGGGGGGGGGAGTTGATGTGTCAATTTCAGCAAGACAGTATTTCCTCCTGACAGACCCTCCCTTAAATATTTTATATTGCAGAAAAATATCATATTGAAATCAGAACCAGCTGTCCACGTGCCACAATCATCCCCACCTAGACTGAATTTGGGGGGTCTATCCCCTGAATGGGATGAGCCTCCCAAATCAGTTCACTCCTCATAGACACGAGACAGGACATCTGAGTTCTGATTGATCGCACCAGCCCTATGTAGAATGGTCATGTCATATCCTTGCAAAGCAAGACTCCATTGTAACAATCTACCATTGTTCTTCCCTATCTGTGTCAGCCAAACCTGGGTGTTGTGGTCAGTCTGCACCATAAAATGCTGCCTATACAAGTATGGTTCCAATTTCTTTAGTGCCCACACTATGGCAAGATGCTCCTTTTCCACCATGGAGTATGACTGCTCCTTGGGAAGTAACTTTTTACTCAGGTAGGCTATTGGGTGATCCCTCCCCTGGCTGGATGTCTGACTCAGTACTGCCCCAATACCCACGTCTGAGGCATCAGTCTGAACTATAAAAGGTTTGCTATAGTTAGGACTTATCAACACAGGAGCACTGCACAGTGCCTCCTTTAGTTTGAAAAAGGCTTCCTCACAGGCTGGGCCCCAGGTAATTTTCTTGGGCATCCTTTTCTTTGTCAGGTCAGATAGAGGAGCAGCCAGGGCACTGTAATTGGGTAAAAATTTTCTATAGTATCCTGCTGTCCCGAGAAAACTCCTGACCTGCTTCTGAGTTTCTCGTCTGGGCCATGCCTGGATTGCCTCTATTTTTATTTGGTTAAGATGGAGCTGTCCCTGGCTTACCACATGCCCGAGGTATGCCACCTCTGCCATGGCCACCTGGCACTTCTCAGCTTTGACAGTGAGCCCAGCCCTCTGTATCCTGCCCAGCACTTCCCTAAGGTGGGATAGGTGTTCCTCCCAGCTGGTACTAAAGATGGCAGTGTCATCCAGGTATGCCACGGCGTACTCCTCAGCACCATTTAACGCCTGGTTCACCAACCTTTAGAAAGTGGCCGGGGCATTCTTCATTCCAAAAGGCATTACTTTAAACTCAAATAAGCCTATTGGAGTGATGAAGGCCGACCTCTCCCTAGCTCTGTCCATCAACTCTACCTGCCAATACCCCTTTGTCAGGTCAATGGTCGTAAGGTAGGTCGCCCCTCCCAACTTGTCCAGGAGTTCATCTGTCCTGGGCATCAGATGGGCATCTGACTTCTTGACTGCATTCAGTCCATGATAGTCCACACAGAAATGAGTCGAGCCATCTGGCTTGGGCACAAGGACTACAGGTGAGGTCCAGGGGCTGTGGGATCTCTGGATTACCCCTAAATCCAGCATCTCCTCCACTTCCCTCCTAATGTCCTTTTGGACAGCTTCTGACACCTGATATGCTGTCCACCATGTGGGCATCTGTGTCCCTGTCTCCACATCGTGTGTCACTAAGGGGGTTAGTCCAGGCTTGGAGCTAAACAAGGGGCCAAAGTCCGCTAAAACCTTCCTCACTTTCTGGATCTGGCCCTGGGTCAGCTGGGGAGACAGTTTTACTGCCTCCACAGAGGACACCCATTTACTTTCTTCCAGCAAGTCCAGAAGGGGGTTTCCTTCGTCCGTCCCCTCCCCATGACTACACATTGCAAACACCATGTCAGCCCTATTTGCATATGGCTTTATCATATTGCCATGGTACATCCTTTCTGTCTGTCTTCGGTCAGGTAACTCCACAATGTAGTTCATGTCATTTACCTTCCTAACAACTTTGTACAGTCCTGCCCACTCAGCTTGCAGCTTGTCTTTCTGGACCAGAATAAGGACCATGACTTCCTGATCCACCATGTATGAGCGAGCTCTGGCTCTGTGGTTGTACTATACCTTTTGTTTCTGTTTGGCAGCTGCTAGGTTGCCCTGGGCTGTCCCCATAACCTCCTTCAGCCTTTCCCTAAACCTAAGGACGTAATCCACAATGGGAGTTCCCTGGGTGGTGTGCTTGCCTTCCCAGTCCTCCCCGATCAAGTCTAGGGGCCCATGTACCCGGCGTCATAGAAACATAGAATTTGATGGCAGATAAGGACCCCTTGGCCCACCCAGTCTGCCCATTTCTCTACCTAATGGATAAGCTGCAGATCCTAGTTAACCAGCAGCCTACTTCTTTCTACCCTTCCCCCTAGAATTGCCTTATGACTGTCCCATGCATGCTTGAATACCCCCACTGTTTTTGACTCCACAACCTCCTCTGGAAGGCCATTCCATGCATCCACAACCCTCTCTGTGAAAAAATGCTTCCTTACATTACCTCTGAGCCACCCCCCATCCTCAAATTGTGCCCCCTTGTTCTTGCACACCTCTTTTTTTGAAAGATGCTACCCTCTTGGACTTTCTTGATTCCCTTGAGGTACTTGAAAGTTTCTATAATGTCCCCCCTCTCCCTCCTTTCCATATAAGAGTTTGAAGGGAGAAAATCCTGTTGACTCTTGGGCACCTCCCTATATGCAAACAACAGGTGGGGAAGGAATTTCTCCCAGTCCTTCCCATGCTGTTCAGCAAACACCCGGAGCATTGACTTTAGGGTACCACTGAATCATTCCACAAGCCCATTGACTTGTGGGTGATACGGTGTTGTGCATCTCTGTACCACTCCACATTTCTCCCATAAACATTTCATCAGGTCTGACATGAAGGAACCCCCTCAATTGATGATTACCTCCTGTGGAAACCCAACACGGGAGAAAATCCCAAGTAAGGCATCTGCCACTTTGTCTGTCCTCAGAGAAGATAGGGCTACTGCCTCTGGATACCGGGTGGCACAATCCACCGCAGTCAGGATGAATCTCTTCCCTGAGGAGCTGGGGGTATTTAAAGGTCCCACAATATCTATTCCTACCCTCTGGAATGGTTCCTCCACTATGGGCAATGGAATCAGGGTGGCTTGGTTTTTCTTGCCCGCCTTCCCTATTTCTTGGCACCAGTGACAAGACCTGCAATACTCCTTCACCTGCTGGGTGAAGTTAGGCCAGTAGAAATTCTGGGCCAACTGCTGCATAGTGCATGTGATTCCCAGATGACCAGGCAAGGGAATATTATGTTCAATCTTGAGCAACTGCTCACAATACCCCTGGGAACGACAAGCTGCCTGCCTAGCATCCCTCCTTTTGTCTGTACTACCTGATTATACATAAGTTCATTTTTCCAATAAACCTTATGTCTGCCATCATCTTCCTGTGTGCCATCTTAGTCTGCCCAAGCCCTCAGCTTCTCTAAACTAGAGTCACTCCTCTAAGCAGCTGCAAACCCCTCGCACAGTCCCAAGGCATGGGACAGGTCCCCTTCAGTTGCTAAACTAGGGTCCCTAGCACTAGCATCAGGGCCCTCAGGATCACTGTCAATCCCAAGCCTCTGACAAGGGGTCATCCCTCCCTCTTCGGAGTAACCCTCTGTAGCTGTGTGGTTACTTGCTACTGGGGAAATTTCTACCCCCTTTTTATTAGTCTCCCCATCTGGAGACACAGGCTGGGGAACCAGCCTCTCAGTGGTTTCCACACTTGTTTCTGTGGGGTTCAGGGAACTACTATTTTCCCTTGCCGCTTGGCTATGGGTAACTGCACATAGCGTCCCCTGCTGGAGATTGTTACCCAGGATCCCATCCACTGCTAATGTTTTGGCTACAGCCACCTGTTGCACAGTTCCCCCTGTTTCACCCCAGTCCAGGAGAACACTGGCCAGTGGCAATGTTTTCTCTTCACCCGTGAACCCTTGGACAGTGATGTATTTATTGGGTATAAGCTGACCAGATCCCCTTTTACCAATGTCAGGGATGCCCCTGTGTCCCTTAACCCCTGCGTCTATACACCATTCACCATGACTGGGTGCATGTGTTCCCTCATGTTCACTGGCATGCTTCCAGGGACACACAAACAACCCACTTGTTTTCTAGCACCAGGCTGTGTATTATGGCTTGCCTTTTTGGGACACTGTCTGGCAATATGCCCAGTTTCCTTACACAACCAACATTCAGTTCTTCTCTCAGAGAAATCTTTTCTGTGGAACCTGGGGCTAACTGGTTTCGGTGGAGGCAGTGAGGGTTTTAGCTGCCCTGAAGGTGCGCTTTTCCCTTTCTGCACTGCTATGGCCACCCCATTTGCTCTCAGAGCAGGTCTGCTCTTGGAGTAGCGGTCCGAGAGTTCAGAGCCTCTTCACTGTTTTGGATCTCGTCCTCTAGCCAGGTTTTAGCTCTGCTAGGCATGCCCAATAAAACTGTTCTAATAAAATCACATTTTCAATTTTATCAACAGAGTTTGCCTCAATTCCTTCCCACCAACGTTTTAAAAACTGACCTTGTTTCATGGCTAGCTCCTCGTAGCTCATATCAGGGCTTCTCCTGAGCTTACAGAATTTAGCTCTGTATGATTCAGCAGTTAATTCAAACTTTTTTAACAGTGCAGCTTTTAGCTTGCTGTAATCATTGCTGTTCTCATTGTCCATTTGACCTAATGCATCCTGAGCTTTCCCGGTACGTAGAGGGGATAGCTGGAAGCTCCAGGACTCTCTACAAATTTTAGCCTGAATACAAACTTTTTCAGAAGAATTTAAAAAGGCATCCATATCCTCCACCTCTTTAAACTCAGCTATTAATTTGGAGTTCAATTTGTAACCCAGTCCTGTAGTCCCAGTTAAACCCAAGCCACTTACCTGCTCTGGTGCCACTGGTCAGAGTGTATCTTCTCCAGTTCATTTTGCCAATGGCGCTCCTCTCTCTTCTTCTCTGCAGCTCGCTGGCTCTCACATTCCTCACGGTCTGCCTCCCTCTGTTGTCATTCTGCCTCTCCCTGTTCTCTCTCTGACTCCCGTTGTTCCCGCTCTGCCTCTTGGCTCTCTCACTCCCTCTCTTTCTGGAACTCCAGCTCCATCCTGTGCAACTCAATTTGCAGCCTGAGTACTTCCGGATTCAGGATACTGGTGACCATCCCCTGCTGCTGTGGCCCTTCACTAACAGTGGCCCTGCTATTCTTCTCACCTGACCTGGACACAGCACTGGCTGCTAGCCCTGCCACACTTGAGGTTTGGTCCTTTTCAGTCACTGTCGGTGACTCGCTGCTCTGGGTATCTGCTACCATCAGGGCCTCTATGAGGTTCTGCTTTTTGGCTGTTACCTTGAACGGGACTCCTCTGTCCCCGCACAACTGCTTTAAGTATTCTTTAGTGTGTCTTCTGTAGTTGGAAGCCATCTTTCCTGACTACTGATACTCTGACTGGCACTTTAGAAAAAAAAATAAAATGGGTAGGAACTTGACTGTAAGCCAAGGGATATAGTTCTGTTTCCTTTTGAAATAATACACTGCCTTTCTTTTTTTCAAGTGAGCTGAACAGTCTCAAGCTGACACACTGAACAATAAAGCTTATACCACCAAACTTTTTATGTCACCGCTGCCAACCAATCTGTCACAAACCCACTCAGCATGTCAGCCCTCTACTCCCAAAGTGCCAACCTCTGAGCATAGAATTGTGAACAGTGAACAGAACTAGGGTAATCCTTTTGTCTATTTTGTGGGTTCGAGTCACCTTAGTCCCAAGTTTTGGAGGGATTCAAACTGATAACCTCTTGTTAGCGTACCCAATTGTCAGGCTCAGATAATTCTGTCTTCAGGGGGCCAGATATCTTTGCCTATGGGCACCTAACCAGGTATAACAAAATGAACCCTTAGAACTCTATGAAAGACCTAGAGAACTCTTATCTGTTTCCCAGTTTGGTATCACAATAAGTACATGCACAGTGTCAAATATAACAATTTAAGCTTCACTTATATAAAAAGAAGTTATATCTCTTTACTTTAAAATAGGTAAAATAGGAAAATGGTAAAATATAGAACAAGATATCCCAACACAGACAGCCTTAAAAACAAAACCGGTTTAAAAGTGCAAATTCCTACAATACATACACTCAAACTGGTCTTATCTAAGGTCCTTATTTTCTTAATCTTTCAGTGCTTCGATGTTGCTCTTTTCTCAGTCAGCAAATGAATGTCCTTGTGTAAGGTCTGCTCAGTATATTAAAAGCAGTCTTACTAACATACTAACATACTATTTGCCAGCAGATTAGGCCTTACGGTCTATTGAGTCTGCTCAATCCTCAGATCCCTAGTTGAGTGCAGAGGCCTTCCCCTCCCCTCCCTTGTGTTCCAGAAACCCCTATCATCCATCCCCATACCCCTGGGACAGGCCATCATCTGATACATCCACTTTCTGTGTCTGTCCCACCCTCTCTTGAAGCCCTCCACTGTGGATCTCTGAACCAGCTCACCAGGCAGTGCATTCCAAGGGTCCACCGCCCTCTCAGTCAAAAACCTCCTCCTCTTTTCGCCCCTCAACCTTCCACCTTCCAACTTCAAACCATGCCCTCTGGTGATACCTCCCTGCTTTAGTCTAAAGATCCCCTCCATGTTTACCCTATTTATTCCCTTGAGGTACTTAAAGACCTCAATCATGTCCCCCAGTCTCTCTTCTCCTCCAAAGAAATCAGGCAGAGCTCCTCAAGTCTGTCCTCATATGTCAAATCCCCTAGCCCTCGTATCATCTTAGTTGCCCTCCTCTGTACCCTCTCCAGGAGCTGTATATCCCTCTTCAAGTGTGGTCTCCAGTACTGCACACAGTATTCAAGGTGTGGTCTAACCAGTCCATTGTACAGCGGCAGAATCACTTCCTTGCTCCTAGAGGTGATCCCCCTTACGATGCATCCCAACATCCTGTTTGCCTTGCTAGCTGCTCTCCTGCACTGCTCAGAGTTATTCATACATGCATCCACCATGACCCCTAGGTCTTTTTCCCCTATTGAGGCCTCCAGTGCTTCCCCTCCCAGGGTGTACCTGTGTTTAGGGTTTCCCCACCCAAGATGCTACACCTTACACTTGGTGATATTGAAATTTAATTTCCATGTGTGAACCCAGCTTTCCAGGGTGTCCAGGTCCCCTTGCAGGGCCAACCTCCCCTCTTCTCCCTCAACTACTGCTCCCATCTTGAGTCATCAGCTAAGAGACTCTGTTTCACCCCTATACCCTCCTGATGTCCGATATGTATGCATTAAACAGGATCAGACCCAGGACAGAGCCTCGCGGTACCCACTACCAACCTTCTAGGGTTCGAGAGCCCCCCACCAACCACTACTCTCTGGGTGCATCCAGCTAGCCAGTTTTCAATCCATCTGACCATCAAAGGGCCTACTCCTAACCCCATCAGTTTCTCCACCAGACCATTGTGGGGGACAGAGTCAAACGCCTTGCTGAAGTTCAAGAATAATACATCCACAGGCTTTCCCCTGTCCAGTTCTGATGTTACCCATTCGTAGAACTCCACAAGATTGGTTTGACATGATCTACCTGGCACAAACCCATGTTGCCGACTATCCAGACCTCCCACCTCCTCCAAGTACACCCCCAATCGTTCCTTTAGTATACTCTTCATTAATTTTCCCACCACCGAGATCAAACTGATGGGTCTATAGTTACCTGATACTTCCCTTGACCCCCCTTATGGATTGGCACCACATGTGCCTCTCGCCAATCCCTAGGTACCCTCCCTGTCTCAAGTGACCTGTTGAAGAGCTCCGCCAGGGGTGCAGCCAGTATGTCCGCCAATTCCCATAGTACTCTCGGATGAATGCCATCTGGCCCAGGAGATTTGTCTTTCTTTAGGGCCTTGAGAGCTAACCATACCCTTTTGGCGGAGATAGCATCATCCATCCCCTCCACCTTACTGGCCTTTTTATCCTTATCCAGATGTGACACCCCTGGGGTACCTCTTCCTCCCTCTTGCTCCATTTCTGTTGATCCCCTGATCCCACTCACTACCGCTTCTATCCCCATCATGCCTTGCTTTGTAGATATCCAGTCCCCCTCCCTAGTGAACACAGAGGCAAAGTACTCATTAAATACCTCTGCTGGTCCCTCGCCTCTTCCACCCACCCTCCTTCTGATCTCAATCTGCTGAGATGGCCCTTAGTTTTTCTCCGGCTCCCCAATGTGCGGAAGAACCTCTTTTCCCCTTCTTATATCCCTGTGCCCCGCCTGCCTTACTGGACTTTGCTCCCCTCACCATCCGGTGACTTTTCTAGATGCAAGATGATACATTTCCTTATCCCTATCCCTCTTGTTGTTTTATATTTTTGTAGGCCGCCTTCTTTCTCTGACTGCTACCTGTGTACCTCACTGGACCACCAGCATGGTTTATGTGACCTTGCTCCCTCACGTTCAACTTAGCGCAGATCCTGACTTGCCTCATGAAGTCCCCATTTTATGACCTCCCATCTCTTTCCACACTTGTCATTGATGTAATCCCTTCAAGTGATCCTTGAGAATATTCCCATGCCCACAAAGTTCTGCCCCTAAGTCCACTGCCAGTGTCCTAGATTTCACCCCTCCCTCTATGCTTATTTGAAACCAGACAGTATTGTGGTCGCTCCCAGTCAGGGGTCCTCTACAACCAGGTCCCTTACCAGATCCCCATCTGCCAGAACCATGTCCAGGACATGCCCCTCCCTTGTGGCTCCATCACATGCTGTGTTAAGAACACATCCTGGAAGCCATCCAGCAGCCTCTGCTCCTTGGCCACCTTAGAGGACATGGTTCCCCAGTTTGTACCTGGCATATTAAGGTCCCCCATCAACACCACTCCTTCCCCTTTTGGTCCACACTGGGCAATGACATTGTCCAGCAAACCATCCTCTAGAACATCACTCATCCCGGGGGGCCTATATACTACACCCAGCTTGACCTTATCTCCTGCTGGGGAATGTAAGGTGACCCATAAGGCCTCCACGTTTCCCTCTGCCTCGTCTACCCTAGCAATTTCTATGTCATCCCTAATGAACATAGCCACTCAACCCCCTCTGCCCTCCTTTCTGTCCTTCCTAAGCATAGTGTACCCCCACACGTTTAGGTCCCAGTCATGGTTTTTGTTGGCCCACGTCTCCACGACAGCCACCACATCCACCCCCCCGAACAGCATGGCATGGAACTCTGGCAACTTGTTTCCCAAGCTCCTGGCATTTACTAACACCAACCCCCACCCCTTATCCCTGATCCCCTTTGTCGAACCCCACCCAGGTTCCTTATACTTCCATCCTCCCTCTGCTCCTCCTGAAACCTCCATCCCCAGTCTGTTTGCCCCCTCCCCCCTTGGGTTTGAAGGCTACTCCCCTCATCTGGAGGACAGGGCTTCTGGTCAGCCCCTCCCTTATCCCTCCCCCCTCACAAGTTTAAACCCCACCTTTCTTGAATGTAGTCAGCCATCCCCTGTTTAAGGACTTCCTTCCCTAATGGGGCAAGATGAAGCCTGTCCTTGACATACAGTCCCTTATCCTCCCAAACTCCTTTCCAGTTTCCTAACACCCCAACCCACTCTCTTCACCCCACTTCCTAAGCCAGTCATTAACCTCTGTGATCTTCATTTTTTCTCCACTGAGGCCTTTGGTACTAGCAATATCTCCGAAAAGGAAATGTTGCATCCATTATCCCGACAGATTCTGGCAAGTTCTTGGAACCTTGCTTGGATTACCAAAATGCTATTTCCCTCTAGATCGTTAGTTCCCAAATGCACCAGGAAATCTGGTTTCCCTCCACAATCCCTAACCAGTTCATACACCATGAACTTTGCTCTGTGTACTGTCAGCCCAGAGATACTCACTACCTTCACCTGGCTATGGCATCCACCCCCCTGTCCCTCCCACTGGATACCCCCAATCATCGAGTCTCCCAATAACAGAACCTTAACACCGCCATCATCCTTATGGTTACCTCCACTATGCCCTCTCAGCCCCCCATCCTAGTCTTGAACCGGCCTTCTCTCTGAGGTCACCTAACTCTGCCTTGGTGTATTAAAATTTATATTTTGTAACACAGGATGTCCTACTAAGATATTTAAAAAAATAATAGGTGACATAATGAATCTCCTCTCTCCATGTGACCTCCCCCAGACCAGTGTGTGATCTGCTTCACACAGGCATCAAAGGTTCTTTGATGCAATTCCTGGCTTCCTAGGATGATGGTCCAAACAAATAAATATTGGACTTCCCCATTTAGTCTGGTACCTGCTTCCCCCAAACATCAAAGTCTCTTTGATGTAATCACTGGCTATCTTGGAAGACACCCCAACACATGCATATTCTCCTTCTTTCATGACACCTAGTGCAAATCAAAGAATTTCCCTGAGGACATCATGAATGGATATTGTATTTCCAGGGCTTCAAAGAAAACTTAACAAAATAATTGCAGTTCAGATATCTGCAGTTTAAGCTACCTCCTGTCCTTTGAACTTATCCCTGTGGCGGTTTGATATGTCGATTTCAGCAAGACAGTATTTCTTCCTGACAGACTCCCTTACATATTTTATAGCCTACTAGTCTTACTTATATAGGCAGACAGTTGGAGTCTGTCCTGTCAAAAGGATGATTCCAAGGAGCTAGTACAAAGTTGAGGCATGGCAACCAGATTGTATGGTTTTGTTGTAGCTGCAATTGAGTGGCAGCCTGAGGGCTTTGTCATTGGGAGTGGAGGGTAAGAGGTGATGGATCAGAGTGGGAGAAGAAATAGGAGGAAGGCAGATGAGGGGGGTAGGCAGTGAAAGGGGGAGGGAGTAATGCAGATGTGGGTGTGGGTAGGGGAGGTACAAAGAGTATGTGGGGGTGGGAAAAGGAGGAGAGAGAGAGGAGGATGAGACAGAGGGGGGACAGGAGTGTGGGATACGTAAAAGGTAACTGTTCAGGGAGGGTGGGAGGAAGTGTTAGAGAGAACCAGGTGCTTGAATTAGATCAATCAGGAGGGATCAGTACCATTGCCCGAGTTTCAACTTCCCGACATTAATTTCACAGACACTAACTTGCTGACATTATCAATTTCCCGATGAAAAACAAACTGACAGAAACTATCCCGACATGCATTAATAGCAGCATGAATAGAAAACTACACAAGAAATGCTCAAAATGCCGGCTGTAACAAGTTCTAACAGCAACATTGCCTCTATGTACATTAAATCACACTTGCCTAAAAGTAAGGATTTGCCATGCCATGATACCATTCAGGGACAGTGGGACTACTAAATCTGATACTGTGATGACTGTCCCTTCCATCCTGATGCGATCGTCCAAGTCTCTGCTGAGCACAGACATAGGAGAGATCTGCAGTTGCCCCTGATGTTTTTGCTGCAGCCTGCACACTCTACATCAAGGGAGCGTTGACTCGAGCAGCAGCAGCAAGTTGCTGTCCAGTGGAGAGAGACCCTGGAGCAGAGGAGAACTCTGTATCCCACCACTGTGGGAGGGAGGCAGGTATTTTATTTATCTCAGCACAGTGCGGCCATGCCGATTCCTCGACTGCCAAAGCTCCCACATCGCCATCGTTACTAGCTGCCTTCCTTCTTCACGTTGAGGCTGGGCACAGTTGTCCTGCTTAACTACTTGAGCCCTTGCCCATTTTAACTACAGAGGGACAAGACACTGCTACATTTTTAAGCTAAAATCAGAGTCTGAGCCATACCTTGTGGCAAGACCAATTCCCTGAATCTTTTACAGGAGATCGAATCTTTCTGCCATGCTAATGGCATCAGGGGGACTACCCCCGCTATCAGATCCATCCAGACACTTGGACACAAGCTACTCAGGGCAAGTTGCAGTTGAATTTTGAAAATATATGTGTCAAGAGAATCAGTGTGGGCATAAAATCAACAGTGGGAAGGTTACAAACGGGAAGTAAAATATGAGCTATTTTTAGCTAGGAAGATCAATGTCGGGAGATCGTACTAGACCCGATCAGGATACTCTTAAATTTCAGGTAAGGGGGTTCTTTCTCCAGACATTACTTAAACATAGTGAACTGAAAGGCTGCAAAAGCTGGCACCAACCACAATAAATAGTATCAAGTATTCTTTAATTTATGCCACACATTTAAAAAAAAAACAGTGCTACTCACATGAAGGTGCACAAACAGCTCAAACAAGAACACCATATAAAAATAAAAAAAAACTGACCTGTTTTGCACAAATACACTTTGTCAAAGAACTCCTTGACAAAGGAGGAAAAAATTAACAATATGCAGGATAGTGTATGGAAAACTTTACACGACAAGGCTATTCTTTCCCCATGTGTATACCATGATGACCGATGATCTCGAGAGCAAAGCTCAAGAGGTCCCTCAGTAGGCATGGTATTCACAATGGGGAAGATTTGCCAGGTTGTGAATGGCTTTCCATATGCTGTTCTATATATGGTATGGTGGACCACAATCATGTCAGCCTTCATGAAAACAACAATTCAGCCCTGTGCTTCACAGACCTCATTTGAACACAACCACCTGCCGGCCCGCACACAAGCATGACTCTTCACCAGCCACTGACCAATGAGGAGTGCTGATGGGCTTGCTTGTATTATGACGTCCTCATTAATATGAACAAAAAGTCATTTTGTGTTAGTTAAGACATCACTACTGCAGCAGAAAGACTTTCACAAGTGTATGGATTTCCATAGACAATCGAGTTCCACCATACATTATAAAAATGTGAACATGGAGTTTCCCAAGGAGCATAAAACTAGAAGCTAAATTTAGAAAAAAAAACTCCTAATAGAAAACAAAGGAAAGGACACATTAGGATTATACACAAAAATCAAAATACTCTACACAACCTATACTTTCTCAAATTTTAACTGTAGTACTGCTTAAATAGTTAACCATTATTTCTGTTAACGGGAAAGTATTCTTACATTATTTTGCTTCTCACTCCAAATATCAGATGGTATAATTATTATTAATTGGGACATTCTCTCATGCTCAGGTAACACTCATAAATTATCTCTCTGTCTCTTCACTCTCTCACAATAACTCACATCACTCTTACAGAAAAAAGATTTTCTGAGAATTCAAAATAGTCACAAGTCTTGCAAAAGATTTCTCTCAAGATGAATTTTTTTTTCTTCCCACAAAGAACTTTTACCTGTGCAAAGTATGAAAAATAGCACATCACTCCCTTTTTTGCCATGATGCAACATGACTGTGCTGTGCAAAGTTTTAACAAACTTTCTTGAGAGTCTTCACAAAGTTTTGTAAATGAAAAATCAACAAATTATGCACAGCACTACTGAGGCATGGGCTATGCGGAGAAATAACAGTTTCTTTTTTCTTTTTTATTTAAGGCAGTTTTATTTTTTAGGTCCTAGTTGAAATTTATATTGAGTAAAGGTAATACCCATGTTTGTACTGTCAAGTTATTTTTTTGGATTTAGGAAGAGTGTTGTTAATTGTGATGCGACTACTAACAATTTCCAGTCCTAAGGTGCATAAGTATAGTGAGATGATTACACACCTTGGAGGGCCTGATAACCAATCAAGTAGCTTTATTTTTCTTACCTTATAAGCTGTATTACCTCCGCCACCACCATCACCACTACCACCACCTTGACTCATTGAAATCTTAAATATTTCCATTTTAACTATACCATTTTACAAGAAAGTATTGTATTCAAACTATATCAAAGCAAAAATCAGTTTTAAGAGTCATCGGGCCCAAGGTTTAAAAACAAAGCAATAGTCATGTCCAAACACCCCATCAAGGTGAATTCCATGCTGGGACCTACAGTATCCCTTAATATAATTAGACATTGACAGTTGTTCAAGTTTGTGTTTTCCATTTTGATCACAATGCTGCATTGTTTTTTTTTTTACTTAGCAACAGTACATTCATTCACAGAACGGTATTAAAAAATAATGGGCTCTATTTTCAAGGGGTGATGCAGGCTTGTGTCAAGCCATGCGTCAAACCCATTTTTTGGTATAGCAGCACCAAGCGCTTTGACGCAACTGCACCCAATGTTAGTACATTGGGTGAAGTTGTGACAGTTTCCTCAACTTACAGCAGCCTGCACCAAAGATTTGGTGTAAGCCCCATAGTTAGACCAGGGAAAATCTAATCTAATTTACTGCATTTGGTGCTCAGGACTAAAAATCCTGATCGCCAGCCGGAAGCCCCGTGCAACAAACGATCAGTGCACCAGGGGCTTGCAGTATTCTTGGGGCTTTGAAAATCAAGCCTAATGTGTTTCCTCTTACTAATTTAATTAGTAATTCACTGTGTCAATAGACAAATTGAGTTTGTTAGAATGTTCGTGCAGATTGAGAAGTACTTAACTGCAATCCCTTCAAGTTTCATGGAAATTTCCCACCCTCACAGAGAGGTGGCAGAGGGAATTACTATAGCCTGCCTGGAGCAAGGAAATCAAAGCAGACAGAATGGTCTGCTTTCCCTCCACCACCCCACCCCAGGAGAGACAGGAAGTGCAGTAATGTCAGATGAGTGGTTTGCCCATTAAAGAGTCATCCTTCTATGATAGTCGAGTTGACTGCTGCTCCTCTCAAATTAACGACTAAAGCATTTTAAATTAATTAGGTATGATTTAGAGGTTTCACTTGAAATAGTCATGACCAGCACTCCATATAGCAGCTACATAGCTGAGTAATAAAAATGAATTAAAATTATTTGATATGGCTTTCATGGACTTTTAACTTCAGAGTTACTAACTGTAGCTCTTATTAATTGATCTGTTTTAATCTATGGCTGTTGAAATTCTCTTTTAATTGTTTTGTTGGTCTACTTGGAAGAACTCTAAGCCCCATTGAATAGCACATTAAAATTGCTTTGCCATCCCAGCTTCCTCAAAGATACTATAGAGATGTGTGGCAAAGGCTAGAGTAATGTTGATGGAAACCGGGCCCAGTTGCCGACAAGCTTAGATTGATGGCACATTATGCAGACTATCAATCAGAGATCTCCCTTAAGAAGGCAGAATTTCTGTCTGGGGAGATCACTGCTGCATGGAACTGACTGGCTCAGCTTTTTTGCACTGTAGACAGACTGTGCAATCCAGCCTGTCTGCAGTTGTGAAGAGCGTTGTCACAGGACAAATATGACGAGTTTGCTCAATTCTTTGCAGATAAGGTTTCTGGCATCAGGACTGAGATCTGTTCTGCATGCTCTAAGGGGGGTTGCAGTGACCGTCGGGAGGTCGCAGAACCTCGGTCTGGTTGGTCGTCATTTGGCCAGGTGGTGATCTCAGATGTCACAATGATCATCCAGAGTATGCAGCCGATCTTCTGTAGCTTGGATCTGTGCCCAACCCACCTCCTTGTGGGGTATGTAGATGTCATCGACACAGTCCTAGCAGAGATAGTCCAGAGCTCATTAGAGACTGGGGAATTCCCAGATTCATTGAAAGAGGCAGTGGTAACTCCCCTTCTCAAAAAACTTCTCTCAAGCTGGACTATCTTGCCAACTACAGACCCATCTCTAACCTTCCCTTTGTGGGTAAGGTTATTGAGAAGGTGGTTGTGCTGCAGTTGGAGGATCATCTTGCCATCCATGACATCTACAATCCCTTCCAGTCAGGTTTCAGGAAAAGGCACAGTACTGAGACTGCCCTTGTTCGGGTGCTCAGTGACCTCCTTGTCACAAGAGATCAGAGGAGCCATACTATCTTGGTCCTCCTTGATCTCTTGGCAGCATTTGACAGTGTGGATCATGGAATACTGCTTGAGTGCCTGTGGCTGGTCTGTGGACTGTCTGGTGCAGTTCTCAGATGGTTCCATTCTTTCCTTACTGGTAGGTCTCAGAGAGTAGTGTCAGGGATTTATTCCTGTGATACTTTCTCCCTGCCATGTGATGTCTCGGTGCTTTCCCCCCATGTTGTTCGTGGTGTACATGTTGCTGTTGGGGGACATTGTAAGGCAGTACAGACTGAGATTTCACTTCTATGCAGATGATACTCAGCTGTACTTGCCCTTTGCATCCAACCAGGATGTTGCACTCCCGGTATTTAACACTTGCCTATCCAAGATCCAATACTGGAAGAGTACTAACTGGCTGAAGCTGAATTCCGACAAGACTGAGATTTTCATTGTGGACCCGGGTCACCGAGTAGAAGGGCCTTCAGCAGGATGAGCATTTGGTCTGGTACTGCATGCCTGCCAGCTGAGGACCTATGAATGGGTGCATAGTTTGGGCATTATCCTTGATGAGGAATTGACCCTGAATTTTCAGGTATCATCTGTGATCAAGACCTTGTTTTGCCATCTGAGGAATACCACTCAGATTAGGCACCTGGTTCCACCTGGTGACCTTCCATCACTGGTCCATGCCTTTGTGACCTCTCACTTGGATTACTATAATGCCCTCTACCTAGGGCTACCAGGGGTTGATATCCACCATTTGCAGCTATTGCAGAATGCAGCAGCCAGGTTACTGACTGGGTTTCCTCAATCTGGCCATATTACTTCTGTGCTGTATGCACTGCACTGGCTGCCAGTGCAATGGCAGATCACCTTTAAGGTCAGCTTGCTGACCTAGAGAGCCCTACATGGACAGGGTCCATGTTACCTGCAAGAGCTTCTTTGCTCCTACTGTCCCCTCCGTTCTGCTGATGAAGAATTGCTACAGGTTCCCAGGGTGCAACTGAAAACCTCTGGTGCTGGTTCATTTGCTTTTGTAGTGGCTACCCTGTGGAATTCTCTACCTTGTCAGATTCAAGAGTGCCAGACCATGGAGAGCTTCAAAACAGCACTAAAAACTCATTTATTTAATCTTGCTTTTGTGATTAACTCAGAGTAATTAGCTTACTTGAGCAGACTGGATTTTAATTATTGTTTTAAAGTTTTATGATTTTATACTTGTACAGCGCTTTGATATTTGAATTGCGTTTAATAAAAAAATTATTATTATTATGTATTTTCCTGAAAGTTAGTTCCTTAAGGATTGATCAGCTGGTTTTCACATAAGTGAGTCTCAGTAGTAGCTTAGACGCTCAAAGTTTGATACATGTTAGTACTATCCTGTGGAGAAAGCATCCAAAGCCACTTAAAAGTAGAAACAAATTATTTTAAAAAGTTTAGAATGAGCCAGCTCGTCGGCGCAGCGGTCGGATTTCCACTTGCGATGCCGGCGACCCGGGTTCGGGAATGGACTCGGGTGGCTGAAGAGCCAGCTGGGGGGAGTAGGCTTGAGCGTCCTGTGACTGCTCGCCTTCTCCGGGGGGAGGGAGGGGACATGGCTCGCTGTCTGCTGCCTCCTGGTGGAGGCTGGGAGAGCAACAGCTTAAGCGAGCCCCACTGCACAAGGGGCGTGGTGAACGTCGGCTTGGCCTAGATGTTCATGGTACTCCATGCCCCCGGGGAGAAAAGCGGAAATCCTGGCCTCCTGGTCGGCCGGATGATGGCTGCCAGCTCCTGCCAACTCGAGATGCCCTGACACCCGGAATCCACCTCAGCAGTGCCCAGGGACTGATTGACTAGTGCACTGGCTTCCCCCTCCTGGCACCTTCCCCCTCAGAGGAGAGGGACCCATCCAGCAAGGGGATACGCCGGGCCACCCCTGGGTTGGCTGCGATCTGAGGTGAGAGGAAGGGGGTCAGGGCGAGGGGTCGGAGGAGTCATGAGCAGCCGGAAGGAGAGGCAGACCAGGGGGCAAGTAAGAAGCAAAAAAAAAAAAAAAATTAGAATAGGTCTGTGTGAACTTCCCAAAGTTAGACCATGTGAACTTTGACCGCTGAACTTGGTAAATTCATCAAAGTTCTCTTACTGACAGACTAGTTTGCACTGGCTCAACCATTAAAAAGCATTAGGAAATGGAGTACAATGAAATAGCATAATGCACAGGGCTGATGAAGCACCCAAAACAGCAGGATGATATGATGCAGTGGGCAACATTGAGGGATACTGCTTTCAAAAATTGTGTCCAGTCAAACAGTGCCAAACATGAACAATGCTAGTAGTAAACAAGAGTACAAGGCTAACAATGCTCAAAAATAAAATGGTTTGTAATTGTAAGGCCTATGTACTGTATGTCTACAAAATGTCAGTACAGAATCCCACAGTGTAGGCTACTGGTTCCAAAAACTGCATGCCCATTGGGACACTGCCACACATGGATACAAGGCTTCCCATCTACTCGAACCAAACATTGTGTGCCCATTCATCTGGAACAGTGTCACACATGAACAAGGCTTCTTGTTATGTCATGAATAAGTGTTGTACACACTGGTTTCATGGGAAACATTGCCCCCAAAAATATAATTCAACTTGTGTAGGTCTGGCAAAAAAATCACAAAACATTAATCTGATGAAGGCTGAGTGAAGACAACAGTGCAGCATCCCATAGTGTGGGCTACAGGTTTCAAAAATTGTGGTACCCCTCGCCCGACAGCGACATTTCACCAGCAAGGTCCCCCACAGCGACTACAGCACCATGCCACTGTGGGAAACCCGCTGGAACCTTGCGCTATCTGTCGGGGTGTCCTGCACCCCCCCAGTCAACTCCGACTTGGAGCTGATAATCCTTAAGTGTGGTGGGTGCGGGGGACACAGATGGACAGTGTGAACTGGCAGCTGACTGCAGAATGTGGTCGATCTGCCGGTGTCGCTGATGGGGCATTGAACAAATATTTTGTTGAGCTCCCGTCATGGATCCCAAAAATTGTATGTCCATTTGGACAGTGTCACACATGGACAAAACTTCCTGCTATGCCTTGGATAAGTGTTGTACATACTGATTTAATGTGCAATGTTTCCCCAAAAATTATTTATTTGGCCTGCGTAGATCAGGCCAGAATTCACAAAGCATTAATCTGAAGAACACTGAGAGAAGACAAAAGTGCAGCATCCTAAAGTGCGGGATACTGGTTCCAAAGGTTGCGATCCCATTAATTTAGGACAGTGCCACACGTGGACAAGGCTTCCTATTATGAGATGGATAAGTGTTGCACACACTGATTTCAGGGACATTGTTGCCCCAAATATAATTTATTCCACCGGTGTAGATCTGCCAAAAATTCTGGTGGTGACATATATTGCCTTAGTTCTCTGAGTATCTACTTCTAGGTAGACTACTAATGTGATCAATAGCTACCTCTGTCAAATAGGGTCAAATGGTATTTTTTTTAGTACCAGTATTACAGAGACATTTCTCCTTCTGCTAGTGGCAAGTTCTCATCCAGGTAATCCTGCACCATTTTGTTTGCTGGCATCTGAGGCACTACTGTGTCAGAAAGTGACTTGCTGTGCTTTTTCATCAAGTGGTAGACAGTTCTTCCCATTGTGGTTTGTCATCAATGGGTGTCTTTCTGTGAGATACAGCAGCAGCAGAATTAGTAGCACGTTGACTTGGACCTCATTCTTCCCTCTCCTCCACCTGGCCTGTCAGTGTGATAGCAAAAGGGATGATGATGAGTGTTGTTCATCAGCTTATTTGTGTTCCTTGGCTTGTTTTGTGCCATACATACATACAGAATATAAAGACTACAAGCTTCAATTTGACAACTGCCACAAAAAGAAAAACTTTTTTTTTTTTTTATGGGATGCCACCAAGGTGCCAACCGGTGCAATCCTTCAGGTCGACACCCCGATGGCGAAGCAGGAAAAAAGACCATTATGGAACCTTCGCGGTAATGGTCCTTTTTCCGTGTTTCACCTTCCCCCAGTGTTCCGCCCCCTCCCTGGACCAACTCCGACCTGGAGTTGAAATCCTAAAGTCAAGGGGGTACAGGGGGAAGAGCCCACCACATGGGAGGTGTGGGAGGCACAGCCCCCCACAGAAAACACTTTTAAAACAGGCGGCACAATACCTGCATCGGTATTGTGCCATCGCTGTGGGGTAGGTCGGCATTTACACTGTCGACCTCCCTTGGTGCTTCCGGTGCCAACTAGCAGGGTCCAGGCACTAGTACACTGCCAGCTGACACACACTTGCTGCCCAGCCCTTCTTCTTTACACAGTTCCTTTGACCATGAATTAAAGCTCCTGGTGCAGAGCATCCTATCCTTCCCTCAGCCATAGACAGGCAGCACCTAGATGAAACCTGCTGCATGTCCCACTTGCCTTAGGCGCCCCCCCCCCCAGTTTCCTGAGCTCTCTCTGCACAGTCCCAGCCCCATCTCTTGCTAGGTCATTAGTCATGTATTCACTCTGAGTCCCTAACCCAGTACCTGCTGTGCCAGAGCTAGCTTAGCGGCAGCAAGCACTCTCATTCCCTAAAACCCCTTCCTTGTCCCTCCTCTTCCACTTGCTATTCCCCCCTTCTGTTCTCCCTTCCCCTTGTTTGCTTTCCTATACACTTGCTATTGTGCAGGGTAGCCCAGAATAATATCACCCAAAATGAGTCGCTGTTATTGTAGTCACTCATTTTGGGTTGCTATTATCACTGGATACCACAGTGAACTAGTCCCCCACCAGAAGCTGCTTCCTGCTCTGCTGGTGTCCTCTGCCTCCTCTACAGGTCACATTTTAAAAATTGCACAGTTTTGAAACAATGCATAATTTGCTGAAATTGCACATTTATTGTGCAGTTTTAAGAACTCACATATTTTAAATACACAATTTGGGGAAAATGGCACTATTTTAATAAAAATGTATTGATGAAGTTGTGCCAGATTTTAGCACAATTTCAGGAAAATTGCATGAATGCAAAATTGGCAATTTTGTGCAGCTTCACAAGTGCAATAAAAATGTTGTCCAGTACTAGTCAGCACTTCCCCCAACCAGAGGATCTGTTTCTCCTCCAAGGAGCCTTGCAGAAGGAATTGCTCACCTGCATCTGCCAGATCTTGCCCCTCCATGCCAAGAAAAGAGTCACCATGTGCCCATCTGGACTGGGCATGAGTTTGACACACCCTCTTTTCACTGACAGCAGAGGACCTGTCAAGACCAGGTACTAGTCCTCATCCCCCTACATGACATGGAGCATGCCTCAAGCATGCCAGAGACTCAGGGTCACCACATGCAATGCTCCCTCTAGCCTGACTCCCCAAGCACATCACACTAGTCACTCCTTGACAGCTGCCTAATTCAGTAGACTGAATAGACGATAGTTCAATGTCAGATAGGTGCACCCCATTTCAAGTGTAAAACCCTAGAATGTCTGGATTTGTGTTGTGCAAAATTGAAAAATTTCACCAGGTGAAATATTTCGTGTTATTTCATAATTACACAAAATTTTTCACCAAAGCAAAATGTAATTTCACATAATTTGTGAAATTTCACGTAAAATGCTTTGACCAACCAATTTCACCCATCCATGCTTAAATTTTGCCTTGTGGGGAAAATTTCACCGGTGTTACTTTTGATTTTGCCGTCGAAATTATGCTGCAAAGGCGAAATTTGCATTGCATTGTGGGTAAATAGGTCAAATATCATGTGCAGGTTGTTTACAGCACCATCTATTGCCTGTTGAGTCAGAGAGCAGTCTGTTGTGATGCATCACAGCCAATAAACTCTTTTGAAATTTCTCTAAAACTTATTTTTGAGAGCTAATTGCTCCCAAATACAAATTTTGTTCCTAGTGCTCCTAGGGAACATTTTCTAACTTTGTGGATTCTTGCAGAATACTTAGTTTAATTAGTTTTAGTTCTTTTTATATCTGTGAAGGAGTTGAGTGGGTAGGGTAGGTGTGTAAAATCAGTGCATGCTATTTCTAGCCTTTTACAAACAGATTTCTCACAAATTGTGAGTGATTTACTGTTATTTCTTTTAAGCCTTTATATTTTTGTTGGTGTTCTACTTATTTGTATTACTTTTCCTATATCTTGACAAATATTTATTTTCTATCTCTGAAAATTTACTCCTGTCTGAAAGTTCCGGTTAGCCCATGTTATGTACCATTCTTCTGCTTTTAGTTGTGAATTCTAAAGTTTAGAATTGAACACACAGTGCTGATCCCTTATTGTATTTTTTTTTGTTTGTAGTCACTTCTGTTTGCTGTTAAGTTGTGTGTGTCACTTAAACTGTGAAAAGCAACAATTCAATATTTTTTGTATGGAAACTTAAGTACTTTTAGTTGATCACCTTAACTTGTCCATACAGTTTCATTGCTTTGGTGAATTGCTCCCACGTATTTTATTGCTGGAGCTTGCCTCTGTATTGTGGTATTCCTCTTTTACTTGGCTTTGTTTACCCTTTCCCTGTTACAACATTGTTTAGTACCTGACCCATGCAATATAAACAAGCATTTGTCAATGCCGAATGTTCGCTTGCAGGTATTTGCAGTGGTATTTGGCACTTGGAAATGGCTTAAAAAAAATCAGTGACAAAGAAGTACAAGCATTTGTCAGTGCCAAATGTTGCTTGCTTCTATGTGCTGTTTAGGTATTTGGAAGTCATTGGAGTGCAAATATTGAAAATTCGCGAACTTACGAGTGTGTGTAGGAACTGCGCAACGCAAGCTCGTAAAACAGTCATTTTAGGAATTTTTTCACCAAATTTTCAATATAGCCATTTTAAGACCTCTGCTCATAAACAGTATCACTGTGATTTTCTTAATGTGTCAATACATTGAGTTCTTGCACACTGCGCCATTGTAGCTACATGAGCAGAAACATGTTTTGGGCAGGATGTGAAAAATGACAGCTGTACTGCTCATAAGGAGGTGTGGTAAAATGGCAATGTTGAAATCTGGAGGGAAATATTGAAAATTCACAAACTTACGGCGTGCATAGGAACTGCGCAACGCACACTCATAAAACAGTCATTTTTAGGAATTTATTTACCAAATTTTCAACACAGTCATTTTAAGAGCTCTGCTCATGAACAGTGTCACTGTGATTTTCTTAATGTATCCCATACATTGAGTTCGCACACCAACTATGCCATTGTGTGCTACATGGGCGGAAACATGTTTTGGGCAGGATGTGAAAAATTACAGCTGTACTGCTCATGATGAGGTGTGGTAAAATGGCAATGTTGAAAATCTGGAGGGAAAAATCTTGAAAATTACAACTTACGAGCGCATGAGGAATTGCACAATGCACGCTCGTAAAACAGTCATTTTTAGGAATTGTTTCACCAAATTTTCAACATAGCCATTTTAAGACCTCTGCTAATGAACAGTGTCACTGTGATTTTCTTACTGTGTCCCATACATTGATTTTGCACACTGACTGCGCCATTTATGCTACATGGAGGAAACACATTTTGGGCAGGATGTGAAAAATGACAATGTACTGCTCATAAGGATGTATGGTAAAATGGCAATGTTGAAAACTGGGTGAAATATTGAAAAGTCGTGAACTACAGTGCGTGGGAACTGCATAGCATGCTTTCATCTCACAAAGCGGTCAATTTTAGAATTTTTTCACCAAATTTTCAAAATAGGCTTTTGAGAGCCCACCTTATGAACACTGGCAGTGTCATTTCGTTAATCATTCCAGAAAGGTGATTTTGCACAGTGACAGTGAAATCACCCTTCGGGCCTGAATAACGCCATGACAGTGACAGCATTCATGAGAAGGGGTCCCAAAAACCCCATGTTGAAAATTTGGTGCAAAAATTCCAAAAAATGCCTGAGGTATGCAATAAAGTTGAAAAACCCCTATCTATCCCATTACACAGCTTTTCCTCAGTTCGCGGTCGGCTTTGAAGAGTGCAGACGTGTTCCCGGTCCACCGATGATCGTCGCGCCGAGCTCCGGAGGTAAGTATGGGGTGAGGGGGGGTGTGGGGAGGCAGGGTGCACAGTGGGTGGGTGCGGGTTGTGGGAGGGGGTGGAGAGACAGCGATGGAACATTTTCTTATTTACAGGTTGTTTTTTTCTACCTCAGACGACGTGGGATGTTTGCCACTCTGGGGTGGGCTCCCAGCGTGGCAGCAGGGAAAGCTGTTTTGGGGGACATGGAGCTGACAGGGGATTGGGCACCCCCATCAGCCAAAACAAGATTTGCCATGCTGGGGTGGGCTCCCAGTGTGGCACCAAAGCTTGGGGGGGGCGGGGAAATCACGCAGAATGGCCAGGAGAGCAACAGCGGTGGTTTTCTTTGAACTGAACACCACTGCTGTCATACACAGCACCCGCATCCATTGGTGCAGGACCGCCACACCTGCTCAGCGGAGCAGTGGATTGCACAGGAGAGTCACACCTCCAAAGTGTGCTATTCTCCCAAGACGTTCCTTGCGCATGTGCTCAAGCGAACGTAAAAACTACATATTAATATAATACTTGTCAGGAGATTGCTGATCCCATCCATATTGTTGTAGGCACCTTTGTTTGCCAGTGTTATATGGTTGTCTCTGCCCTCATATAAAAACAATTACAGTAGTAAGTACTAACACATTACAGTACTTAAGTTGTCCAGACACAGATGATCTGTATTTAAAGTAGGTTACCTGTTCCCTTTTTCCCTGTGTTGCTTTAATTCCTGTTTGTGGAAAGAAAAAAGTTACCTTTTTGTTTTTATTAGAATAGGCTACAATGTACTGTATTAGTTGTATAGAGTGCTGCTACCTGTCCTGATTGTGTTTGGACTTGGAAGGAAGTCAGTACTGCCTTCAGGTGTAAGGTGTTATTCACACAGTTAGTAATATATCCTTTCTTGATATACTCCCAGAGAAAGTCAACGCTTTAAAGCTGCAGCAGCATATAAAAATGCCTGCTAAGAGACAGTCCAGTATAGGGAAGATAAACTTGCCAGGGGGGCAAGGTAGCTAAGAAGTCTGTTGAAGAGAGTACAACTTCATTTCCAGTTCCCCAAAGCAGTGAAAGCACACATATATCTGCATCAGTGTCTTCTGTGGGCTCTGGTGGTGCAGCTGCTACCAGCAAAGGAGTTTATTTATTTATTTAGTTTTTGTTAACCGGGTAGGTACACTAGACAGCATAGCTGCCTATTTTCAGGTACAACCCGGGAGATTACAACAAAGGGTACGTAGACAATAGTAGATGCACGAAAACATCATGGGAACAAGTTGAAGTTAGACATAGTACACTTATACAAAATTTTCAGCAATGACAGTACATTTGCAGGAATCTACATGTAGTAACAAAACAGAAATATAAGTGCAAATAACTAACAGTCATACGTCATACAACTAGTGAGTAAGTGCTAGAAGAGAGGAAATAACAAGATTTCAAGGGAGGTTTGAGAGTAGTAGAGGTTGGAGCCGGTAGGCAACTAGGAGGAACCAGTACAAGAGTGGGTGGATAGAGGACAGGAGCAGGGTTCAGAACTTAGAAGAGCCATATGAAGCTCCTGTTTGAAGTTGTGAGTTGTCTGAAGTACTGGCACACCTGTGTCTCAGATTTTTAAGGCCACAACTGTTGCATCCATGCTGATGGGGGATGATGATAGTGAGAAGAAGGGACACACTGACACCAACACAGGAACAGTGGTCCAGGAGGAGGGTGATAAGTCTGTCAGTGTGACTGTCCCAGGTCATTTTCCTGCTGGAGTTGGTGGTGGTGATAGTGTTCAGCCGGAGTCTGATAATCCGAGAGATATGGGTAGTCAGCCCCCTGGCCCTGAGAAGATGTCTGTAGAGAAAGAAAAAGGTGCCGTGCAAGAAGACAGTGATAGGGAAGAGGAGGATGAGGAGGACAAGGACATCATCAGCATCAGTGCTGATGACAATGACTGGGATGATCCCTCATGGGAGCCCGAGTTTAAAAAGGTGAAGGGTGATGTAGGGAAAGGCCATTTACATGCACAGTCCATGGGTCAGGCTGCCACCAAGCCTATCAGCAATCCGTCAAGCAGTCCAGTCACCCCCCCTCCCAAAAGTAGATTTATGGAAATGATAAAAGCACCACAAAAAGTAAAAACCTCCACACCTGTTTCTCAGCTCTCCCAGTCCCACCAGCAGCATGTTAAGTCCAGAGGGAAAAAGTCCATAGTTTGGGACTTTTATGTGCATGATCCAGCTGATGAGACCATAGCGATATGCCAGCTGTGTCAAGCACATGCTAGTCAGGGAAAAAAGGGAAGCCACCTAGGTACCGGTGGCCAACACGCCCACCTAAAACACAAGCACCTGCTGCGATGGCAGTAACTCCAGAAGGATGCCATAGCTGTTGGTGGGATCTCCCTTAGCAAGTTAAATATAACTGAGAGCAGTTCAATACAGCTGGAGGATGGATGGCAGAGTGGATCAGTGGAGGAGGGAGATGAGCAATCCTTTGGTCTCTCGAGTAGTGGGCATAGCAGTGGAGGCACCACTCCCAGTCCTTTGACTCAGAAAAGTACACCACCACACCCAAAATCAACCAAAACAACTGGTTTCCTGCAGTCTGCATCTGTACAGCCCCCAAGAGTCAACTGTTACTCCTAAAAGAGCAACATTGATGCAACAAGTAGAGTGTTCTGGTCGAACAGCCCCAAAGATGCAGCTCACTCTGAAGAACATCCTTGAGCAGCACACAAAGTACCCCATCATGCTACTGCACGCAAGTTAAATGCTGTCACTGCTGAAATGCTGGCCAACAATCTGTTGCCAATCTCATTTGTGGAGAATGCTGGGTTCTACAGTTTGAAGGCCCATGCCTGTCCCAAATGGCAGGTTCCATCACAAACCTATTTCTCTAAGCATGCCATGCCAGAGCTCTACAGTAGAGTTGCTGATTCCATAAGACATGCAATGAAGCATCATACATCAGAGTATATTCATCTTAGCATGGATGTTAGACCAGTGGACAAACAACAGCAAGCTCATATCTATGCATAACGGCACACTGGGCACAAGTACCTGGGGAGGTAGTTATTTTGGGCCTGGCAAAATCTGCCTGAAGTCAAATCATGGTGGTAATAACACCCCTGGAATTTGGCAGCATGCAACCCTGAGTATGGGAAGTGTTACTGGTTCTCACACGGGTGCAGAAATGCTTAATGTTCTGCTGGACAAGATTGATGAGTGGCTACAAACACAGTCACTTACAGCAGGCTTCATCACAAGTGATGATGGCTTCAATGTAGTGAAGTGCATTAGTGATGGTGTTTTTTTCAGGTTGCCCTGCCTGGCACTCTGCCTTAATCTTGTTGTGCAGCAGTTTCTAAACCATGCAGACATTAAGAAAACAGTGACTGTCATCCATCACATCTGTGTACACTTCGCCCATTCTGCAATGGCCCGTGACCATCTGTGTGAGCTACAGCGCAATAACCATTTGCCTCAGCACTGTATGAAGCTTGATTTTGTGACCAGGTGGAACTCCATGGTGTATATGATTGATCGGCTGCATGAACAGTATAAGGCTGTTTCAGAATACCTGGTGGCACACACCACCCATGACAGTGCTGGAGTGTCCATTGCTCTAACAACGGAGCAGTGATGCCAAATGGATGGGCTGACATGCATTCTTCATCCTTTCAAGCATGTTACACAGGCTGTGAGTGGGGACACTGCTTGTATAAGTCAATCCATACCTCTCATACGTGTGCTGAGGCAAACACTGGTTAATGTCTGACACCAGATAGAGGCAAGTGGGGATCATAGCAGTTGTGGTCTAATGGATCACATGCTCCATATGCTGGACATGAATACCCATAGATCCGGCATTATACAGTCGGATGAATTTGCAATTGCTACCATGCTTGATCGACGCTACAAACGTGGTCTACCTTCTGTAATTGAAAGAGGTCATCAGTGAGTGCAAAAGTTGACAGAGAACCTCATTAGATGGGTATCTGCTGCATAAATGAAAAAGGCACATAAGCCATGCACTGCACAGAAAACAAGTGTTGCTACAACCACCAGCAGCTCACAGGCAGCCCAATCTGAGAAAATGGGCAAGGTACTGCAGAAAATGGCAAGCAATCCCATTTGGGATGTTCTGTATCTGGTGGGAGTGGAAGATATGAAAGAAAAGGAGGAGGAGACAGATGAGGCAGCTGGACTCAGGGCAGCAGAATGAATGGTGGAGACCTACATGGGGGACACAAAGCATCTTGCCACTACTGATGAGCCATTGTAGTACTGGAGCAGCAAAGTGACTGATTGGCCAGCGCTAATATCAGTAGCTGTGAAATACCTGAACTGCCCCCCATCCAGTGTCACTGTGGAACGAGTGTTTAGTTCGGATGGGGCCATTGTGCATGACCATAGAACCAATTCGTCACCCAAGAATGTGTCCATAGTAACATTCATCAAAATGAACAAAAGGCACATTCCACATAACACAGTGATGTCAATGGTGTTGCCACATGAACTGTGTCTTGGTGATGAGGATGATGACAATCCCTCTACTAAGGCACCCACCAGCAGCAAAGGGCACGAAGCAACAATACTGACAGAATATCCACCTGGTGACAACTCCAGTCTTGAAGACTATGAGGGCTGCTTCTTGAAGGATATGGAAGTGGAACAAGGCTGAAGTTACTTGAAGGCCCTCCCCCCCCCAGCACTCAACCAATTTTAGCTGAGTATACTGTTATAAATTATTGTGATCTATCTATCATTGGATTTTTCGTGGTTGTGCTAACTGCTGCAGTGTTATTCAGTGTAATTTGATTACCCTTGCCCTAAACTGTTGTTTGGTCCCCACCCTATATAAAGCAGCAGCAATCAAATTACCATGATCCATAAACATTTTGCATGATTATACAGTTATAATGTTTTGCTGCCAAAAATATCAAGATACACATTTTACTTTTCATTTCAACTAATCCCATTTTAAAGAAAGATATGTTGTCTTCACGTCTTTAAAAGTGTCCTTGCTGGAGCCTGGCACATGCCACACTCGGCCCTCCTCTCCTGCCGGCCCACCTGACATGCCCATGAACTCCATGCAAAAAATAAATATTTTCTGCACTTATTATCTGTGGCATGTTAAAGAACCTTCCTAGTACAAGTAGAGTATGAATATAACATGCTCATTCAACCGTCAACATCTGTTGAACAGATTTTGCAAAGCGGTGAATGGTGGCCATCTTTAAAGATGCGGGTCATTAGTTAAAAATTGATCATCATAAAAAAGGCTTAACAATATCCAATTCCTCTAAAAAGGTTTATTATAAGTAGTATGATAGTACTTGTACAGAAACTGTGATGGTCCCTTCGGGGGGTGGGGGGGAGGTGTTTGCTGCCCACGTTTTGGCTTCTAAAATATCCTAAGTACTGCAGCTCTGCCACCTCAAATACTGACAGTATAGCCTAGAGGTTAGAGTAATGAGCTGTGAATGAGCTTGGTATCTGCAGACCTGGGTTTGATTCCCACAACCTCCACTTGCATACTGTGTGGCTCTGAACAAGTCACTTAACCAGCCGAAAGCTCCCGGGTTGCCCCTGAAAACAGGCACTTGTGCCTAGTAGGCCTTACCCAGTTAACAAACAATAAAGTAAAATAAAAATCAATTATACAAGACATTAGCCCCTCCACCTAATTACCAAACAACATCTCCACTATCCATTTCCACATATACTTCCTCCCTGGATGTGCTGTTTACTCGTTAATGAAACCAGTGGCCTACAGTACATCACAGTTCAAGCAACCCACTCTGTCTTCCACACACCAGCTCCTGCAGGGCCTGGATGTAGTCATCATCATAAAGACATGGGATGAAAAGTCACCAGAGGAAAATGAACTAAGTAGGTACAATGACAGGAAACATGATGAATACTCGTCCATCTGCATAATACCTGGTGTTAGCAAGCAAATTAGAAGCAGAGAAAAAATAAATATACTTACCATACCCTGTGAATGTAATTAAACTGCAGAAATTTCCTCCAGGCCCAGAAGGAACATGCGGGGCAGAGCACATGAAGCACAGCAGCAGGCATCCAGAGTCCACACTCCCCTTCCCCTAACAGTACTGCATACCTGGAAATAAGATAAAAAGAAGAACAAATTTTGAGGATTGTTTGTTAAAAGTTCCCCCTCACCCCTGGCTAATCCACTCCCCAAAACCCCCTCCCGTCCCACTGAAGACCATAAAAAATGAAGAATTACTTACCTCAGGGACTGTCTGTGAAACTAGAACAATTGCACAGGTAAATGTATCACCCACGTCTTTCCTGAGCAGCAGCAGGAGTGGAAGGTACATCACTGGAATCCCTGAATGTTGGCAAAAGCAAAAAGAACACAATTACTATCAAACACAGACATCCAGACTACAGTAACCTACCCCAGTAATGAAAAAATAAATACTTACCATCTGTGTTGGGAAACATGATGCACTCCAACATCCCAGATCCAAATCCCTCCCGGCCTGGCAATGATGATCATGTAATCCTCAGCACACTAAAATATAATACAAAAGCAGCACAGACATATTATAACTCAAGACACCACAATACCAACCCACCAACACCCTTCGCTGGAACAGAAAAAAAATACAGACAGATACTTACATGTACAGCAGCAGCAGTATGGACTCTGTGATGATGATCCAGACCCTCACCCAGCCAAAACATTGCTTCAGGTTGGCAACTAGTCAGAGCAGCAGGCAGCAAGCTACAGCAGCACTCCAAAACCTCATCCCCTCCATACCATACAAGTTACAACCACAGAGTCAACACAGCCAAACAAGACAGCAGCACTGGGAAATGATAATTCAACATTTTTTCTCAATCAACTAAGAAACCAGCAGCAGGAGGAAGCAAGTGCAAGAAGCAGCAGCATTTTGCAGGAGGAATTAATTTTCTCAGCGTGGCACCCCTTTTGGCTATTTCATAATTCCCACAATAATTGTATCTCCCTTCTCTCACAATTTTGCCATGAGGTTATTCTGGACTTACTGAATAAGGCCTGTTCTGCACACCAGAGCAGCCAGCGACAACAAGATTCAGCCTGAAATCCTTTGTAAACAGTGGACCAAACAGCATGTTTTGGTCCGGGTGGATGGGGGCACCATGTAAGATCAAGACTGAGACCAGATTTCTGCCTGAATTTTATCAAACATTTTTCATGCAACATTTCTGGACTTGTACGGCCTATTCTGCACTCACAGCAACAAGATTCAGCCTAAAATCCTTTGTAAACAGTGGCCCAAACACTATGTTTTTGTCCGGGTGGATGGGGAACACCATATAACATCATGACTGAGACCAGATTTCTGTCTGAATTTTATGTACCATTTTTTCTGTAACATTTCTGGACTTGTACGGCCTGTTCTACACTCACAGAAACAAGATTCAGCCTAAACTCCTTTGTAAACAGTTGCCCAAATACCATGTTTTGATCCGGGTGTGTGGGGGCACCATATAACATCAGGACTGAGACCAGATTTCTTCTAAATTTTATCAAACTTTGGTGTGGGTGGTGGTTTGGGTACTATATAACATCAGGACTGAGACCAGATTTCTGTCTGAATTTTATGTAAAATTTTTCCTGTAACATTTCTGGACATGTATGGCCTGTTCGGCACAGCATGATGGCAGCAAGAGGCTGTGTTAAACTGTGGCCCAAGTGCAAATTTTGGATCAGGTGGTGGGGTGGCAGGGCACTATACAACATCATTATGACTGGAGGGGAGGGACACCAAGTTAATATTTGTGGCAAGCCAGGGGCATGTGTTGTTAAGCACAAAAAACATACTTATATTTAACTTTGCAATAAAAGTGCTTATGTTTCTGTGACTGTTGTGTATGTATTCAGACTGATGCTGCACACAGACAAAATAACTGAAGCCCACAACATCACATAGGTATGGGAAAAAATTTGTGTTGATACAAACAAATTACAATACTTGACATTTGTGAATAGGAGGAGGAAATATAGAAGGAGCAACATAAAACAAGAAGAAAGGTACAGTGTTTATTGGTACAGACTAAGTGACTGACAGTAACACACATGACGGTGGAACATGTAGGGTAAGCACAATGGTATTCATATTTGAAAGAGGGAAAAGAGGGAGCATAAACATTACATAACAACACACAAAACACTGGACAAGAAAAAGAAACAGGAGGATTTTTTTTTTTTAATTTAGTATTTGTTGATCAGGTAAGTGCACTCGACAAATTCTGCCTTTTTTTCAGGCACGACCTGGGGAAGGGGGATACAGATGAATGCCAACTGACCTTGAACCAGATTAAGCTGTTGGTGGTATTTTTAGTGAATGGGGGAGATTTGGCCAGGACACCAGAGAAATTCCCCATCTCTATTAGTAGGGGGCACTGTTTCCCATTCTAGGATGGAGGAATCCAGTAGTCGGCTGGGCAAGGTGGATGGTGGTGGAGGTGAAGTATCTGATGTATGTGAGGAGCATGTGAGGGTGGGGATGGCTAGGATGCACCTGAGTGGTGGACAGCATATCGTCCTACAGGCCCCCGCAGAGTGTGTGGCTTCAGATCCTGAGGGGGTCAATGGAGCTATAGAGTTTGAGGAGGTAATTGAGCTTCAGCAGCAAGTGGCTGCTTTGGTGAAGCCTACTTACCATGAGGACGATTCAGAGGAAGACGATTTGTTCGTGTCTACAAATTCTGTTGTTTGCGATAGTTCCTTGGAAGAACTTATCGTGAGCTGTGATGTCTCTGTAGAATCGGATATGGAAGTTGGGATCTCGAGGATGGTAACGTCTCATTTGGACATCGGAAGGGAGTTGGTGCAGGTGGAAGTGGTTTTGGAAGAAAAACGGAGGATGGTGAGACAACTCTTGGAGGAAGATTATGAAAACTAGATGGAGAGCAGGTGAAAGGGAGTGGGTTTGCCCAGGGAAGACTCAGAGTGTGGAGTATCAAGGTTGGAACCAGGCACTAGTGGGTGCAAATGCAGGGGGAATGAGAAGGAGGCCGGACTGATTGGTGCACCAGATTTGTCCGATGCCCCTCAGTTTTCACTAGCTGAAGCTGTGGTCCAAGCATTCAGGCTGCAGGGAGATGTGCAGCATCAGGAGGATTGGTCACCAGAACAAGCCCTTCTATCTGCTGCATGGATTCACGTGGCGATGGGTAAATGGCTGCCAGACCCATCTTGGGAGGTGCTTTCATCAACTGAGACGGGCATGGAGAAGTAGGCAACGGCCCTAGAAACTTCTGAGGGTACTGTATTTTGTTCCCAGTTTGAAAGTGAAGGTAATCTTGACTCTGGGGATGGGGCTCGGGAGCAGAAGGATGGGGACATGGCTGGTTCAGAGCGTACCCCTATTTTTATCCTGGGGAACATGCCTGTCCCAGAGCAGAGGGCAGAAGAGGCCTTGTTAACCTCTCAGAGCAAGGAATTGGGTATTGTGGTATCGGGGGATGAGGGGGGTAGTAAAGATTCTGGTACCACTATGAGGACTGGGGGTGCAGTGTCTGGGGAGCAAGGAGCAAAGAGATATATACATTTAGCCCAGAACAAAGCTTCTAGTATGAGAATGTATTCAGCTGTTGTAAACAATATGCCTTTTATGTCCCAAAATGGTGGGCATGGATTGAAGCAGGATGGAGGTGCACCCCCTCATCCCATAGGGATCCCCTCAGATCAACAAGATTTTCATTGTTCATTGACCTGGCTCCAACGTGCAACGCAGTACGTCTGAGGTATAAAGGGGGTATGGAATCATTCCCAGACAGGCTGTATGTGGAGAGACAGCTGCTAAAAGAATCTATGTGATTTATGGCTTCCAAAATATATGCTCTTATTCACGTCTCTAGGGAGGATGTGTTCGATGTGAGCTTTCGGTCAGTGAAGAGTCTGGACTGATTTTGGCTGAAATATAATCAACTAAAGTTTTCTCCTCTTTGGGTGCCCTTCTTGGCCATTCCCTTGACTAAACATGTGATAAAAGTCATTACAGTTATGTTTAGAAATGAAACCGTTCATGTGGGGATATTACCCATTGGTTGAATCGTCAGTGCAATGTGTTGGGGGCTCCGGAAGCAATTATTCATTCTGAGTTTCTATGGACTGTGGGCTGGAGGTTCAAGGTAATGCTCAGGCACTCAGAAGAAGGTCTCTTACATATCCCTAACAGTTTATTTGTGGGGAGGGACCATGGGGTTTGCTTCTACTCTGGGTAGCCGAAGGCCTGCTATTGGTGTGGGTCTCAAACCCACCTTTCTAATGTTTGTTATACAATCCGATGTAGTTTGTGTGGAGAGTGTGGTCACAGTCACTGTCAATGTGCTATCATGTGAGGTGCAACCTGTGTGAAGACTATGGGCATATGTTTCAAAATTGCCCTTGGGCAGCCAGTAATAATAGCAGGAGTATGAATCCAGATGATTTGATTAGAAAGCTCAGCAATCTGACATAGCCCCTGTTTCTCCCCCCCTCCCGGCTACTTGGGTTGATCCTGTGGTTTTCCCAAGGTATGATTCCCAGGTGCATGACCCCCCAAGTCCACAAACATCTACTGTTGATGTATCCTGTTTGGAGATTGGTGCTACAGATGGTGACTCAACTGCTGTTTTGGGTGTTCAGGATTTGTGTGAAGCAAGACCTGTGGATATTTCCATTGTGAGGAGTGTGGAGCAGATATCTGGCTTCCCGTTGCCCCCCCCCCCCAGTGCTCCAGAGCATCCGGTGATCTCAGATTGGCGACGGAGCTTAAGAAGTCAGAAATGCATGGATTTTGAAACAGAAAGTACTAATCCTTTCAAGTGTTGGGTTCACATTCTGGTGATAAACAAGTTGGGGAGGGCAGTGGGGTCCCCAAGGGGGCTGAAATTATGTCACAAAGTGTCTCTGGGGATGTTGACATGGAGACAGTCAGGGCAAGAGTGAAAAAGAAGAAAAAGAAGAAAAAAAAATGTTTAGGATATTTTGTGTTTCCTTTTCCAGCTCATTTTTATGGTACTTTTTTCCCTAGCTTCAGTTAATATTCGCAGTATTCTCCAAGGGGTAAAACATGCTGCTGACTTTAGCCAATTTAGAGATCTAGCATGTGAAGTTATTTTTGTACAGGAAATGTGGTTTACTTCTGGGGATCTGGGGAAGAGAATGGGTTTGGGGACCTTCTTATTGGTCCTTCAGGATGGACAGGGCAGATGGGGTTGGGATTTTGTTTTCTGGGTTTTATTTTCAGTTTCAGAAACTGGTGAATTTACATCCAGGTAGGGTCTTGATTTTGGATGGGTTATGGCATCATCAGCCTAGCTGAATTATAGTTGCGTGTGGGCCTCAGATCAAGGCAGAAAGTGTTCCGCTTTGGAAAGATATTCAGCCATTTTTGGCTACTGCTAGAAATACATTTTTGGGGGGGATTTTAACTGTTCCTTAGATATAATAGATCGGAGGTTAATAGGGAAAAAAGTGTGTTATGATTCAGCTGCTCTATTGCAATGCATTGAGACGGCGGAATTGACCGATTGTTACAGTGTGGCACAACCTCTAGTTAAGTTTACTTTCTTTAAGGGTCTATTACATAGTAATAATAAATAATAATAATATTTTTATTTGTACAGTATAGCGCAATTCAGACAAAAGTAAAATAAATTATATTTTTGTATCTGCTAGAATGCAGGTAGTTAAAACTCAAACAATACCCACTGAATTTTCGGATCATCTGGTTGTTAAAACTGTTGTTTGCATGGACACAGGGGTTGTACAACCATCCAGTCATTGGAAACTGAATGTTTCATGTCTACAGGATGTAGCAGCTAGGATAGGGTTGTCCTCAGTCTTTGTGGCTCATGCCTCTGTAATGGGTCTGTATGAGAATCTGTTTTTATGGTGGGCCGATACTAAGAATGCTTTAGTTAAATGGCCGCAGGATTATGGTAAATCCTGTGCACAAAAGAAATTCATCAGGTATTTAAAATTGTGGGGACAGCTTTATATATTATTGGAGGCATCTTACCTTGGAAAATAGGATTTAACAGACCAAATATTGACTATTAAAACATAGATGCAGGAGGTACAATATGATATATCAGCTTCCTTGCAGTCTGAGTTATGTTTGGGTACATAGAAAAGAAAAAATTACTCACCTTAGTAATTGCTTTTCTTCTCATGGAGTCTTGCTATATTATGACTATATGCAGTCAGCCACTGCAGCTGAACTGCCCCGGAGAGGAAAGAGTTAACTCCAGAGAGTCTGAAGTTCCACAGCGCGAGGGCGCTATACCAAAGCTCTATCTGGCCAGTTTCAAATGAAACTGTCAGATCTTCAAAGCTAACACTAAGCAACAAGTCTGTGTGAAGCTCTACACTAGCCAAGTGGCTACCTACTAGTAGGAATAACAACAATATAAACAACAATATAAACAGCAATAATAATAATAACAATGAATAATAGTATTATTAGTTTCTCCCTAACAAGCACTATTAGACCCCCTTCCCCAAGACTCAAGTCCAGGAAGGGGCCAACTATATTACTTAAAACAGAAATACCTAATTCCTAACCCTAAATAAAGGGGTGAAGGAAGAACTAAAATAGCATGACACAGTGCTTGCACTAATTTGCCACCCTACCCAAGTAGAAGTTCTGAGAGGGGCAGGAGGAGGTGGTCATAATATAGCAAGACTCCATGAGAAGAAAAGCAATTACTAAGGTGAGTAATTTTTCTTCAAACACCATGAAGTCTTGCTATATTATGACTATATGCAGATTACACAGCAGTACCTCCATGGAGGAGGGTCAGAACCTACTTAGGAAATAGGTTCTGAAGCACAGCTGTGCCAAACGAGCATCTCTCCTGGACTGAATATCCAGGAATAATGCTTGGTAAGTGTGAACTGTTTTCCAAGTAGCAGCTGACAGATTTCCAGAATGGGAATATCACTAGCAACCGCTAGAGATGCAGCTGTACCCCTGGTGGAGTGAGCCCTCAGTCCTGAGGGGTTCTCTACCTAGTTTTGATAACAAATTGGATACAGAGACAATCCACCTTGCAACTGTCCTCTTAGTGGCAGGTTTCCTTTGCCAACCTCATCATAGGTAAGGAAGAGTTGGAGGATTGAACCTGTGACCCTTGGTGCGTTCAAATAGTAGCAAGGCTCTTTTGACGTCAAGCTGTGCAGACTCCTCTCACCTGAGGAAGAATGCTCAGTGAAAAATACTGGAAGAGATGGATTGGTTCAGGTGGAAATCTGAAACCACTTTAGGCAAAAACTTTCTGTTAGTCCTGAGGACTACCATATCTCTGTGGAAAGAGATAAAATCTTCTTCCACTGACAGGGCCTGTAGTTCACTTATGCGTCTGGCAGAAGTGATAGCCACTAGGAAAACAGTTTTCCAAGTCAGAAACTTGAGCTCTGCTGAGGACAGAGGCTCAAAGGGGGGTTGGATTAACTGAGCAATGCAAACATTCAGGTCCCCAGCAGGAGCTGGTTCTCGAAAAGGAGGGTTGGTGTGAAGTAACCCTTTAAAAAACTTGGAAAGCACAGGGTGAGAAGAAAAGGAAGCAGGCTTCCCTGCTGACAGAAAAGCAAAGACAGCTGCAAGATGAACCTTTAAGGTAGCTGGCCTAAGGCCTAAGGAATTTAAATGGACCAAATAGTCCAGTAAAATGGTCAGATCAGCAGATTCTAGGATAATCTGCTTCTCAGAGCACCAGATGGAAAACCTTTTCCACTTAGAATTGTAAGTGGCCCTAGTGGAAGGCTTCCTTGAAGCCTTTAAAATATCAAAACACCTTGAGAAAGGTGTAAGTCAGCAAATTCTAACTCCTCAAGAGCCATGCCTTGAGATGGAGGATTTGAGTCCGGATACCACAGTCTCCCTGGGCACAGGCCAGTAAGTCGTGGACTCTGGGCAAGCTCAGGGCAGGTGGACTGTCAAGGACAGAAGCAGTGGTACCAGGGCTGTCTGGCCCAATCTGGAGCAATCAGAATCACCTTGCAGGGCTGAGATCTGATTTTACTAGTACCCTGAAAAGAAGGGGAAGGGGGAAAGGCATACAGGAACTTCCCTTTCCAATCCAACTGAAAGGCATCCAGAGGGACTGATCCCAGCACTGGAGGCCTGCAACAAAACAGAGGAAGTTGGTGGTTGTCTGGGGCAGCGAAAAGATCTATCTGAGGGGTTCCCCATCTGGCAAAGACTGACCCCAGCACCTGAGGATTCAGAGCCCATTCGTGATGACCCTGAGAATCCTGCTGAGGGCATCCGCCAGGACATTGTCCTTCCCTGGAAGGTGAACTGCTATCAGGGAGGTGTTCAGGGAGTAAGCCAGAGACCACAACTTCATTGCTTCGGTGCACAAGGCTGATGACCGAGTGCCCCCTTGCTTGTTGATGTACCACATTGTTGTGGTGTTGTCTGACTTGACTTGAACTACTTTGTTCTGGACAGAAGCTGAAAACGCCTGAAGAGCTAAAGGACAGCTCTGAGTTCCAAAAGATTGATGTGGCAGAGATTCCTGGGAGACCACACTCCTGGTGGACAGGTGCATAGGTGAGCTCCCACCCTAACGAGGCTTAGGCATCCGTGGTGAGGGTGAGGGGTGGGAAACAGGAATGAAGGAACTCCTTGTTTTAGATTGCTTTGATCCTGCCACCAGTGTAAGGCCAGGATCAGGGTTTGAGGTCACTGGAACCAATTTGGAAAGGGGTTCCTCCTTTGAGACCAATAGGCCCTCAAATGGAACTGAATGTCCCTCATCTGGAATCTTGCTCCTTGCACTACAGCTGTGGGAGCAGCCATGTGCCCTAGAGTTGCAGAAAATGCCTTGCTGGTCGACAGACCTGCAGGGTAAGGAGGATGTGGGGCAATGTAGGTCTGTCTACCCTTTCCGAGGGAGAAATGCCTAGCTAACTCACGTTCAATTCTGCACCTATGAAAGTTAGTACCTGAACTGGTTCGAGAACTGACTTTGGTAAATTCAGCAGGAATCCCAGGAAGTGAGAAGCTGCTGGGTGACTTGCAAGTGGGATTTTACCTGATCTGGGACTGACCCACTATGAGCCAGTCGTCCAGGTAGGGAAACACAGCAATCCCTTGCCTTCTTAAATGAGCCACTACCACAGCTAGACATTTCGTGAATACCCTTGGCGCAGAGGTAAGGTCAAGGCATTGCCTGAACTGGTAGTGGCCTGAGGGTAGTTCAACCTGAGGTACTTTTCGTGAGAAGGCCTGATCAGAACATGAAAATAGGCATCCTTGAGGTCCAGGGAAGCTAACCAGTCCCCTGGCCTCAGGGAGAGCAAAATCATTGTCAGAGTTAACATTTTGAACTTTGGTTTCAAAAGATGCTTGTTCAGGTACCTTAAATCTAAAATGGGCTGCCATTCTCCTGTCTTTTTTGGGGTAAGAAAGTATCTTGAGTACAGCCCTTGCCCTGATGGCAAGGAGAGACCCTTTCTACTGCTTTGCAGTCAAAGAGAAGAAACCTCTGCTTCCAAAGCAAGGGCTTCTGAAAGATTTGCAGGTGGAAAATGTCTGGCTCTCATCTTCGGAAGCTGTTTGAAGCTGAGGACAGACCCTGGCCTATTACCTCAGAACCCACCTGTCCGGTTAGGGACACCCAGTTCTGGCTGAAATAAACCAACCTGCCCCCACTGGTACAGGAGAATCGGCCCTGGGCACCCCATCAGGGTACCTGTAGCAATAACCTTAGGCTGAGGAGGGATAGTTTTACTTGTGCCCCGTCTACCTCTGCCTCTAAAAACCCCTCTGTGCAAATGCAGAGGAGGCCTGAATTGGTAAAAGGCCTGTGGAAAGGCCTGCCCTACCTCTGGGAGCGTGCCTCTGTGGAGTGGCATGCCTCCTTAACCTGGGCACTTTTGCAGGTAGTTCTGTATTCATCCATCTTTTTCATATAGTTTTCTGTTTGTTCCCCAAACAGAGAATTACCCACAACAGGAAAATCCATAGCCTTGGACTGAGTATCTTGGGACAGATTAGTGCATCTGAGCCATGCCAACCTCTGAGAAAGCTACAGAAGTGGCCATGACCCTAGAGGAAACATCATTAACATCAACAGCAGTATGAAATTGAACTTTAGAGCTCCAATGCCATCAGCAGCCACCTGTTCCAACTCACTAGCCAGCTGGCCATGGGCCTGCTTGGCTAACTACAATACTGTGTCCCACCTAGATTTCTGATATCTAGCCACATAAGCCATATAATTTGCCTGCCTGAGTCCCAAGAAGCTGCCATATACTGTTTTTCAGCCATGGCATCAATCTTCCTGGAATCCTTATCAGGAGGATGTGAGGCCAGAGGAATATTAGCCTTGTCACAGGCTGCAGCTTGTACCACACCTACATGACTACACTGCTCAGTGGGAAGTCTGTATCAGAGCCTGACAAGGTATATCTTCTGTCCATTTTTTATCTACAGGAGGGACAGAATGAGGATTTTTAAAATCTTTGTTGTTTGCTTCCTAAATGACTTATGCAAAGGAATAGACAACCTCCTAGACTCTGGTATATCCATCATTTCTACATAATCAGGCTCCTCTTCTCATCCACAGCTTCCTCTAAAGGAAGCTGGAGGGTTTCTGCAACCTTTTTGTAAAACATAAAATGAGAAGGAGACTCAGACAGAATAGGAGGAGATTCTAAAGGTCTGTCTGGAGAAACGTCCGGTTCAATGGGCACGTCCAGACCCTCCCAGCCACACATGTAATGATCAAATTCATCCTCCCTCTCCTGTGGTTCATAAAATTCCTCAACATCATACTCCTGAACCACTGGCACTGAACGAACCAACCTTTTACCCATTGTAGGTGGTTCGGCAGGACCCTGAGACAGTGACTGGACAATCTGTATGGCTTTAGCTATTTCTGCAGCAGTTGGAGAGACAATTTTGGACTCCAAACCTACTGATTTCTTTGTCTTTTTCACTGAGACTGGTTCCCCTGAACCAGCCTTCCTTTGGCCCGAGGAAGTCTCGCCCTGGTCAGAGGGCACTCCCTCTGGTCCAGTGGGTACTGGACCGGGCTGGCCATCCGGGTCAGCGGACTTCTTGGCCTCTCGTTCCCTGAGCCGGCCCAATCTCTTTTCCAGGGTGGCTGCAGGAAATTTTACACACCTGACAGTCTGACAGGAGGTGGTCAGCCCCCAGACAATAAATACAAGTGATGTGGGTCAGCCTTGGCAAAGGCTTCCCCACAGACATCCTGATGTTGAAACAAGTGGGCCCGGTTTTCTTTTGGGTTTCTCAGACATAATGCCAACTAACCAAAAACTTGCCCTTTTGATGGCAGTGCCAGGCAAGACACCCTTATCGGTTCCTAACCGTGTCACGGGTATTTGAAAAAACCTATTTTAAAAGCAAGGTTTTTTTAGAACCGATAAGAACCAGGAACCGCACTCTAAAAGCCCAACCACACTTTAAAACGTTAAATTAAGCAAACCGATCGGTTCAAAACCGAACCGATAATTGAATTTCCACACAGACTTTAAATTTTCTACTTAAGGTTTACCAGATAGAGCTTTTAACCGAAATGTGGTAAAATAAATACTTTTTGCCGGTTCAAATGAACCGAAAATACTCGCTTGAACCGAGAAATGAACCGATGTGAAGGAGC
The DNA here is from genome assembly GCA_016271365.2 of Neoceratodus forsteri. Classification (NCBI taxonomy): domain Eukaryota; kingdom Metazoa; phylum Chordata; order Ceratodontiformes; family Ceratodontidae; genus Neoceratodus; species Neoceratodus forsteri. The sequence goes on from CM028132.1 coordinate 836,616,917, forward strand.
TGATCTCCGGAGCGACTGTTCAGTGAAGCGGAGTAAAGAATCTGACAGTTTCATTTGAAACTGGCCAGATAGAGCTTTGGTATAGCGCCCTCGCGCTGTGGAACTCCAGACTCTCTGGAGTTAACTCTTTCCTCTCCGGGGCAGTTCAGCTGCAGTGGCTGACTGCATATAGTCATAATATAGCAAGACTTCATGGTGTTTGAACTACATTTTCTGATCCATGCTCAGCTTGTAATGAAAGAAAGAATAAATCTCATTTTTCGGCCATGCAGAATGAGCAGGGGGAGTTGGTGACTCACACTGAGGGGATACGGGATATTGTGGAGACCTATCTATGTGATTTTATGGGTGGGGAACAAGTTTTAGAGGCAGATATGGATGCCTTCCTGGCAGGGGTGCCAGGTCAGGGGAGGTTTAGTAGAGTCCCGGATGTAGGTGAGGATAAGGCTACAGTGCAGGAGGTTTTGGAAGTTATTCTGACACTTAAGAATGGGGTGATTCTGGGGGAGGATGGGATTCCATATGAATTGTATAATGCCTTTGCTCACATGTCGGCGGAATGTTTAGCTCAGGTATACAATTATTTTTTTGTGTCTAATTCCATTCCAGCTCAGTTTAACTCAGGGTTAATAATGTTTGTACACAAGGCTGGGGACAGAACAGTATTGGGAAATTAGCAGCCATTAAGTATATTAAATACTGATTTTAAATTCTGGCTTTAGTGTTGCAGAAAAGACTTTGGAGAGTTGCCTCAGAGGTAATTCATCCGGTTCAAATGTGTGCAATACCAGGAAAGAATATTCAGGAAAATCTGTCTATAATAAGGAATGTGTATGAATTTAGTAAGGATTTGTATTTGGGAGGGTGTATTTTGTCCTTAGATCAATATAAGATTTTGATCTGGTAAATCACAAATTTCTTTTCAAAACATTACAGAGGTATAGTATTCCTGAGTTTTTTATTAATTGGGAGTGGTTGTTGTATGAAAATGCTGTTGTTACACCAGAAATTGCAGAAAGGGAGGGAGGGTGCCAATTAGAGTATTGGTGGGGGTTAGGCAAGGGTGTCCCTTGAGCCCTGTCTCATATGTGTTTGCTATTGATCCCCTGATTCGTCGGATAGTGGGGAATACTAACCTGGTGGGTATTCAGGGAAAACAGGGGGAGGATATGATTAAAGTTATGGCATATGCAGATGATTTGTGTATTTTTCTACAAACTAGGAAGGATTTTGGGGTAGCTATGGGGGAAATTTGGGCTTACTCTCATGTTTCAGGGGCAGTCCTTAATTTGGACAAAAGTGTGGGTTGCAGTTAGGGAGTAGGGGGTTTGGGGTAGAGATTTTAAAAGGTATTCAGTTTCAAACTGAGCCTAAGAACATTTTAGGAATTTATTATGGTCCTGGGGATATGGGGACATGCAACTGGGAGAAGTCAGTACAGGAGGGTGACGGTAAAGTTGCCTGATGGAAGAGGTGGAAAATGTCCAAATGAAAAAGGGTGTTTGTGATTAAGCAATTTTTGCTACTTTGTTTTCTGTATGTAAGTATGATTTTTTTCTCTACCTGCGTGTTTAGAAACTAGGGTATTTAGCCTCTTTTTCCAGTTATTATGGGGGAGCCATTTAAATTCGATAAAGAGGGAGGACACTTATTTAGAGACTGGAAAAGGGGGGTTAAATATGTTTAATCCTGTGGTATTTTTTCATATGATGTTTTGGCAGAGGAATATTAGTTCTTAATGTATGGCTCCACAGACTTTAGCTTCAACTTGGGGATGGAATATATTGGAAGCACCTTTGGGGAAATGGATGACTGTGTTTCTTAAAGTAGCATCTGGTTTGGGATTGCCCATAGGATACAAAGGGATTTTTCAGAAACTGCATAAGTGGCAGGTAACAAAGCAGAAGATTATGGAGAATAATAGGAAGGGTATTTATAGATGGGTATTAGAAGTCATGGGGCTCACAGGTCCAGAGTTTAAATTGTGTACTCCAAGTAAGGCTATCTGTGTCTGTAGGATATTAGTCAATAAGAAAGTGCCCAGTAAAATGTGGGATGTACAATGGCTGATGGTGCATGGGCGGAAGGGTGTATGGGGTAATCACAAGCATAAGGCTGTTGATGAAAGAAACTACTTGTATCAGGGATGTGTTTCTCCGGTAGAAACTCAGGAACACTTTTTGTTTCAGTGTACTTTTGCTAAGGGATTGTGGGTGTTTTTAGCAAGGGAATGGTATTTGCTATGGCTAGCCAATATCACATATGACATGTTGGTTTGGGGGTATTTTCCTGGGCTATTACATTTATATCATGTTAGTACTATTCAGATTTTCTTTGCTTGTTTAAAATACTATTTATGGCAAGCTTGTTGTAAATATGTATTGAAACAGCAGGAAATGTCTTACGTGGCTTGTCGTAGTGTTTGTGTTTCAGAACTTCAAAGCATATTTAAGACAGAAGCTGAATTACATCCCAGGCATAAAGTCACTATGTGGTGGAAAGGATTTGATTTTTTTCAAAAGTATGCATGAATTATTTGGTGGGAATTGTAGTGGGGTTTGATGCTGGGAGGGATAACGGGAGGGGGAAAGATTTGGGGGTTTGTTTTTTATGTTCTGAGTGGGATTTGTAGTAGGATTTGTATATGGTTTGTTATGTTGACATTAGAATTTCATTTTATGTTCATTTGTGTATGATTTGTTGTGGTTTCTGAATAAAAATTCCCTTACTCTTTTCGAGAAGTGCCATGGGATCTTTTACATCCACCTGAACTATCACCAGAACAGACAGAGGGGACCTCGGTTTAACCTCTCATCTGAAAGACAAAAGAGGAAGACTACAGAAAATATTTTTTTTGGTTTTTGTTATTTTTAAGGGGGTGCAGATGAGGGAAGAATGACAGTAAGAAAGCAAGGACAGGAAAAAGAAAAGAAAATTCAGCTGCTGCACTTGCACTGCCTGCCTCACTTGTAAATTAGCACATTCTGTTCCAGGCTGTAATTACATGGTTCCAGCATAAGGCCCTGATTCTGCCATTCCACCACCACCACCACCCCCTGAACAAAGCTCTGCCAGGAGGTCCAACAGATTATGTTGGCCCTCCATTAGTTTCCTGAGGTCCCCCCGACCTCCTGGTGGAGCTCGTCAAAATCTCGGTGGAGAGCTGACACCTCCGAATGCACAGCCGCCAGGTCTTCTTGGCTAACTGGAGGAGCGGCGTGGGCTGCTGCAGGCTATGGAGGTTCAACACCGGCATGAACCTGGTGCCACTGGTGACTGTGGGGTGAGGTGGATGGGGGTGCTGCTGCTGCCTTCTGCTGCTGCTTTCTCCAGTGGCACCTTCCATGTTGTCGCTGACCTCTGGCCCCTTTCTTCTGCAGGCCCCCTTCCCCTTGGGCCCCACTGCCTCTTGCTACTGCCAACTCTTGTTCTTTTTGGAGCCACTCTGCAGTGTGGTGGTGCTGCAGATGGCTCCTTTGGCCACCAGTTCCAAAATGGCCCCCTTGCTTGCCCCTTCACTTGGATCTGCCACACAGGTTGCAGATCACCACACTGCTGTCACTGGTGTTTCATGTGAAAAAACACCATATGGCAGACCCTTTATGCTGCTGGGGGTTGGGGGCCAAATGCTTCTGCTGCTGCTGGTGGGGGACTACAGGATTCTGCTGCTGACTGGTAGTGGGGTCACATCATCCTCATGCTGCTGCGGGGGGAATGGGCTCAAGCTGCTGCTGCAAGAATGGGGGACACATGCTCTGGCTGGGAACACGTGATCCTACTGGGAGGGGGCCTCAGACAAGAACATCTGCCTGTCAAGGTTAATAGTGGGTGCCTTCCTCCCAGTCCCCCTGCCCTTGTCTTTCCAATCCATCCTTTCCCCCCAAAAAAATAAGGATTCGTAACAGAAAGGGAGAGCAAGGAAGTTACACACACACACACACACACACACACACACACACAATCAATCTATAGACACTGAACAGAAACTATGAGCAAAGAACAGAAACAAAATCAAAATCTATTATTTTTAAACAAAAAAGTGTGCAAAAAAAACAAATGGCACACACAGACTCAGTAAACACTGAACACTCTCTGTTGCTGGCTGCCTGCTTCTCCTCTTCATGTCTCCAGTGACACAGAAAGGAAATAAATTACTCACTTCCTGCCTGTATACAGTCACCCATGTGACCTGCAAAGAATAAGTCATGTGAAAATCCTAATTTCGCCTTAATTTGCCAAACAGTAACACAATGCGAAATTTTTGGCAAAATTACCGGCAAAATTTCACCGCAATCACATAATTACACAAAATATTTTGTGGGTGAAATTCATGATTTTGCCAACATCTCTAGTTGAGATATCATTGTGTTCAGCTAATCCCTCCTATTCACCTTCTGAATGATTCCCTTCCATATGTATCCTTCTCTGAGCCTTTTCTGTTGCCATATGATCCTGTGTATATCAGTAGAAACACTGAACCATATGGGACCACAGCAGTTTCACCTCAGGTCATCCAGTGTGGACTGACCAAAGGTCCTCTTTATTCTTTTGCAGCAGCTCAATGATTTGGCTAGCCCCATGTTATTACCACCCCAGACTAGTGCATATGGTGAGCCTCACTTCCTTGTTTTCATCTTCAGAGTAGAGCGTAGAGTGTAACTGGTTCCAATGCATCACCACCAACCCAGCCATAATACTTGAACATTGTCTACCTAAAAGGTTAAGTCATGTCACTTGTGGCCATCTCATAGCCCAATCTACTGCCAGTAGTTGGTGTTCCTGCAAACAATAACTGTGCTGCACTCTGATGCAGACCTTCTTGTAAGGAGACAAAAAAGGGAGGTGGCTAAAGTAAGTGTGCTTATACATACTTCTGATGATCTGGGCCTTCCTGTAAACCAGGGCTTCAATTTGGCAGTCAGTACACCACACTGCCCTGCTGCTTAAGATTGCCCTGATGGAAATGAGTGTGTGTCACAATTCTTAGTGTCAAACCCTATAGCCCCAATGATTTACACAAAATTCACTGAAATTTTAACTTTGTCGGGTGGACCCATTGCTCTGTCTGAAGAATGCTCAGCCTTTCTCTGGGCTGATAGCTTTGTATTCAGCTAAGGTCAAATATAGGTCCCAGGCCTTCTCTGTCAGTGTTTGGGTTTTGTTCCAGGTCTCTGTCCCTCTCTAATCTACTTTGTACCTTCTCAACCTAACAAACACCCTGATGCATTAAGTATCACATCCCACATTGTGTAGGCCACACCTGCAGCTATCCCTTTCCATTTTTTCTACTGGTTATGATACTCTAAAGGCCCTCCCAAAAAGCCACTAAGAAGGCAGTCTTGAATAGGAAGGTTTCATTGGGAGATGTGACTACAGAAGGCAAGACTGTCCACACAGCTTCTGTTGACCACAAGATAAACCCCAAACAAATAAAGACAATTTAAAAGACCTGGAACAATTTTCTATTAACGAACTTAGTTTTCGTTGTTGTTGTAATAAGTGAAATTAATGTAAATCTAAAAATGCTAATATGCCTGTTATTGATGAGTTTGTAAACTGTGATGTATTGTTTTTGTACTTTTCGGTAACCTGTATTGTTATAAATGTATAGTTGTAATAATTTTGCATAGAGGTAAGTCTTGTGAACAGGGATTTTCGGAACCCTAATGGCTGTATCACTGTATAAATAAAATTTTACCATACCATACCATTAAGTGTCCTGCCCGGCTGGTCCAGTAAGCAGGAAGCATTCCATGTAGTGAAACTACCCACCCCAGACGTCTGGGTGTCTAGCAAATGTAGAAAATTGCTAAAGGCTTCATATACTGTGCAAGCCACCAAACACCCCATTGGCATGCCACTATATACATAATAGTGGCTTTCAGATTTCATCCATTGCAGTTCCATATCTGCTGGATAAACTCCCAAGTACCCCCAAGACTAACTATATATCAGCCTTTAGTATCAGGACCCCTGGACCAGAAATGTGTATCACTTTGAATGCATTATCAAAAGATGTATACTGAACTGTCGTGGCCCATGACTTACTGAAATCATTCACCGACTCCCCTTCAGGATATAACAAGTGATTAATGATGTGGAATTCCCTTAGAGCCATCTTGTGGTCAATAAGCCTATGATGTATACCCTAAGATTGGGAAAAAGGAGCTCTAGATGAGGTCTTGTGATCCTGCCAAGTATTAGTCCCTTTGCCAGCATTTCTTTAACCCTTACAGTACTGTGGGATTACGGACACATCCTGAATCTCTTATGTTGAAACATATCAGCACTCATGTTTGGCATGTCCCTTGTCAATTTTAGATTCTTGCTTCACCACAGAGACGTGTGCCCTCATGAGGTATCCTAACCACTCTGAAAACTCCACAGCAAGACCAGAGCCACAGCCCTGTACAGACATTCTTTATGCCACAGTTTTAGCTAGGCCGCCATTATCAGCATTACAACATTTTTTGGTACCACATCACTTCTTAACACTGCCTTGATTGTGGAGAAGCCTCCCCAATGTGCATTGTGTGAGCTGGTGGTGCCTCCTGAATAACAAGCAGTCTTGACAAAATCTACAGTTCAATACCACAAAGGAGCCTTTGTTATAACAGTACACTGATACATACTGTTCATACAGTAACAGGTGATCATAGTTAAAAGATGTAAAGTCCATCCAGTCCCTGAAGTTGCTAACTGTAACCCTGTTAACCTGATTTTCTGCCCTCCCCTTGTGGAGTTATCAGATCTCTGAATCTGTCCAACCTTACTATGAAACTAGTCATAGTGCCTGTGTCTACTACCCCACTGGCATTGTATCCCACTAACCCACCACCCCCTACGTGAAGAACTTCCTACTGTCCTTCTTAAACCTCCTGCCAATCAGTTTTCAATCATGTCCCCTTGTTAGGATAGTGGGAGGGGGTGAGCAAAGGATAGTGGTGCCTATTTCCAATGGCTCAATCGAAAGTAGATGAAGGCTAGCACTCACCACTCATCTGATAGCAAAAAATGCACTTGGAAATCGAAGTGGTGCCTCTCAATTCATTTATTCCACCAAATTCCCAAGACAGGTGGATAGGAAGCAACAACAATGCAGGACAGAACCTGTAGTCCTAACATTTTGCCCCAACCAAGCAGGGGCTTCGTCAGAGGTAGCTGAACCATTTACAGGGCTTTTCCTTAAAGACCGACTCATTTCTATGTTCATTCCCCTGATGCACTATTGACTGAGTAGTGAGTATTCAAACAGTAAAGCAAGTGTATGACAGTGACAATACACACACCCATCAGGGTTACAGAAAATTTGAAGGGACAGTGTCCTGCAAATCAAGGTTCAAACAAAATGAAATGTTCATATTCTTGCTTGGTGATTCATCCGAATCCAGACAACTTGGGTCAATCCATCCTTGTCAGTAACCACAGTATATTTGGTAAAGTCTTGTCCATATAAACATCTGTGTTGGCAGAAAGAATTAAACATGCTATAATTGTTTTCAGGATCCAGTTTGCATGCAGATGGTCAAATATCTATATCATAGGAAAGCCTGCTAAACTTGCAAAGACAGTATCTAATGGAAAGATAGTCTGTGTATAGTTGTTGCAGGGACCTAAACATGCTTTTTTTTTACTTTATTTTTATTAGGTTTAGAAGAGTTTCATATAGTTAGTCACAACTGCCAATTTATAGAGACTGACACAACATCATACTTATCAGAGGGTACAAGAAATCGCAGTCCAGGGTTTCTCTACATAAGAGGGCTATACACAATAAACTTACTATGCCAAGTGTTTTAACAACATGAGATTGCTTTGCCATAATAGACCTGACCCATTACTAAGATAGATGTGATACAACATAGTATTTAACAGCTTTGGAAGCTGTGGAGGTCAAATAGAACAAATTATGAAGAAAAAGTCCCTACATTGTGTACGTTAGCCCCGAGACCCCTAATCAGCACTACAACAATATAAGCTTCTTTAACTAATAGAGACACCCACCAACCCCAGCCAACAGGTACAAATAACAAAAAGCAAGCTGACATTCAGCTGATGTAATGGATATAACAGCGTTTCCATTTATAAACTGCCTAGCAACTAAGAACAGGTCATATTGTTGATATCAAAAGGACATCTTCAGTCATTTATTGAGTGCCTAAGAGTTTGTTCAAAACAGCAGGCTGGCGAGGAGGAACATGTGGTCTGCGCCATCTTATCCCCAACAGCTCTCAGAATCTATGCAATATATATTGATTCACAGGAGGCAAAGAAAAAGAGAATGACTATTCCATATTGAAAGAATAGCATCTAAAAAGGAAAGCCCTCTTCTTCCCTGTTTCTCAAACTCGCAGTTACTCACAAGCCTCTCGCTGCTCCTTCAAGTGTCCTCAGCTGCGTCATTTGCCATCATCTGTGTCCCCTCACCAAACGCTTTCAAAATACTGTCAACCAATTTACTGACCTCCTGTTGATCACTGAAGAGGTAAACTTTTCTGGTGTAGACTATTTTAAGGTGTGCTGGATACTGCAGCGCAGGGGTCACCCCTAGTGTCTGAACTTCACATGTAGTGCATAAAATGACTTATGGCGACTCTGGGTTGAGTAAATGAGATCTGGATATATAGATACCTGTGTTCCTACCTCCAGCGAAAGTGGCCCCATGCTTCGGGCTGATGCTAAAATTCAATCTCTTTGATTTATACCTGACAAAATGATGAGGAAGGTTCTCAGAATATCCACATTTTCAATCCTTCTCCGGGGAGTGATCCAATAAGCTCTGTACACCGTGGGGGTCCATTCCAACTGTAAAATGTTTTTTGACTAGGTAGAAGACTAGGTTTGCTGGCAAAGGCACCTAGCTTCACCTGAGCTCTTTTCTTCTAGGTTTGCTTGTAAGGACAGTACAAGGAACATTATCATATCAAGGAAAAAGATTAAGGCTTCTTTTGGCTAGGCAGATTTACTGTGTGTTATTATTTTCTTTTGTACTCACAGGGTTTGTTAGTTTATTTGCTAACGTTTTACTGCTTTTTTGTTTTCTGATTCAAATTGCTGTTGCAGGGTATACTTTCTGCTGCATTATTACAGGGTGTGCCTACAGGTTTGTTACTGTTTTGTGCTACAGATTACTGTTGTAATCTTCTCTGATTCAAACTGTTTTTTTGCAAGGTATATCTTCTGTTACTGCTTTATTTTTCTCTGTAGCAAAGTGTTTATTTGCAGGGTATATCATCTGTGAAATTATAACAGATGATGCTTTACAGGTTTTACAGTTTTACATATCATTAGGCTAAGCATTCAGGGCCACTGCATTTGTTATTGGTTGGGTGGTTGGTTGATTGTTTCTGCTCTTACCTCCTTGTTTCTTGTTTCATCCATAGTTCTTCTTTTTCAGTAGGGGAAGGGCCCAGCTACCCACCTCTATCCCCAACCTCCCCATGCTACACTCCTTTTACAGGGTAGCATAGTCATGACATTTCCTGTAGCAAAGCAGGAAGTGGAGAATCAGAGGGGTATCCACAAAGTAACCTCACTTACTGGGGCACAAGTAATTTAACTTGTTATAACAAGTTATACAAACAAACAAAACAAAAAATCAAACTGTTTCTTTCATTTTCCTACCTCTAATTCCTCAGACCAAGTTATAAACCAGCCAACTCATCTGGAATAGATATTATTCACTGCAGGTACTGTGGGACACTTTTCAAAAGGGCAGTTATACAGGATTTAGGAGGCTGTCATACATGTTGGATCATTGGAGATCTAAGGGCTCAGCTCCAGGCAGCATGGGCAGAGATTGCACGCCTCAAATCGCATATTCAGGAGCAAATATATTATAAGAACTGCCTGCCATTACCCCAACATCCAACTGAAGCACCTCGACCACAGAGGGTAGTTGGTCCGGGAGGCTGGCAGGTGGTTAGGAGGGGCAAATCGGATGCCCCATCACTCAAAGCTCTCCGACTTATCACCTCAACAAACCATATAAAAACTACAAACAGGTATGTTCCTCTGTCTCTGAAACCAAACAAAAGGGCAGAGGACACTGCAGAGCAGGACACTGCAGCACAGGAGCTAACACAACAAAACTTGCCGAAAACAGGGACCAAAACAAAAAAAGCAAAAAGGAAATCCAAAACACTTCTGATCAAAGGAGACTCCATGATTCGGGGAGTTGATACCTACCTCCAGCTGGGGGTAATGGTCAGATATCTCCCAGGTACATCAGTGGGGAGAGACACTGACCACATTGCTAAAATCATGCAGGAAGCAGGAGAACATATTGATGTCCTTGTACACATAGGGACTAATGATCTCGTCGGCCGGTCAATTGTGGAGACCAAGGAACACCTGACCAGGCTGGGAGACAAACTGTCATCCATTTCATCCAGCATCTCCTTCTCTGAGATACTGCCAGTCTGGGAGATGGGGGCAGATGGATGGAAGGTCAGAGAAGGGGAGATAGGGGAGCTAAACATGTGGCTCAAGAGCTGGTGCCAGGAAAAAGGACACAAATTTGTAGGTAACTGGCAACAGTTTTGGGAGTGAAAGTTCTTTAAATTTGATGGACTGCATCTGACTAAGGAGGAAGTCAGTGCATTGGGGCAGAGTTTGACATCTTTGCAGAATATTTAAACTAGCAAATGGGAAGAGAAGTGCAACACCAGATACATCGAACAGGAAGAACACCCCTCCACCCTCAGCTAGTGATCAAACAGGAGTTCAGCTTGTTTGTAGTTCATTTGCATCACCAGGTAAGGAAAAAGGTCTGACTTCCCATACGATGTGCAGGGGAAACTCCGGACCTTGCCCAACAACTAACACACTGAAATTTGACCAATAGAAAATCATGTACACGAATGCCCGCAGTCTGGGAAACAAGATCCCAGATCAGCAGGCAACAATGACAGAGGCTAAACTGGACATGGTAGCCATTAGCAAGACATGGTTCACCAGTAACCACACTTAGGAGACTTCAGTACCTGGCTATGTACTGTTCAGAAGAGACGGAGGTGCAAAAAGGGGGGAGTCCTTTATGTCAATGAAAATATCAAAGCTACAGAAATTCAGAATGCACATAAGTGCCAGAAGAACTGTGGGTCACCTTGGAAACAGGAAATGGGACAACCATATGAACTGGGGTTGTCTACAGGCCTCCAGACCAGGGGGAGGATATAGACACATTACTGTTAGAAGATGCACAAAACATGACAGCTGAAGAGAAGGTTCTGATAATGGGAGACTTCAACATGCCAGATACAGATTGGTCAATACCAACAGGAACATCAGCTAGAACTAGACACATAGTGGATTCCCTGCAGGGGGAGTGCCTCAAAAAACTGGTACAACAACCCACAAGAGATAGGGCTATCCTGGCTCTAGTACTGACTAATGGGGCTAGGATCACAGATCTCCAGGTAGAAGGTCACCTGAGGGCTAGAGACCATCACATGGTATGGTTCAATTTGGCCACTAGAACTACTGTAAATCATCCCATTCCAAGGCAAAAATATGGGACTTCAGAGGAGCTGACTTTAATAAGATAGCCAACAGAGTTAAGCTAGCCCTGGCAAGAAGAAATGCAGGTGAGGGAGTACAGACAAAGTGTGCAAGCATTAAGGATGCAATACTTGAAGCATCATCTCATTGTGTTAGAGAGAAAAGCAAGAGCAAAAGAAGGAGGAAACCACTCTGGTTCTCAAAAACAGTAGCAAAAAAGGGCAGAGCCAAAAGTCTGACCTTCAGGAAATATAAGTGAACGCAGCGGGACGAAGATAGGAAGGCATACCAAACTTCCCTAAGGGAAGCAGGGAAGGCAGTAAGGCAGCAAAAGGCCCCAATGGAGGAAACACTAGCACAAACCATAAAAGAAAGGGACAAGACTTTCTATAAATACATTAGTGAAAGGAGAAACTCCAGAGGGGGTATTGCTAAGATCAAAGGGGATAAGGGGGAGTGTGTGGAGGAGGACCAAGGAAAAGCATCTATCCCAAATAGATAATTCTGCTCAGTATTTACTGAGGAGAAGGTAGGGCAAGGCCCACAGCTCAGCACCATGGGCACGGGGGAAGGGAGGTGTGCACTAATCCCTTCACAAAAGAAAGGGTCCAACAAGAGCTCACTAAGCTCAGGGTGGTTAAGGCAATGAGACCTGATGGCACACACCCCAGGGTACTTAAGAAGCTAAGAGTGGAACTAGCAGAGCCATTATCAGAACTGTTTAGTGAGTCTCTGAGCACAGGAGAGATCCCCGAAGACTGGAGAAGGGTTCTTGGGATCCTACTCCACAAGAGCGGTAGCAGGGAGGAGACAGGGAACTACAGACCAGAAAGTCTTACCTCAGTAGTGGGCAAGATTATGGAGGTACTCCTTAAGGAAAGGATAGTGCAACACTTGGAATCCATAGGAGCATAGGATCCAAGACAGCACGGGTTTACAACAGGAAGGTCCTGCCAAACTAATCTCATAGATTTCTTTGACTGGGTAACCAGAGTGGTGGATCGAGGGGGTGCAGTTGATGTAGCTTACCTTGACTTCAGTAAAGCTTTCGGTACTGTTCCACATAGAAGATTGATTAGTAAGCTGGGCAGGCTCAGGGTGAGTCAGAAGTTGGTCAACTGGGTGGCAAACTTGTTGGCGGGCAGAAAAAAGAGAGTAGTGGTAAATGGTATGCAGTCAGAAGAAATGCAAGTCACAAGTGGGGTACCTCAGGGATCAGTCCTGGGGCCAGTCCTCTTCAATATCTTCATCAGTGACATTGCAGATGGACTAGAGGGTAAGGTTTGTCTGTTTGCAGATGACACCAAGATCTGCAACCAGATGATCCAGATGGAGTGGGCAGAATGAGAAGAGATCTGGAAAAACTGGCAAAATGGTCGAAAGAGCGGCAACTGGGGTTTAATGCAAAGAAGTGCAAGATCATGCACATAGGGAAGAGAAACCCTGAAGCCACCTATATGTTGGGAGGGGAGCTGCTGGCAATCACAAGGGAAGAAAGAGACCTGGGCATCATCATCACAGATGACCTGAAATCATCCAAGCAGACCACTAAAGCAGTAGGTAAGGCTAGAGGGATGTTGGGGTGTATTAGCAGGGGTATCGCAAGTTGTAAGGAGGAGGTAATAATCCCTCTTTACAAGACACTGGTTAGGCCCCATCTGGAGTACTGCGTGTAGTACTGGAGGCCGCACTTGCACAAGGACATTAACAAAATAGAGGCATTCCAGAGAAGGGCAACCAAAATGGTGCAGGGACTGCATCAGAAAACATATGAGGACAGATTAACGGAGCTCAATATGTATACCCTAGAGCAAAGGAGGGAGAGAGGTGATATGATTGAAACATTCAAACATCTTAAGGGCATTAACAAGGTGAAAGAGTCTTAACATGTTTCAATATAAGAAAAATAGCAGGACAAGAGGACACAGCATGAGATTAGAGGGAGTCCGATTAAGGGGTAATGTGAGGAAGTTATTTTTCACAGAAAGGGTGGTAGATGCATGGAACAGCCTACCTCAGGAAGGGGTGGATATGAATACGGTGCAGGGCTTCAAACAGGCATGGTATAGGCATAAGGGATCAATACAGAAGAGTATGAATAGATTGGCCATTGACAGAGTACAGGCCTCTGGCACATTCATAAGGTGGAAAAAATGGGCAGACTGGATGGGCCTTGCGGTCCTTATCTGCCATCAACTTCTATGTTTCTAGTAGCAAATTCCGTAGGGGAGTCCCCATCCATTGTTTCAGGCAACCCAATTACTCAGAGGTTTGGGGATATTGTGGTTTTCAAATGCCTCAAGCCTATATTTCAGCGAGCGGTTTTCCTTCACCAGGGCAGATATGGCATATGCTGACCACAACGCTGCCCCTGCAGCCTCTTTAGCTTCTGCCAGAGTGGCCATTGACTGGGCTTTGCAAGTTGCTATTCTTGACTGGAAATCTTTAATTTTCTGATCCAGCATTGCCGCTCTGAGATCCAGGGCTCTTATTGCTTATAAGATGTCCCTTAGCATGATCTCCCCCTCTGCTGTGCCTGACGTACTAGTAGCTTGTCCCCCACTTAAGGATATGGCCTGTTGTGCTTTCTTCCCACCGCCATCCTCAACACCTTTCTGAGGGTTCCCCATCACCAAAACTGGCTATTTCAACAGAATAGGTGTACGGACCCTTTGGCCGACGGTAGGTGTATTCAGCATCGGTTGTGGCCAGGGTAAGTGCCAAAAAAAAGAAAGAAATGACAGTGCTAATGCAGGAGCTTAAAGCAAACGCATCTTGTCTCGATGGTTGCTAGATCTGCCTCTCCCCGGGACCTAAACATGCTTAAAGAGCTGAAATTGCTAGTCACCCAATAAGGTGTCAGAGCTGCATGCAAATCGGCAAAAATAAAAGTGCTCCAAATGTCATCAAAACAGCAGTAAAATAGCTAGAAGTATGTTAACAGACTATGTGTGGTAGTCAGAGAGACCTACACTAGTCAAAATTGATGACTGCCGAACCAGGGATCCAATTTGCATGCAAACTGTCAGAGTATAAAATCTCAACAAAACTGCAAATTGCTGTCAAAATCAGTAAAGTGCAGAAGATTTGTAACCTTAGGACTACATGGATAGCATGCTGATGCCCAATCAACAGATTTGTATACCTTTATTCAAGACTGTGGGTGCAAGTTATAACCTCAGTGCCATTAGTGTCACACAGTTTAATACTTGAAAAAAGCCACACAGTACAGGCTAGTCAGTTGCAAAGCAGTGCAGAGGAAGACTCTCCAGGACTTCAAAGCATATACCAATTACCAAAAATGGTAAAAACACCCAAAAAAAATAAAAAAAAAAAGGGCTATGGTAGTAAGTAGTCAAAGTGGAAACTCTCAATAGGTGGCCAGTGAAAAACACTGCATCAAATGTAAAAAAAGAAAAAACTGTTGTCCCAGGCCAGGACTACTCTGGGGAGCATTCTACACAGAGGCAAATGGCTCAAAAGGACAAATACATACCATACAACCTGTATGAGTAAAGGAAATCAAGTTTACACACTTATGTGCATTGTGTGACATCTATTGGCACAATCATTTCCTCAAGAATGGAGCTAATTCAAATGTCCCATTTAGGCATGGTTTATTCAGGCCACCCAGTCACAGAGTCACTCCTTTTCTTTCTTGTTTAATACATTTCCAAAGTCAATACCCCCCACCCCCACCCTGATATCTCTGCATATCAGTACAATGATTGTGGCTCTCACAGTGTGTTCCCTTCTGTTTCGTGCACCATTTATATGAGCTGCCATTGTGTATTCTTCGTTTTTGTTCTCAATTACTTTGAGATGTTTCACCAATCCGACAATCAGTGGTCTCATTGCAGTCAAATTAATAGCTATTGTAACAGCAGCTTAGCGTATAGTTGACACCTTCACTAGTGCATGCCATGTGCCCCCTTGATCTTCGCACTGGTGCCAGTTTCATAACCCAGGAAATCTTACTGTATTCTGACAAGTGCAATATGGTCTCACCATAGGACTTCCCCGGACCCCGAAATGGTTAATAGAACCTATGCTAATAGTGGAATGTTAGGCTCGAGCTCAGTTTTCAAATCACTGTCCCTGGTTGCACTTCCTGCAACTGTCAGATTCTTTACTCCACTTGCCTCAGTAAGACGTCTCCAGAGAGCTTTCCTTCACTTTAACTGAAGAAATAATTTCTCGGCTTAATTTTGAAAGTCCGTTTTAGTTTTTCGATTTTTGAAGCACTGTCCTTGGTTCACAGGTAGAATTAGTTAGATTAGTGTAGTTTTGGATAAGTCTTTTGGTTCATCTTCGGTTTTTCCAACCGAGAAGGAACCGAGGCCAATTTCTGTATTTGTTTAATTTAAATTACTGTTGCCGTTCGGTAAAGCGGCTTTTTGTTAATTTAAAACTACCGGGGTAATTCTCTCTTTACTTCAGTTTAAAAAAACGATCAATGTCACAGACCAAGAAGCGAACGGGACCCACAGGTTTCCAACGGTGTACAGACTGTGGAGAACCATCCGCAAAGGCAGCTCCTCATATTATTTGTGTGTTTTGCTTGGGGTTTGACCACCTCAAAGGAGACTGCAAGATCTGTAAAAATTTCCCTCAGTCGATGCTTGATAGGCATTTGAAACGACTGCAGGAGAGGATGTCAGAAAAGGCTGCTGAACTGGCTGCAGACAAACCGATTTCTGTGCAAAAAGAACTGGATGATCAGCCCTCTGACAAGGGTGACGGTTCTTCCACTAAAAAGAAACCTGCTGACCCTGCCGCTAACCCAGCAGTAGCAGGGAAGAGAAAAGAAAAGCATTCAGCAGTTGAACCACAACAGAGTACTCCGGTTCCAACCGCTGAGGAGATAGCTAATGTTATCAAAATAATTCAGTCACTTGAACTGGTAACACTGGTTCAGGTTCAAAAGCGACCGCGTTTGAATGCCTCAAGTTCCACTCTGGTTCCAGGTTTAGTGGAACCACAGGTGGACACTTTTGATGAGGATTATTATGATGATGCTGATGATTTTGAGGATGATGACTACGGTGAACCCATTGACCTGGACATTTCACTGGATTCTCATCGTCCTGACTCCCCTGACAAGGGGACCGAGGACTTTTCCTCTCATTTCAAATTTGTTAAACAGTTGGCTTTGTCCCTGGACCTCCCCATGCAGGAATCAACCAATGAGAAGGAGGAACAGGACTACAGGGACATGATGGATGTTCTGGCTCCAAAAGGGATTTCGCTCCCTATCCATAAGTCCTTAAAAAAGCAGGTGATGAAAATCCTGCATACCCCTACTTCTATTCCACCAGCTGATAGAAAGGTGGATAAGAAATATTGGGTGGCTAAGGGTGGGGCCGAGTGTTTGTTTGGCCACCCTAGCCATGATGGTGTGGTTCAGGCAGCAGCCTGTGATAAAGCAGGTATTCCCCTGGCATCCCATCCTCCTGGCAAGAATTCCAGAAAGCTGGATTCTATTGCAAAAAAGATATATCTGGGTTCCTCACTGGCAATTAGGCAGGCTTTATACATGGCCTTTGTTGCCAGATTTCAAAGGACACTCTGGGACACTGTCCTACAGATTATTAAGTCAGTGCCAACACAAATGGCCAGGGTGCAGGGGTGAGGGTCAACTAGACCACCAGGGAAGGGATAGTCACTTATTTACTGAAGACTGGGGATAGGAAGGGGGTTCCATTAGACCACCAGGGAAGAGACATTCATTTATTTACTGAGGATCGGGGATAGGCAGGAGGTCTACTAAACCACCAGGGAAAAGATATTCATTTATTTACTGAGGATCAGAGATAGGGAGGGGGGCCACTAGACCACCAGGAGATGGTGATTCCTATCCATATACAGGGGGATCGGGTCAGGGTAAGGACCACTAGCCACCAAGGAGAGAGCCATTTTTTTTTGCCTCAAGTCAGTGATCGCTGAACAGTGGGGGCACTAGCCACCAGGCTGACTGCTTTTTTTAATCTCTGGCTGGTAATCGGTGATTGGTGAGGGGGGCACTAGCCACCAGGCAGACTTTTTTTTGTCTTGGGCCAGTGATAGGCAATCGGTGGTGGGAGAGGGACCACTAGCTACCAGGAAGACAGCCTTGTTTTCTCGGGCAGGCAATCAGTAGGGGGAGAGGGACCACTAGCCACCAGGACACTAGGCCACACACAGCATATGCAAATGGGCCCATAATGGGCATGCAAATGGCCACCTAGCACCTTGTATGCCCAATGGCCTCATTTGCATAGGTGCGCTAGTGAATCAGAAATAGTGCACTGGCGCGATCCATTGTGGGGGCATTCACATGACTGTGGGTCAGGGTGGCACTAGTGGGTGGCACTGATAGTAATGGGATTATAGCCAACGTGACCTAGCCCTATAGCAACTTTTTAAGACTGGGCATTCACAAATCGTACTGCAAACCTTTGCACTGTGATTTGCAATTTTTTGTGAATCAAGGCCCTGGCCTGCACCATCTGCCTTTGCTATACAGCTTATTAGTTGCACTCCCACTAGTATTTACTGTGAAGCGTATATTTAGCATTACTGGAAATGTTGTATTTGATAGCTGCACAAGGCTTACTCCTGAAACTGTACAGTGTCTTACCTTCCTAAAAGTCAGTCTCAACAAATTCTCTTACCAGTAGAGTAAAGATTGGCAGGAACATAAAAGTGATGACGACGAACAGCTGCAACAAGTGTCTCATAATAAGTGCTTCCTTGGTGGGTGTTTGAAGATGATGGTGATGATATTTACTAATTTAATAATTTAGGAGATCACATCATGAGCTTCTGTCTCATTCTCTGTACTGCCTATCCGGGAGGATCCTGCTCTTTATTGCATCATAATCAGCCCATTTTCGACGCAATAGAGACTGACATGAGACTAGCCTTGCCGAGACACACACCCCCGGTCTCGCCTGAGAAGCAAGCTAAAAAGGCCAAACAACATCAGCAATCCTCCTCCAAGCAAACGGGCACACTGCCACCTTCGATGCCACTCATAGAAGAGAGATTCCTAGAGGAGCTGATGCCTTTCAGGGAAACTTTACACGAAATAGCCTCAGAACTTAAAAATGTAAGGAGTGAGCTGGGGGACTTAAAAATTTGGATATCGGATGCGGAAGCA
The DNA here is from genome assembly GCA_016271365.2 of Neoceratodus forsteri. Taxonomy (NCBI): domain Eukaryota; kingdom Metazoa; phylum Chordata; order Ceratodontiformes; family Ceratodontidae; genus Neoceratodus; species Neoceratodus forsteri. Next base: position 836,635,560 of record CM028132.1, read on the forward strand.
TGTACCAGCTCCATGGAATCATGGAAGGACAGATTCAAACCATAAATTATCAAGTTGAAACAAGTCGCCAAGCTACAATTAAAAATGGAAGACCTGGAGGATCGAAGCCGGAGGAACAACATTCTTATTTTTGGCTTGCCAGAAGGCGAAGAGGGCTCCCCTACAAACCCTTTCATCCAAAAACTGCTTACCAAGGTGGTTGGCCCCTGTCCACACAATCCCAACTATCTCATTGAATGAGCCCACCAGTCTCTGAGACCCAGACCCCTGGACTCGGCTCCCCCCATACCAATAATCATCAGGCTGCTAAACTACATTGAAAAGCAGCATATCCTATCTAAGTCTCGGGAACTACAAGTGATATTTTGGGAAGATAAAAAACTACTGTACACATCACACAGGATCTGCCTCTGGAAACCCATCAGAAGAGAGCCACCATTCACTCCATAGTGTGCAAACTAATTGCTGGCAACATTAAGTTCTGTATGGCATGCCCAGCCCATTTGCAAGTCCTGGTGAATAGTACCTGGCTATCGTTCTACACAGCTCCTCAGGCTCAAGCAGAGCTCAGTGTGAAGATGTCTTTTCCTCTAAAGCCCCCTGACGATACTTTTTAAATTGGGCTTCGCTGTATCAAGGTTTCTCAGATGTGTTTTGATGCCCACCTTGATTGCTGTCATTGGATTGGTTGATTGCTGGGTGAGAAGGATCTTTTGCCAACCGTGATATGGTGGGCAGTCCCTTTGTCTAATTAGATCTAGGCCCCTTATCCAGGCCGATGCGGCCTAACTCATGGAGGTACGAGGATGCTGTTTTTCTTGCACCCGGACCTCTTCTCTCCGTTTGGTGATTCCCCAGGGACTGACTTTCTGTTACACTGGTCCATCTGGCTTTTGGACCCCCCACTGGATGGATCCACCATCCATTAGATCTATAAGGGTTTGTTTAGTTGTTCTCAATTATGGCTGTTGCCTAGCAGTTAACTGAAATTAGGCTTTTTACATTACAACAGTTCCTTATCTGGTCTCTGCCCAACCGGGATATCATGCATCCAGGCCCATGTCCCTTCTATGCCCCGCTACATTTTTATGTTTCCCCTGCCAGTACCCCCACTTTGGTACCTCCCAATTTTCTTCCTGATAACCTCCCTTTTCTTGATACCTCAAGCTGCTTAGACTTTGACCGGCAACTTCTGACTTGTTTTTTCTTTGCTTAACCTGAGCCCCGGGGACCTGGATGGCAATACCTGAAGTTCCAGCATGGATACAGGCTAGGTCTTATTTCTGTATTTTGCATTTTGCTACAGCCTGTTGAACTCAGTTGCTTTAATGATATCTCACACACATTGATTTGTTGGGGGCAGTTCGGGGGGGGTCGGCAGTTGAAGATGGTCAGTCTCACGTACTGGACTGCTGGGGGGTGGACCCTGGATGCCGCCTGACTTTTGTTAATCTATGCCTCTTTGACTCTCCTTCTAACCTGGGTTTCGTTGAGTCCTTTTGCTGCTATGTGGACTTTGTTGGATTCAGCTCAGCCCTGTTGCATGTTTAATATAACTCCGTGGTCACACCATCCACAACTGACTCTTAATAATGGGGAAAAGGTATCCAGGGTGAAATGGGGTTCACTCACCACTGGTCACTTCATTTTATATTATTATGGGAGCTGGACATTTGGCATGGGGGTGCTTGTACATAGGTTTATTGAGGGAAATGCGTGGTGGGAGTTGGGATCTTAGAATCAGGCCTACTCAGCAAACCTTACCATCACCTCAGGACTGTGCTTTTCCAGGACTGTCATGTCAGAATTGCAGTATATTCAAGACCTCTCAGAACAGGTCTGCCAATTTATGTGTTATCCATTTTGAGCAAGTGGGGTACAGAGCATTGCAGAAAGGGTGGGGAGGGATGGTGCAAGGTGAATACTGAGAGTAACGCTTATTTGGGGATCATTTTGACACACCTTGATAATGGTTAGTACCATAACCAAATTTCTTATGTGGAATGTCAGAGGTGCCCACAACTGCCCCAAAAGATATCAAATCCTTAAACACATTTCGCTTTTACACGCTAACATCTCATTTATTCAGGAGACCCTCTTACTCCCCCTAGAAGCCAATGGCTTTAGAAGACAAGAAATTGGCCATATTTTGGCCTCTGGAATATCAACTGGTAGCAGAGGAGCTGCCATCCTGATAAATCACTTGATACCCTTCCAAGCAGACCAGACCACTGCCAATCCACAAGGAAGATACATCCTGGTAAAAGGCAAGATTGTCTGCACAGAGATAGTACTAGGAAGTATCTACGGCCCAGTGGGGTGGGGATCCCATTTTCTTCAAGGAATTGACTGAAAAATTGACTCCCTTTATGTCGTTCCTATTGCTTCTAGGAGGAGACTGGAATCTCCCACCCACTCAAGACCTCGACCAGTCTAACTATCCCCTTAAACCTCTGTCAGCTGCCCAAAGAGCCTTACAGGAGTTCTTGGATACCTTGGGTTTATGTGACCCTTGGAGAATACTGAACCCCCTCTCTCGTGTCTTCTCTTTTTATTTCACAGTCCATCACACCTCCTCCCATCTAGACTATCTATTGATTAGTCATTCTCTCCTCCACGGACTCTGTCACACAGGAATAGAGCCCATTGTTTTATCCGATCATGCAGTGGCATGGGCTTCACTGGTATTAGACACTAGTTTTCAAAGAGACTCATCCTGGAGACTGAACACCCAGCTCCTCAAGGACGAGTATGTAGTCCCCAGGATTTCCTCTCTCATCCAAACATTCATGGCCACCAATCATGACACTATCCGGAGAGTAGATCATGAATGGTGTGCTATGAAGTGCTTTTTAAGCGGAGAATTTATACAGCTCGCTTCCACTCACAAATGCCATAGGGAAGCAGAAGAGCTCTCTATACTAGGCCCAATTCGAACCCTGGAGAGGTCTCTTTCCACTTTCTCCCCCACTGACTCCTTGCAAACCCTGCTTTCTCTGAGGAACAAATACTCCTCTCTTCTGAAGAAAAAAGCAGAGTTTGCTATCTTAAGAACTAAGGTGAACTACATAGAGCAGGGAGAGAAAGCAGGCCACTTACTGGCCCTCCATCTCAGGATGTTAGAGGCCTCCAGAAATATACCTGTGATCAGTGCGCCTGATGGGTTAATTACAACTCACTCTAGGGAGAGTGTGTCTATTTTTGAGTGTTTCTACTCTTCCCTTTACAGCCAGTGCTCCTCTCCTCCGTCTAAAGAAGACCTATCAGCATACATAAACTCCTCAGCACCACCATGTCTCTCTGCTCCATACCATGCTTTCTTATCTGCCCCTCTCTCTCTGCAGGAAGTGGAAGCTGCTATTAATACCCTCACACTTGATAAGGTCCCAGGCCCTGATGGTCTCCCATTGAATTTTTACAAAATTTTCACCAAAGATCTATCCCCTATCCTGCTTTGTTTCTACCATTACATGCTCTCTGGAGAGGCCCTGGACCCCTTTTTATTGGAAGCCAGCATCATTAGTCTTCTCAAACCTGACAAACCTCCTTCCTGCCCAGTTAGCTATCGACCTATCTCCCTATTAAATTGTGATATTAAAGTTCTCGCTGAGATCTTGGCCACTAGAATACAGAAGGTTTGGTCCTGTCTCCGGAGTCCAGAACAAGTTGGGTTTGTCTCAGGAAGATCCTCTTCTGATCATATTCGTAAACTCTGTCATATTCTCCAGGCTGCAGGATCCCCACCCCCCACCCCCTGCCGATGGTTTTGATCTCTCTTGACACAGAAAAAGCCTTCAACAGGATGGACTGGGACTTTTTGTGGTCAACCATGGAAAAATGGGTTTCCCCTCAGACTTTATTCAATGGATCCAGGCCCTGTATTCCCCTCCAGCCACTAAAATCCATTGCAACGTGGTTCACTCTTCCCTCTTCTCTCTTTATACCAGTACACACCAGGGCTGTCCACACTCCCCTTTCCTCTTTAATCTGTATCTGGAACCCTTAATTAGGCATTTAAAATCTTCTCCTGCTGTCACTGGTATCCCAGTCGGTAACCTGGCCCCACAGCTCTGGGTCTATGCCAACAATATTCTTCTACATCTCTCAGACCCCCGCTTCCTCTCTATCATCAGTTCTGGAAATAATTGACAACTTTGGAAAGTACTCAAATTACAAACTGAATCTCAATAAGACTGAAATTCACCCACTCAATCATTTAACCCACAGCCAGGACTTCATTACATCAAGTACTTGGGGATTTTTATCACCTCCAACTCTCTTTTAACCCGCAAGCTTAACCTTGAGGATCTATGGAGCACTATCCAGCAAGATCTATTGCACTGGAGAAACCTCCCACTCTTGCTGTGGGGCAGAATTAATATCATTAAGATGGATGTTCTTCCCAGGCTCTCCTACCCTCTCAACATGCTCAACATCTGGCTACCCCTTTCTTTTTTCAAGTGTATCCATTCAGATATTACCTCAATTATCTGGCTTGACAAAGCTCCCAGAAGGTCTTACCTTAAATTAAGCTTGCCCAAGGAATTCAGCGGGCTGCACTCACCAAACCTCTTGCCCTACTACTGGTCTAGCCACCTATACAAATGTGGGAAATGGCAGTGTATGCCCCAGCTTCAGCTACAACATGATTATACTCCTATCTGGCTTCAAATTGAATCCAATCTTCTTGTTACACGTAAGATGAACCCTGCTGCGATTTTCTTCTCCTCCATGAAAGCTATACCTAAGACCTTGTACTCTTCCCCTATTGGATTCTCGCTCAAAGTCTTTACACAACTGTCTGGATACCTTAAGATGTCTCCTATCAAAGACCCTTCCCAACCCATCCTCTCCAACTCAAACATCAAGTTGGGAGGACATCCTCTTTCCACAACATGGCTTCCGATACCCTCAGAGTTCAAAGTTTCACATTTTTATTCCTACACTTCTATTCTGTCCTCCCAGGAGATACTAGTTAAGTTAGGACTGCCTCCAGCTTCCATTTTCAAGGTTTATCAACTCCGGCATCTCTTGGTCAAAATGTTTGGTCTCCAGCCACAATCCTCCTTACTTGGGGATTTCTTGCAGCAGATATGTGGTCCAGCCTGTAGACCTCATGGAGTCTCTCTCTTGTACAAGCACTTGCTCATCAGCCCCCAATTTCCCTCTCTAGTAGGCTCTAAGGTATGGGATACTCTCTTACCTGATCTCGGAATCAATTGGGACCAACTCTGGAAGGACCTATATAGGTATATCTCCCAGGATCGGTACAGGCTCACCCAATACTGCATCTTAAGCAACATGTACTACACCCCAGTCAAATTAGCTAGATTTGGGTGTCTTCCCTCAGCTACATGCTCCAGATGTGGTAAGGAGTATGGCTCCCTACTACACATCTTCTGGCACTGTGAGAAGGTATCCCCCTATGGAATCAAATTGAAAATAAATTAGACCCTCTTTTAGGCCTGCAGGGCCTTTTTTTCCCCTGCCATCTGTATCCTGGGGGACTTCTCTCAGATTCCTGTAAGAGAGAAGAGGTATCACATGGCTCTCATCTCACTAGCAGTCAAAACTCTTGTACTTAGACATTGTATGGATCAGGCACCCATTACCTACTCAGAATGGCTGCATGAGATATCCTTCACCCTTTAAGCAGAACAGTTAATTTACAGTGTCCGCCATCATAAACCCTTATTCAATAAGAAATGGGGGAAACTGTACGGCCTTTACCTATCTTGACCTCTTATTGTTGGCCATCCTGAGCACCTCCATAATATCTGGTAAACATCATCTAGTTGGTTGTAATCTTATTCCTAACAGTGAAAGATTCCCCTATGATCCTACTTCACCTCGCCTGGGGAGGGAGGGTGGATGAGATGGAAGGTGGGGCAATGGTGGGGATTATTTTGTCCCACTCAATATATCTGTTAATCTCTGTACTGCCTCATTGTGTGTTGTGTTTATTGTTATAAACTCAATAAAACTTCTTTAATTCAAAAAATAATTTAATGATTTATTTCTTTTAATTCAGAGAATAAAAGTCAGCAACCATAAAAGAAAGATCATGTAAAAAAATTCCTTCTTGAAGGTCATGGTCTATATTATATTTATTGCTGTATGTGTTTTTCACATTCAATTTGGGAACCCAGGTGGAGTTTAATTTGTTTATTCAGCAAGTTAAAATTAGAAATAGGCAGTGAATTGCTGGATGTCTGGGGTGGAGGGCGGGACCAAGGGGTAAACACAAATGAAAAAAAATGATGTTCATGGCTGCCAGGAGTGGCGACGGGGCTCAGGACTTGCAGGTGGGCCTCATGGCATAAGTAGATGGTAGTGGGGCCAAACAGCTCCATTAAAAAATATATATATATTTATACCATAGTTGACTGCGCAAGTCCACCATGAGTGCTGGCCCCTGCAGTCCTTGGGTCTTATACCATGTGGATCTCCACCGGTTTGACAATGGGGGGGCAGCAATGGGGCTGGGGACTACCAGGTGGGCCTCATGACAGAAGTAGGTGGCAATCAGGGCCAAACAGCTCTACAGAAAAAAATATTTATAGAAAAAAAACAGAAAAAGAAAACAAAAAAGAATTTGGTAGTTGACTGCATATATTAGTTGTAGAAGCTTGTAGGCTATATCCAAAAACAGCAATGCCAGGTGGGGCTGGGGGCAAGGTAAACTGAAAAGTAAGTTATAAAACACAAGTGATAAAATAATTAGTCAATCTGGCAGAAGTGCATGGGATAGTTTGAGACCCATGATGCTTACTGTAACACCAAGTAGGCAAGCAAAATAATTATAAATAAAAAAAAATAATATCTGAAGTCAAAAGGGTGGGAGAGATGGCTGGGGCCCCGTCACATATGCTGCTCATGCTGCCTGTCTCCCACCGAATAGCATGCCAGACTCAGTAAAGGTTTACGCTCTGCTATTGTCTTTCTGCTGTTGAATTTGTTGGTCACTCTCTGTCTATCTCTCTCTGTCTCTTTTTCTGACTAACATTTTACACACTGCCTCCTTTCACAACAAAGCCCTAAATGAGCTGCATACAATGGGCTGGATTCACAAATGTTTTCGGGACTAAGTCTCACACCACAACTCCAGTTGTGAACTGAAATCTCTGCATCTGGGGGAGATTGCTATTCACATCTGCAGCAGCTGTAGAAGATGTTATGGTTGGTCCCAGCAGCTGTAACATTTTTCTGCAGTAGCAGGGATTTCCATGGCAACACCAGCTGCAAGCTGCCGTAAATCATGGAGCCGGTTGTAAGCCAGCTTCACTTTTGAGAATACCATAGCTGTGGGAGAAACTGTGATTCCACAAGCGGCAACCCACTTGCGTTGAGTTTTTCTCCACAGCTGTGGGATTTTCAGGAGTTTTGTAAATCCAGCCCACTGTTTCCTGTGTTGAAATGACACGAAAATACAGACACAAGATTTTTTTTTTAAAAGTTAAATGTTATTTTTTTTAACAGAGGGACCTGAAAGAATAATACTGATGCACTTCTCATACTCAGTAGACTAAATATAGGTCTACAATTAAAATACAGTTGGTTTACAATTACTCTGAGTAAGTTAAAGTAAATCAGAATCTTTTGGAAATATATTAGAGTCGGAATCAGAACTGGGTCACTGTTGACCCACCCAGCCCTAGTTCTTTCTCATTTTTGAGTTTGCGAATGTGTGTTGAACTCCTTGGGAGAGTAGGCTTTGAGGGGGTGTGACACTGTTTGTCCAATGCAAAGTCCACTGCATGGGTCTTGACAGTATCACACCAATCCTCGGCCAGGCTGGTCCTGAAACTGTTTTGCCTGCAGTGGTCTGCACTTGAAAAGAAAATGCCTCACCAATCAGGAGCTGACTTTTTCCTTTCATCTGCAGTGCACCACAGTACAAACAGCTGTTTGCACCATGTCGAAGATTCTCCCACCGGTGCGGAGCAGGCCACAGCCTAAGCTCTGTATGGGCTGGGGGTATTGAGTGCCCGAAGGCACTATTACTGAGTGTGCGATCTGATTACGCTGGCTGGGAGGAGGCACTTTCCTCACCTGCCTCCTCCACGTCCCTGTCACACTGGCAGACCCCCTTCCCCCCCACCTGCCAACATCGGGGTGTTCAATCCCTATGTGGCCTATATCCCCAAACCTCTTATCATTTAATGTGGCACTCTGGGAGTCCACCCCAGTGTGCCACAACCCTGCTGTGGTGTTTTCTGATACCAAGATGCCAACTCCCAGTGTCGGATACACCCCCCATAAACTCCAACCACAGGGTGCTCATTCCCTGGGTCGGCATTGATCCCCCCTTGCACCTCCAAGTACTCTGGCACACCAGGAGCCCACCCCAGTGTGCCAACATCTATAGTTTCCCTGTAAAAAAAGAAAACAGTCCCACAAAGTCTTTTGATTTTTTTTTTTAACCTGAAAAGACAGAAAACGGTCCCTGGTGGTTGCTGCCGGCCCCCTCCCCCAACCCGCACCCTCCCTCTGTGCACCCCAGCTCCTCACAACCCCCCCCCATACTTACCTGCAGAGGCCGGGATCAGCGATCTTCAGTGGACCAGGAAAAAGTCTGCACTCTTCAAAAGCTGACCTCAAACTGAAGAAATGGAGGCAGTATAGCGCAGTGGTTTAAGACTCTTAGCTGCAAATCTGGTGACATCCAGCAGACCAGACCTGGGTTTGAATCCCACAGCTTCCACCTACATACTGTGTGACCCTGAGCAAGTCACTTAACTTCCCTGTGCTCCCAGGTTGCGCCTGTAAAAAAGTTTTCAGCTTAGTGTGCTAATCCTGTTTAAACAACTGAAAAAAAAAAAAATGACGGTAAGTCCTACAAAGGCAGTGAATGTGGGGGGGTCAATTTAGGTTGATACCTCAGCCATTTTCAGGAGTTTTGGTACCCAATTTTCAACATGGGGATCATGGGACCCCACCTCATGAACAAAGTCAGTGTCATTTTGTTTCTCAGTCCCGAAAGTTGATTTCGTGGTCACGGTGCGGAATCACCTTTCAGGACAAAATAATGAAATGACAGTGCCACTGTTCATGAGGTGGGGTCCCAAAAAGCCCTTGTTGCAAATTTGGTGAAAAAACTCCCAAAAATGACTGCGTTATGACCATTCATTGTGCAGTTTCTATGCACACTCATAACGTCATCAATTTTTAAGATTTTCACTTCATATTTCCAACATTGCCATTTTTTCATACCCCCTTATGAACAGTACAGCTGTCATTTTTTGTACCCTTCCCAAAATGTGTTTTTGCACCTGTGGCACAGAATGGTGCAGTTGCTGTGCAAAATCAACTTTTGGGACAGATTAACAAAATTCCAGTGACACTGTTCATGTGGGGAGGTCCCAACAAGGCCATGTTGAAAATTTGGTGAAAACATTCCAAAAAAGACTGCATTACGAGCGTGCATCTTGCAGTTTCTATGGACACTTGAAACTTCACCACTTTTTCATATTTTCACTTCAGATTTTCAACATTGCCATTTCTTCACACCTTCTCATGAACAGTACAGCTATCATTTTTCACATCCTGCCTGAAATGTGTTTTCATACCTGTACGCCGACTGGCACACTTGCTGTGCGAAATCACCTTTTGGGATTGAGTAACAAAATTATGCTGGAACTGTTCATGAAATGATGTTCCAAGAAGTCTATGTTGAAAATTTGGAGCAAAAATACCAACAAATGCCCAGGGCATTAGGGTTTCCAGCCGTAACGCCCACCCTTAAAATGCAAGACAGAGGAATATACAGAGAAACATATGGGAGGCATGTACAAGAGTAATACCAACAGTGAACTCTCAGCATTGACAAATGCTTGTTTATTAATAGCCATGCAGTGGACTCTGTAGTACTGAGGGCTTGGGTGGAACTGATTGCTCGGCCATGAGAGCTAGGGAAGTCAGTAAAAGAGTGAACTATATTGGTCAAAAGTGAGCCACAGCCAAACTTCTAATCAGCTACTATACTCCTCATGTCCATGTTAAAAAAAGCTTCTTTGCTCCCTTTGTTTGATATTTTATTTATTTTGCAACACCCAACCCATTGTCCTAAGTGCTTTGTTGAAACTGTTCCCAGCACCTCCCCGCAGGAGAGAACTTGCATCCTGAACACCTCCCCCCCCCATCTACTTGGCCAGGGTGACAAAGGGAAGGGGAGACTTAGACCCACTGAAGAAGGGGGAGAGGCAGAAGCGAACTCCAAATCTCCTTCTGGCTGCAACTTTTGTTGAATGGGCAATGCTGATACATAGAGGGCTTATGTGTCTAGTACAGTCAGTCTGACATATTTCACAAGAACAAAAATGTACCACTGAAATAAAAAATGAAACATAACAAAATGATTCTTTGACCTTTACAGTATAAAAATAACAAAGAAGATTGCAGATACTCTCAGATGTATTTCAAGGCCATAATTGAATTGAGAAGTTCTGCTGATGCTAGCAAACCACCAGAGTAAAGCTTCAGCAGTTTACAAATGTAATGGAAATCTCAAGATGTAGTTACAGACCATGATGTACAATGCATTGGGGCATTTGAGAGAGCACATTACTTTATTAAAACCACCATTTTAAGACGTTTTAAACAAACTCCCTGTTTCTTTTAAATGTACTGTAGTTTTAAATTGCTGGGTAACTTTCAAATATTGTATGAAATCACTTAATCATTTTGAATTAGATTTCTGATTTTATTTATTTTTTTATTCTTTTGGTAACTGAGTAAGGCCCACTATGCAGAAGTGCCTGTTTACAGAGGCAGCCCAGCAGCACTGGGGAGGTTAAGTGACTTGTTCAGAGTTACACAGTATACAAGTGGTGGCTATGGAAATCAAACCTGGGTCTGCTGGATGTGCCAAGCTCATTCACAGCTCATTACTCTAACCTCTAAGTTATACTGCCAACCATGTCATGATTTATCCTGTTAGTGCAGTAAAAATATTGTGTAAGATGTAAATGGAAGGAAGGTGAATTATTATTCTGTAGTTAGTCTCTCAGAGTCAATCAAAACATAAATTATTGTTAGTGTATGTGTTAATGGCACTGGCGTGCAATATACTGGTTAATACAAAGGATGAATGGAGGACTAAAGAATTATTGGAACTGTACTGTGCTAATGCATTTTGTCTTGTTTTGACTCCTTTATGGCCATTATGCATCCCACTGAGGGGCATCAGCCTACCCAGTCTCAACCATCAATTTACATTGGGCCCCCTATTTCCTACTCCTCACAATTACTGTTCCATTATAACCTATTTCACAGAGGGCACTTCTATATGATTTCATGCCCATTGCTATGGCCTACTGGGAGTAAATACTCCCTAGTTAATTACTGGTTATACAGAACTCTACTTGTATCTGTACTTCCTGTAGCAGGAGATGTGGAAATCCAGGCCCCCTTTACTCTCCCACTCAGACCTCATGTGGACTAGTTTCAGAGGTCTGAAAGTTGCACACATGAACATTGGGAGTCTGAAGAAAAAGCTTCTGGACCTTGAAGCATGGTCTGCACATTACAGACCAGATGTCTTAGTGCCTCACAGAAATCTGGCTTAAACCTCAAGCCCTTACACATGAAGTGACCATCCCAGAGTGTACCATACTCAGAAACGAACCCATAAAAAGAAAAGGTGGGGGAGTTCTTTTATATGTAAAGGCTTCACTCAATGTAAATGAAATCCCTGTGTCTTCCAAAAACCACTCTTCTTGCAAGAGCATATTGTTAAGGGTGCTCCTGACCTGGATGGCATCAAACACCTTATAATTGGCTATATCTACAGCCCACCCTCCCTGCTACGGCCAGCATTTGAAGAATTTCTTGACTGTCTTGCTCAGATTGAAAAGGGGGAAGTGATCATACTAGGGGATTTTAATCAAAATGAGTTAGAAGATAACACAGGTAGACAAATCTGCTGTTGTGAATGCTCATCTTAGTCAGATTATTGCTGAGGCTACTCACCTCAGTGTTAAGTTTGGTAGTTACTCTCACCTGGACAGGATTTTAGTCAGCAAGAGCGACACAGTCAGGGGGAGCTGGCACTCTGGTCAATGCACTCAGTGACCATTCACCTACCTACTATGTTTGGAGCAATTGTTTTGTAAGACACCCCTTCCCCCCATTGTCTAACTTAGTGAGAGACTACTCCTGACTTAATTGTGATGCCTTCCAATGACCTGGCCTCAGTGCAGTGGGACGATGTGTGCAAGTGTTGTTATGTATACACGGCATTAGAATTTCTCATCAATAATTTCCTTAGTGTGGTGAACAGTCATGTACCCGTGGTCCAGAGGCATTTAAGGGGCTCTATTCTAAGTGGCATACCCCTGTCTTATGTCAGCTAATGAAACAGAGGGATATATCATGGGGCAGGTATAAAGCCTCTGGTCTCACACAGGATTGGCAGCAGTATTGCACACTGAGAAACACTTACAAAGTCAGCCTGACAGCAATATCACACACTAAGAAACACTTGCTAAGGCAGCCTCAAAAGTGTTAAGGTAAAATATATCAAAAGTTTGCAGTCTGACAACCTACAGGACCCAAGAGGTCCTGGTTGTTAGTTAGGAGTAGAACTGGGCCTCCCTCAGGAGACATTCTTGCCTCCTTGCGTTTCATTTCAAAATGGTCACAAAGAAGCAGGTCCTGGATCTCTTATTAGGTATAAAAGTTGATAGTTCATGTGGACATGATAACCTTGTAACCAGGCTCCCAAGACTTAGTGCCCCAGTCCTTGCTAAACCCAGTGCACATCTTTACAATATGTCCCACTCCCTCCTTCAGGATGACAACCTAGTATGTGGAAAACTGTACTTGTTGTCCTGTTGCACAAAGGGAGTGAGACCAAGGAGCTGGTTGAACACTATCAGCCTATTTCACTGCTGTGTACCATTTCTAAGATACAGGAAAGATTGATCTATAATTAAATTATTGGCATTAAACTTTGTAAATGCACCAGTTAGGGTAACATAATGCCAAAAAGTAGAGAAAGGTGGTATTAGGGTTTCCTAATTCCTCACCCCACCCTATCTCCAAGAAGTAAAAGGAAAAAATATTAGGGTTTTTGGTCTCTGGAGTCTTGACAAATTAGTGGTGGGGTCTTCCTTGAGGTTATCAACCTTAATGCTCATCCCCTCCACCGGCCCATAGCCTGTAGTCCAAAGCACGAGGTGCAGCTCCAAGCCAGTGCCTTACAGTGATACACTCTTCAAAGGTAGAGAAGTATGTCTTAATACATGTTGCCAACACGGTTTGTTGTAGTTTTCTTCACTTAGGGCCCACAGGATCTGCATTGAGAGAGGAGATCATGTGATACATTGTTTGCTCAGGAAATGGGGTGAGCATTAGGGTTGAAAACCCCAAGGAAGATCCCACCACTGATTCACCAAGACTCCAGACACTCAAAACTCTAATTTTTCCTTTATGCTTGAGGACTAGGGTTGGGGAGCTTAGGCTAGAAACCTTAATGCCACATTTCCTTACTTTTGTGTCTTTAAGTTTCCCTAACTAGTGCATTAACAAAGATTTTGAAAAGAATTTCATTTATTTTTGAGATAGTGGAATCGCACCCTCTTTCATGTAGGTCTCAACAGGTGCAGATGAGCAGAGCCCTTTGGGCCCTGCATCATGGAAAGAATCTGTCTGCCTACAGAAATGCAGGGCCTGGCACATTCACTCTTCATGCATTCACTTTTTACACAGTCACTCTTTACACATTCACTGTTCACATATTCACTCTTTATTTTTTTTATTTAACATTGACCCCAAATTTTCAAGATAGTCATTTTATGACTTTCCTTATAAACATGGCATGTAGCATTTATAGTATATTGGCCAAAACTGCAAGCAGGTGACCTGGAAGGGAGGGGGAGATTGACGCAGCACCAGGGGTGGGCACGCCGGTGCACTTAAAGGAGAACTGCTTTGATTTCAGGGACCTATGTGCTTTCAACTAAGAAAAACAGTATCTGTGGCTACTACTAACAGTACCACAAGTTTTACCCCCATTTTTTGACTTTAGAACTATGGACAAAGTGCACTGGCAACATTCATTTCAGTTTCACATCATGTAGGTAATGATGCACATCTTGACCCACTGTCAAATACAGTAATTAAGAAGTGCAGTAATCTATTAATCCTGTCCCTTTCATAATTTTCAAAAGTGTGAAGCACAATTTAATTTTTATTTATATGAATCTCTGTTATTCATACAATTACAACCTCTTATGCTGAGTTGCGAGCAGCACAGTAAATAATGTAATGAAGTAAATGTTAAACTGTAAGTTATCTTCCCGAATTCTCCAAATTGCAATTAGTCACAGTAATGTTATATTTTATACTCATACTATTTCAATCAATGTTTCTATTTTTATTCATAGCATATTGATGCTGGTTAATCAGTTTTAATTTTAGTGACAGGATGATTATGCAATTGAGAGTCATATAATCAGCTCACAAAGCATATTCTACTGAGATGAATAATGCCAAAATGCAGCATGTTATTATTTTTTCATTTTTATGTTTGCTTGCGTGCATGCACAAGAAACATTATGTGGCAGCTTAGGAGAGAAGTGGGGGTTTGGAGGTGTGGCACATGGTGGCCAATGGCCCCACTGCATTTTGAGGCATGGCCATGTTTCCCCAGTGAGGTGGCTCACTGCTACTGACATTAGTTCAACAGGCATGCCACCAGGTTGAAACGAATTCACCACTGCAATGAGGGAGCGACCCGTCATTGCAGGGCGGTGCCTTGCCTGGTGTAACATTTCCAAGTTACATAGCAGCGGAAGTCACCATCTACCTCAGAGTCCCTATAAAAGCTGACAGGGGTGGCCAATCCCCCTGTCAGCATCCCCTCTCCCCAGATCATTTGCTGATGGGGGAGCCCACTCTCGAACGGCATAATACCCCCCCATACATTTTGTTTGCCAAGGGGGTTCCCAATCCCCATCAGCATCATGTCTCCCCCCCAAACACAGATCCTTGTTCCTTTGCCAATGGGGGGCCCAGTCCCCATCGGCTCCAGTCTCCCCCACCAAAACATGCAGGTGGCATGCTGGGAACCCACCCCAGCATACCAAATCTACCTGCAAAAAAGTAAAACCTTCCTGTGATGATTTTAATTTTCTTTTTAACCTGAAAAGTTGAAAATGGTCACTTGTTGTGTCCAGGCCCTCTCCCCAACCCGCACCACCCTCTGGGCACCCCATCCCGCACCCCCCTCACCTCATACTTACCTCTGCAGCCAGTGCGATGATCTTCGGTGGACCGGGAACACATCTGTACTCTTCAAAAGCCGACCACGAAATGAAGAAATGCCAGTAAACTGTATAATGGCACAAATGGTTATTTTTTCAACTTAGGTGGATATCTTGGCCATTTTTGCAAATTTTGCCACCAAATTTTCAACATGCGGTTCTTGTGACCCCACTTCATGAATTCAGTCACTGTCATATCATTATTCAGTCTCGAAAGGTGATTTCATGGTCACTGCATGAAATCACCTTTTGGGACTGAGGAATGAAACAACAGTGTTACTGTTCATGAGGTGGGCTCCCAGAAAGCCTATGTTGCAAATTTGGTGAAATAATTCCCAAAAATGACTATGTTACGACTGTGTGTTGCACAGTTTCTACGCAAGCTTGCAGCTCTGAGAATTTTTAATATTTTCACTCCAGATTTTCAGCATTGCCATTTTTTCACACCTTCTTACGAATAGTACAGCTGTAATTTTTCACATCCAGCCCAAAATGTGGTTTCACACATGTGGCACACAATGGCGCGGTCACTGTGGGAAATCAGCATTCAGGGCAGATTAACAAAATTATTGTGACACTGTTCATGAGTGGAGGTCCCAAAATGCCTATGTTAAAAATTTGGTGAGAACATTTCACAAAATGACTGTATTATGAGCGTGTGTTGTGCAGTTTCCACACATGCTCTTAACTTTGAGACTTTTTAATATTTTCATTACAGATTTTCAACATTGCCATTTTTTCACACCTCCTTATAAAAAAAACAGTAAAAACAATTTATTGATCAGCTATATAGCCATTACAATATCATATTACAACAATACAAAATTTAAAATACTCCATCATAAATATTTCACAATACAATCAGTAAAAAAATTCTGGTTATGTTAATTGCATACAAATCTTTCCAGAATCTATACATTCCTTCTAAATCATTCAGATAATAATTATCATCCCAGATCTATTTACTTTACCTTTAATATTCGTCTAACTTTATTAACTGCCAGGAAGTACTTAGCCAGTCTCTCCAGGGTCCATTGATCAGCAGTATGCATCAATATTTCTGTTAGGAATGATTCCTCTATATTATAACAGGTATTTATAAAAGCTCCTAGCCAATATTTTCTTTCTTTAATATACCATGGGCAGACCCAAAGAACATGGGCCAGGTCCTCCTTTCCTCCTATGGAACAGTTACAGTTATCTGAGAGATTTTTATGTTTATCATAACGAGCCATTAACACGTTACTTTCGAAAAGCTCAGATTTATAAACTATGAAAATATTACACAATATTGGGTTCTCCAAAATTTCTAGGTACTGCTTGAAGCCAAAAACCTGCTTAGTTCCCTCAAACCAAGTTGAATAATGTGATTTTTTAATGATCTCTAAATCTATATTGTTCCAATATTTGTTTATTTTCTTTAGATTATATTTTCTATTTTGCTTATGTAATCCAATGCCCTTTTTGACTAATAACTTTAATGGCATTACATTATATTGTGTCATTAATTCATTAAGCAATGTAATCCATAAATTCTTCTTAAAACCCAGTTCATATCAAAATCCCTTTTCCTTCAAGCAGTTTCTAGCAAGAGAAGAATCTGGTAAGTTAATTAATCACAGCCAAAAATTCATCTTTCGGGCATCTGTCAATGCAATCATATTATTTAATCCTGTCTCTGCTCTAATATAAGCGGCCGGACATGAATGTCCCAATCTAAGGACATTCCTTAACATTTTAAAAAGTGGACTAACTAGGGAATTTATATTTCTCATATCCCATATTTCAGACCCATAAAGTAGTTGGGAATCAAATTTGGCTTTTATTACATTAATAAGCCCTTTAACTGAATTTTCTTCATATTTATAATTAAATCTGATCAATCCCCCAATAGTTTTAGTAAGTTTTTCTTTTAACATGGTAGCCTTCCATAGACAATTAGCTGATATCCTAATGCCCAAATAAGTATATGCTGCAACTACTTCAACCATTTCATTCCCCAATTTCCATCTGCCTTTCATATTTTTACTACCAAATATTATTATTTTTGTTTTATTAAGATTTACTGCAAGACTCAATTCCTTTGAATAATTATTGAGTTGGTCCATTTTCTTTTGTAGCCCACACTTAGCCAGAGAAAAAAGCACAATATCATCGGCATATGCTAACGCCGGGCAACAGACATTATAAATATTTGGGGAATCTGATTGCAATTCAGCCATATCCCTTAATAGTTTGTCAAGATATAAAGAAAACAACAAGGGGGCTAACACACACCCCTGTCGTACTCCTTTATTTGTATTAAATACAGAGGATAGTTCACCCCTGACTCCAAATCTTATTTGGGCCTATGTGTTAGTATATTAAGTGCAGAAATTACTGCTACCAAGTTTCTGTCAATTCCCCTTTCTAAAAGTTATTTCCAAAGAAGATTTCTTAACAATGAATCAAAAGCTGCCAAATAATCAACAAACAATGTGTATGCCTTTTGTTTATGTACAAATACATATTTTTCCAACAAGTGCCTTAGTACAAAGATATTATCCAGTGTAGAATACTGAGACCTAAATCCAGCCTGTATGTATGAAAGACCCCTGTACACTCAACTTGTTCTTTTAATCATTCCAGAAGGACTTTAGATAAAATTTTTACATTTATATCTAACAAACTTATAGGCCTATACATAGCAGGGTTTGTTCGACTACCCTTTTTATGTATTGGGATAATTATTGATCCATGCCATTTACTTGGAAATCTATTTAGGATAATAGCTTTATTATAGAGCACAGTTAGAGCTTTACACCATATTCCAGTTTCACATAAATAAATTTCAGCAGGTATTCCATCTGGACCTGGAGCTTTGTTCTTTTTTAAGGTGTTAATATCAATATATACTTCCTCATATGAAATACATTTAAAGGAATTCTCATCTATCTTCAAGGGCATATTCGGCTCTTTAATATTTGAATCAAAAATATTCCCCTAAAGAAATCTACCCAGATACTTTCTGAAATATAGGTATCTATAAAAGTTTTACAATTGTTCATACCCTTGGCAACCAAAGACCAAAGACCTTTGTATTCTTTGTTAGTATAGTATCCAACAAACTTGCCCACTGTCTTAAATGATAGTCTACTTTTTCTCCTTAATCCTTTTTTCTATATTCATTCCTTTTCTTCTTTAAATCCAATAATATATTCTTATCTTTCTCCTTTCTTAACTTTCTTAATAGATTATTTATTCCTGTTTAAAGCAGTTTACACTCTTTGTCAAACCAAAAATTTCCTTCACATCCCCCTAAATTTCTTACAGTAATGATCAGTTTTTCTTTGATCTTTATGAATAAGTTACTGAATTCCATCAATATTTCATCATACTCCATTGTTAATAAGGTTATTATATTACTACTTAAAGGTGAGCTACATATTAGTGGCACAGTTTTAATCTCTGAGTCTTGTCTCCAAATAACTCTTTTTGATGATCTAATTTCTGTAAAAGCTAATCCTCTATCACAATTAATAACCATTTAATTTGGTAATTTCAAATCTATTATTAAAGGAAAATGATCACTATCAGGTCTGATAATAATTTGAATCTTATCCCAACAATTAATGTCTCCTGTCCAAGTTGCCAAATATATTATTGAAGCTCATCTCAATGAGAAATAAATTCAATCTCCCTCTTTGTCCCCTTCAACTGTTCAGTTTAAAATAAACATATTGAACTCTATCAAAATTTCAATTAACATTTTCCCTGAACAGTTCAATATGTTGTCCTTAGTTTTCCTTTGTAGCCAAGTCTCCACAGCACTCTTTGCACGATGAAACTAATTTTGGTATAAACCATCAAAATCACCCACTCTTGCATTAAAATCCCCTTGTAATAAAATATCAGTTCTCGGTTATGTCTCACTTAACTCATAAATGATCTCTCTCAGGTTATCCCAAATTTGATGTTCATAAAACTTGGAATTTTTTTGGAGGAATATAACAATTAATCAGTATAAATTACATTGCTGTAGAAACCAGCAACAATACTAAAAAAGTATCACTCACTCTGAGAATTTGAACCTAATGACATACCCCTATTTTAACAAAAATGGTGAGTCCTCCTGAATGTCTTCCAAAACTACAGTTCTTTTTTCCTTTAACATGATAATATTCATAACCATTAAAATAGAGTCCTCTATATAATGCCACATTTCTTGCGCACAGAGCACCTCAAATCTTTCCAAGAATTTAATTAGCTTGCTATCATGCTCAATTTTATTCCAGCCAGAGATGTTCCAAGAACGGATTTGTATATTACTCTTATTTTTATTACCTGTTAAAAAAGATTGTTCAAATGGTGTCAATTGTCAATTGTTATACCCTGCAATTGCTTTAAATGTGTTTTCTAGGGGGATAGTAAATTGCTCATGCATAATTAGGGAAGACTGCAATGCTTTAGGTGCCTCTAAAATTTGTGACTCAAATATGTTTAATCCGAGATTGCCCAATATGGCTCTTTTTTTCTGATATTAAATCAGCTAACACTTGATTATTAACTTGGATGTCAACCTGGCTACAATATTCTGATCTCCTTACTATAATCTCATTCCCATACTTGAATGGAATATGAAGGAAATTTTCAAATAAACCCTGTATGATATTAGTTAAGGTCTCTTCATCTTCATTTTCCATAGTTTTTAATCCAAACATACTAACAAATACATCACCTTGGTTGTTATCTCTACACACAACTGCCTGTTTATTAAACAGATGCCTATTAGGAAATGTTATAAATAATTCTGCACTTTGGATAGATTGACAGTTTAGCCAAACATAATTTGCCAGTTCTGGAGAACAAAAAAAGACATCAATCAGGGTCACAGCTTCCACTGAAATATTCCTCATTTCCAAAATTTCTACCACATCCAATTTAAGGTCTAACTCCTGTTTCAATTTTTGTAAGAATACTGTAACAATTTCACTAGCATCCTTTCCTAGCCAATTCACTGTACCCAGAAACTGCAGGACTGGAGAAGGAGTTTGATCAAGTTCTACTCTTAACTCATGCACCAGTTCATCATTACCTTTCTCCCTAGAAATTTTACTATCACTTTGCCTATTATCCCTTCTTAAACTTACTTCTGACTAAGGCAATTCTGTCTGTTGTGTAACTAAATCAACTATCTCTTTATTGGAATTAGGATTTTCTGTTCTCGGGGAATCCCTATACACCTGTATTTTCCCTTGCATTCCTCTATTGGAAAGCCCTGATCCATTACACTCCCAATATTTCTTTCTTTGTTCCTTCTCCCTTTTTGCTTTTTTTTGCTTTGTCTGCAAATTTGTTCCATCTGCCCTGTTTGTTTTACTAATTTTTTATTTCTTCTCTTTGTTTTCCCCCTAACCTGTTGAATTATTACATTATCTTCAGTACTACTTCCCGGAATGCAAATGCTACTAAAATCTGGCCTATATACTGCTTTCTTAGTTTTATCTAAGATTTCAGTCGAGACACTTTTATTTTCCAAAGCAGGGGCCCTCGATAGGATCTCATTTAGTTTTGCTTTGTTTGATGCCACTTGAGCCCTTAATGATTCCAACAGGTCTTTATTAATAATTAATTGTTCCATTATCATAATATTAGCATGGTATTGATTTTTTAGTGTTTTAGTCACATCCTCACTTAAACATACAGGCCAATTAGGACTAAAGCATCCATTTTCAAAGTTGCCAAGATGTCATGAATCTAATGACCTATCAACATTTCTGTTACAATCTTTACATCTTTCATCTTTACATCATGATCCATATCCCATAACTGAGGTTTTTTCCAAATCTGTATTATTTAATACCACAGTACTTTTATGAGATAATAATGACATCAAAAATGAATGTTCTCCCTCTATTAGAGGACAAGCATCTGCCAAATATGATTGTGAATTTACCATTTCATGTAATAATCTCATTTCCTTCGGTGGCACTGGAGTAGATATATTACTACCTGTCTTTTCTGTAGCAACTGTAGCAAACATATGGTCCGTAATTTTAGTTTGCTTTACATTGCCAATGCCTTTTTTAGCCAAAATTTTGTCACACAATGGCGACAGATCTGGGTCAATACGCCTTTGAAGTCTGGTATTAACCATTTTACCACTAAGATCTATCAGCTAAGAGATACTTGTCTATTGGCAATATAAGCAATGCAAAATTATCTCATTAAGCACACTAACATAAAGGAAATCCTCTATATACAGTCACAACCTTAGTCATGTAAATTCATTAACCCCTTATTTAATTTGTAGCCTTACTAGGAAAATTAAACTATGTTTTGTCTTTTCTGTCCAATCTGTATATGTTTTCTCACAGATACTCTTAGTCTGGGGTTTCTCAATTACTTCAATGAATTCTTACTCACAAATTGCTGCTTTCTTTAAAATCAAACATTTCAAGGAAGTCTGAGAACTCAAGATCTTTGATTTCTTCACAAACTCACTACAGCATGAACTCCAGCCTTATTTTAAATTTTCCTGGACTGAGTGGTGCTCGCACCACTCATGCTCATGTGTTAGGAGCGCAAGCCTTTTTATAGGACTACTGCACCTCCTGTTCTGGTGACGTGCACACTCTTTCACCGCCTCTTTCACTGGCAGTCCGGTTTCAGATATATTCAAGTAACAATTACTGGGGTATCTTACGCACAGCTTCAGTCACAAAATACAGACAGGAGCCACGGTACAAACAAAAAGTAAAACTGCAGCAGAAAACATTGCTCTTTCATTCAGAGACTCATTCACAGCAGATCAGTGCAGGATAAAGTGATCAATTTAAAAGTACCTGTGCGAGCCTTTTTATAGGACTACTGCCCCTCCTGTTCTAGTGATGTGCACACTCTTTCACCGACTTGCTCACAGCAGATCATTGCAGGATAAAGTGATCAATCACTTCCTTATGAACAGGACAGCTGTCATCTTTGACATCCTGCCCAAACTGTGTTTTCGCACATCTGGTGCAGAATGGTGGGGTCACTGTAGCAAATCAACATTTGAGACAGATTAACAAAATCACAGTGCTACTGTTCATGAGCAGAGGTACCAAATGCTTTCATGAGGTGCAGGTCACAAAAAAGGCCATGTTGAAAATCTGTAATGCAAATACCAACAAATGCCCGAAGTGTTACAGTTTATAACCATAACATCCCACCCTGTACAGAATGAAAGGCATCTGGGGACATGCCTTTGGATTGCCTGCTGTAATGCTCATGCTATTCCACCTCCATCCTGCAGCCAGTGACAGGCATTGAGGTGTGCCTTGGACTCTTTGGCCCCAGAGTTCACCCCATTCTCCTATACTGCACCCATTTCAGTGTATTTCCTTATGGAATGGGGTGACTGTAAAGCTAAACACCCCAAGGCACACCTCAACACTTGTCATTGTCTGCAGGATAGCATGAGGTGAAATGGCATGAGCGTTATATGCAATGACCCAAAGGCTCACCCCAATGCCTATCCATCTCTGCAGGGTGGAGGTGGGGTTGGTGTGAAGTTCAGTACTTCACTGCTATTCCTATTCTGCATATGTGTAACTCCTGCACTTCCAATGCTAATGGTCTCACCAGGGACATCTCCTCCCTACCTAAGCTAGGCATGTTCAAATCTAACCCACGCCTAGTCGTCTCTGCCTCTAGTACATGTGACTGTCTTCTCTAACCTTCTGTTCCCTTTGTGGTAGTTGTCCCTTCTCATCCACCCCCTTACTCTCCCCCTCCTCCTCCTCTTCTTACTTACACTTGCACTTCCTGTGTGTTTTGACAATTGCCTCTGGCAGCATCTTCTTCTCGTGTATCACCATGTTCTCATTATCAATGTTATCCCTGTCCTGTGCATGCCCCTAGTACCACCTAATCTGTATGTACTCATGTGATGATAAACAACTGTAACCTGTTATCCTGTAATAATTAATGTCCTGCTTGTTTGTTCTCATCCTGACATGGAACCTTTGTAAAACAGCCTTGGCTCAATGGTAATTGTAATCCTAGACTCTAATAAATAAATAAAAATAAAATAAATAAATAATATCAGCAAGCAAACATTCAGCCTTGACAAACGTTTGTTTTTTTGTAGCCATACTCTTCATTCACTTTGAATGGTCTTCTGCAATAATGTTAGCCTTAATGGATTATTCATTGTATACTGGACACTTACTGTTTGAGATGAGTGCCAGTGTGCGACATATTTTGTGAGTGTGTAGGTGTGTGTGTGTGTGCAAATTTCTTGTTACTGTATTATGATTGTGATTGCCACTGTTACACAGATTGTGCATATTCAATATTTGCAGGCTGTTATGCTATGTCAGGCATCATGTGATAATTAGCAAAATGAAGATTTATTTTTAAGTGTTATTATACCAGTAGCCGCTGACCATCTACTGGATTAATTTTGGTTAAATTTAATTAATTTAATTAAATTTCAGTTCTAAGCATGCTAAGTAGGTTATTAAACATCTATCCAAAAGACCGTACTGATCATGCTCTGACTTGAAATATCAAATCCTTATAACTTGGGAATGGATTAATGTTTTTTTTTTTTCACCATACCAGTGAAAGATACCATTCTTGGGCAAGTCCTTTCAACCAAGAAAATTTCTGACCAAAATTCCAAACCATCTGGATTGTAGGCAATGACAAAAAAAAGCACAAAAAGACACAATTCCTCTTAAAAATATACTATCCAGATCATGGAATCTGTTCATCTCACTGAAACAAAACTAGGCAAATCAAGAGACCTTGCCTCCAAACCAAGCACACAAAATTGTGTGCAATTCTGTTGAACAGGAGCAAAGCTATTAAGGTGCAAAGTTAGAGATTTAACATTAAGCAGCCTACTCAACCCTAACTATAGTGGTGCTACCGCTACCACTATAATACTGTATGCAGATATATATACCATATATAAATATACCAATAGCTTCACCCCTATTTGACAGAATAGCATAAAAGTTTGCAAGCGCAAACTGGGGGACAAGGTACTTTGATTTGCCAAGTTTCATTCCAGTCAGATATGTAGATTCTGAGGTCTAGATAATACATTTTTAGGAAAAATGGGAGTTGTTTGCTGTTGTCTTTGTCATCACCTACAGCCCAGAGGATTTGGAATTTTGGTCTGAAATTTTCAAAGTAGAAAGGGCTTGCCCCAGAATGGCGCCTGTCATTGATCTGGTGAAAAAAATATGAATCTGTTCCCAAGGACAGAAACAGACATGGTGGAGGTTCTGCTTTTTTCATTCACTCCTCTATTCCATGCTGTTTTAATAAATCTGATACTATGGGTGATTTGATCAATGCTGCATTTGTCTTTTTAAAGTTACCAGGAAGGTAGGTGTTAGTTGATAGCATCTAGTGCCCTCCCAAACTTAAAATAACATTTTCAAATTTACAATCTCTAGTTAGTTCACTTGGGGAATTTCAATATATTATCCTCCTGCGGGACTTCAGTATGAACTGGTCCTCCAGCAGGGGCCTTAGGTTAAAATCTGTAATTTCACCCCTAGGTTTGAATTAACTAATTACTGAGCCAACATGGTACGACCTAGTCAGAAAGGTTTTTACCCTTTTAGACTTGATTTTTGTTTATCCTGATCTCTCAATCAGTACCTCTGGTTGTCAGGGAAATTTATTTAGTGATCATGTCCTTACTTATTGCACGCTTAATTTTTCTCCTTCCAGATTTACTCCCAATACCATCAAGTTTTGCAGTTTCAAGCACTTTAGCTTGGAAACTTTTTATAGCAGCTTATTTATGATAAATTGTAGGAATCTATTTTCAACCACTAATGTTGAAGTTGCTTGGGAATATTTTTTCCATCAGTTTAGTTTACCTTCAAATCATCAAGCACCTTTTTTAGAAAAAAGGGTCACATCCCACCATGTTCCCTGGGTGACTCCTTTCATTATCTCCCAATTGAAGGCTTGAGATAAACTTTATCAGAAGGCCAAGAAATTAAATACCCCAGAGAGAGGGCTGGCAAACTTTTTTGAATCTTCACAATAATTGTGTCACCCTAATCAGAAAATCCAATCTTCTTACTACAAGACCAGCCTAACCGACTCAAGAAGTAAACCAAAAAAATGTTGGCACTTGGTTGATTCCATTTGGAAGGTCTCATCTGCATCAAATGTTTCAAACTTATCATATGATGGGTCCACAGTGCACTCCAATGATGGCATCTGTGGACTGTTCAGTACATTCTTTTTTGAAACCCCTCACCTTTTATTCGAAAAAAAATGGCCTATCATTTGCAAATTTGCCTTTAATAATCAGTCATCATTTTCTCCCTCAAGACCCACATTTTATTCTAGGCATATTAGTGTTGAGGAGGTTTTCAATCTCCTGATCTCTTTGAGAGAGGACTCAGTCAAAGGAAATGACAATTTAGATAATTTCTTGCTTGAGTCATGTGTCAATATAATAACCCCTCCATTAACTCATATATTCAAATTGTCCCTTACTACCCAAACCGTTCCTTCTGTCTGGAAACACTCTATAGTTATTACCTTACATAAAAATGATGACAAATCCCTGGCTGAAAATTATCATCCAATTTTTTTGCTTCCTGTCATTGCCAAATCCATGGAAAGATTTGCATTTAGACAGATCTCTGATTGCCTAACCACTTATCAGGTTCTTTCTACTGCTCAGTCTGGCTTCAGGCCTAACCATTCTACTCAAACAGCTTTTTTTTTTGTTTGTTTTATCCTCTTTATGCTCCTCTGCTCCATCTGGTGAGCACCTCCTTTGGGCTGTCAATGTCTGCCCTGTCTGTCTGCCATCCTCATGACCTGCCTCAACCCCAGATCGCAGCCCCCTGGAGGTAGCCCGGCGTAACCCTTCACCGGATAGGTCCCCCTCCTCCAAGAGGGAAGGCACTGGTGGGGGTCATCCAGCACACGGCGGCATCAGCTCCAGGTGCTGCTGCTGGGGTGAGAGGTCACGGGGCTGTGATGGCAGTGAGGGGACCGGAGAGCCATCATCTGGCTCACCAGAGAGCCATTTTCCTGTTTTCTCCCCACAGAGAGTGACGTACCTGACATCAAGTCGAACGCCGACGTCCATCACTCCCCCGGAAATTTGGCCCCTAACACTCTGCCATGCTTCCGGCCTCCGAAAGGCAGCAGGTGCCAGCTCACATCCCCACCCTCTCCCTGAGAAGGCGAGCTGTCTATGGATGCTCCAACCTTCTCCTCAGGCCGGGTTCTCCTACCTAATTCGAGTCTGTTCCCTTCAAACCCGGCCACCGTGTCGGCAAGTGGAAATCCAGCTGCTGTGCCAATGAGCCGGCAACTCATACAGCTTTGATAGACTTTCACGATTCAATCTCTAGAGCTTTGGATAAGGACCACTGTGTTGGCACTATTTTCATCAACTTATCCAAAACTTTTGATGTCATTAACCACCAACTAGTTCTGGCACATCTACACTCTTATGAGTTTTCCTCTGATGTAGTCACCTGGTTTTCTTCTTACCTACATGGTAGATCTCAATCTGTTCTTTGTAATGGCTGTCTATCCGCTCCTCTTCCTATATTCACTGGAGTGCCTCAGGGGTCTATTCTGGCTCCTATCCTCTTTAATTTGCTTGAGGATACTTTGCCTTCTGTAGTTGAAGTTGTTCTGTTTGACTTTATGTCAATGACACTATTCTTTTTTCAGCCACAAAAATCTCTCCTCTCTTACTATTACTACTCTTCAGGCAGACGCTGATAAAACTGTTCATTGTTTTTCTAATAACCTCTTACTCTTAAATAATAAAAAGACTCAAACAATGTTGTTTGGGCCCCAGTCTGTTGTGAACCAAGCACACCTTTCCTTTTCTATTACTCTAAATAACACCTCTTTACAACTTGTATGTGAATTCAAGTACCTTGGCCTCACCTTTGATTCCACCTTAACATTTAAACCACATATGGACAAAACCATTGTAAAAACTCATCAAATCTGGGCCACTTAAGATGGGCCAGACATTGTTTGTCATCATCAGATCAAAAATTAATTGTTGCTCAGGCAATTCTTACTATTCTAGATTACAGTGACACAATTTATCACAATTCCAATGTCTCCAGTATTTCCTTAGTGAGCATTGGTTATTATACGCTCCTGTGGTTTATCCTAAAATCCAAGTGCAATGAGCATCACTGTACCCTACTTACCCAATAAAATTGGTTATCTCCCTCATCCAGACATCACTGGTTATTTTTAATTTACAAAACTGTAAATCATCAAACACCAATGTATCTGTCTTACAGACTCTCAGTTTCTACCCATAGCCACAGTCTCAGGGATCTCCATAATCATGGTCTGTCTTTGCCTAGGTTCCAGACTCATTTTGGGAGAGACTGTTTTTCATGTGATGCCCCACTCCCATGGAACAAACTTCTTCCCCTGTTACAGAATTCTCGCTCGGTTCTTGTTTTTAAACAAAATCTGAAAAAGTTGCTCCTTAGGGAACAACTCATCTGTACTTGTTTTAATTGATTGTTCATATCAATTGTTGCATTTAGCAAGACTGTATTTTCTGGTCTATATTGTATTTTAGACTTATGTCTTGTGTAATTATCTCTCATGTATTTGTTATTTTTTAAAATTTTTGCTTGTTCTTGTACTTATGACTTGGGACATTCTGTGAATGAGACTTGCTTCTCATGGAACTTATACTGTAAATCATTAACTTTTAAATGAAAATAGTATAAAAAATTAACAAGTTATAAGAATTTGAAACTTTGATTCTGAGTATGCTCAATAGGGTATCAACTGTCTATCCAAAAGACCCTACTGAGCATGTTCAGAACTGAAATTTCAAATCCTTATAACATGGGAATGGATTCATGATTTTTTCACCAAACCAATGAGAGGCACCATTTCTACCTTGCAAATTTCAGACCAAACTTACAAACTGTCTGAGCTGTAGGCAATGCCAAAAAAAAAACAACAGAAAAATAAAAACACTATTTTTCCTAAAAATGCACTATCTGGATCTGGGAATCTGTACATCTGACCGGAACAAAACTTGGCAAATCAAGAGACCTTGCTCCCCAGACTGTCCATGCAAAATGTTGTGCATTGAACAGGGTCAAAGCTATTAAGGTGCAAAATTAAGGGTTTAACATTAAACAGCCTGCTCAACCCTAACTATAGTAGCGCTACTGTGCCACTATAATACAGTCTTATCTAGAGTTGCATACCATGTTAACTGAAGTCCACCGTGGTCTCAGAAAACAGCATAGTGCTGATACTGCCCTTGTATGCCTCACGACTGACTTGTACAATGCTACGGATGCTGGGCAGGCCACATGTACAGTCTTCATGGACTTAACCATGGTGTTTGACCTTGTTAATCATGACCTTCTGGTGAGCAAATGAAGAGATCTGTGCTTTGATCACATGTCATGTAGGGGGTTCTGCAATTACCACTTGGGGTGACATCAACTTGTTAAATGGGAGTTAGCCAGTCCCCCCTGCAGGCAATCACTGATGGTGTCCCTTAGGGCTCAGTTCTGGACCCCTTTTATTCTTGTTGTTCATAAAAGATTTCCTAGTAACTCTGGTAATGCAAAAATACTGCTATACACTGATTATGTGGTGCTGTACATATCTCACATCAACCTGTCTCAGATTCAGTCTGGCCTCCAGGCAGACTTTGGCTCACTTTAGTCCTGGTTTTAGTCAACTTATTAATATTGAATGCCAAAAAAAAAACAATGGCCATGCTATCTGATACCCATAGGCTGGGTCATGACTGACAAAATTTACTCAGCATTAGCACTTTGTCAGGGGCATGTATAGATACTGTAGCTACTGTAAAGTATCTGGGAAACCAGTTGGACCAAGAACTTTCCCCTCAGGCCTCATGTTGAACTAGTGATCAAAACCCTGAAACAGCAACTGAGCCTGTTGTATATACTGTACCCTTACTTTGCAAAGGAGGCTAGGGTTTCAATCACCAAAAGTGTCCTTCTACCTGTATAACCTATGGGGCTCCACTTCTGTCATCTCTCAAGGAGACTGAACTTTCCAAACAGATGTTTGCCTACCATTGAATAGTACATTTTGCTGCAGAGGTCTGCAGCTGTGAACATCACTTCTGGGCTCTCATCACACTAAACTGGCCCCTCTGGAGGTGAGGATTCATTTCACTGTACTTTCTATGGTGCACACACTCCTTTACTTCCCCATGAAAGACCTGGCTGACATCATGGAATTCAAACCGATAAGAAGAATGCTTAGATCTGCTGGACAGAAGCTCGCCACTGTGCTGAGGGAACTCTCTGCTGCTGGTCAGTGATCCTTTGAGGCTACTGCACCAAGGCTATGGAACAATCTCCTCCCTAAGGTCATGGAATGCTGGACTCTTGTATCCTTTAAATCTTCAGTGAAGAAGCATCTATTTGTTAACAGACCATGTGTCTGCTTCAGCTAGCTACTCTGTTAATCTGATTTACTGAATGTGTCTATGCATACTGTCCTCATTCTTATGGTACTAAGTGCCACAGAGTATATGTCTGTATCTTGTATCTAATAACTGGACCCATTGAACAAAGTTTTCTTTTGTGATGTATTTCTATTGTACTCACTGCATTTTGCCATTTACTTATGCACTATATGTAATTAGTATCTATATGTATACTGTCTATGTATTCCATGTAATTAATTCTGGGTCATCCCTGAAAAATGGACAGCTTGTCTCACTGAGCCTACCCAGCTACCAAATCTAAATGAAATAAAAAATAGGATACATGTATTGTTAATCATTGCCATGCTACATTAGTGCTGCTATGATTATTCTAAATATGTACGTCTATTTATTAAAAAAGAAATTTCTTAGGAGCAGCCTAGTTACTTGAGAGTAGCACACTCTGCTTATCCTTGGGAAACTTACCATAGCTTTGGAATGGACCTTGGGATTTGCTCACAGGGGCAGTAGAAGATTAACATGTAATGGAGGTGATACACTCCCTCTCCAGGGCAGGTGGGATGGGGCATAGTCATCAGCACCTTCTGTGATGGGACATGGGAGGGTCTCAAAGAAGACAGCCACCTGTACCAGTGGGCACCTAACAGTCACATTTGGGAGCCATACTCTGCTCTGTGAGCACCAGAGTGTAAATCATGAGGATCTGGGGACAACAATGGTGGAAAAGTGATATATTGCTCCTGCAAACAAAAGAGATTGTGTTCAGCAGACTTTGTTATACATAAATGGAATTAACAATGATAATTCACATATGCCTGTATACTGCATTTTTTACATTGATTACATTTTATCTTTTGTATATACTTTTTCTTCCCTATCCCCTTCTTCCAAGATCACACTGGGAAACAAGCCTTGGCTTAATGTGACTTTCCCAGCTACCAAAATTCAATAAATTAATAATTAACAACTTGACAGAACTGTCATAAAATAAAGTGAACTCTTATGCCATTAAGATGTAAGGTTGATTAACGCAGCAATAATCCTGTAAACAACAACATAACTTGCTGTCCTAGGTAGTACAGGGATTTAACTCAGGGTTGACCATTACATCAACTTAACTTAGTTTATTTAACTTTTCCAATAGCATTATAATTTAATCTACCAAGTTATACTGACATGACTTGATTTGAAGTAAATTTCTAAATATATACTATGCTACACTGGAAGGTGTAACATAGGTAACATACTGTAGGTAGATACAGAACTTAGATTAGACAAATGTCTGTATCAGTCACCAGTATTAATTCCTATATTGATTAATGCCATGCGATTTGCAGAAGTCATTCAGTTTAGTTTTAAAATCCTGCATATCCCTACTTCCCACCACTTAATCTGGTAGTGAATTCCAAAGGAAGACAACCCTCTGGTTGTACCAATTTAGTCTCCTATTGGAATGACTAAGCTCCCCTCCCAACTACAACATATGAGATCATGTACAGTATAGTCACAGCCAAAGACATGGCCAGATATTTCCTGAAATTTCTGATATATATCTAGAGAAATCTCCTGCTTTCTCCATTTACACAGTAGAGGCAGCAGAGAGAAACTGTTTAGAAATTTTGCAAAATACCTGGAAATATCTGGCAATGTCTCTCAACTCCAAGTCGAAACAGTTCCAAAGGTCATCATTTGTCAAAGCTTTGTAAAAAAGGCACATGACACCTCTTAAACTTCTATATTCCAATTTGAACATATCCAGATGTTCCAATTTGGTATCATAGTTGTGGTCTTCTAGACCCCTCATTGTTCTTCTTGCCTTTTTTGAACTTTTTCCAGTGCATGTATTGCAGTGATTTTATTTGCTGCCCCTACTTGGGCACAGTATTCCAAATGTGGCCTAACTATAGATGAGTACAATGATACAATTACTGCCCTATCCCTGCTTTTTATACATTTAATAATACTGTTTAGTATGCTGTTTGCCCTTTTTGTAACTGTCTGACAATGACTCCTAAATTGCAGGTCATTTGACATTATAATGCCCAAGTCTCTTTCCTCAGATCTTTTTTCAGGATGGAACCATTTAGTACGTAGTCAGCATTTATATTTATTTTCCCCATATGCATGACAGCACACTTTTCCGCATAGACTGTACTTGAATTCTAAAGCACCTTATACCACAGCCAGCATTCCATTGCACATAACTTATCTGCAGGTTGCACTTTAAATTTTCATTTTTCACATGAACTGAATCCAACTGCTCATTAAGTAGCCAATGTGATTTCCGAAAATCAATATAAATTGACTCTGACCAAACACATTTGACCAGATTTGCCACAGCTGAGTGTTTTGAAATATTATATGGAATAAAAAAGAACTTTGGCTCTTCTACATTTTGCGCATGAACTAAATGGAGCTGCTAACTAAATTGAACTAATTAATACTGCTGAATTAAGCCTCTGATATAAGTTTCCTGGCCTGAACTATACTAATATGTTTGTGCTTTTTGAAATAGTGTATTTGATAAAATGAAATTGCTGGTTTCTGAAAGCTGTTTAAACCAATTGCTTGTTAAGAGAATACATGTTTGAACCATTTAAGCTGAACTTCTACTGGTGTGGACATTATTTTACATAAGTGTCTTCAGATATTATTTTGGACATAGTCTGGCTCAAATGTATCAATCCACCCTTATAACATCTTACATATGCTCAAGTGCTAGTCCACACATTTTGGAGTGGTAGTGTGGAGGCTCCACTGCTTTTGCTGGTATTAATTTCCCACTGTTGATCTGTGCACTAAACTGGGTATACCTGTGAGCTGAAACTGTTTGCTTTCAATATATTTTATATTTTCAATTCAAATAGTTGTTATTGTTCAGCTATGTAGCTTTTACAAAACTTAACCTGTGCAATAACAAACTTATTCAACTAATACATAATAATACATACTGTAAATGCAAAAACTAGAAAAATGGTGCATAACAAAACACTATAGACAAATCCTCCGACTACTAAAATTGAGAAAAATAAAACACATTTCATCCAACATACAAGATTCAGAATATATAAATGGAAATAGCTAATATGCATTAGTATGAAGCCTTGATGCATATGCACAGTTCATTTATATATGATGGACTGAGAATGCTGGGTCAACCTTTCAGTGTTTTCAAGTTTGCTCAGTTCCACCCTTTAACTCTCATCAGAAATATTCCTTTTTTCCATTGCCTATCCTTCATAGTCATTATTCTCTTTTTCTCAGCTGGCTACACCAGTTAAAAGTCATACGCACTTTAATGTTAATAGCGTAGAAGCAGATATTCAGCTGTGTTTTATTCTCAACTATTGTAACTACTCCTTGTTTGTTCATTTATTTATCTTGGTTCATTGATGTAATCAACTCATTTTCTAATTTTATTCTTTTTTTTCTTTTGCTTATTATATGAAGCTTTTTGGTGACTTTGAAGAAAACATGCTATATTAAATAAAAGCTATTAACAAATTATAATATAATGAGGCATGGTATAGTACAACACATAAATAAAACTGCAGTGCATATGCCTGCCATGGTATGGTGTGGTACAGTATGCTATGGTATAGTGAAGAATGGAAAGCATGTTTTACTACTGTGCATTGGCAAAGTTCCTAACATTGCACTTTAATTTGAGAGTTTAACATTGTGTTTGAAAATAAGTCATTTGCTGCAGGAGCAGACAATAACCATAACTCCGGCCAATTGTAATGCGCATGGCTGAAGTTACGGCTACAGAAAGAAATGAAGTGCTGTCTCACTGGAGCGGTACATTTCTTTCAACTACAGAACATGCCACATCAGCAAGCAGAACTACTGTCATTACAAGAGTGTCTGGTCATTGGTCTAAACTGCCAAGCCCATAGCAACTTCAGCTATGATTGGCTTAGCAGTGACATACCTCTAAAATGCTGTTAGTTAATTCAGGCCCTGACCTCCAATGCTCCATCATGTTACTTACTTTTGTGTGGCAGTGCAGGGTCCTTTGGAGCCTGCTCACCCATCCCCCATAGATGCATGACCACATTATTAGCATAGCCATCTTATTACCCCAGCTCATGTAGGTGGCAGACAAAATTTTTAAATCCATGCCAAAACATGACTTTGTGCAAGTAGAATGCCATTCCGTGCCACAGGTGTAAACACACATTTTGGAAAGGATTTGACAAATGTCAGCTGTGACATATGAAAGCTAAGGTAATACGAAGGCTAAGTTGAAAATCTGGGGTGAAGATAAGTAAGATTTCCACAGTTATGAGGGTACGTACTGCAATTGCAATGAATTGGCATAACTTTGTCATTTTTTAATATTTTGACCCCAAATTTTGAACATAGTATAGTCTTCTTAGTTATCACCCCACCTCATGAACCCCGTAGGTGAAAATCTGTAAATTCGTGGGAAAATGCCATTCTAACCCCATGTATTCTTCTCATATTCATAACTCTCTGCAGTTAGCCTGCACAGTAGAACTGCCCAGAGAATGGAACTATATGCTAATGATGGAATCATTGGCACATGACAATTATTTAAACTGCTGCCCTCATTTGCTGCACATTCTATCAACGTCTCGGATTTCTTACTCTGCCTCACAAGTCTAGAGGCCCAGGAGATCCCTCAGGTCGTTGTTGGCTTATTGTGAAGTATAATTCTCTAATTATGCATAATTTTCTTTCTGCTGCCTTCATTTAGTTTTTATTTTTATTTTGACGTCTAGTTTATTTAAGTTTAGTTAAATTTAGCGTTTATTTCTCAGTTCCTCATGATTCAGTGTAACCGTTGTCGAACTGAGTAGTTTTAAATTAGTTGCAGATTTTTTCCGCTTTATTTTCTGTATTTTCATTTAAAAATGTTATTGTATAAAATTATATTTGTCTTGCAGAAGCTGCTAACCTGGTTTCTTTTCTAACCGCTAACCCGGTTACTGTGAACCGTTGTATCGGTTCCAAGAACCGCTGACCAGGTTCTGATTTTGAAAATTTCAATGGTTCTTTTGGGGCCTAATCGGTTCCTGAAACGACTGTAAAAAAAAAAAAATCTTTTGTAGTTGAGGTTTTTCTCCTGAAAATGGAGCATACTGAAATACCTAAGAAAAAGACAGGTCCCCCAGGGTTTAAAAACTGTGTCAAGTGTGGGGAAGTGTTCACCAGAGCAGACAAGCATGATAGCTGTGTGTTCTGCCTGAGAACCAAACATTTAAATTCTGACTGTGAAATCTGCAAATCATTTCCACAGAAAACTGTGGAAAAAAGAATGGAGAGGTTGAATAAAAAGTTAGGAGGTGCTTCAATCTCTAACCAGCCAACACCTTCAAAATCAATGGGTGAAACCGCAGTTTCTTCCTTTACCACCTCTGATAAGGGAGAATCAACCTCTTTAAAAAGACTGAGTGGACTGGCTGACTCTTCAGTCCCCTCCAAAAAGTCAAAGAAGACCAAGCACATGGAACCCCAGGCAAAACCTACAGGGGATTCTTCTGTGCCTCACAGTCTGCCTACTGCTGAGGAAATTGCCAGGGCCATTAAAGTCATTAAGGCAATTCAGGAGTCCATACGTTCTAAAAACTCTCCTCCTCCAAAGGTTCAGGAGATTAATCCTCCTCGGATCCCCAGTCTCAGGAAATAGATGCTGGGGAGCATGACATACCAGAGGATGATAATGGTGAGCCCACTGAACCTGAAATCTCACCAGAGCAGGACTTTGTTACTACATAGAGCGTACCAAGGGTCACAGGTTTGACTCCCTCCAACTATTCCTCACTTATGGTGAGGTTGGTAAAGGGAAACCTGCCACTAAAAGATCCTTTGCCAGGTGGATTGTCTCTTGTATCCAATTTTGTTATCAAAAACTGCGTAAGGTTCCCCCTTCAGGCCTGAGGGCTCACTCTACCAGAGGTACAGCTGCATCCCTGGCTGCAGCCAGGGACAGCCCTATCATAGAGATATGTCAAGCAGCTACCTGGAAAACAGTTCACACTTTCACCAAGCATTACTCTCTGGACATCCAGGCTAGGAGTGATGCTCGATTTGGCACAGCTGTGCTTCAGAGCCTATTTCCTAAGTATGTTCTGTCCCTCCTCCATGGAGGTACTGCTGTGTAGTTTGCATATGTCATAATATAGCAAGACTTCATGTTGTTTGAAGAAAAAATTACTCACCTTAGTTATGTTGTTTCTTCTAATGGAGTCTTGCTATATTATGACCTCCCCCCCACCTGCCCCTCTCAGAAACTATGCTTTGGGATGTGGGTGGGCAGTGCAGTGTTGGCACTTAGTAGATGCCCACCTTGTTTTTTCACCCCCTTTTTTTGGGGTGTTTGGGTGTTGTGTTTTAATTTTTTGGATCCCCTGACTTGAGTCTTTATTTTGGGACCAAAAAATGGTTAATATTTTAGTAGCCAGTTAGCTAGTGTAGGTTTACAGCTTCCACACAGAATCTTAGTGAGTTTTGCTCGTAAAGATCTGACAGTTTGAGTTTTAAGAACAACAGACAGAGTTCTCAACCGAGCTCACGCTCAAGATTCCATGCCTGGCATGGAAAGTTAACTCTTTCACCTCCGGAGCAGTTCGAAGGCTGGGTCAAACTGCAGGACTTTGGCTCTCATCCTAGGCCTGAGGATTTTTTCCTTTCACTTTTCCTTTGTGAGGAAAATAGTAGATGCCCTTGACTTGGCTACCACTGTAGTCATGGAAGATGAGGAGGAGGCAGAATATATGGAAATTATGGGGTTAGCACCAGACTAAAAAGATTTTTCTGCCTATCAATAAATTCTTTAAGAAGGATTTATTCACAGTCCTGCAGAACCCTAACTCTGTCATGACTCTGGATAACAAGGCTGACAAGAAGCACCAACTAGACAGGAAAGGGGCTGAATTCCACTATTCAAACAACATGAAGTCTTGCTATATTATGACATATGCAGTTTGACCCAGCCTTCAAACTGCTCCGGAGGTGAAAGAGTTAACTTTCCATGCCAGGCATGGAATCTTGAGCGCGAGCTCGGTTGAGAACTCTGTCTGTTGTTCTTCAAACTCAAACTGTCAGATTCTTTATCTACCACTGAACAGTCGCCCGGAGATTTCTCCTGCTGCTCGGTTCATTTTCTTGGTTAAAAGTGTAATTTCTCGTTTTTTAAACCGCTTTTTGTCTATATTTAACCGCAACCGTTCTGTTCAAGCTCTGTCTGTGGTATCGTAAGTAATAGATAGGTTTTACTTTATTTCTGTGTGGAACTTGTAAACGATATTATCGGTTCGGTTTGAACCGATCAGGTTGTTGTTAAAACTTATTAGATTGCATTTAGAGTGCGGTTCCCGGTTCTTATCGGTTCTAAAAAAAAACGGATTTCATTACGGTTTTTTCCATGACCCATGACACGGTTGGGAACCGATAAGGGTGTCTTGCTTGGTGGATTGCCGTAAATGGGCAAGTTTTGGGTTAGGCTGGCACTATGTCTGAGAAACCCAAAAGAAAAACCGGGCCCACTGGGTTTCAGCACTGTAGTGTCTGTGGGGAAGCCTTTTCCAAGGCTGACCCACACACCACATGTGTTTATTGTCTGGGGTTTGACCACCTCAATGCAGACTGCCAGATTTGCAAGAATTTCCCTGCAGCTACCCTGGATAAGAGAGTTGGTAGGCTCAGGGAACGAGAGGCCAAAAAGTCCGCTGACCCAGATGACCAGCCCAGTTTGGTGCCAACTGAACCGGAAGGAGTGCCTCTGACCAGGGCGAGATTTCCTCGGGCAAATGGAGGGCTGACTCGGAGGAGTCAGTCCCAGCAAAAAGGACTAGAAAATCAGCAGGTGTGGAGCCAAAATTTCCTTCTCCAACTGCTGCAGAGATAGCCAAAGCAATCAAAATTGTCCAGTCGCTTTCCCCGGTTCCGACCGAACCGGCACCATCAGGTAAGCGGTCTGTTCGGTCGGTGCCACTGGTTCAAGAATATGACTCAACCTCAAGACCTGGCTCTTGAAGAGTTAGAGTTTGCTGACCTACACCTTTCTCAAGGTGTACTCGATATCTTGAAAGCTTCTAGGAAGCCTTCCACCAGGGCTATGTATAATTCTAAATGGAAAAGGTTTTCCATATGGTGCTCTGGAAAGCATATTTCCCCAGAATCTGCTGATTTGCCCACAGTCCTGGATTATATGGTCCACTTAAATACTTTGGAGCTGAGGCCAGCTACCCTAAAGTGCACTTGGCAGCTGTCTCTGCTTTATATCAGCAGGAAAGCCCTCTTCTCTTTCTGCTTACCCTGTATTCTCCAAGTTTTTCAAGGGATTGCTTCACACCAACCCTCCATTCAGGGACCCTGCTCCTGCCTGGGATCTTAATGTTTGCATTGCTCAGCTTATGCAACCCTCCTTTGAGCCTTTGTCTTCAGCAGAGCTTAAGTACTTGACTTGGAAAACTGTGTTTCTGGTAGCTATCACTTCTGCCAGATGCATGAGTGAGTTACCAGCTTTGTCAGTGGAGTCTGATTTTATCTCCTTTCACAGAGATAAGGTGGTCCTCAGGACTAACAGGAAGTTCTTGCCTAAGGTGGTTTCAGATTTCCACCTTAATCAATCTATAGCTCTTCCAGTTTACTTCACTGACCATTCCTCCTCTGGCGAGAGGAGGCTGCACAGTTTAGATGTGAAGAGAGCCCTTAGTTGCTACATAGAGCGTACCAAGGGTCACAGGTTTGACTCCCTCCAACTATTCCTCACTTATGGTGAGGTTGGTAAAGGGAAACCTGCCACTAAAAGATCCATTGCCAGGTGGATTGTCTCTTGTATCCAATTTTGTTATCAAAAACTGGGTAAGGTTCCCCCTTCAGGCCTGAGGGCTCACTCTACCAGAGGTAGAGCTGCATCCCTGGCTGCAGCCAGGACATCCCTATCATAGAGATATGTCAAGCAGCTACCTGGAAAACAGTTCACACTTCACAAAGCATTACTCTCTGGACATCCAGGCTAGGAGTGATGCTCGGCTTGGCACAGCTGTGCTTCAGAGCCTATTTCCTAAGTAGGTTCTATCCCTCCTCCATGGAGGTACTGCTGTGTAGTCTGCATTTGTCATAATATAGCAAGACTTCATGTTGTTTGAAGAAAAAATTACTCACCTTAGTAATGTTGTTTCTTCTAATGGAGTCTTGCTATATTATGACCTCCCCGCCTTCCCCTCTCAGAACCTATGCTTTGGGATGTGGGTGGGCAGTGCAGTGTTGGCACTTAGTAGATGCCCACCTTGTTTTTTCACCCCCTTTTTTTGGGGTGTTTTGGTGTTGTGTTTTTATTTTTTGGATCCCCTGACTTGAGTCTTTGTTTTGGGACCAAAAAATGGTTAATATTTTAGTAGCCAGTTGTCTAGTGTAGGTTTACAGCTTCCACACAGAATCTTAGTGAGTTTTGCTCATAAAGATCTGACAGTTTGAGTTTGAAGAACAACAGACAGAGTTCTCAACGGAGCTCGCGCTCAAGATTCCATGCCTGGCATGGAAAGTTAACTCTTTCACCTCCAGAGCAGTTCGAAGGCTGGGTCCAGCAGGTAGCCTGTGAGAAGACAAGGGTTCCTTTATTCTCTCATCCACCTGAGAAGGATTCAAGGAAAATGGACAGTATGTCGAAGAAAGGGTATTTAGATGCCTCTCTGGGGGGTCAGACAAGCTAATTACCAGGCCTACACTGCACAGTATCAGAAGACACTGTGGCTGTCTGTTTTGGCCATGTCAGAGAAGTTTCTCTCTCCTACCTTTGATGACCTAGCAGAAACAGCCAGGTTTGGACTGGAAGCATCCAAATACCAGTTCCAGATGGCAGCAGATGCCAATGATAATGTTGCTAGGATTATGGCTCTGACTGTAGCCCTGAGAAGGCTTGCTTGGCTAAGGGCTACAAATTTAACACAGGACACCCAGGCTAAGGCCATGGCCTTTCTTGTACAAGATCATTCCCTCTTTGGCACACAGACTGAAGAATATATGAAAAAGGTGGATGAATACAAAACCACCTATAAGAGTAATTCATCCAAAGACAGGCCTTCCTCTTCTTATAGGCCTTATGGAGGGGGAGGTAGAGAAAGGTCCTATGGTAGGCCCTTCTATCAGCCTCAAGCTGTTTCACAGCTGCAGCCATACCTACAGCATACTGGGTATTATAGGGACAGAGGTAGGAGGGGCTCCAAGAGGGTTTCTCAATCTGCCCAGGCTCAGGCCCCACCAAAACAAAATCCCTGACTCCTTTGCCAAGGCTGCCCCCCTACTACCAGTAGGGGGCAGACTGGCTCACTTGTTTCAGGCCTGGCGGGCCATAACCACAGACAAGTGGGTATTAGAATTAGTGAACCAGGGACTCTCTCTCTCTGAGTTTCAAATCCTTCCCTTTTCTGAAGTCAAGGCTATTTAAACCAGCCTCCCTTCTAGAAGAACAGCTCCTGGAAAAGGAGGTTCAAACCATGCTCAGCATAAAAGCAGTGGAGCAGGTGCCAACCCTTCAGAGGGGCAGAGGGTTTTACTCCTGGTATTTTCTTACCAAAAAGAAAATTGGGGAGTGGTAGCCTATTCTGGGCCTAAGACATCTGAACAAATACCTGGCAAAGCCAAAGTTCAGGATGGTGACCCTATTTATAATTTTACCTGTAATTCAACAGGGAGACTGGCTGGCAACTCTAGATTTAAAAGATGCCTATTTCCACATCCCCATAAAGGAGTCTCACTAAAAATATATCAGGTTCAGACGCCCTTCAGGTCATTACCAGTTCTCAGCCCTGCCCTTCAATCTCACCTCAGCACCAAGGGTATTCACAAAATGCCTGGCAGTGGTAGTAGCATTCCTATGAAAACTAGGAATTACAGTTTTTTCTTATCTCAATGACTGACTAATAGTGGGAAAGTAATTTCAGCAGGTGCAAGCACACCTGGAAATAACAAAACATCTGTTACATTCTCTAGGCTTCCTGCTAAACCAGGAAAAGTCCATTCTCACACCAGTTCAGGTCCTGCATTTCATTGGAGCAGAACTGAATACCTTAAAAGGAAGAGCTTTTCTTCCAGAGGACAGAGTTCAGTCTATACTGCAATTGATTGCCTCATTCGAGTTGGGAAAGCCATGTCTTGCAAGAAGATACTTGCAAATACTGGGACACATGGCTGCAGCAACAGGAGTGGTCTTAAGAGCAAGACTTTGAATGAGAGACATCCAGTTTCATCTACAGACACACTGGTGCCAAAGAAAAGACCATATGTAAAAATTGATTCCTGAAACAAAATTTGTGATCCAGTTCCTACAGTGGTGGACAGATGTCCACAATCTAAGGCAGGAGTTCCCTTTCAGAGGGAAGATCCCTCAGTCATTCTTACAACAGATGCTTCTCTGTTAGGATAAGATGCTCATATAGGAGAGCACACTACCCATGGCACTTGGTCAAGTGTGGAGTCTCTCCTCCACATAAATCTGCTACAGCTCTGAGTAGTATTTCTGGCTCTAAAAAGTTTTTCCCAGTTAACACAGGGCAAGGTGGTGGGGTCAGAGCAGACAACACCAGTACAATGTTTTACATAAACAAGCAAGGGGGAACAAGATCAGATCCCCTGTGCACAGAGGCCATGAAAATCTGGGAACTGGCCTACTCTCTAAAAGCTTCCTTGCAAGCTATTCACGTACCAGGCAAGGAGAATACCCTGGCAGATGCCTTAAGCAGGATCAACCAAGCACATCATGAATGGTCTCTGAATAGACAGGACGTAAGGCAATTCTTGTGGGGCGAAGGAAGAAATAGGCCAGTTGGTTAACTAGGATCTGCGGCCTATCCTGTTGGTAGGGAAATGGGCAGACTAGATGGGCCTAGCAGTCCTTATCTGCCATCAAAGTCTATGTTTCTATGTACTGGACTTAGTGTTCAGATGATGGGGCAATCCAGAGGTAGATCTCTTTGCCTCTTACTGAAAGGGAACTCCTGCCTTAGATTGTGGACATCTGTCCACCACTGTAGGGGGCTAGCTGTCGATTCAGTTCAGTAGGTTAGCGTCAGCACGTCATGATGGCAAGATGGTGGCTGTGTTGAGCCTGCTGCTGCCGTTGTGTTTCTAGCGCTTCAAGTATTTAAATGTTGTTTTATTGTCTGCCTAAAACTTTACTCTCCTTGAAAGTGGTTTTTAGTTAGATAGGGTCGAAGGAGTGAGGAAGTTAGAACTCTGCGATTATGAGTATACAAGTGTATGAGTAACATTCCTTCCGTGGAAGTTTTCGCTCTCCGGATTTTGTTCTCATTTTACCTGTTATCTGTTTTATTGGAATTCTCCTAAAGTTATCGAGTTTGTTCGGAGCTAAATTTGATCGTTTTGTAACCATATGGAAATCTCACATAAGAGTTTAAATCCACGTTATGAATAAGATTGGTCTGTGGATTTAAAATGTGTGGAGTCGCTTGGTTAATCCATCGAAGTAACTGTCTGCTTTAAGAGGATCTATAAGGAGGACTTGCAAGGAAGAATTATTCAACTGCGTACGGCTTGTTGCTGAAGCATTTGCCTGCCTTGCTTTAAGAGAACTTGTAAGGAGGAGGACTTGTAAGGAAAGTTTTCCAACAGAGTACTGTTATTCCAGCTGCTATATAAAGATTTTGGTTGTCCTGTTAGTGATTTTAAGGACGCTGGTGGATCTATATGTGAAATTGCTGTTGAGAAGTGTTAGCTGCCTCTCAGTTTCCGACCGGGCAGGAGTTGCCCAGCTTGCTCCCTGGGAAGCTGGGGGACCTGGGGCTTCTCCTAGACCGCCCTGGGATTTGGCTATTTGGGCTGACTCATGGGACGTTGGTAGCTGCGGGTCACTAGCCGGGTAAGGTTACTATAGAAGCAGTGGTTGCCTCTCGGGCTCCAACCGGGCAGGAGTTGCCCATTTACCCCTAGGAAGCTGGGGGGGACTAGGGCTTCTTCTAGACCTTCCCAGGATTCGACTGTTTGGGCTGACTCGTGGGATGGTTATAGCCACGGGTCATTGACCGGGTAAGGCTGCTATTACTGCTGTTTCAGGTATCACATTGATCTACCTGTTTCCTGGTAAATTGACTGTTTGGAGCGTGGTCCTTGAAGTACAAGCTGCTGCTGGATTTGTGGACTCCTTCAGATCTCTTTGTTAAGTTGAGTTTTGATTCAGATCCCTACCACTGGATTTTTGTGTGCAATATTATTTATTTGGACTTATTTGATTTCTATTTGCTCTGAACACTCTGAAAACATCCCCTGCTATGTGAGAGGTAGTTTTGGGAGACCTTATAATATCTATTGCACTATTGCACGTGAGAGGTGCTTTAGTGTTTAAAAATACAAAACTATTCTAAGTTTTATATTTAATGGTATTTTATTGTTTAGGGTTAGTTTTGAGTTGGGATTTATTTCAATTTTATGTATATTTTTGCCTCCTCTTTGTGAGAGAAAGAGGAGCTTATTTGTTAGGTGTGTTTATTTGAATTAATTTATTAGATAATTGTTATTAAAGATGTGTTTGGGTTTACAACGGTCAGGCGCTACTCTCCCACTCTGCTCCGGGACCTCCGCCCCTTCCTCAGTTGTCCAATGATGTTCTTAATAACTGCCACATAGCGGGTATAACGAGAAGGCGCTTAAGGGATGGGTGGGCCGGACAGAGTGGGAGATTGGAGGGGGGTGGGCAGATAGGGATAGTTGGGTCAAGGAGATGCCCTGGGGCAAAATGGGATCAGAAGGGGGGTCCTCCTTGCCTGATTCCCATACCCAAGGGCTCCACAGATTGTGGGCAGGTGCTGCGTTCCTCTCCAAAAACCCATCCAACTCGGGTGGTGCTATGTAATGCCAGGTCTATTAGGAACAAGACTGCTATTATCGCAGATCTTGTTACAACATCTGACCCGGCATGTATCACCAAGATCTGGCTGGATGAGAATGCAGGTCCTATTTTAGACTCTGCTGCTCTGGCTGGGTTCTCAGTGATGCACCGTCCGAGATTGGATCATGGGGGGGGAGTGGCCATATTTTTTAGATCAGATCTGAGTCTTGTGGAGGTGCCAGTTGGTAACGCCAGGTCTTTT
Source organism: Neoceratodus forsteri (assembly GCA_016271365.2). NCBI lineage: Eukaryota > Metazoa > Chordata > Ceratodontiformes > Ceratodontidae > Neoceratodus > Neoceratodus forsteri. The sequence continues at coordinate 836,679,356 of CM028132.1, forward strand.
GAGTGTATCCTGGCAGCAGGTGCAGAGTTTAGGATTCTCCTTATCTACCATCCACCCGGCGATGGTGGAGAATTCCTGAAGGAATTCGTGGACTTCATCATGGACATGGCATTGGAGTCGCCCAGATGGTTAATACTGGGTGACTTCAATGCCTGGGTCGACAATGAACTCTCGCATTTTGGAAAGAATTTCCTCCAACTCATGTCTATGTTGGGCCTGTCACAGGTAGTTACCTCTGCTACCCATATAGGGGGACACTCTTTAGACCTGGTGTTCACACTGGATTTGGATGTTACGCATCTGGGGTGGAACCAAATGTGTGGACAGACCATCACACCATAAGATTCAGTTTTGGGGCACCCCCTAATAGGCCTGCCTCTACGGAGATGGTCCAGTATCGCCCTTTAAGGGGAGTAAACCCAGATGGCCTATTAGCGGTACTGGACCTATCGGGTGTTTTGGGTGAGAGCATGAGTCCAGGAGACCTTGTTCTTGCCTATAATAAGGCAGTGAGCAGGGCCTTGGACCAAATTACTCCTGTTGGTGTTCGCTCACTCACCCAGCGTCCAAAGACTCCATGGTTTGATGAGTCTTTGAAAGAACTGAGGAGAGTAGGGCGAAGGCTAGAGAGGACCTGGCGGAATCTTGCCTGGATGCTGACAAACTTAGATTGATTGATCATTATGTTATTTATCAATCGGCAATAACCCGTAAGAAGGCAGAATTCCTGTCCAGGGAGATTGCTGCTGCGCGGAACCAACCAGCTCAACTCTTTCGGACTGTTGACAGACTGTGCAATCCACTCTGTCTACAGTCTGGAAAAGATTTTTCACAAATAAAGTGTGATGAGCTGGCTCGGTTTTTCGCTGATAAGATTGCCAGCATTAGGTTGGATATCGGCCAGGCTCATTCTTCAAGGGTTTGCAGTGATCGGCAGGGGGAAACAAACACCTGTGTTGCCTGGTTTGACTTTGGTAGGACGGAGTTCATGGATATTGTGAGGATTGTCCAGATTGTATGTCCAACCAGCTGTAGTTTGGATCCGGGCCCTACGCCTCTATTATTAAGTTGCGTAGATACTATCTGTCCGACCATTGCTGAAATTGTTTGGAAATCTCTGGAGCAGGGAACCTCTTCTGATCCCCTAAAGGAGGCAGTCATTCGACCACTCCTAAAAAAACCTTCATTGAACCCGAACTGTCCAGCTAACTACAAACCTGTCTCTAACCTACCCTTTTTGGGTAAGGTTATTGAAAAGGTGGTTGCACTGCAACTGGACGACCATATCACAAATCACAATGTCTATGATACTCTCCAATTGGGATTTAAGAAAAGACATAGTACTGAGACTGCCCTTGTCCGGGTTCTAAATGATCTCCTGATAGCGAGAGATCAAAAGGAGTGTACTATTTTAGTCCTTCTTGATCTCTCTGCAGCATTCGACACTGTGGACCATGGTGTGCTTTTGGAACACCTGCGGTTCTACTGTGGACGTCTGGTACAGTTCTGCAGTGGTTTCAATCTTTTCTAATGGGGCGGAGACAGATGGTTATCACCAGAATTTATTCCTCTGATACCTTCTCTCTGCCCTGTGGGGTTCCGCAGGGCTCCATTTTAGCGCCCATGTTGTTCGCTGTCTATATGCTGCCATTGGGAGACATTATTAGGCAATACAGCTTGGGTTTTCACTGCTATGCAGATGATACCCAGCTGTATTTGTCTTTTAGTCCCGGACAGGAAGATGCAGTCTCTATACTTAACAGCTGCCTATCCGAGATCAAGGATTGGATGAGTGCCAGCTGGCTAAGGTTAAACCCGGATAAGACTGAGGTGTTGGTAGTGGACCCAGGTCACCTTGAGGCAGGTTGTAGGGCTGGGCTTCCTTCGGGCATATGGATCGATGCTGCCCAGCTCTCAACCTCAGACTGGGTGCGTAACCTAGGCGTTATTATCGACGATGGTTTGACCCTGAAGTTTCAGGTGTCATCCATTGTCAAATCTTCCTTTAATCATCTTAGGAATATCGCTCGGGTGAAACACCTGGTTCCTCCGGCTGACCTTCCGGTATTGGTCCATGCCTTTGTTACTTCTCACCTTGATTACTGCAATGCCCTGTACCTAGGGCTACCAGGGGTTGATATCCGCCACTTGCAGCTGGTGCAGAACGCAGCAGCCAGGCTTTTGACTGGGACATCTATGAGAAGTCATATTACGCCTGTGCTGCATGAACTGTACTGGCTACCGGTTCAGTGGTGGATCACCTTTAAGGTCGGGTTACTGACCTATAAAGCCCTACACGAACAGGGACCGTGGTATCTTCAAGATCTTCTTGTTCCCTACTGTCCCTCTGGTTCACTCCGCTCCACCGACGAGGGATTGCTAGAGGTTCCCAGGGTCCGTTTAAAAACCTCTGAAGCTCGGGCATTTTCTTATGCTGCCCCTACCCTGTGGAATTCTCTACCTCATCGGATACGAGGCTGCCTGACCGTTGAGAGTTTTAAGTTAGAATTGAAAACTTATTTATTTAAACAAGCATATGGAAAGTGATTTTATTGTAATCATATTGTTATTTTTGTTGTATGTTATATGTATGTATTTTAATTGTTTTATTTGTACAGCACTTTGGCTTTGAAAGCGCTTAAAAAATAAATTTTACTTTTACTTTTTTTTTTTTTACTTTTTTACTTACGAGAATCACATGTTGCCCCTATTTTGTTGCAGGTCACCAGTCAGGGGTACAATTCCCCTGGATGCCCTAGTCCTGTACTGGTCAGGAAAGCATCTATATGCCTTCCGTCTCATCTTCAGGGTGCTACTCAATCCCAGGTCACAGCCTGTGTCCATGATACAGATAGCACCAGACTGGGCCAGACAGCCATGGCACCCCCTTCTGCTGTCAATGTCAGTGTCCACACCAATCCTCCTACCCAGGAGGCACAATCTTTTAACTTCTCACCAAGGGAAGATCCTGTACCCAAATCTCAGGCCTCTCAGGCTCAAGGCATGGCTCTTGAGGACTTAGAGTTTGCAAACTTACAACTTTCCCAAGCTGTTCTGGATATCCTAAAAGGATATAGAAAACCATCTACTAACAAAACCTATAATGCAAAATGGAAAAGATTTTCTATTTGGTGTGATGCCAAACATATTTATCCCTCCCTGGCAGAAATCCCAGTGCTGTTAGAATAGCTTATTGATTTGCACTCACAAGATTTGAAACATACATCTCTGAAGGTGCATTTGGCATTAATTTCAGCTTTTATTTCTGCAGGGAAAACTGTTTCCCTTGCATCTAATCCCATTTTCAAAAAGTTCTTTAAAGGGTTATGTCACGTCTACCCTCCTATTAAGGAACCAGTTCCAGTATGGGATCTGAACATTTGCATTGCTCAGCTCATGAAATCTCCATTCAAGGCAATGTCTCCTGCACACTTACAGTATATCACATAGAAAACTGTGTTTTGGTAGCAATCACGTCTGCTAGGAGAATAAGTAAATTGCAAGCATTATGAGTGGAAAAGGATTATTTATCTTTCCATAATGATAAAGTAGTACTTCAAACTAATAGGAGGTTTCTTCCTAAGGTGGTTTCTGAGTTCCACTTGAATCAGTCCATGACACTGCCAGTCTTCTTCAAGAACATGCCAGTTCAGGAGAGTGCAGACTCCATAGTCTGGATGTAAAAAGGCATTGCGTTACTAGCTGACCCCACACCAAGGATCACAGAGGTGATAAACAACAACTTTTTCTCACTTATGGGGTTGTGGGAAAGGGAACCTCAGCCTACAAGAGATCAATCTCTCGCCGGATAATACAATGCATTCAGTTTTGTTACGCAAAATATGGAATGCAGGTCCCAGCAGCCCTCAGGGCCCCACTCTACTAGGGGCACAGCTGCTTCTATAGCAGCTTCTAGAGATATCCCTTTAGAGGAGAGCTGTATAGCAGCTACCTGGAGAACATTACATACCTTTACTAAACATTATAGTTTGGACTTGCAGTCCAGGAGTGATGCCAGGTTTGGCACAGCAGTTCTGCAGAGTCTCTTTCCTAAATAGGTTCTCTGCCCACCTCCAAAGATACTGCTTTGAAGTCTGCAGAGAGCTATGAATATGAGAAGAATACATGAGGTTAGAAGAAAAAAATTACTCACCTTAGTAATCTTGTTTCTTCCAATGTATTCTTCCATATTCATAACTCTCCCTCCCTACCTCCCCTTCCAGAACCAGAGTCTCTGAATGGTCTTCTTACCTGACAGTCCCAAACACAGGCGCACTTACCTTAATCCTGTGGGGTTTTATTTTACCTTTATTTTTCCCAGGTGATTCTGGTCATTTTGAGGTAGGTCTGATACCATAAACAGTAGTACCGGCTGTAGTGTGTCCATATAGACTATAGTTGTTTGTATCAAGCAGTGTGTTAGCAGTGTGTTAGTTTGAGTATTTTTAATATGTTGCCTTGTGGGCTTCCTCAAATCTGAGACATTGATAGAATGTGCAGCAGATGAGGGCAGCAGTTTGAATAATTGTCACATGCCAGTGATTCCATCATTAGCATATAGTTCCATTCTCGGGCAGTTCTACTGAGCAGGCTAACTGCAGAGTGTTAATAATATGAAAGAATACATTGGAAGAAACAAGATTACTAAGGTGAGTAATTTTTTCTTCTGTGCCGCAGATGCGAAAACAAATTCAGGGCAGGATGTGAAAATTGACTGCTGTATTGTTCATGAGGTGGTGTGATAAAATGGCTATACTGAAAAATAGGAGTGGAAATATTGAAAATGATCAAAGGTGCACGCGTGAGTAGAAAATTTTCAATGACTGCACATGACCCGGCAATTTTTGGAGTTTTTTTTGCCAAATTTTCAAAATGGCCTTTTTGGGACCTCACCTCATGAATACTGCCATTGTCATTTAGTTCACTGATCTCAAAAGGTGATTTCACACAGCAACCACTCCATTCTGACCACAGGTGTGAAAACACATTTTGGGCAGGATGTGAAGAATGACAGCTATAATGTTCATGAGGTGGTGTGAAAAAATGGCAATGCTGAAAATCTGGAGTGAAAGTATTAAAAACTGCTGAAATTACGAGTGTGTGTAAAACAATTTCAATGACCATGCATAACTCATGGTTTTTTTTTGGTATTTTTGCACCAGATTTCAACAGTTTGTGACCCCACCATGAACAGTTGTGCTGTCATTTTGTTACTTGGTCCTAAAAGGTGATTCCGCACAGTGACTGTGAAATCACCTTTCAGAACTGAGTAATGAAATGACAGTGCCAGTGTTCATGAGGCGGTGTCCCAAAAAGCCCATGTTCAAAATTTGGTGCAAAAAGGAAGCCAAGGAAGGGGGTCACAGGAGCAAGAACGGGAAAGAGAGTGCTGCGGGTGGCAGGAGCCATGATTAAGTAAAGCCACACGGTGGCTAATTTGGAAGCGGGAGGTGTCACAGGAGCAAGGATGGGAGAGGGAGTGCTGTGGGTGGTACCAGCTGCCAATCACTATAACTCCAGCCATGTGCATTAGTGTCAACTGTAATGTGCATGCATGGAGTTGCAGCTACAGAAAGAAATCAAGCGCTCTCTCATTGGAGCGGTTCATTTCTTTCAACTAGAGAACATGACATGTCAGCAAAGCAGAACTTGTGTCATGACCAGTGTGCCTAGTCATTGGTGTACACTGCCAAGCCCATTACAGTTACAGCTGTAATTGGCTTGGCAGTGACACACCTCTAAAATGTCGTATAATCCCAAGACGCTCCTTGCACAAGCACAAATGAACACAAAAATAGCTTTTATTACTAATTTTGTAGTTTCTGGTGCAAGTCAGTAAAGAGAGCCACCACTGTAAATTTTTATTTAAATCTCTTCAGTTGTGGTTACTTTTGACTATACAAACTAGTTCATACTATGACTACATTAGGATGGTACTAGCACCTGTTTCTAATGTTAAACATCAAAGCTTCACACCCAGGTGTTTAAACTATTTTAGCCCACCTGTTGGTGCAGTAGTAGTGCTTCCACTTGTGACGCTGGTGACCTGGGCCTTTGACACTGTACTATATAGGAGGATGATTAAGAAACTTAGCAAGCTGGGGGAGGGAGAGAAGGTGAAAATCTGAGTATCTAACTGGTTGAAAGATAAGATGCAGAGGGTGGTGTTTAATGGACATCACTCGGTGGATGACAGAGTGGCCAGTGGAGTACCACAGGAATCGGTACTGGATCCTGTCCTCTTTAATGTCTTCATAAGTGACATTGTTGAGGAACTGAAGGGGAAGGTGTGTCTCTTTATTGGTGACACCAAAATGTGCAACAAGGTAGATACCCATGAGGAGTGAAGAGAATGCAAAGGGATCTGGGGAAAGTAAAGGAGTGGTCCAGGGGGTCGCAGCTATGTTTCAATGCCAAATAAAGCAAAGTCATGCACTTGGGGTGAGGAAACCTGGGGCTGTATATAAGATGTGGGGCAGGTACTTACAGTTACCAAGCAGGAACGGGACCATGGGGTAATAATATTGGATGATCACAAGGTGGCAGGGCAGTGTGAAAAGGCAGTAGGCAAGGCTAGATAGATACTGGCATGCATAAGGAGGGGTACTTCTAGCTGGAGAAGGGAGATGGTGTTCCCACTATATTGCTCACTAGTGAGACCCCACCTGGAGTACTGAGTCCAGTTCCAAAAGTTGCACTTCTGCAAGGACATTGAAAGGGTAGGAGTGGTCCAGAGGACAGCTACAAAAATGGTGTGGGGCTTGCATGAAAAACCATATGAGGAGAGTCTGTGGGAGCTAAACACATACTCCCTGGAGGAGAGGAGAGTGAGCGAGGACATAACTGAAACCTATAAGTACCTCATGGGGTGAACAAAGTGCAGAACAGGGGTATCTTTCACAGGAGAGGAACACCAGAACACAGAGGCATGTTATGAAGTTGGGGGGGGGAATTGAAGAGGGATGTGAAGAAATACTTCTTCACAAATTGGGTGGTGGACACCTGGAACAGATTGCCAGGTGAGGTGGAGGGGATGAAGACAGTGGGGAGCTTCATGCATGCATGGGACAGGCACATGGGTATAATAAGTAGAAGTAAGGGAGGAGGGATAGATGCCAGTGACCAAATAGGTTCCAGGGTTTTGTTATAGGCAAGGATGATAAAGCAGACTAGATGCACCTACCAGTCTTTTTCTGCCAACACATTCTGTGTTTCTATGTTTCTGGGTTCGAGGACAAGCCAGGATCATCAGGGGCTAGCTGGGTTAGAAGGATTAATTGTCCCACAGGATGCGCTTCTCCTCTGGAAAAGGAGGCTAGCTTGCTCCACTGCTATACTGCCACCTGGGTGACTACAGGTGTGGCAGTGTAGTTAGGGAGCAGCTGTCAGTGTGTCAAGACATTGGTTGGCACCATAGTATGCAAGGTCACATGCAGGCACTTGTACACCAAAGCCACTGATGTCCTTTGGGATGAGGGAGAAAAGGGAAAACCTCCATCCATGACAGGGTGAGCTCTGGCCTGCCACAGGTCCCACACTGCTTACTTTGGCCTCTTCTATGTATCTGGATTCATACTGTGACTGAGATGGGGGATCTGCTGACCCAAATGTGAGTGATGGGTGATTCCAGTGAGAAGCTGGATGACCGGGCTGGGTAGGTCAGCACAAAGAGGGCCTGGTTTGCACAGAGGTGCATAAAGAGATCAATACAAAAGATGTTTAATTTATTCACAGTGGGGACAGCAAGCAAACAGGAGCTTTTAACATCTTCAAAACCACATATCTCAATTAAGGAATGAAATAAAATGTAAAGAAACATGGTCATACTAATATTTTTTCTTATAAATACATTATTCCTAAGAAACTATATGAAGACTTTTTTGTGGTTATCAAATCCTACTTCTCTTGTGCAGGGTATGCCTAAATTCTACTGCCCAAAAAGGCTGAAAATGTTCCCCGAATCCACCTTATCCAAACTGCTTAAAGGGAAACAGTCAGTGCTCACTAAAAGTTCCATACCCAAGTGTGCAATTGGTCCCAATGCGGGGCTGGTGCCAACTTGCACTTTGTGAGCAAGATCATTGTTTTTACTTATCGCTGTGATTGCCCCCCTACCCAGTCCAACTCCGACTTGGAGTTAGAATTCTAGAGACTGGCGGGTGTGGGGGGTTTGGGGGGCACAGCCTCCCGTTTGTGAGCGCTGACATCCCGTAGCTACAATGCCGATGGTCAGCATTGTAGCTGTCACTGTAGGGGATGTCGGTGCTAGTGCTGTCGAAGCGCTATAGGTAAACCATAAATTGTATCAGACTAATTGTGTTTACGTCCAAGCTGACATTTTCAATAACTGCAGATCCCAGAATCCTCTGCAGCTAGATTGCAGCAGAGGGAGATTAATAGCCTGCAGTGCATGTTACAGTTTATATGAACACTGTTTGTTTGTTTTTTTTGTTTGTTTGCTTGTTTGTTAGATCGCACTGTCATCCCAAGGGTAAGTACAGTTACAGAGAAATGTATTTAGCCTGGGGAGAACAGAAGGCCTGGAAAACATCTGATTGGAGCTTGTAAAGCTCCAACATGCACTGCAGGCTGTTGAATCTCCCACTGCTGCCATCCTGCTCTGTTGCCATCTACAGGTGATTCTGGGACTTGTACCTACAGAAAATGACAGCCTGGAAGTAAGCAGATTTAGCTTGATACTATCTACTGTACTACAGAAAAACGATAAGTAAAAAGAAGTTTTTGCTCACAAAGTACAATTTGGGACCAGCCCTACACTTGGGTGTGGGGCCTTTGGGGCTGACTGTTCCTCTTTAAAGGGAACATAAACACTGCTGTTGACATGTTCTAATTTCATGCAGTCTGTTAAGTTATTTATTTATGTAATTACTTTACTTTATTTATTTATTTATTTATTTACTTTATTGATTGATTGGTGTATTTATTTTAGTTTTCATTTACCAGGTAAGTGTACTAGACAACCAAATGCCTATTTCCAGGCATGATCTGGGAGGTTACAAAGCAAATGGCAATGTAATAAATACATTAAACATGGGCTTCAGCAGTGTTACAATTACAACTACAACATTTAACAGGTGTATAATGTAATAATCAAGGAAAGGGGAATGAAAGTCAGGTTAAAAACTCATCAGAAGTATACAATGCAGTACATTTAAAGGAGGAGAACAGTGCTTTTGAAATAACCACAGTGATGCAATGCAACATTATAAGAGTCAATGCGACTGGTGATGATGCAAAACTAGGACAGGAATGATACAACGTAATAATATGCAAACAAAATCAGTTAAAAATAAGAATATGTGCATAAATGTATTTAGTAGGTCACTATGAAGCCCCTACAGAAACTCTGGATAGTCTGACATAATTGTATCTTGGGTGGGAGAGAGTTCCATAACCTAGGTAAACAAATGGTAAATGCAATGCCACCTAGCTTTGTATGACTTTTTGGCATGGATAGTAGGACATAATTAATTGATCTTAAAGAGTACTTGCTATGAAATGGTAGAAAGAGAGAGGCATGGATGAGGGCAATTGTTTATGTAAAATGTTGTAAATGACAACACCCAGTATATGGTCATGAAGAGATGGTGGAGAAAGCCATCCAAGCCTATGGTACAATGTGTACTGGTGGGTATGATGATTTGAGACCTGGGTGAAACAATGAATATTATTATAAATAAACATTCCATTTTCATAAAGTCGATTTGGCTGAAGACGAAAAAAATGTTTTCTCACACATAAGTTTAGGAAGCAGGATAACACTGGCACTGGCGAGGTGGGTTTTATGGGGAGATTACTACTAAACCTATAGGAGAGATAAAGCTGGCAATTAATTGCCTTGCAAATGCCAGTTACCTGCAAAGAAGAGTCAAGGGATAGGTCTATGACAACACTTAAGTAACTAAATGAGGGGACAGAGGCAAGGGGGGGTCAATTAATATAGGAAATAGAAAAGGGAGATGGAAAATTCTGTAGCTAAGGGTGTGAGCCAAAAAGCATTGCGTGGGTGTTGGTAGTGTTCAGGAGTAGCTTATTAAAGTTAAGCCAGAACAGAGTGGAATGGAGGTTAGCGGACTGATGCCTACTGAGACTCTCCACTTTATTGTAACTAGGTCATCTGCATATACAGTGTAGAATCAGCATACTGCAGGACAGGCAACAATGGCAGTTGTTGATATGCAGGAATAAGAGTAGAGGTACCAGTATCAATCCCTGAAAAAGGCAATAATGGATGTTGTTGATATGCAGGAATAAGAGTAGAGGCACTAGTATCAATCCCTGAAAAACACAGACATTGAAGGGAGAGAGCTCTGAGACTGATAAGCCTGTTAGACAAAATCAAATCAGGGAAGTGAGGAGGAAAAGATTCCCAGGCTATTAAGCTTGGTGAAAAGCAGAGAATGGTCCACAAGGTCGATGGCTTTAGTGAGATCTATAAACACAGTGCTTATATGGTCTCCCTTATCCATTGTTGCAGCAATATTATTGGCTAAGGTTAAGTTTGGCAGTGGTAGTGCTATGACTCCATCTAAAGCCATGCTGGGAATGATACATATATTTGTGGAAAGTAAGGTAGTCAGCTGTGTGGCAACCAGTTTTTCAAGGACCTTGTTTACTGCAGGAACGATGGCAATAGATCTGTGATTACTGAAATTACTGATGGTTTGGGGATTACCTTTCTTGAATACTGCAGCATGTGACACTCTTCAGAGATAAACATAATCCTAGATGTCAAAAATAGATTGATAAGAGATTCAATGGTCTGTTTAAGTTGTCTACAAACTTTAGAGATTCCAACTACCTTAAAGTGGAATGGTAGATAATTAAGGGGGCCAGTGAAGGATGAGGGAAGGGCAGGTGAAGGGTGGACTGAGGTGTAGGAGGAAAGTTGTCAGTGTATTTGGATAGATCAGCAAAGTACTTTTTGAAAACCATAGCAATTGTGGAGGGATAACTGTAGTTAATACCATTAATAACTATATGAGATGGGGAAAAATTGCCACTTTAGCCCAGCATCTATTGAAAAAACCTCCAAAAATGATGTGGGCTTCCAGCTGAAGAGTCCAAAAGTGTTTTGTAATGGGAGCTTTTGCGAAGCCAAATGGCCTTTTCACAGTATGCCCTATGCTTCCTATATTTTGCCCAATCTGGGGTAAATTTGGTAACTTACACGTGTGTCCAACGCTTGACTCTGGCCTTCATCCTAGATCAATAGTTCTCAGACTTTGTCACAGTGAGCCTTCCCAAATCCATGGAAAAGATTTTGAGCCTCCCCCAAAAACTGAAATAATCTTGAGCCTCCCCTAAGAAAAATAACATACTGTACTTTGCGCAGTACACCATGAATAAATTGAAACCCCTTTGAGTACTTGGCACACATTCAAGTTTTGGCTTATACTGACATGGAACCTTTGAAAAAGAGCTCCCGTGCTCAAAGGCATTATCTGAATAACAAATAAATAAATGTTATTCAGCTTACTGTAACCCCCCCCCCACACACACACACACACTTCATAGGCCAGCCTACTTGCTCTGCTATTTTTATTCTTGAACCATTGTTACCCCTTGTTGCAGTACCTTCATGGGTCAGACTACTGTTTCCTCTATATATGAAATAACCTTCCTACATACTTGCCTCTCCCTGTCCTTCCCTGCTCCTAAGCAACTTCTCAGGGATTACTTTTCTCCTTCCTGCTATTGCTCTTAGCACTTCAGTGTTCAACCCTTGTATTTGGGCTGTTCTGCTATCAGTCTACAAATTGATCAATTACCACCACTCATTATTAGTTTATTGTTCATTTGTTTGCACTATTGTTCATTGTGTATTTCTTGATTGTTTTGCAGTTACCTTTTGAAATGTATTGACTCCCTGCCCTTCCCCGAGTACACCTGAAATGAGCCTTGACTCATTCACCTTCCCTTGTCACCTATTATTAAATGAATACATAAGATTTACCTGCTATTATCCTCTTTCAGTTTGCTTCATCTCTTCACACAAAATATATAAAACTCAAAATTGAAATACAGTACTTTTTCAGACTTGCTTGAGCCTCCCTTGGAACAGGTTGGGGCCTCCCCAGGGAGGCTGGCCTCACCATTTGAGAAAACCTGTCCTAGATAAAAGAACACTATTCATCCACTTGATTACAGGACCACACACCCTTTTCTTAGTTATAAGGCACATACTTATGTTGAAGGCCAGCAAATATAGACTTGAAATGGGAGTCAACCAAGTAAATACCATTGGTGCCCCAGATGTGAGACCATTCGGTATTAGAAACTTCCTCCTGAGGGAGGAAGTTGCCCGTCTTCAGGCTGCACTGGACAGTAGTAAGGAAACCTTCCCCCAGGCCACACTGGACAGTAGGAAGGGAACCTCCCCCATCCAGGGAGCACTAGCGCCACCACCACTACCTCAGAGGTTGCGAAGAAAGCACAGCAGTTGGACCACAGTGGGCTCAGGGAGGGTGAGGAGGGTAGAACAGAGGCACACCCAATCAATTGTTCCACTCCACAATCCATACACCATTCTGGGGGAGCATAGCTCCCCTATGGATGCACCCGCAGAGAAGACTGATGATAACTGTCACAAGGGAGGCCCACAAGAAGGAGGCAGAGGACACCACAGGGAAAGAAAGCAGCTCCTGGTGGGGGACTCAATTATTAGGGGTATAGAACTGGGGGGAGCTGGGAAAACTGAAGAAAGGTGCCTGCCTGGTGCCATGGCTTGGAGGGACAGGAAGCGATCCTCAGGATCACGAGCACAGCTGCAAGGGATTCGAGCTGGACATAATTGTCCACCTAGGGACAAATGACTTGGCTCATCATGAGATTAGAGCAGTGCAGGAGGACATTGCAGAGTTGGGAGGGACCTAAGACAAGTAGCACACACAGTATCCTTCTCAGAGGTGCTGCCTGTCAAAAGGCATGGGGAGGCGAGGTAATTGGCACCATGCAGTTTAATGAATGGTTGAAAAATGGTGCAGAGCACAGGGTTTGGCTTCATTGGGGACTGGGTTCCACCTGGAGGACTCCAGCCTATACTGGCAGGATGGTCTGCATCTGTCCAGGAAGGAACAAGTCTTTTGAGCAATCGGTTTAAATGCTTCATTGTGAAACTTTAAACTAGTCGAAGAGGAGGCACTGACAAGCAGCAGGAAAATCCCAGCCTCCCTACAAAACAGGGTACTAAATGAGAAAAGACTGAGGTAGAACGGTCAGTGGGGATGCTGCAACAGAAGGTAAAGCCATCAAAAATGGAGAGCAATGAGTACTAATGCCCGTAGTCTGGGTAACAAGCTTCCTGAATTAGTGGCCTTGATGGAGGAGGAACATCTGGATATTGTGGCAGTCACAGAAACATGGTACACACAAAACCATGACTGGGACGTAAACATCTCAGGATACACTGTCTACAGGAGGGACAGGGAGGGTAAAAGAGGAGGGAGGAGTAGTTCTTTACATAAGGGAAGGAATAAAAGCAACAGAACAAAAGGGTAAACAGGGAGGAGAAGAAGCACTGTGGGTAAATTTGGAGACAGGCAATGGCACCACAACGCGCAGGGGTTATGCTCTGAACCCCCTTCTCAGGGGGAGGAAATGGACAGGGAAATGATAGAAAGTATACTTAGAATGGCAGAAAAAGGGGAGATATTGCTGATGGGTGATCTGAATATGCCAGATGTTAACTGGAGTGCAGTTGCAGCTGCCACTTTGAATAGTGCAGTTATTCTAGATGCCCTACAGGGGGCATGCCTTAGACAACTAGTACTGGAGCCCACTCAAGAGGGAGCAATATTAGACTTGATTCTCTCAAATGGAGATGGAGAGAGGATCAATGTAGATGTGGTAGCCATCTGGGAACTAGCCACCATCGAACAGTATGGTTCACAATAACACAGCAATAGAGTCAACATACAAAGACAAAAGTACTGGACTTTAGGAGGGCTGACTTGCTAAAATGGGTGAGTGCCTAAGGAATGCACTAGCAAATGGGCAGGAAGGAGGGGTGGAAGAACAATGGGGAATAATAAAAACTGCCATCACAGAGGTAACAAGCCTTTGTGTGAAGCAAATAAACAAAACAAGACAATGTAAGAAACCACTATGGTTCTCAAAGGAAGTGGCAGTGAAGGTTCAAGAGAAAAAGAAAGCATTAAGGAAGTACAAGGAATCGCAGAAGGAGCAGGACAGAGAACTGTATCAGTTAAAGCAAAAGGAGGCTGGGAAGGCAGTCAGAACAGCAAAGGCCCAAACTGAGGAAAAGATAGCCAACTCAGTTAAGAAGGGGATAAAACCTTTTATAGGTACATCAGGGAGCAAAGGAAGACCAAGGGAGGGATAGTGAGGCTTAAAAAGGGAGGGAGGTGGGCAGAGGAGACTGTGAAAAGGCAGAGATACTAAACAAATATTTTTGCTCAGTATTTACAAATGAAGAGGGAGGTACATAAACAAACAGTAGTAACACTCTGGATACAGAAGTTGATACCAGCCCATTTACAGAAGAAAGGGTTCTGAAAGAACTCTTAAAACTGAAGGTGGACAAAGCAATGGGCCTGATGGGATTCATCCCAGAATTCTAAAAGATCTAAGGTTAGAACTAGTGACACCACTGACTACCCTTTTAACAAATCATGGGATGATGAGGTGGTACCGAGGACTGGAGGAGGGCAGATGTGATTCCCTTCACAAAAGTGGGAGCAAGGCAGAAACAGGAAACTACAGACCTGTTAGTTTAACCTCAGTGATAGGGAAAATGATGGAATCACTTCTGAAGGAAAGAATTGTCGAGTATCTAGAGGCCAGAGGGGCACAGGACCCTAGGCAGCATGGATTCACAGTGGGAAGGTCATGCCAGACAAATCTGATAGATTTCGTTGACTGGGTGACCAAAGTAGTAGATCAGGGAGGGGCTGTGGACATGGCCTACCTAGACTTTAGCAAGGCATTTGACACAGTCCCACACAAAAGATTAACATACAAGTTAGCCAGCCTGGGAGTGGGTCCCAAGATGACAGCCTGGGTAAAGAATTGGCTGGAGAATAGGACACAGAGAAGTAATAGTAAACGGAGTCCACTCAGAAGAAAGGAGGGTTACTAGTGGGGTACCGCAGGGTTCAGTATTAGGACCAGTCCTCTTCAATGTCTTTATAAGCGACATTGCAGAAGGACTGGAAGGAAAAGTATGTCTCTATGTAGAAGACTCTAAGATCTGCAACAGAGTTGATGCACAGGGTGGGGTGGAAAGGATGAGAAAGGACTTGGCAAGGTTAGAGGAATGGTCAAATGTATGGCAGCTTAGATTCAATGCTAAGAAGTGCAAGGTAATGCACCTGGGAAACAAAAACCCAGGGGTAGAGTACACAATGGGGGGTGAGATACTAACAACAACAAAAAATGGAAAGGGACCTGGGGGTAGTCATATCAGATGACCTAAAGGTGGGCAAGCAATGTGAGAGGGCAGCAAGGAGGGCTGGGGGGTACTGGGATGCATAGGGAGAGGCATCACCAGTAGAAAACAGGAAGTTATTATCCCTCTGTACAAACAGCTGGTGAGACCCCATCTGGAGTACTGTGCAGTTCTGGAGACCCAATCTCCGCAAAGACATAGACAGGATGGAAGCTGTCCAGAGGAGGGCAACCAAAATGGTGCAGGGTCTGCACCAGAAGACATATGAAGAGAGACTTAAGGAGCTTAATATGTATAGCCTCGAGGAAAGGAGGAGAGGGGACATGATAGAAACTTTCAAGCACCTCAAGGAATCAACAAAGTCCAAGAGGGTAGCATCTTTCAAAAAAGAGGTGTGCAAGAACAAGAGGGCACAATTTGAAGATGGGGGCATCTCAGAGGTAATTTGAGGAAGTATTTTTCACAGAGAGGTTGTGGATGCATGGAACGGCCTTCCGGAGGAGGTGTGGAGTCAAAATCAGTGGTGGAATTCAAGCATGCATGGGACAGTCATAAGGTAATTCTGAGGGGTGGAGGTAAGAAGAAGTAGGCTGCTGGTTAACTAGGATCTGCAGCTTATCCAGTAGGTAGGGAAATGGGCAGACTGGGTGGGCCAAGCGGTCCTTATCTGCCATCAAATTCTATGTTTCTATGTTAAACTTCTTGTTGAATCAAGGCAGAGTCAGATTTTGAAAAATCCCAAAATTGAATCAGTTTGGGGGAACCTTTGGGGATTTAGCCCTGCATATGCAATAATTTGGAGACTGGTCACTGATAACATCAGAGAGCACATTAGAACAAATCTTTCTATCTGCACTGGGTTGAAGACTCCAATTTATTAGTGTGGCACAGTCCCTGCAGCTTGAGAGTATAGTGGGTCCAGAGTTAATTTGAATTAATCAGAGTTTACTGAGAGACAGTTCAACATTTTTCACCTTACAGCTAAGCAAATTAATGCTGAAGTCACTGAAGAGGACAAATGTGTTGACATTCACAAGGGGCACACTATATTGGCTAGGTAGAAGAGCCCATGTTCTTCTGCTAGAGTAATATAGACACAGAACATATGCAATTTCTCTGAGTTGCCTAGCAAAAGTGGCAAAACTCCAGGTTTTCTCTAGAGGAGGTGGATCTATTTAAAGTAGTGACATTAAGATGTGATTTAAAGTACATCATAGAGCCATCTCCCTTCCTTGAGGTGACACGAGCATTCTTGATAAAGGTATAACCAAGTAAGGTACACATATTATCATGATAGATAGCTTTAGTCAAGTTTCTGAAGTGACTAAAATATTGGAGTTAAAGTGTGATCATCTAGGTTAGGGATGTGAAGCTTAATGTTTAAGTGGGCCATTTTATGGCACTTAACACCCTCCCCAGGGTGGGGGTTGGTTAAACTACAGGTGTGGGGAGGAATGCATCAGTTTGGGGCCTGGGCTCAACTCAGTATTACCAGAAGAGTATTTGAATCACAGCCAGATGATT
Organism: Neoceratodus forsteri; assembly: GCA_016271365.2. Lineage (NCBI taxonomy): Eukaryota > Metazoa > Chordata > Ceratodontiformes > Ceratodontidae > Neoceratodus > Neoceratodus forsteri. Next base: position 836,696,310 of record CM028132.1, read on the forward strand.
AAAGGCATACATTTTATATGGTCAACGTTGAGCCTTTTGAGAAACAGTGAAGTATGTAGTAAGATAGGAGGAATGAGCACAGGCTGAACATTCCAATTTATTTGATTACAAATTTGAAGAATTAGACACTGCTAAGTAATACTGATCAAACAAAACAGAATTCTGAGGTTCTCAGCAGACATTGAGTCAGTCAATAATAAGAAGCAGATAAGAATGCAACCAATTGCAACATTCCAGGCTCTCAGGTTCACAGTGGCAAACAGTAATAACCTTAGTGCATTAGTTGGTGTTGTTTTTAAATAGCCCTATTTTCCCCTTTTTACATTCCTTTTTAATGTAATCTTTTATCCCACCAAATATTTATTTTTTTAATTACTTAGCAGTTTCAGAACCCAGTGACAGCTGAGCAGTAACCCTGCATGAAAAGCTTCATTAAAGGTTTACCTCAACTGATGTCACTGGGTTCTGCAACTCACAGGTCATTAACAAAATATTGGATGGGGAAAAGGCAGCATAATTAAAGGGGAACTGTCATCAACAGGGTTTCTTAACTTTTGAAAGACCATAAAAAGCTAATTTGAGTGAGCCATTGTGTTTATCTGTGAGTCTTTGCAGTCCGGAGTTATTCATGTGTAAATCAGCCTGTAATTAAGGGCTGGGAGCAGCCCTATGTTTTAGGCTCCTGACAGGAAATGATGTCACCGAGGATCTTGGCTCTCCATTACCTGTAGGTTAAATAGGAAAGTGTCAGTGTGTTTTAAGGTGTTATTACAACTCTTTCTACATTTATAATACTTGTTTGGTATGTGCATTGAAACTAATGAATTATCACCTTTACATTTCAAACTGTTAGTAAAAAATAATCCATCTTTAGGGTTGTTTTAACCTCTAGGCTATACTGCCAGCTGATCATCAAAAACTACACATCTCAAGGCTGGCTCTGTGGTGCCAACAGGTATTGGGGCCCCATATCAGGATTTCCAAACCCTGGCTGTGTTCATGTCAGTACAGATTTCTGGTGCTGCCACAGCACCAACTTCTGTGTTTTTTCCATTCCCTCTCTTACAGCCATTTTTCTTACAATTTCGGATGTGAACTTAGGTCTACAAGATGGAAATGTGGCTACGTGGGGCCAGCCTTGAAAAGTGAAGTTTTTGATTATCAGCTGGCAGTACAGCCTAGAGGTTAAAGCAAAGAGCTGTGAATACACCTTGTTCATCCAGTAGAATGGGTTTTGATTCCATCAGGCTCTACTTGTATATTGTGTGACCAGAACTAGTCACCTAACCTCCCTGTGCTCTCAAAACACACCCAGAAACAAGCTGTAGCTGTGTGCCTTTCTGGACAAAGATAGTAAAAACAATTGAGCACGTGTGATAATTCTGAAAATATTATGATCTTTCTATCCAGATTTGACTTGAAATAAAAAAATGGGATGCCATTACTTGTTTATTAATTGTAAAAACACATAGATGGACAACACAGTTAAAACATTTATAACCTGAACTGCATTATTAAAAGAATATTAAAAGAGCATTTTACTTCTTTTGATGAAGTTAAAAGTATGACACTTTCTTACTGAAATACTCTGGATGGAATGGGATTTTCTACCATAAAGGGAAAAAATCAGTCTGGTTGATCCTGCCACCCATAACCTTTGAGCATGTCTTACACTCCACAGCTATGCCAATAGACAGCAACTTTCCAGAATGCCATTCCCACTGTCATGTAGAAAAAGAAAACCAAAAACAAAAGGAGAGACAGTGTGTGTGTGTGTGTGTGTGTGTGATATGTAGGGTGTGTGTTAAGTGTGTGTGTGTGTGTGTGTGTGTGTGTGTGTGTGTGTTGAAGTGTGTGAAGTGTGTATCTCTGACGGAAGTGTTGCACTAACTAACTGAACTGTACTGAAAGGGAAAAAATGATCACCATTAATTAAATAAAATAATATATGGGTGTGTGGGTGTAAAAGTCAGAATTTTGTACACACCCTCGGTGTAGGATGCTTTTATAAACCATTCAGACTTTGCCATCAGGGTCAATGCAGCATCCCACACCTCAGGTGTGTGTAAAATTTTGGTCACAAACACACACACACATATATCATTCTATATTTTAATAATGCTGTTCACATTATGCTTTTTTTAAACAATGTTGTCCATCCATGTGTTTTTCAATTAATAAATAAGTAATGGTGCCTTATTGTTTTTCTTTTCAAGTCAAATCTGGATAGAAAGAGCAGAATATTTTCAGAATCATAACACATGCTCAAATTATTTTTACTGTCTTTGTCCAGGAAATGCACACAGCTACAGCCTGTTTCTGGGTATATTTTGAGAGCACATGGAGGTTAAGTGACTTACTCTGTTCACATAACATACAAGTAGAGCATGTTGGAATCAAACCCCATTCTGCTGGATGAATGAAGCTTGTTCACAGCTCTTTGCTTTAACCTCTAGGTTGTACTGCCAGCTGTTAATCAAAAACTACACATTTCAAGGCTGGCCCCATGATGCCAGGCCAGTAGATATGTAGCCACATCTGCATCTTGTAAACCTGAGTTCACACCTGAAATTGTAAGAGAAAAGGCTGTAAGAGAGGGAACAGAATATGACAGACATTAGTGCTGTGGCAGCCCCAGAAATCTACACTGACATGAACACAGCCAGGGTTTAGAAATCCTGATACAGAGCCAGCCTAGTGGTGCTGAGGGCTGAGGCACTGGTGCCTTACCTCACACTACTCCGGCAACCTAGGTTCAGGAATGACCTCGGGTCACCAGTGAGCTGGCTCAGGGGGGTGTTGGAGTGGGATTGAGCCATGGCTCTCCCCTCCAGAGGGGGTGCACACCTGCTCCTCTGTAGTTCTGCTCCCACAGGGTGGAGGTCCAATGGGTTGCACAGGTGGCACAGAGTGGTGACATAAGTCTGGAGAGGGGCAGAAGGGGCCTCCATACGCATACACACATGTGTATGCTGTGGCCTCGGGGGGGGATAAAACCTGAAAAATACCCTAACTCTGATACAGTATAAGGCCCCAATACCTGTTGGCACCATGGAGCCAGCCTTGAGATGTGTAGTTTTAATGATTAGCTGGTAGTATAGCCTGGAAATTAAAGCAATCCCAAAGATGGATTATTTTTACTAACAGCTTGAAATGTAAGGGTGAAAACTCACCCATTTCAATGCACATACAAAACAATTATTATAAATGTAGAAAGTGTTATAATAACACCTTAAAACATACTTAATGAAACAGACAATCTCCTATTTAACCTACAGTCAATGGAGGGCCAAGATCCTCAGTGACAGCATTTCCTGTCAGGAGTTTAAAACATATGGCTTCCCCCAGCCCTTAATTACAGACTGATTTGTGTATGAATAACTCTGAACTGTAAAGACTCACAGATAAAAACAATTGCTCCCTCAAATTAGCTTTTTATGGTCTTTCAAAAATTATGAAACCCTATTGATGACAGGTCCCCTTTAGGGGACCCAAAATAAGGAAATAAATAAGACTATGCCCAAACAAACACACTGAACTATACTTTGAAGTTGATAAACAGACTTTATGCATGCCTAAATTCGTTAAATATGTAAACAACAGGTTTGTCTTCCCTTTAAACTGTTTCTATAAAACAATGGCTGGAATTGTAGTATAGTGTATGGTGGAACGTTGTTCTCACCTTAAATTCCACCTTACTGAAAAGCTGTTCACCAGTCAGCAAAATGAATGGAACGCTGTACTGACTGTACATACAGAACAGCATTTCATTCATTTAGATTTGAAAACTCGAGCCGTGGGTTGAAATAATGAACAGAAAAATGTGGCAGTTTTCTGAAAGGGCACTGTTCATTTTAATGCAGGATCAAACAGATATTGTACTTTACTTATAGTTTTCTCTGCCTCAGGACAGTTACAGTATTTTTCTCGCTAAGCTGGATGTCTGGCCACCATTTTTTTTTTCTAAATCCTGGCCACAGCAAAGCAGCAACCAATGAGCATGTGTGCTGCTATGTTAGGGATGCCCAGTCCCTAGCAACCACCCAACTCCGTCTCCTAGCGATGGGAGACACCAATTTCTTTATCCACGATTTAAATACAGTCTGGAAGCCTAAAAATGTTTTAAAAATAATTTGAGGGGCACCATACACTATAAACAATATAGGATGGGTAACCCCTTGCAGAACCGTGTGTTCTGCCACCTCAGGGTTTGATTCCCAAGAACCTCTCAAGCTTCGCTGTCGAGGTTACAAGGAATCAAACCCCTCTGTAGCAGAACACACTGGTTCTGCATGGCTACCCATCATGTATTCTCTATATTCTTTTTTTTATATGCCTCCCTCCCTCCTTCTCCCCAGCTGCCCACCCCTTCAGGTCCCCTTGGCCCTTTCTGACTTGCCTACCCATCCCCACACCAGCTACTCACCTCATATTGTGGCTCCCCTGGGTAACCTGGCATATCCCTTTCACCCGATGGGTCTCCCTTCTCTGAGGGGGAAGGCACTGGTGGGGGTCGGCCAGCGCACTCTAGACTTGGCCTGGGATGTTGCTGAGGTGTGCCAGTCATGGGTTTGGCAGAAGCAGAGGCCTGGGGACCATCATCCAGCTAGCCAGGGAGCTTTTTCCCTTTTTCCTGCTGGGGGCAGCGTAGTGACGTCATGGCATATGCCGACGTCCGCTCCTCCCTCGGTACCATTACGGCTGCATGTCCTGCTCTACTCCCAGCCTCCTCAAGGAGCCAGCAGGCACCAGACCAGTCCCCTACCCTCCCCCTGGAGAAGAAGAGCTGTACATGGGACACTCAATCCTTCTCCCTCAGCCAGCCCTCCAGTGACCCAGGCTTATCCCTGAACCTGGGTCACTGGCATCATAAGCAGAAATCCAACCACTGCGCCGGTGGGCTGGCGAAATTCTCTATATTTTAATTGGCTGATATCATTTTAAAGGGTAGTGTTAACAGTTGGAAGTCCTCAGATACACTAGAAAAATTTGAATGTTGACTACATAAATACAACTTTAAAAAAAAAAGAAACAATTTCAATTTAATAATATCATCATGGCATGGCCAAGAATTGGATTACCTTCAATGATTTAACCCCAGAGGCATACAGCCCTCTGTTCTGCCTTATGCTTTATAATCAGCAAGGGTTAGATTAACTGACAATGTGTAATCTAACTTCTAGTCATGCATCAATGCTTGAAAAACTGAAATCATATCTATTAACCTTATATGTTTCTGTTAAACCATGTTTAACCTGTGTAAACACTTCCCCAAGTTTAACCTCTCCATTCTCATGATCATTTTAAATGCACTCTGCTTTACCCTCTTGATTCCTGCAATATTCTTTTTATACAGTGGTGACCAGAACTGCATACAGTGTTCCAAGTGAAACGTTATCATTGCCCAATAAATAGGCAGAATAACATCAATTTCATGTCATTATTCACCTTAATGCAACCCAGTGTTCAATTTGCCTTAGCTACTGCAATTGCACATTGCTGTGATGGCTTCAGTTAAATGTAGCTTGTCTATATTAAACAAATGTAAACAAATAAGAAGCAGATTCAAATCAGGCACTCCTGAAGCAATCCTAAAATGGCCATGGACATCCTGTGGACTGATGTCATTGAACTAAGACTGCACCAGATCCAGTGTTGTAATTCAATGGCACTATACGCTGAGTGCAATTATATTGTAAATGCATAGTTTTACCCAGTTTTCAGCTCCATCACTAGAATCAGTGCTGCCCTTGTGGATTGTACACAATGAGCAGTACTGATCCGGATGAAGAAACATGAACCTGGTTAGAATATGTACTCCAGTGACATTCATTATTGAAATACAATCTTATTGCCAATAAAACTGGTCATATTATAAAAGAAAAAAAAACATTGGCAGGTATTGTTGAGTGAACCCAAACTAATAACACTTTCTGAACCAACTCTGAGATTTACTTATTGGGATGAAAATAATGCAAAGGATCATCTGGTGCATGCCACACTAAAATCTCCAAAATGGAATGCAAGTCCTCCCACTGGGAATTGTGAATATGGACACCATGTTCACTGTTACAGTACAGTGAATTCATCAACATTTGCACACCCTAGATTCAGCAAGAGGTTCAAAGTCAACAATTTTAGTAATTGTAACACAAGTGGGGTTATTTATGTTCTTACTTCACTATGTGGGCTTGCATATATAGGAGGAACAAATGACCTCCAAAACTAGAATATGGGAGTATAAAACAGTTATAAATACCAGCAATGAGGACTACACTATGGCTAAACATTTCAAATAAGCCGACCACAGGTCCAGATCAAGCCTCCTGATTATTGTTATTGAGAAAGTGGCAATGGGTGTAAGAGGATATGCTCTGGAAAAACAAAATCATAAAGTGAAGCATATTGTATTAAAATGATTGATATACTTACATCAAAAATAGACTAAATGATGAGCTGCTATTTTACACATTTTTAGGCTGAACACTGTGTATACTGGGCTAGTAACTTCTAAAAATATGTTGTAAAAGATCTTAAAGAATGTTTTGAATAAGAGGCTTTTACTCTGTACAATACATTCTCTGTGTGGATTTGCAGACTATGAGACTGTTTGCTAATCATTAGCAAGTATAAATATGCCAAAATGAGATTTGCTGTTTATGAGATTGTCTGCATATTTGGCTGAGATGTTTACTTCTCTCTTATCATTGTTTTTAAAATGGTTTTAAATTAGACTTTCTATTTAATCTTTATCCTGTGGTGGTTTTCCCCATTAATGATGTGGGTAAGTAAAACAAACTCTCTTAAAAATGCCTGTTTTTAAGCTTGCACTCTTTACATTACCCTTTGCTTTGAGGAGGACGTTGCAGCACATTGAATCATTAGCTATTCACATAGTGCATGGACAAACTAGTTCACAATGGTCTACAAGTTAGCTTTGTTTCTTTTTTATTTTGTGGCTTACAAAGCATATATCAGCCATTGATCAGTGGCATGGTTGCATCTGGAATGGTACTGTATACCCATTTTGATGTTTTCATCACTTTTGGGTTGGAAAATAAATTTGAAACTTAGTGTAGCCTCTCTATTTATCTGCTACCATCATTTGACCGGAAGGTATACGTTTGTAGAGACTTGAATAATGCACTCTGATAGTAGCCAATGTATAAAGGAAATAACATGTCCACTACATGAATTTAAAAGCACTGTGTACTTCAAGAGTAAGCTTTTCATGTCCATATCACTGTCTGTGCTTATCCCAATCTACACTTTTGAGTAAACTGTTTTTTGCATTTATATTTGTCATTGGGGTAATGGTGTACATATTTAGAGAACTGCTAGAAATTGTTGTTTTATATATTCTTATATTTATACTGTGCATACTTTGTCATGGAGGTACAGCAATTAACCTGGGGCAGTCTTGCTCTGTTGTCATCTTCCACATGACATCCATAGCCAGTTTAGGAGCTCTTTAAATGTGTCCATTTTAAATCTGTCTGCTATTTACGTTTTAAAATGGTCAAAACCACATAATGCCATATTACATATGAACATACAAAGAAGTCAGCAGAAGGTCATTTGGTCTATCAAGTCTGTTCATATTGCATGGTTCACAGCTTGAGCTAATGTTTCTGCCCTCCCTCCCCACTCCTCCCATCCTCTCTACCCATGATCCTTACCTTCCCACTATACCTATCCCAGCCTCTCTTAAAGCTGCCCACTGTCTTCGATGAGATGACCTCTTCTGGCAGTGCATTCCAAGTGTCCACCACCCTCTCTGTGAAGAAGTGCTTCCTGACCTCCCTCCTAAACCACCCTCCCTCCAGCTTAAGACTGTGACCTCTCATGTTATGGTTGCCACTCAGCTTAAAGAGACTCTCATTATCAACCTTATTTATTCCTTCAAGTATTTGAAGGTCCCAATCACGCCCCCCCCCCTCTCTCCTATCTTTCAGGGAGTACATGTTCAGTGCTGTCAATCTCTTCTCTGAACATGTACATTAAATTGAGTAAGTAGCTGCATTATTATTCGAGGAAGGCTGCATGCCACAATACTACGACTTTTATTTGCTGTAACTTTAATGTCCATTTTAGGGAGCTTAGAAATTCTTTAAAGAGTTTGTCTGATCTAGATTGTGTTGGGCCTACAGTAACTGAAGGACTATATACTCATTTCCATGGTCACTTAAGTCTCCTGTCACTATATTGTATATCATATATGTTATATAATGGTTATTTTCATGAACTGCTGCTATACTGGACTTTAAAACCTGACTAAAATAAAGTTTGCAAAAAACAGTCTGTGTGCCATTTGTTGGTCTACTCCTCTGGTGCATGTTAGACTCTCTTTGGACTGTTTTTGTCTTCCCTCTGATACTACCACCCTCATTAGCTTTATGTTATTTACAAACATAAAGTTGTTATTTAAAACCCCTGACTCCAGGTTATCAATAAAAGTACTCAACAATAGGGGTCCTAATACCAACTCCTTGGGAACCCACTCTTGGCTTCTGTACACACTATTGCCCGTGCATCACTACTCTCTGTGCCCTATTGCTTAACTAGCTCCTTATTCATTGTGCTATATTTCCAGTCATTCCACATTTCTTCAATTTAAGAAACAACTTATCTGGAACCATGTAAAACATTGTCCTAATATCTGACATTATTTCATCAATTGCTTTTTCCCTCTTTATGCTCCTTTGTAACCTCTTCAGTAAACATCAACAAGTTAGACTGGAATGACTTCACTTAGTGAGCCCATGCTGACTCTCCTTTAAGAGTTAGTATCTGTCTGGATGTTCCGTTATCTGACCTTTAATAACTGTCTGCAGTATGTTTCCCATAATCAAGGTCAGGCTCACTGGCCTGTACTTCACTGAGTCACTTCAACTGCCCTTCTTAAATAGAGGAGTGACATTTGGCCTGTTACAGTCACTGGGCACTTCATCAGTTTTCAATAATTTCTTGAAGCTATGCTGCTAATTATTGTGCCATTAGGCAGCTCAAGAGCCTGTTGTTTTTAAAGTTTATAGTATTTGTGGGAGGAAAAAAAAATGTGTTGTAGGTGATACCTTTTATTGAACTAGCAAAACTGTTTTTGAGATTAGCTTTCGAGAGTTATATTCCCTTTCTCAGGTCAGTGAAAGCAAAGCTGAGTTACATGTCAGTTATAGAGGTTGGATGTTGATTCAATGAGACATGTGTAGTTTGTTTAAACATCAAAGCTATACAAAGTCAATTTACATTTGTATAAAACAGAAAGGTAGAATTGCAGAATATCCCATTGTCATTTAAGACAGTCTGCTGCAGAGATAGCTACAAGATCAAAGAGATGCAGTAGTTCCATTTTGGTCTGGGGGGCTAATTTGTTATTATTTGAGGATGAAAGGAAGAAGAGTGAAATATCTGAAGCATATTTTTCTTTTGGGGTACTGTGGTTGGATATGAATTTATCATTGATAATGTACAAAAGCCAACATCTTTAGTAAGTCCTTTTCCTTTATTGCTACAAAAATCGGATCATTTTCCATTCATATGTTTGTTGTTCCTGAATATTCTTGAAATTACCTTTTAATACTCTGACAGTAAGTTCACTGATGGAGTGAACTGGTTTTGAGCAATATTCCTCTATTGGTATAGTCTCATATTTGAAGGTGATTGTGAATCTGTGGCAATACATTTTTGTTTTGAGCTTTTGTCCTGTTTCACCAATATACCGTAGCAACCATCCTCACAATTTGATCACTGCATCATATTAAGTACACTACTGGAAGAGCAGGAATATGGGTTTTAGATTGAAAATGTTTTTCCACTGTGATTGACAGATGTCTCAGGAGAGATGTGTGCATATAATGGCCTATTCATCAAGGCTCTGGTTATACACGCAAAATGTGCATATAATGCCCATGTAGACACGTGTCCCCAGACAGATGCAGGGTGCTGGTATTCACAGCTGTGAGGACCCATAGGGCACCTGTCTATAGCCCCACCCTCTGGCTCATAGCTGTGTGGTGGTGGATCACAGCTGTGTGTGGGCTAATCACGGGCACAGGCGCATATCCAATGAGACGCCTATCCTGGGACCCACAGTGGATCCCCTGATGCACATGTGCAGGGGATACTGGGAAGGCATGAGACCCAGCCTTTCTGCCTTCACAGGTATGTGCTTGAGTGGCTTCCTCTAGCCCTCCCCATCAGCCCAGTGGTCTGGGGCAGCACTGTGGAGGGGGGACACAGGCCACTGCTGTTTGCAGGTTTCCATTGGGAGGGCACATAGTGGTTACATCAGGGTCCACCCTCACATAGCTCATACCTCCTCAACCAGCACTCCATACCAACTCTGCACCTTAGTACAGGGTGTGGAGTGTGGTCACGTCCCTGACATGCCCCTGGACTGCCCGTATGTGTTGTTCTGTGGGCAGTCGGGGGAGTGAGTGTGCATTGGCCTCATGTACCAGCTATGAATGCCGCTGGAGGTCCACTGGACCCCTGCAGTGTGGCATTTCAACTTAGGGTTGCCTACATGCCTCAGATACATAGTGTGTAGCAGACAATCTGTACATTTGTGAATGGACCCCATAGTTTACAACAAGGTGTTTTATAGGTTTTGTAACTTTCTTGCCTAGATGGAGCTCTATAGGAAGACTGCTTCACACTAGTTTCTGCTTCAGATTTAGTATTTGGCAGAAGGCAAGCACTGGTGGTGTTGGAAAAATGTATTTTAGAGTCTCATCTTTATTTATTTATTTATGTATTTATTTATATTGCAATCAGTTTACAACCTTTGAGCCAGGGGCTCATTTCCAAAGGTACCTTGTCAAGAGAAGAGAAGATAATACAGGTACAAAATACATACTATAAGCGAACATATGCATAAAGAGACAGACATACATGGATCCTGGTTACAGTTTACATTGGTTGTATTATAAAGTGCAGATTCAGGTATAATAGATAACAGGGTTGGTTACAGGGTTTAGCAGCATAAATGTATGACATTTGCAAAATGAAACAGTCAAACAGGTTACACGGTATTAGATTACAGAGATAGTCAAGCATGTGACAAGGACAGTACAGCGGGTAGTTAGATTCGGTAACAGTGGTGCATACTAGTAGGACAACGTAGCAAGCAGTATACTAATATTGTCATACATGGTACGTTCTTGACAGTAGTGAGAAGGTAGGCAGTTGGATAAGGCAGTAATGTAGGTGGTAGGAATAAGGTGGTGAGGAGACGGTGCAGCCCAGAGGGCATTGTCAGGACAAAGGGTGCTTGTACACCCGTTATGCAAAGGTGCAGCAGCACTTGTTGAACAGCTCACTTTTGAGTGCAGTTTTGAATTTGGAGATAGTGGGGATTTCAGAGATGGCACGAGGAAGTGTGTTGTACCAAGAAGGGGCTCTGTGGTGGAGAGACCTCTGTCCATGCGAGGTCCTAGATCGAGGAACCAGGAAGGTGGCCTTGCAGGAGGTCCGAGTACTGACTAGAGGTTGGGCTAGGAGGAGGGAGGATGTCAGCCCGGGTGGAGAAAGTCCTAGCAGGGTTTTTTTAGTTATAAGGCAAGTTTGGTATTGCAGCCGTTCGTCAAGGTTTAGCACTGTTGCCAAGTCATAAAGCTGGCATGTATGTGTGAGCCTAGGGGCCCCTGTGATTAGCCTGCATGCCTTATTTAGGATGAGGCGGATTTTGTTTGGGGCAGTCGTGTTGGCAGCACCCTAGACAGGTAGTCCATAGTCAACTAGGGATAGTATGGAGGATGTAACTGCAAGCCGGAGGGCATCGGGGGGAGACAGTTTTTGCAGCGGTACAAGATACCAAGCCATATATTGGTAGCAGAAGCAAGTGCTTCGATGTGAGTGTGGTAGGTGAGGGCTGAGTCAAAGGAGACCCCTAGGTACTTATAGGAATGGACTTGCTCCAGTTGCTGTATGGAGTTGGAGAGGATATGGAGAGGGGAGTTGTAAGCTTTGTTTTGAGGGTGGGCAAAGAGCATGGTTTTAGATTTTTTAAGATTTAGGACCAATCTATGCTCTTTAAACCAGGTTTCAGTGTCATTATAGGAACATTTCAGGGAAACCTGGAGGGAAGTGGGGTTACAGTCGGTGGCAAAGATGACGGCGTCATCTGCATACAGCAGAATTTTCCCATTGCAACTACTGGGCAGGGTGTTAAGGTATAGCGAGAAGAGTAGGGGTCCCAGGATGGAGCCCTGTGGAACCCCCGAGAGGATAGGACGTGGATTGGAAAGTGTCCCACCAATATTGACACATTGGGAGCATGCGGATAGGTAGCTGGAGCACCAGGCAAGTGGTCCAGTGGCAAAACCAGATGACAGAGGGGTTTCAGCAGTAGGGGTGAGAGACGCTTTGAAGGCCTTTGATAGGTGAGGAACACGCCGCCCAGGGAGCCAGCGCCCATGGAGGAGTGTAGGAAGGATGCGATCCAATAAGAGCTGTGTTAGTACTGTGTCCTGCACGGAATCCATGCTGTTCAGGGCAAAGGATGTTGTATTTGGTCAGGTATTCAGTGATTTATGTGGCAACTAGTTTTTCCAGTGCCTTGGAAAGGGTGGAGTATGGAGATAGGTCGGTAGTTCCCAGCTAAGGACCTGTCACCCCTTATGGATAGGAGTAACAGTGGCAGTTTTCCAGGTAGTGGGGAATTGTCCCAGGCAGAGGGATGGTTGAGAAGGCTGGTGAGTGGGGTGAGGACCTGATCCAGAACCAGCCAGAGAATTCTATGGTCAGGTTGTTGTCACGGGACTGTTGCCTTTAGTGCCGCGGGTCAGGTGTGGTCTGGCTTCCTGGGCAGTTACCCTACGTAGGTAGAAGCTAGGGCGATGGAGGGCATGGGCAGGTTGGGAGGGTGGTTGGTCAAAGAAGTTACAGGGGAGGATAGGACTAAGGTCAGTAAAGGCAGTGTTGAGGAGGTTTGCAATGTCAGCAGGGTCTGTAACGGTGGTGTTGTCAGTAGTAATCTGGGAAGGGGGAGGGGAGCGAGTGTTCCCATTCAGTTGTTTGACGTTGTCCCAGAAGGTACAGGAGCACCTCCAGGAGGCGGTGAGGGTGGCCTGATAGTGGTCGGCCTTGGCTTTCCTGATTGCCCATGTGCACTTATTTCGTGCAGCGTTGTAAGCCTGTCTGTCTGCTGGTCGCCTAGTTTCATGGCACAGTGCCAAAGATTATCCCGAGCCTGAGCAGCTGTGAAAGGGCAGGGTAATCCAGGCAGGTTATATTTTTTGATCGGACGGCTGAGGGGAGCAAAGAGGTCACAGGCTTTACTAAAGGTTAGGGTAAAGAAGGCAAGGGCAGTGTCAATATCAGGCAGGCGGTGAATGGGGACCAGTCTTGCTGTTCAAGGTATTGTTTAAGGTTTTTCAGACCACACGGTCTGAAAAGTCGGGTGCGTGACTGTGCAGTGGGTCGAGGTGAGGTGGCCATCCAGCTGGAACAGCACAGGGAATGGTCACTGAGTGAATCAGGGAGGACTTGGATGTCCAGGATTTTTGGGGGGCAGTTTGTGATGATGACATCTAGGAGGGTGCTGGTACCTCTCTTAGGGTTCACTCGTGTGGGTTGGGAGACTAGTTGTGTTAGATCCAGGGCTGTGAAGGAGTCCCACGTGGGGGAGGAGGAGGGGCTCAGCCAGTTCACATTAAGGTCCCCAACAATGACTTGATCAGCACTGTGAGGGAGGGTGGCAAGATAGTCAGTTAATGATAATAGTGCTGGGTTTTGGTTCCTGGGAGGTATATAGGCAGTGGTGAGATAAAGGGGTGCCCTGGCGGGGTCCAGGGTAAGCTTAATGGTGAGGGCCTGAGCCCCACTTACAAGGTCAGGTGCAGGGAGGGTGAGACCAGTGAGAGAATTCCTGGTGTAGATAGCACAGCCACCCCCACGTTTGGTTACTCGATCCTCACGGTATAGGGTGTAGCCGGGGAGGGTGACAAAGGTGTCAGAGGTGGATTTAGATAGCCACGTTTCCACCAGTGCAATGACTTCGGGTTTGTGCAGTGTGACCCAGCATTGGAGGGAGTCAAATTTTTTCAAGACGCTGCATATATTCATGGAGGCAATCAGCAGACCGGGACGCCCACCTGCTGTGGAGGTCAGGGTGGGGCCAGGGTTAGGGTGGATATTGCCTGTTAAGAGTAGGAGGAGGACAACAGCTCTGGCCAGGGCACGGTGATATGAATTTTGCCTGCGGTTAGGAGGAGATGGGGGTGGGACCGTAGGGGAGCAGGGGATGGGTAGGGATTGCAAGGTGGGGAGGGCAAGGTTGATGAGCCGCCGGGATGGGCTGGGAGGGAGGAGGGGGAGTGGCCGGAGATGGAAGCTGTAGGCCAGTGTACATGGACATTGTAGGGTGAGTGGGAACTATGTTGGCGGGAATTAATGGTGCAATTTCCTGTGACCCAGGGGAGATATCAGGCTGGAGGGAGGAGGGTACAGAAGGAGGATGACGGGAGGGAGTTTAATAGGAGGTGAACTAGCATGGTATGCAGGTGGTAGTGGTGTAGGAGGTTGAGATATTTGGGTTGTCTCCTAGAAGTGTGGCTGCCACTTTAGATTGAGTGGTAGTGACACAGACTCTGGTGGACAGGGTACAGGGTTCAAGTCCCTGCCAGGGCAGCAGGAAATATGCCTGGGAGAGGGCAGAGACCCACGATCTAGGGGTCCAAAGCAGGCTGGGATTGGGCCTCAGCAAGGGTGAGATATAGCGACTCCTAGTGGTCACTGGGTGTTGGTACAGAGGAGGGGGGTGGGTCCGGAGGTGGACTGGTACAGAAAAGGAGGAGCAGGTGAGGGTGAGGATGAGGGCAGAGGTGGGTATGTTGGAGGAGAGGAGCAGGAAAAGGCGATAAGAGGATTCCAGGAAAGGTAGGCAGAGTACAGGTAGTGGATCTGAGGTGGATAGGTATGGGTCCCTTTAGTGGCTGGCAGGTATAACCTGCAAATGGGAAAGTGGGGAGTTAGAAAAATTGACAGACAGGGAAGTGATGTCATGGGCCAGCCCTATATAGGTAATGATGACCGTGGGTGGGGTGGAGGGGCGGTGAGGCAAGGTCATCAGAAAGCTAGGTTGAAAATCAGGTTAGGAGCATACATTGAGAGTTTTCAATGCACACTTGTAACTTTGGAAAAGTTCAATATTTGACCCCAAATTTTTAAAATAGCCATTTTTTCACACCATCTCATGAATGTGACAACTGTTATTATTTTTCAGATCCTAGCCAAAATGTGTTTCCCATCTTGTGGTACAAAATGACGTTTCAGCCACTATTTTATAACTCACAAATGCCATGTTCAGAAGGAGTGGTCATTAAAAGATTATGTTGAAAATTTGGGTCAACATGTGAAAAAAACTGAGTTATTAAAAAAACATTGAATTGCTCCAATGTTTACTCATAACTTTATTTTTGCAGATTTTGGCCCCTAATGTTCAACATATCACTTGTGTTACTCCACCTCCTGAACATGACAGGTGATATTTTTCACATACCCTCCAAAACATGTTTTCTCAGTTATACTGCAAAATCACCTTTTGGATAGATTTAAAAATACCACCTGTCTTGATCATAATGTCAGATCATAAAAAGACTGCTGGAAATTTGGGTTCAAAATGTGGGAGCCCACTGAAAATTAGATATTGATTCTCAGCTGTTCTATCTTGGGTAAATACAGCCTAAAAAAGTGTAAAAGCTGGACACCACTGAAAATTAGATATTGCATCACAGCTGGTCTATCCTGAGTAAATATAGAGATAAAATGTGTATAAGCAAGACATGGTACAATAGCAATTCAAATGGCGAACATGCTGTATTGACAAATGTTAGTCTAAACCTGTTTTAGAAACCCCATATTTTCTCTTGCCCCGATCATAAGTTAGTCTAGACAGATGAACCCTAACTACTCCTCTGGAAGAGTTACTGCCAGCCCCAGGAACTCACTTGACTCTCTTCTGAACCCCAGAGTGTGTCCCTACCTAGGTACGGCATCCAATACCTGATCCAAGGTGCTTTTCTGGGGCTGTTCTTTTTATGCTTTCCTTAGAAAGGGGTCCAGAGAGGAGGAGAAGAGACAAGGGGGGATTAACACCCAAAGTGTGTGTACAGGAGGCATGACAAAATTTTCTCTTGGAAAGGGCCATGTCTCCATGTTTTCTGCATTACAGCCCCTGCCATGAGACCAAGGGCACAATGTAGAACTGTGCCATGTATATGCACTCCCCACCCTCTAGCACTCTTGCCCATTAGCACTTTCAGTTGCACTGCCAGTTTTGGTCACCCAGATAGCTGTGTTAGAGCAGGATCAGCTATAATACCTTCCCTTCACACAGGAGCTGAACATCTTCTGTGGTGTTTTAAACCTCCTCTTACCAGCTCTACTGACAGCTCACAAAGTAGATTATTTCCAAACATTTTTTTACTGTGTCCCTAGTTTAAAAATCAAATGTTATTATTGCCCAGGTTCGGTGAAATTTTCTGATATAGCTGGCCAGAGTTCCATGTCATAACAGCATGGCAAAAACGGTGAAAACAATTTCAGCCCAGCAATATGAGCACTGGGCAAGACAGTGACTGGAAACTTGAGTGAGGGGTCAGAACAGTGAAACTCAAAGCAACACCACACTAAAGTTTACAAGTGGGGGGCTTCTCCCCCAGCACCCCCCACATGATGCTTGAAGACACACTATGCAACACTGGAAGGTCTCGCTATTCCGACCCCTTGCTCAAGTTTCCAGTCTCTGTATTGTCCAGCACTCATATTGCTAGGCTGAAATTGTCTTCACCATTTTTGCTGCACTGTCTTAATGGGGCACCCTGCCCAGTTTGATTATGATTACTTTTCCTTTTTAAAAGTGAGAAAAATGACTGTCCACCATACTCGTGTTACCACACAAAAACATGTTTGTTTGCAGTCCTTGATCAGGTCATACTGCATCTTTCTGGCGCTTGGGAACACCCCCAACACAATATATACACTTATGATGCAGTGAGACGAGAGAAGAGTATTGCATCATGGGTGACTTCACTGTTTGGGGTGTTACTAATGTTCAGAAAGCATGCAGCAAGAGTCAGCCGAGGGTTTTAAACAAGACAAGGCTGGGTATCGCTACACCATTGTTATGCATTTCAGTTTTACTAAGAAAGGAACAGAGAAAACAAACAACAACACCATCAAACTTTATAAAAATTAAGAAATGATAAAATATGGTTTTTCAACTAGAAATGGGTTGTCAGAGTCTGTTTAAGAATTCTGTTTTTGTTTGTATGTTGTCAGAGTTATGGAGAAATCTTGAAAATATCTGTCTATTTAAATGTGCAGTGTTTAATTGCAGAGGTTTTCATAATGTAAATGTATCACCATCTTCTAACTGGTTAGATATTTAATAGTGATTTGTTGGTCATTTGAGCAACTAGAGTTTGCCTTATGCAACTATAGTTAACCATCGACATAGGGCCTACTTTATGCTACTCTTACAATACGATGTGCATCAGGTAGAGAGTGAGGGCCTCTGCAATGCACATGCTTTTAACTTTGTTCCCATAGACGCCATATGGCGTTGGAATCATCCATTGCTGGATCTGACCCAAAATGGCCACCGGAAGCAAATGAGTTAAATGAGGGAATTGTTCCACAACCAGTTGTACACTCAGAAAATAAGGTGATTTACATAAGCTCAGTAACACTAAATGAGGAGTGATGGCTTCCAGTTGGCCATAATTGAGATGCTTATTTAGGTTCTATAAGAGATTTAGGGTTACTTTTTGGTGGACTTCTGTATTTCCAGAAATTAAAGGAACATTATAAATTAGAGATGAGCATCCAGTTTGGACATATATCCAGATCCCATCATGTTTTAGGGGGACTGATGCAAAAATCAGAACAAATCAAGCTCGGCTAAAAAGGCTTTGTTTGGTAACAAGCCAATTTGAAATAAACAAATGCCATGGATTGACTATGCTTGTTTCCTTCAAACTGACTACAATTTGCATAATGACATTGACACATGTCCATCAAAATTGTAGACACAGAATGTGTGTGGGAGTGGGAATGTGGGGGGGTCCTAGAATACAAAATGCTATCAAATCCATTGTAGATTGAGTATGTACTCCTGGCCAGTCGGAGTGCTCCATTTCTCTGTACATGAGAAACTTTTATTCTAAGAAGTGTCTGGTGTGTTCAGGTTGCTTTTTTTTGGCCTAGACTGCTGACCCTGAGGTGGGTGTCAGTTCTGGGGACATCCCCTGTGGGGATTAGGGTGCCCACCGGAGGGTGGGCATCAGTTTTGTTCCCTGGAATCACCGTGGGCCATCCATCCAAGGTCGGGTGGCTCCAGTGGTTAAAGTGGGAGTAGGATATTCCAGGTTCAGGCATCTGCTTTGGAGGAGACCAGGGGCTAACTGTTTTCATCTCAGAGGAGCCATTCTCTCAGGAGCAGCTGAGGAGGAAGATCCTTAGCATTTGACAATCTGGGACAATCTCTTCTTGAAACTGTGTTGCACGGACTGGTACTGTAGCTCATATAACTCATATGGAAAGGCAGCGAGAGTGCTTTCTTTTTTGTTGTTTTTTTTTTTTACTTTTTAATGCACTATTGTGGCAGTGAGAGGGCCATTGCACTTTGGACAAGTTTTGTGGAGATGGGGTAGGTGTGAGCTCCCCCTCGCCATTTCAAGTTATTTGGAGTAAAGACTTGGACAATTCAAAAGACAAATCTCTGCTGATTGTGGACAATATAATGTTATTTATTTTTCATACTTTAGAAGAATTTGCTGCACCTTTGTTGTTTTTGGGTAGTGTTTTGTTATTTTCGGGGTTTAAGATCTGGGTTATGTTTTTGATAGGAAATTGGGGATAGGTTTGGTGATTTGTAGGATTTTTTGGAGTGTGTTAGTGAGTGCATGGTTGACCGTGTGAGTGTTTGATAAAGAATTTACTTTAGTAACTACTGATTATTGGGTAACAGCAGGATGTGTTGGCAGAGGGCTTCATTGGGTGGGCACTACTCCTCCACCGAGCTGCAGTCTCTCCATCTCTTTGATTGCCCCCTGCTTCCAGGAGAGGTTTATAGGTGCTGTCATGCCTTGGGCATAGTGAGGGGGCATCAGAGGGTAGTGGGTTACAAGCATGGTGGGGAAGGGGAACGGAGTGGATGAATTGGGGTTGTGGGGTAAAGACGATGCCCTAGGGTGAAATGGGCCCAGGAATGGGGTTCACTGTGCCTGGTTCCCATACCCAAGGGCTCCGCTGTATGTGGGCAAGCAGCGCAATCAACCTCGGCTGCTTATCCGACTCGGGTGGTGTTATGCATTGCCAGGTTGATTAGAAACATGACTGTGGTTATCGCTGATCTTGTTGGAACATCTAACCTGGCATGCATCACCAAGACCTGGCTGGATGAGCATGCAGGTCCCATTCTGGAGTCAGCTGTTCCAACCAGGTACTCGGTGATACACTGCCTGAGGTTGGATATTAGGAGCGGGGGATAGCTATATGTTTTAAGTCAGATCTGAGCCTTGTAGATGTGCCAGTTGGAGCCACCAGATCTTTTGAATGTATTGTGGGTGCAGGTGTAGGATGTAGGATACTTCTCGTATACCATCCACCTGGGAGCGAGAAGGACTTTCTACAGGAAGTCGTGGACTTCATCATCAAGATGGTGTTGGAGGCACACAGGTGGTTGATCCTGGGAGGCTTCAATGCCTGGGCTGATGATAAACTCTCACACTTTGGACAGGACATCCTCCAATTGATGATATCATTGGGCTTTACACTGGCTATTACCTCTGCGACCTACTTACAAGGTCATTCACTGGATCTGGTGTTTCTGCTGGGGATGGAGATCTCCAACATGGTGGTGGAACCCGTTGGATGGTCTGACCCCCACACTACTGGGTTCAGTTTCATAGCTCCCTCCCACTAGGCCTGCCCCTACAGAGATGGTCTGATGCTGCCCTTTATGGAGTTTGACCCCTGATGGTCTTATTGAGGTCTTGGACCTATCGAGGAGTCCACATGTTAGCCAGTATTCAGAGAGGCTACTGTTAGCCTAATAAGGCTGTGGTGACCACTCTGGATTCCAAGCTCCTGTCCAGGTTCACCCTCTCACTCTATGCCCTTGAACTCCTTGCTTCGACAGGACCCTGAGGCAGTTGAGGAGAGTAGGGGGAAGGTTAAAGACACACTGGAGGAAATCTGGCCTGATTGATGACAAACTTAGATTGATGTCCTATTATGAGGACTATTAATCCATGGTCTCCCATAAGAAGGCAGAGTTCCTGTCCAGGGAGATTGTGACTGTGTGAAATTGATTGGCTCAGCTCTTCCATACCACAGACAGGCTATGCAATCCAGTCTGTCTCCAGAATCGGGGAGCTTTTTCACAAGAAAAGTGTGATAAGTTTGCTCGATTTTTCATGGATAAGGTTGATAACATCAGGTCAGAGATCAGTGCAGCTCACTCGAATGGACAGAGCGGCAATTAGTGGGAGATTACAGCCACCCAGTCTCTCTGGTTTGACTTTGACCAGTTGGTGATCGTGGATGTTGTGAAGATTACCCAGGGCTTGTGACCAATTTACTGTAGTTTGGACCTAGGTCCAACACACCTCCTGGTGGGTGTGTATAGGTCATTGGGCCAGTCCTGGCTGAGATCATTGGGTGCTCAATAGAGACTGGGGTGTTCCCGGACACCCTGAAGGAAGTAGAAGTATGCCCCTTATTGAAGAAACCTTCTCTCGACCCCGACTGTCTTGTCAACTACAGGTCTGTTTCTAACCTGCCTTTCATGGGCAAGGTTATTAAGAAGGCACTCAATTTGCAGCTTGAGAAGCATCTTACCACCCATGATATCTATGATCCTCTACAGTCTGTTGTCAGGAAGAGGCATAGTACTGAGACAACATTGGTTCGGTTACTTAATGATCTCCTGATAGCGAGAGATTAGAAGACTCATTCCATCTTAGTCCTCCTTGATCTCTCTGCAGCACTTGACACTGTGGACCATAAGGTGTTCCTCAAGAGCCTATGGTTACTCAGTGGACTGTCCAGATGGTCCTCAGATGGTTTAGATCTTTTCTCACTGGCAGAACACAGAGAACAGAGTCCTAGGTTTTTTCCTCGGTCCCTCATGCCCTGCCATGTGGAGTACTGCAGGGTTCTGTGCTGTCACCCATGTTGTCTGCAGTTTATATGCTGCCATTGGGAGACATTATAAGGTGGTATGGGCTAAGTTTTTACTGCTATGCAGAGGACAGTCAGCTGTAAATGTCCTTTGTACCTGAACAATATGACGCTATCTCGGTCTTTAATAACTGTCTCTCTGAGATTTGAAGACTGGATGAGTGCCAATTGGCTCAGGTAAAATCCAGATAAGAATGAGGTGTTGGTTGCGGACTCAAGTCATTGGGCAGAGGGGTCATTGGCTGGGCAATCCTCTGGGCTTTGGCTTGGAGGGAACCAGCTGTTGAGTTCTGACCGGGTGCGGAATCTGGCATTGTACTTGATGATGACTGACACTTAAGTTTCAGGTGTCGGCCGTCATCAAGACCTCTTTTTACCATCTGAGGAACTTCACTCGGATAAAGCACCTAGTGCCACCTGGCGATCTTCCGACCTTGGTCCACGCCTTTGTGACCTCTCGTCTTGATTACTGCAATGCCCTATACCTAGGGCTCCCAGGGGTGGACCTTCACCACCTACAGCTAGTGCAGAACACGGCTGCCAGGTTGTTGACTGGCTTGTCAAGATCTTGCCATGTCATGCCTGTGCTTTGTGGATTGCACTGGCTGCTGGTGTGGTGGAGGATCATCTTCAAGGTTGGGTTGCTGACCTATAATGCCCTACATGGACAGGGACCACACAATTTGCAAGACCTCCTGTGCCCCTACTGCCCCCTTTATCCACTCCATTCCACTGATGAGGGATTGCTGGAGATTCTCAGGGTCCATTTGACTATGTCCATAGCTAGATCTTTTGTCTTTGTAGCACTGACCCTATGGAATTTTCTACCTTGTCGGATTAGAGAGTGCCCATCCATCCAGGCCTTTAGATCTGCCTTAAAGACCTACCTTTTTAACTTTGCCTTTTGTGAGGTTTAACGCCTGCTAATTTTATATTTGATTTTAAGTATTTTTTTTTTATGATAGTTGTGTTTAAACTGTGATCATGTACAATGCCATGGTCTTCTGGAATGGCGTTTTATAAATAAATTTGCTTTGCTTTTAAATTTTATTTTATTGATCAATAATATATTAATACTGCCCACAAGACCACTTTTATGGTTGTAATAGTGGTCTCACTTATATCGTTAGTGTATTAGAAGCACTCACTTTCAGTTTGTAGTTCTCATATCCTAAGAATGCATTTGAGTTCACATACAAATGGAAGAGGTCAGATCCAAATCCACCCCAAATATATTCATCTTTGTTACAGTATAAACAGATGTTTTCAAAAACAAAGAAACATTTTTAAAAAATCTTAATTCAGATGACTGTAAATCTTTCCTCCTCCTCTGTATATATTTTTCTACTTCACACAGATCTCATCTTCTCTTTATTCAGAATATAGTGTATCTTATTTAAAAAAATATTTCCCATATGTTATATTGAGCAAGACAAGTGACAGACATTCTAAACTTTTTTTTCTCTTATTGCACTTATTTCATGGTAACCTCCTTCAAAACATTTGAAATGTAATATTGCTTATATACTGTATTCAGGCAAACTAAACAGTCACCGACCAGTTTGCAAGGGTTTGAGATGGGCACATGCAAATTTACTTGTACAGTTTAATTGTACTGAAAATAGAAAACACATGCACACGATGATTTCTGAATGCAAATGGACTCAATAACCTTTGAAAATGTAGCCTGCATTTATAAATAATAACCCTACTGTAGCTCAGCACTTGTTTAAGCTTAGAGGATTTAGTTTACAGATGACTGGATAAGATCAACCAGTTACAATATATACTATAAGATAATTAAGCTTTGAGCAGGAGCAGTGAAAACGTTCACAAAAGTCTAGGCACTCGCATTCTTTCTGATAGATGAAGACAACAAGTAGATATCTACCAAATTTGTTCTCCATTATTTTGTAAAGTGAAATACAGGTGAAAAATGCAAAGCAGTAGGAGGCATGTTGAAGTCCTAATGTTTCACCTGATAGGAAGCTTTCTCAAAGGAATGGTGCCATCTAGATTATACTAGCTTAAATAGCAGGACGTTGTCAGGTGTGTTTTTTAAATACTTAATGTGACAGTGCTTACACCAAGTAATAATATGCACACAAGCAATGGCATAAATCCATAAATATAATAAATAGTGCCCCACCTTATATATAAAACACCATTCTAGTAACAATGTGTGTTACACCTGCCTATTGTTATTGTTGTTATAGGTATAGAGCTTATTCTATTACCATAGAACAACCCACCAAAACAACCAGCAATAGCAACAGGTTTTGCGCTTGTATAAATGTTGCACTGATATAATAATGGGTTTGTACATGAACCAAATATTGAATCTGGTCTGCGAACTGAACATGCATAAGGTGAAACTATATGTATTTTATTGCTGGCAGCCTAACCTTAAAAGCAGATGATCTGAGGTTAAATGTTACTTTGAAGCAATGCTCTCCTTTTACAAATGACATCACTGACTCTTTCAAATGCTCAAGCAATTTATGAATGTCTGTTTGAAGAAGAATGACTCCATTCTAATTAAGTTGATGAAAGATACATTAGCCTACCATTCAAAGGTTAGTGCCAGCATGAACATGGTTAATGCCAATGCTAACCTGGGTTTGCACTAGTGCTTTGGGTATGCATGTATTCAGAAACCTTTGCAACACCCCCCCCCCAAACCCAGCATTGCCAAGTTACTAAAATACAACTGTGCTTATACAAATAAGGGGGTCCCCTTATGCATAAGGATGCAGCAACATATTCAGAGGCTTGCAGCAGCAATAAATAGCCCCCTGAGTGGTGCTGTTTACCAACACCGAAAACCACATCTTAACTGGGCACTAAGTAGGAATATGTAGTAGTAGAATTTATTCTATCTGGCACTCTTCACCGGAGGCTCAGGGCACCATTACAACAAGAGAAGAACAAGTAAATACACAAAAACATAACATAAATAAAATTAACAAAATCCCATAAGTAACACAGTCCTAAAGAGTAGCAACATATTGTCTTAATAAATACATAGTAATATAAAATATCAATAAATAAATATGTATGTGCATATACTGTATCTCTCTTTCTCTCTCTCTCTCTATATATATATATAAAATTATAGTGGTGTGTTAGCGCCAGTATAGTTAGGGTTGAGTGCACACTTCCATGTGAAAGCCACATTTTTGAACCTTAATAACTTTGGAATTGTTCAACTAATTTGCACAAAATTTGGCATGCAAACCTCTAGGGGTAGGTCTCTTAATTTCATGTGAATCAGTAGTGTGGTTTCTGAGATACACAGTGTCAAAAATCCCTAAATTGACATGTTTTTTGCCGTTTCTTTGTCCACCTGTATATCAGAAACTGTTTTAGGTAGTGATGTGAAATATTCAGGGTAGAAAGCATTTGCTTCATAGATATGCCTTTTGAAGGTTTGGTATAAAAAATATTAATCTGTTTCAAAGTTATTTCAAAGTTTCTCATTATTTCCTATGGGAAAAGTTAGATGTTCTGCACAAAAACACTTTTGTTTTTTCAGGAGCTGTTGTATTTTTACATGGAGTGCCACATACACCTAGTGTGATTTGTTTTTAGAGGAGCTGTCATATTTTTTGCATACAGGGTCACATAGTGTCGCAGGGAGCCTAGTGTATTTTCACAGAGCTCTGTCATATCTGCCATCTTGTTTCCCAGTTAGCAAGAGAATAAAAATATGGAAAACACATAAAATGAATGAGATTTAAAAAACAAACATTTGAAACTAGTTAAACAGGACCTGTTTAGCTACATTCTGATGTTTGTTTGTTTTTTGGGGGGCATCCAAAATCCTGGGGGCCGAGCTTAGTGAGAGGAGTGCTTCCTCATGTTCTCTGTATGAGAACAGCAGGATTCTTCTGAGGTTTGAGCAATAGAGTCAAGCCATACAAAGGCAAAAGTACTGGACTTTAGGAGGGCTTACTTTGCCAAAATGGGTGAGTGCCTAAGGAATGCACTAGCAAATGGGCAGGAAGGAGGGTGGAAGAACAATGGGGAATAATAAAAACTGCCATCACAGAGGTAACAAGCCTTTGTGTGAAGCAAATAAACAAATGAAACAATGTAAGAAACCACTATGGTTCTCAAAGGAAGTGCAGTGAAGGTTCAAGAGAAAAGAAAGCATTCAGGAAGTACAGGGAATCACAGAAGGAGAAGGACAGAGAACTGTATCAGTTAAAGCAAAAGGAAGCTGGGAAGGCAGTCAGAACAGCAAAGGCCCAAACTGAGGAAAAGATAGCCAACTCAGTTAAGAAGGGGGCTAAAACCTTTTATAGGTACATCAGGGAGCAAAGGAAGACCAAGGGAGGGATAGTGAGGCTTAATAAAGGGGAGTGAGGGTGGGCAGAGGGTGACTGTGAAAAGGCAGAGATACTAAACAAATATATTTGCTCAGTATTTACAAAGGAAGAGGGGGAGGTACCTAAAACAAACAGTAGAAACACTCTGGATACAGAAATTGATACCAGCCCATTTACAGAAGAAAGGGTTCTGAAAGAACTCTTAAAACTGAAGGTGGACAAAGCAATGGGGTCTGATGGGATTCATCCCAGAAATCTAAAGGAACTAAGGGTAGAACTAGTGACACCACTGACTACCCTCTTTAACAAATCATGGGAGGATGGGGTGGTACCCGAGGACTGGAGGAGGGCAGGTGTGATTCCGCTTCACAAAAGTGGGAGCAAGGCAGAAGCAGGAAACTACAGACCTGTTAGTTTAACCTCAGTGATAGGGAAAATGATGAAATCATTTCTGAAGGAAAGAATCATCGAGTATCTAGAGGCCAGAGGGGCACAGGACCCAAGGCAGCATGGATTCACAGTGGGAAGGTCATGCCAGACAAATCTGATAGATTTCTTTGACTGGGTGACCAAAGTAGTAGATCAGGGAGGGGCTGTGGACATGGCCTACCTAGATTCTAGCAGGGCATTTGACACAGTCCACACAAAGATTAATATACTAGTTAGCCAGCCTGGGAGTGGGTCCCAAGATGACAACCTAGGTAAAGAATTGGCTGGAGAATAGGACACAGAAGTAATAGTAAATGGAGTCCACGCTGAAGAAAGGAGGGTTACTAGTGGGACGTACATGAGTTCAGTATTAGGACCGGTCCTCTTCAATGTCTTTATAAGCGATATTGCAGAGGGACTGGAAGGAAAAGTATGTCTCTTTGCAGATGACACCCAGATCTGCAACAGAGTTGATGCACAAGGTGGGGTGGAAAGGATGAGAAGGGACTTGGCAAGGTTAGAGGAATGGTCAAATGTATTCACAGCTTAGATTCAATGCTAAGAAGTGCAAGGTAATGCACCTGGGAAACAAAAACCGAGGGGAAGAGTACACAATGGGGGTTGAGATGCTAACAACAACAAAAATGGAAAGGGAGCTGGGGATAGTCATATCAGATGATCTAAAGGTGGGCAAGCAATGTGAGAGGGCAGCAAGGAGGGCTGGGGGGATACTGGGATGAATTAGGAGAGGCATCACCAGTAGAAAACAGGAAGTTATTATCCCTCTGTACAGACAGCTGGTGAGACCCCATCTGGAGTACTGCGTGCAGTTCTGGAGACCCAATCTCTGCAAAGACATAGACAGGATGGAAGCTGTCCAGAGGAGGGCAACTAAAATGGTGCAGGGTCTGCACTGGAAGACATATGAAGAGAGACTTAAGGAGCTTAATATGTATAGCCTCGAGGAAAGGAGGAGGGGACATGATAGAAACTTTCAAGTACCTCAAGAGAATCAACAAAGTCCAAGAGGGTAGCATCTTTCAAAAAGAGTGTGCAAGAACAAGGGGCACAATTTGAAGATAGAGGGGCGGCTCTAGAGGTAATTTAAGGAGTATTTTCACAGAAAGGGATGTGGATGCATGGAACAGCCTTCCGGAGGAGGTTGTGGAGTCAAAAACAGTGGTGGAATTCAAGCATGCATGGGACAGCCATAAGGCAATTCTAGGGGGTGGGGGTAGGAAGAAGTAGGCTGCTGGTTAACTAGGATCTGCAGCTTATCCATTAGGTAGGGAAATGGGCAGACTGGGTGGGTCAAGCGGTCCTTATCTGCCATCAAATTCTATGTTTCTATGTTTCTATGTTGTTTTTTTGTTTTTTGGGGGGCAAGAAACACCTTTACTCAGCACCCAAAATCCTCGGTGCTAAGCTTCGTGAGGGGAGCGCTTCCTCATGTTCTTTGTATGAGAACAACGGGATTTTCTTGACTTTCTTGACTTCTGCAGCCACAGCTGGAACTCATGTTGCTGGCTGCAAGTTTATCTTTGAACCGCCTTTTTGCCTGGTGTCTAGTGGCACCCTTCACCCACTTACCACTGTCCCCTATCCCTGCTGTCTAGTGGCACCCCCTCCTTATATTTCTCTGGTGTCTAGTGGCACCCACAACCCTCTGATTGTTATAGATATCTTGTTTATTTATTTTATTAATATACAGTATTTTGACACCTGGATGCCCACCCCCGGTGTCAGATGTCTCCTTCCCCACAGTTCCTTGTCTTATGATTTTCCAACATCAGGAGCCTAATCCCCATGTCAGCAGTAGAAGTCCCTCCTCCCCAGCAGTGTGGGACTCTGGGGAGCCCACTCCCAGTGTCCCAAAACACTTATTTCATTTTTATCTGTGAAGAAGAAAACCGTCTCCGTCATCTTTTATTTTGTTTAACCTGAAAAAAAGAAAACAGTCCCTTGTCATCCCCGCCATCCTCCTCCCCCATCCTGACACCTTCCCACTGAGCTTCCCACACTCCCTTACCTTATACTTACCTCCAGAGTTATATGCTGTCATCTTCTGTGGACCAGGACATGTCTGCCCTCTTCAAAGCCAAACTGCAAACTGAGGAGTCAAGGTAAGTGCCGTATAATGTATTTCAATGGCGTTTTGAACTTATGTTCATAACTTTGCCATTTTTAGGTATTTTTTCACCACATTTTCAACATGGGCTTTTGGGGGCCCCAGTTCATGAACACTACCTCTGTTGTTTCATTAATCAAACCTGGAAGGTGATTTTGCGATCACTGCTTGAATCACCTTTCAGGGTAATTAATGAAATGACAGTGCCAGTGTGCATGAGGTGGGGTCCCAAAAAGCTCATGTTGAAAATTTGGTGAGAAAATTCCTAAAAATGGCTAAGTTATGAACGTTCATTGAAATGTTTCTACACCTGTACATAACTTTGGAAATTTTTAATATTTTGACTCCAAATTTCAAACAAAGCTATTTTTCACACCACCTCATAAACAGTACAGCTATCATTTTCCATGTCCTGCCCAAAATGTGTTTTGGCATCTGTGGTGTGGAATGGCATTTGGGCATGGATTTTAACATTTTCACCTATGAGGATTATGAGGTGGGGGTCATAAGAAGACTATGTTCAAAATTTTGGGTTAAGATATGAACAAATTCTAAAGTTATGACCATTTTATGCAATTTCACTAGGCTCGCTTATAACTTCGATGTTTTAAATATTGTGACCTCAGATTTTCAACATAGCCATCTTATTACCTGACCTGATGTATGTCACAGCTGTCATTTTTCCAATCCTGCCCAAAATGTGTTTTCACACCTGTGGTGCACAGTGGCATTACAGATGCACAGAATTACGTTTTGGCAAGGATTTAAAAAATTTCTGTACTGGGGTACATGAGGTAGGGTAATAAGATGACTATGTTAACAATTTGGTCACTACTGTCCTATAAATGAAAGTGCAGGGCCCAGAGGGCCTTCTGCTTTCTGAGCTATACACATATACACATCTATGGAGGGATGGGAGAACAGGGCCCTCTGGGCCCCACATTCCCCCAGCAAATAAAGATATGATTATATTATATGAAAAAGTAAGGAAATTCATTGAAAAAAACGTTGTCAATGCATCAGTTAAGGTTGTTACTAAAGCAAAAAAAGTGAGGAAATGTGGCATTAAGGTTTCCAACCCTAACACCCCATCCCTACCCTGCAGACACTGACAGGTGTCAGGAGGGTCCCTTGGGGTCATCAGCCCTAATGATCACCCTATTCTCCTGTACTGTACCATCTAGATTATTTACTTATTGAATGGGGTGAGCATTAGGGTTTATGACCCAAAGGCACCCTCTCAATGTCTGTCAGTATCTGTAAGGTGGGAGTTGGGTGTTAGGGTTGGAAACCCTATCACCACATTTCCCTAATTTTGTTGCTTTGGTAACAACCCTAACTGATGCATTAACAAAGTTTTTTTGTAATGAACATATATATATATATATATATAATATATATATATATATATATATATATATATGTATCGAGAGAGAAGCACAGCTGAGACTATGATATATAGATGTACAGTTATTCCCAAACACCTGGTGAAAGAAGAAAGTCTTCAGGCCCCTTTTAAAGGCCTCAACTGAGGTGGCCTCCATCAAGACTCTCAGGAGTGAGTTCCAAAGGGCAAGAACCGCCACCTTGAATGACCAGTGCCCTGAGGTTTTAAGTCTCATCTTGGGTACCACTAGAAGGCCCTCTTCAGTGGAGCAGAGAGGGTGCAAGCACAATTAAGGATGCAGGAACTCACACAGGTAACCCAGGCCCAAGCTGTGTAGGGCATTGTAAGCCAGCAATCTAACTTTAAAGGAGATATGCCACTAAATTGGCAGACAGAGTGGTTCATGCAGTGCTAGAAAAACATGACATGACCACAAAAAGCTGGTCAGCAACCTGGTAGCTGCATTCTGCATCAGCTGCAGGAGCCAAAAAATACCTCCATTGACACAAAGGTAAAGAGCATTGCAGTAGTCAAGCCTGGAAGTCACAAATGCATGTATCAGGGTTGCCTGAGGTCTCCAGGAGGAAAGAGGATTTTATCTGACTGATGTTTCTAAGATGGTAGAAACAACTCCTGACTAATGCTGACACCTGAGCCTCAAATCCAGAATGACTCAGAGATTCTTCACCTTATAGGCAGCTAACAGATCAGTGGCACCAAGCCGAAGCACATTCCCCTGCCCTGCAGCCACCACTCCCCATTTGTGACCAGCTTCATGACAGTACTTCAGTCTTGTCTGGGTTAAGTCATAACCAGCTCAGTGACATCCAGTCTTGGATGCCAACCAAGTACCTATTCACCACGTTGACCATGCCCAGCATCCCAGATACAAAAGACAGATAGAACTGGGTGTCATCTGCATAGCAGTGAAACCCAACTCAATACTGTCTAATGATTCTCCCTAAAGGCAGGATGCACACCGTGAGCAATATTTATTTATTTATTTATTAAAGCATTTCACCAGGAAAGACATACTGAGCCAAAATAGCTAATTTCCAGATGTGTCCTGGGGGGAGGGGGAAAGGGAACAGCTAAGAAATAAATACATTTGTACTAAAGTTTAGATACATAGTAACAATAAATACAAAGGCAGACACAAAATATATACAGATGTACATCCAATAAGAGCAATGGAAATCAGAAACGTTGAGTTTTGAATATATACAATATTTACAATAGGATGTCATGGTGGGCAGGTAAGGGGATGCAGACATTAGTGTCAATAGGGTAGCAAGCTTAGGCAGCAAAGGGGGTAGGCTGTAGAACTTGAAAAAAAGGGGGGAGAGAGGAGAAGCAAAACAAATAGGGGTCCAGAAGCATTACGGACAATGACAGTAGGGAGAGGTGTGGGAGTGGAGCAGAGAGAGAGAGCAGAGAGGATTGGAGGAGGCAGAGCAAATGAGAAGAGGGAGAGAATTTTAAAGTTTAGGAAAGCTGAAAGAGAAGGCATCTTGACCAGACAAAAATTTGTGAGAAGGGGTTTGCAGCGAGCAAGTCCCAGAGTTAAGAAAAGAGTAGGAGGAGGGGTTGGAAGAAGAGAGAAGGGAGACAAGATGGGGTGGGAAAGGAGGAGAACTAGAATTTGGAGGTGAAGGAGGTGCAGTGGGTTAGATGACAATCCTCTAGGGAAGGGAGGGAGAGAGCAGAGTAAATAATACAGTGGTGGGTGTGGGAAGGGCAGTTGAGAATGAAGCGGCAGAAGGAGTGGAAGAAGGGGTCCAGTCTGGCTAGGGTGGACCTATGGGCAGCACTATAGACTATGTCACCATAATCAAAATTGGGGAGAATCATCTTTCTTAGGATGTTTCAACGGGCAGGTAGGGGGATGCAATATTTGTGCCTTTAGATTGCACCAGGATGAAGCTTTTTGAATATGGCATCTATGTGCTGGGAGAAATGGAGATGTCTTTCAAGCCAGATGCTGAGGTGCTTGAAAGAGGGTACCTCATCGAGTGGGACACCTTCTAGGGTGTGGAAGGATGGGAGGGACTGGAATTTAGAAAGCCTTGATCCAATGTCAAAGCACATGGAGACCATCTTTTTGGCATTTAGATATCATTGATTTGACTTAAACCACTTCTGGACTGAGTCGAAATTAGGTTGGAACTTGAATCTCAACTCAGCTGGAGAGGACCCAGAGACAAATAGGGCCGTGTCATCTGCATACATGTGTATGGACGCAGATGAGCAGGCAGATGGAAGGTCATTTAAAAAGATGAAGAATTAAGCCAGCCCACCGGTGCACTAGTTGGATTTCCACTTGTAACACCGATGATCTGGGTTTCGGGAATGGACCCGGGAGTCAGAGGGCTAGCCAGGGGAGAAGGATTGCGCATCCTGGGGACTACTTTCCTTCTCTGTGGGAAGGGAGTGAAGAGTGTCCGGTGCTTTACAGACCCTGGCAGAGGCTGGGAGCACCACTGTGACTGTCACCATCAAGTTAGCGGGCAGGGTGGATGCTGGACATCATTGCACATCCCTGCAGCCAGGGAGCAAAGCATCGGAAAAAGCCACCCCCCTCCCAGCATGATGACCTGCTCTGCTACTACCATTTCCAATGCCTCCAACATCAGCTGGGAGGTTCAGCTCCTATTGCCCTGACCCAGGGGGTAAGCCGGGGCTTGGCAACAGAGTCCATTGGGAGGGGGAGCCCTCCCAGCAGATCTCTCAGTGGAGTAAGCCTGGGCATGGGGGGATGGCAGGAAGGGCAGGTCTGAGGCTTGGGGGGAACCGGGGGAAAAAAAAGATGGAGAAGAGAAAGGGACCAAGCACAGAACCCTGGGGGGATGCCAGTGGTTATGGGGTGGGGGATGGTGTCACCAAGTTTCACAGATTGGGTTCTACCATTGAGGGAAGAGTTGAACCAATTAATGGCAGGGTCTGAGAGACCTGCTGATGTCAGTTTATGCAGTAGGAGGGGATGAGAGACAGTATTGAAAGCTTTCGCTAAATCAACAAAGATGGTGGCAGTGAGAAGACCCTGGTCCATAGCAGTCTAAATGGAATCTGTGAGTTAGAGGAGGAAGGAAGTAGTGGAGTGAAGTTTATGGAAACTAGACTAGAAAGGTGTAAAAAAAAGAAGAGGATTCAAGGAAAGCAGAGAGCTGGGAGAGAACTATGGACTTGGAGTTTGGAAAGGGTAGGGAGGAGGGAAATAGGATGGAAATTCCCAGGAGAGGAGGGGTCACCACCTTTATGCAGTGGAATGACTGTAGCTTGCTTCCAAGACACAAGGATAGAATCAAGAGAGAAGGAGAGGTTGAGTAAAGAGGTGATAAGAGACGCAATGGCGTGGGCAGAGAGGTGCAGGAGCTTTGAGTCAAGCTTATCAGGGCTACTACTTTGTAGATGGTTTAGGACTAGAAGAGCTTTCAGGAAGGAAAGAAGGGAAACCTGTGAGAAGAAGGGGGGGAGTGGTAGGGGAAGGGTGGGGGAAGGGGGAGGGGGAGGAAGACAGGAAAAAGGACCAAACCCTGAGGTACTCCACAGGGCAGCAACCCCAGGGATGAAGAGGAATCTCCCAATGTGATGTCACCCTCTGTGTCCTGCCACTGAGATAGGACTTAAAGCAGAAGATGACTTTACTGGTGAGTCCTACATACTCTGTGAATTTGTCCAATAACAGTCCTTGGTTCAAGATATCAAAAGCTGAACAGAGATTGAGCAATAATTGACTGTTCACCTCTACCTCTCTCCCTGAGCAGGTCATTATGCACCCTGACCAGTGCAGTCTCAGTGCTGTACTGAGACATAAACCAGACTGGAGAGGCTCACAGATGTCTGAGGCAGTAAGATGTACCTCAAGCAGCTGCACAACCACCTTCTCAATATCCTTGCCCAACAAGGGCAGGTTAGAGACAGATCAGTAATTCACCAAGACATCTGGGTCCAGAGTAGCTTTTTTGAGAAGGGGCCTTACCAGTGCATTTTTCAATACAACCAGAAAGACCTCCTACAAAAGGCAGCAATGAATAATCTCAGCGAATATCAGACTGAGCTGTCCTATGCAACTCACTAGTAATCGCATTGGACTGAGGTGTAGTTCACAGCATGTTGGCTGCAGCTCCAAGGTCATTCCACTAATGTTATCCATCATCACTGGTCTAAACTCATCCCAATACTGCTTACTGCACCTTACCCGGTCAACAAAAATGAAATAAAACAATACTGCTTACTGTACCTGTGACAAATAGGCTCCTCTCTGCTGGGCTGTAGTAGCCCACTTGGAGTGGTCCCATCCCAAATAGAAGGCACGCTGTCCGAGAAGAACCAATTAAACTCTTCACATTTCATGAGTGAAAAGTCTCTGTCAGGCTCCAGAAAGGCCAGATGGAGAGCACTCTCCACAGTCTGAAAGAGCTGAGCTAGCTGGTTCCACCCAGCAGCAATCTCCTTAGACAGAAAACCTACCTTCTTTTGAGTGATTGTTCTTTAATACTCATCATAATGAGCCATTAGAGCCAGTTTGTCCTCCTGGGCCCTGGATCTCCTCCAGCAATGCTCCAACCTCCAACCCCTTGCTTTCAGCTCCCTTAGCTCACCATCAAACTAAGCCCATGCCTCCAAGCCCCCCACCCCACAAAGGCAGGGTAGCTATACTGTAGCCATCCACTCCTATGCTGAGCTGCCACCCCTTCATCCCCTGATCACCCTGTACAGATGTTTCATAGTTCCTGGTGGTCTAGTGGTTCTCCCACCCCAACCCCCGATCACCCTGTATATAGCTTTGTAATATATCCTGCTGTTCTGGTGGTACCCCCCCCCCGATTACCTTGTACATTGCTTGCAATATATCATGGTAGTCTAGTGGTTCCCTCATCCCCAATCACCCTGTATGTAGGTGTGTAAAATATCCTGGTGGTCTAGTGGGTCCCCCATCCCTTCAACCATATGCCCACCCACCTGCCAAACCCCCCCGCACACACACAAACACACCCTTATCCCAAGTGCTGATCTCCCTGACGGTGGTGACCAGCACAGCCCTACTCTCACCTCCTCAGACAGCCACTGTCTGACAGTCACAAAAGCAATAACTATACTATTTTAATTCATTTTAATACACTTTGGCTGGGATACTGGAAGCATGTTACCATCCTCTAGTCAGGTTAGTGAGTTACAAACTATGCATAGCGCCCACAAAAGCAGGGGCCCAGCTTAATGTGTCATATTTGAAGGTACAGTTAGTGAAGTACTAACCCATTTGTGAGTGGCACTAACATATGCCAGGGTGCCTATGCAAACCAGCTGACTATCCCTTACATATAGGCACACTGACATACTGGAAGTTTTAGATACATGGTAATAGATGTAAGTTTTCAGCATGGCTCAGTTAGTAGCACACCTGCTTCTGTGCCAAAAGGTTCTAGGTTCTACCCCCACACCGGGATTGGGCTCGTACATGAACACTGGCACCCCAGTGCAGTACTGTGGGGGTATTGCACTGGGGGGCTTTGCCATCCTTCAGATGTGTTGTTAAACTGAGGTCCCTTCTACCCATCTCTGATGCTGTCCTGGTGGATGTTGAGGTGGAAGTACTGTAAAAGAACCCATGGCACTTTTTATAAGAGAAAGGGAATTGTTATTACTAAGTACACTAAACAAAGAAAAACTACAATTACATTAGATCAAATAGGAATCATAAGAGTCAGTAACAGAGTTAAGAATTGAAAAGTATGTGGAAACCTTTCCATAATTTCTGAAAACAATATAATGTTAGGATCTTCCTAGCTTGCCAGTACAATTTTTGAATACATTTATGTGCCATGCCAACAATCACAGGTGGGGAAATAGTTTTCTTCTGTAATGTAAAAGCACAGCAAGCTTACCATAAATAATATTTACAAACTGCAAAACAGACTTGCAATGTACAGTCATTGAATCTTCTCCATTCAGGTAGGTATATACCAAATACCACTACAGTATTTAAGCAATAAACCATGAGGGTGTATGGGTTATGGGGGATTTACCATGGCTTACGTGGTTTGGCCATGAGACCACAGGTCAGGTTGCTAAATCCTCACCAGTCATGGTAAATCCCCCCATAACCCACAACCCTGAGTGGTTTATTGTGATTATATAATGTGTCAATTATTAAAACAGAGAAACAATTTGTAAAAAAGTAGTATTTTTATTTTTTTAACTATTTTTGTGAAAGTACACTTCAACCCTACATTAAGTAGTCCCTTGTTGCTGGGCACAATATGATTAAGTTTTCACCATGTGTTTTTGAGGAATGTTCCTTTTTTGTATTTTGTTTTCTTCTCCATCTGTAGGTAGTGTTGTTTATTTTTTAATTTTCTTTGTTTTATTATCTAAAGTTAGACAGTCTGAGAGGCTTTAGTTTTGTTTTTTAAGTTTCTTTGCCAAGGGAGATGGAGAGAGCATGGTGTAACTGCCACCCATTGCAGCTCACAGGGCAGACAAAGCAAAAGTGAGCTGCCCTACATTGTGACTCATAGAGCAGGTTTCAGTTCAAAAATGCGTTCTCTCCCCCAGGTTTGTTAACGTGTTGGGAGTGGTAAGCAGCTGATAGAAGCAGGGAACAAGTTTCTTTCCCCCAAGGGAGATGGAGAAAACTAAATGTAACTGCTGTCCCTTGTGGCTCACAGAGTGGTTAGAGTGCGATGTAAAAGTGAGCTGCCCTCCATTGTGGCTCACAGAGCTGGTGTCAGGTTTTACCCCAAAAAAAAACACTTTCCCCTTGGTTTGTGAACATGTTTGGAGTGGTGAGCAGCTGACAGAAGCAGAGGATAGGATGTCTCATTCCTGCGACTGGGCCAGAGCAGGGCGTCCAAGAACGTGTGCTTCCGGGTATACATTTGCAGCCACAATGCTGTTCAGAGGAATTTCTTTTTAACTTTCTTTTTGGCTACATTGACAATAATTTTTTTTTATTACAATTTATGGGCTAAGACAGAGTGGGAACGCAGCATAGAGTAAGCAGCATGGACTGAAGACCCGGGACTGGAGAGAGAGAGCTACAAGTTAGGTGGGTGCACTGGTTGCGTTATGACTTATGAAAAACTCTGTTGGATCATATCTTGAATGACCCACTTATTCTTTAAGTTATTGTGGTTACACAGAGCAGCAGTTGGTACACCACCGTTTACCAGGGAAATCAATATGGCAGCTCGGAATGATTTTTTTTTTCCGTAGTTATTGAGATACTGACTGGTATTTTTCCCGTTGGTATATCATAGGATTTACCATGGGTAAAAGGTGCAATCAGCCAAACAGAATGCTTAATTCTAGGACCCCATTGTATAAATGATAAGTTACTGTAGCAAACAATTGTCAATTCCATGCTTTACTCAACTGTACCCAGAATAGATTGTTAAGTGGACATTCAAATAAAAAATGAGTTTGTGTTTGCAAAACCAATCCGCATTCAGATCATGGACAGACTCTTTCATCAGTGGTTTTATTTATCATGGAGTCTTACTGCTAATTTTCCATTTATGCTTAACCATAAGATATCCCATATGTATTTTGGTATTCTGTTGTTGGATAACTGAGACAGAACTATCTCCACTCTTTCTGGCGGACAGTTTTTAAGGTCAACTGGTGGTAAAAAGTTCCTGTCAATAGTAGTGTTACACAATCCCTTCCTCTCAGTCCCGGTAATTTCAGCATATGACAAGTTCCATAGCTGTACTTTCTGTACTGTCAGTTTTATAAAGGAGGGGAGTACATGATTGGATTCACAGCCAAGTAGCTTTTTGCTGTCTCTACCCCAGTAAGATGAAAAAAGTGTGATCCAATCTTCAACCAGAAAGACTCATTGCTTTTTAACCCCTCTTAGTACAGGGGTGAAACTGCTACTTATGAAGACACTAAAATAGAATGCCATGGGGTTAACCATATTAAGCCTTCCTCTAGCCTTCTTTGGTAGGTATTTATCCTGTAAACCTTCCTTGGTTTCCTCTCTCAAACATTTCCCTTAATAAAATGAGGTTGTCTTGTATGTGACGCTCTGGAATTGCACAACTTTGTGAATATGAGATAACTCTACTTGCCGCCTCAGTTAACCTTCTTGCTAGTAACTTGCTAATATTTTATAGACCGTATTTAGGAAACACAAAAGCCTCCAGTAATCTAATAGTGTTTTATTCCCCTTCTTATATAAGAAGATAAGGACTGCTTTTGTTGGGGAATATAGCAAATCACCAGCTGCCAGCAGAAACATAGAAACATAGAAGTTGTCGGCAGATGGGGACCTTATGACCCATCATGTCTGCCCTTCTTTTCCTAACCCCCCCCCAATTAGCTGCCTGCTTGAGTATCCTGCAAAGCCTGTCCCATGCCCACTTGAATTCCCCTACCATCTTTGCCCCCACCAGCCCCTCCGGCAGGCTATTCCACAGTTCAAGAATGCGCTCCATGAAGAAGAATTTCCTAATATTGCTCCTGAACCTGCCTCCCTTGAGGCGAAGGTCATGCCCTCTTGTCCTGCTATAGTCTTTTACCTGAAAGAGATTCTGCACCTGTACCTTGTTGTTGCCTTTAAGGTATTTAAATGTCTATCATGTCCTCCTGATTCCTGCGCTGCTCTAGGGAGTATAGATTGAGTTCACTGAATCTGGCTTCATACGGTTTATGGTGCAAGCCCTGCACCATCTTTGTTGCTCTTCTCTGCACCATCTCCAACCTATCTACAGTATGTCCCTCCTGAAGTGTGGCCTCTAGAACTGGATGGAGTATTCCAGGTGGGGTCTTACCAGGGATTGATAGAGAGGCATGATCACTCCATGCCCCCTGCTTATGATGTCCCTTCCTATGTAGCCCAGGATGCCACTAGCTTCTAGCGCTGCCTTTTTGCATTGTTCACTAACCTTGAGGTAATCTGATATGATCACCACCAGGTCTCTCTCTAGCTTTATGTCTACCAGCTGCTGCCCGCCCATCAAGTACAGTTTCCCCGGATTACATTTCCACAGATACATGACTTCATTTTTTGGCAGATCCTTAACCATTCCTCCAGCTTTTGGTGATCAGGTTCAATGCTTTGTTGCCCCTCTGGTGTGTCAACCCTGTTGCCGATTTTAGTGTCATTAGCAAACAGGCCCATGTTTCCCTTCAGTCCATCAGCAATGTCTCTGATGAATATGTTGAAGAGGATCAGCCCCAGAACTGAGCCCCATGGAACTGCACTAGTCACCCTACCCTCCTCTGACAGAGTGCCATTTACTAATACCCTCTGTGTTCTCCCATTTAACTAGTTCCTGACCCAGCCTGTTACCTTAATACCTCTCATGTTCTCCAGTTTATTGACTAGTCTCCTGTGTGGAACTGAGTCAAACACCTTTCTGAAGTCCAGGTAAACCGCATCCACTGCTCCACCCTGATCCACTGTTCTGGTGACCCAGTTGAAGATATCTCCCAGGTTTTTCTGGCAGGACCTCCCTGCTGTGAAACTACATTGCTTTGTATCACACTGACCACTTTCCTCCAAAAAAGTAATGATTCTTTCCTTCAGTAGGGACTCCATCGGTTTTCCCACTACTGAAGTTAGACTAACTGTATGGTCATTTCCTGGCTCTTGCTTGCTTCCGCTATTGAGGAGTGGCACTGCTGTTGCCCTCTTCCTGTCCTCCAGAACCTCCCCACTTTCCAATGATTTGTTGAAGAGCACTGCTAAGAGGGCTGCTAGTTTCCTCCCAAGTTTCTTGAGTATTTTTGGGTGTAACCCATCTGGCTCCATAGCTTTATCCACCTTTATCTTGTTGATATCCTCTAGTACCCTTTCCTCTGTGACTGGACTCATGCCTGTACCTCCAAGTGGAATATTATTTTTGCCTATTGTTAGACCGCTACCATTTGTTCCTGTGTGAAGGCTGAGCAGAAGTATTCATTGAGTGCCTCTGCCTTCTCTTCATTATGTTCCATGTGTTGCCCTTCCTTTTTTGTGATTCTAACAATGCCTGTCGAAGTCTTCCTTTTTTCTCATATGTATTTGTAAAATGTTTTGTCACCCTTCTTCACTCCTTGAGCTATCTTCACCTCTGTCTGTGCCTTAACATTTCTTATCACTTTCCCTGTCTCGTTTAGCTTTTCTTTATATTCTGTTTTGTCAGCCTCTTTCCCTGACTCCTTGTACTTTCAGAAGACTTTGCACTTTTCCCTCACCATGGTTGCCACCTCTTTGGAAAACCATAGTGGGTTTCTCCTCTTTTTATTCTTACTGATCTGGAGGGCACACCATGATGTGGCCATGGTTATTGCATCTTTCAACCTTGTCCAACACTCTTTGATGCTCCCTTCTGTTGTGTTACTCAGATTGTCCCTCAGGCAGGCCTTCATTTTTGTGAAGTCTGACCTCCTGAAGTCAAGAACCTTTAGCTTAGAGTTTGTGGAGTTCTCAGTCCTGTTTACCTTCAACCATCCTGTGCGATGGTCACTATTTCACAGATGGTTCACCACTTCGATGCCCAGACCCCTATCGCTGTTTGTGAATACTAGGTCTAAGATCAGATTTTCTCTTGTGGGTGTCTTTACTAGTTAACTTAGGCCTGCTTCCTGTAGTGTTACTAGGAATTCCCTGTTTTTCTTCTGATGCTGCTGTGCGAGAATGCCTATCAATGTCTGGTAGATTGAAGTCCCCTACTAGCACCATGTCCCCTTTGTCTGGCATCTGAAGGATAGTTTCCAGGGTATACTTGTTACTGGTTTCCTCCTGATTTGGGGGTCTATAGATTACTCCTACCTGGATGGGTGTCCGGCTTCCAGACCCAATTGTAATTCATATGTCCTCGGTTTCCCCTTGTGCCTGCTGGATTTCAGTAGCACTTATGGCATTTTAACATAAATAGCTACCCCCTCCCTTTTTCCCAGTCCTATCTCTCCTGAACAAGTTAAACCCTGGGATAGTCACCTCCCAGTCATGATTGTTCGTGAACCATGTTTCAGTCACAGCAACCCAGTCTAGTCCTGCCTCTGTTATTTGGCAGTGAGGTCTGGCATCTTGTGGCTAAAGATCTTTTCATAAAAATTACTTTGCTGGTGTTGCTTGCTGCCTGGTGACTGTCTTGTAAACATGCTGTACAAACCATACCCCGCAAATAAATTGAATCACAAAATAATTTTCTTCTCACCCCAGGAATTCTTTAGCATCTATTGACAGGTGCAGCATGCCAGCTGGGTTCAGCTGCCCCAGAGAGGAGGAGTCAATGCAAATGAGGAAGGCATTGGCCAGTCAGGATACAATTAGAGTAGAGTGCTGCCTGCAGTTAGCCTGAGGGACCATATAACTTTTTCTCCGCTGAATTGGCAACACTGCCCTGGAGCTCTTCTCTTCAGAGATCTTCCTGTGCCATTTTCTTTCTTTTTGAGTGCTGCTGTAAGGTATTTTGTATATTTTCTTCATTTTATCTATCTTTACCACATCTGTGTTGGGTTCCACGCAGTTGCTGGATTTTTACGTATTTTCCCACTTCAATGTTTTTTTCTGAAGTAAAATTCACCCGTGTGCACAATAAATTGTGTCATTTTATTTCATTTGTTAGTTTTAGTATTTATTGGTGGTTTTAACGCCTTTAAGTGTAAAATCATTGAATTTTTTCATGACATGATTTTTTTTCCCATGCACCAGCCGCGAATTTTTAAAACTCATTTTTTCTATTTAAATTCAAAATGATTAATATTTGAAGGGTAATCCCCTTTCTTTTGGGGTGAGACTCTCTTGTTTGCTGTGCAGTGGG
Organism: Neoceratodus forsteri; assembly: GCA_016271365.2. Lineage (NCBI taxonomy): Eukaryota > Metazoa > Chordata > Ceratodontiformes > Ceratodontidae > Neoceratodus > Neoceratodus forsteri. The sequence continues at coordinate 836,737,530 of CM028132.1, forward strand.
CCTTGTTAACAAGAGGCATGGAGGTGGTTCTGTTTTTTCCTCTTTGTGGAAAAAAAAGTCTCTTAAAGTTGATTTTGATTTGTTTAAGCTTTGGCCTAACTATTATTACCTGGACTTTTAGTCTACCTCCCCTCCTATAAAAGCACTGAGGAGGGTACCTCAAGTTAACAAAAGAAGAAATGACAAGTCCCCTTGGGACTTCTATTATTACAAGTCTGGTTCTGTAGTAGTTGTTTCTCTGTCCAAGTCTTTGATTTGAAAATAGGCAGGGTGTCCTCTTTCCTGCACACAGATAGAAGTTAATCTCCTCTGACCCTCCCTCCTGAAGGACTTGGGAAGACATCAGGGGTTGATAAAATTATGCCCTCTGCAACTGAATTTCTGAGAGCTTGTCAATTATTCCAGACTTTATTCTGGGGGTGTTCTCGGCTCCTTCTGGTCCAAGTATTCCTCTCCTTGTTAATCCCTACGCCCAAGGATATTATTGTTATGATTATGATTATTATTAGTAATTTAGGAGAGGATTTTCCTTCATGAACTCCTCTCGGGGCTCACTAATTCCAGTCGGTCACCCTGAAGTTATGATATAATGAGGCATATATGTATATATTCATCCGGTGGACTCCCTGGACTTTCCTCCCCAGGATGACACCAGTAAAGATGTGGATGATGACTTCTTAGATCTGGTGGTTGCTCTCCTCCAAAGAAGTTGACAACTCTCTGAAGACACCTACAGGTAGGTTCTGGAAACCCCTCCTTCTCTTTCGGGGTTGACAGAAGCATTCAGATGAATTACCAGCTCGGTAGGTGCTCTGCTGTTTTTTTCAGATTAAAGAGAATTAGTGCAAACAGCGGCCTGCTTCTCAGTCTTGTGCCACTGTCTGCTTTCCCTCCAGAGAAAGACTCTAGATAATCATATACCATGTATAAGAAATTTTATGTAATGCCTTTAACCTTTGTAGCATACGCTATTATATATTGAGAGTGTTTTGATGTATACTATCCTTGCCATAGTGTGGCATCTCTGGAGCACTATTCACAAGGAGGTTTACTGGAATACCCAAGTGGCATTTAGTAGCACTGTGCTCTCATAGTAAGTCATAATGTTACAGCTGCTAGAGTCTTGTGTAGGTCATTTCCCCTAGGCTTGCCTGTCTGAAAAGTTCCAGCCTTTTGGGTTATGCTTTGGTGCAAATTTTGGTTTGCCTTTATGGCAAACTGAAGCTGACAGGCACGTATGGATGAGTTTAACTCTCCTAGTACTCAGTTAAAGATAAGCGTTCCTTCCCCAGAAGTCTCAATGGGGGGCTTCGGGTAGGAATTATTTTCCCTTTAACCTTTTTTCCTATGCCAACACGTTAGGAAATTTCCAAATGTGAAGTTTTCCAAGGGTTTTGGCAGAAATGCTCTTTTCATTCCAGATAATCCCCTTTTTTCTTTAGTTACTTTTCTTCTTGGTTCAAGTTTTAACCCCTTCTTTGGTTGGTAAAAAAAAAAATTAAAGGGAGATAGATATATGCAAATATTAACATTTAAATATATATACAGTATATCTACTGTATGTACATGATTAGTAAATAAATATCTAAAGTTTACCTCAAAAGGCTGCATTCTCTGTTGTTCTTCAGTAGCATGTCAGCAGTGGTAACTAGAGCAACAGAACCTTGTGAGGGTCAAAGTCATGAAAGGGTTCCCTCCAGTTTGGGAGTAGGACCTTTTTTCTCAGGCTATTACCTGAATCTTAAAGGAAAATAGGGAACTACAAATCATTATCAATTTTCACAACCTGGGGTCAGGATGCTTTCTTGACTCAGGTCTTTCTTTTGCAAATGTAGGGGACTTTTCTTGTCTCCCTCGATACATTCTATGTTCTCAGTTCCTTAGTATGGGTTTTTTCCTCAGGCAGTTTTATTCCATGCTGTTTAGACTGCCTCCAGAGTGTTCTCAGATACAGAGTAAAAATCAAACTGTTCTCCAGGTATCTGGGTAGGTTAGCGGTTCTCCCCTGAAGACAGGGAATCTCTAGTTTCCCTTTTCAGAGGCTCGGCTGACCTTAACCAATTCTCCTTGACTTTGGTTTTCAAGCCCTAAGTCTGACATGTGGTTTCCTACAGTCTCAAAGGTTCTTTGTGCCTACTAGAAAAAAGTTCCCTAACTATTTAAATCTCAGCAACTCTTAGGGGGCAATGCTCATCTCTTGTCAGGGGAAGCTCTTTCCCTGCATGGGGTGTATAATTTTTTCACTAGAGTCCCAGGGGCTAGGCTCTAGGTTAGATTCCAGATAAGAGAATTTTTCATGAAGCTTGAACCCTGTTACAAGCTGGACTGGTGTAAGGAAACAGTGAACTTCACACCTCTCCCCTTTCAATTCTTCAGTACAGAGGCTTCCTCCTGGTTGGCGCTTCCCTCCGGGGGGGGGGTTCCATCACTGGGTCTTGGTTTCTGAGACAGTCCTTTTTTCATCAGTCCCTGGAATCTCAGATCATCTCTATCAGGCCTGCATTTTATCAGTCCAGAGGTAATTTAGTTCAATATCCCTGCCCTGTATCACACTAACAAGCATTTGGGACACAGGGCTTCCAATCTCTCTGCAATAGCTACGAGTTGCGACCTCTAGCTGGCTTCTTTGGAGGTGTTTTAGTCACTCATCCATCAGTCGGGCAAGGACAAAACTTTGGCATAGTAAGGACCACCACAAGTGGGCCCTTTGGCAGATCCTCTAAGCCAAAATAGTCAGGGCGACCGCAAGTGATCCCTCAGCACACAAGCCCTAGCCACATCGTTCAGGGGAAAAGGTCAGGTCCAAATCTGAATTTTTCACCTCCAGCCTGAACCTCCATTTTTTCCTTTTTTCCTGTTGCAGGCCCCAGCTTGGGGTTCCATCCAACGGATTTTCTTATCTCAAGACTGACCTGAGAAGTTTTCTCTATCTTTATATCCCTTGTTTCCTAAGTACCTCTCTGGTTAAGGTATCAGTCACCATGATCCCAGTGGCTCTGGACATTCTTGTTACTTTCTAAAAAAAAAAAAAAAATGTTTCAGTTAAACAGCCTTCTGGCTGCTTTCGTTTCCACTAGCTACTTCCTTTCTTGCACAGTAGTGTTTTTCTCAGCTCCCAGTCTTTTCCTCTCAAGGCCTGGTTCCTGAGAGGCTAGGTCTCCTAGAGTCCCTGTATCCAAACAAGGCCTGGAACGTCTATGGGGGGAAAAAAGTTTTAGTATCACGAAAACCTCGGTTTTTCTAGGGGAAGGTTTTTTTCCCTTGGTACAAGGACAAGAGTCTAGAGTTTTTCAATCCTCTTTCCTCTCATAACTGGATTATGTAGTTCATATCCAGGCATTACAGTCTTGTACTTTGAACTAGTTTGGTCTTTGTGACTTGTTTTCTGTAAAAGTACAGTATAAAGGTTTTTATTTTCCCTCCAACAGTGGGACAGTAGGCCTCTTTTCTTTGGGAGTACACCTAACGGCCACTCAGATTCTTTTTCCGTCAGGCAAGAGAAATCTGTCATTTCTCAGACCATTGCAAAGAATTCCGCAAGGGGCCATTTTCACTTCCAGACCCTTCTAGGGACCAGAGTTTTATACCATGGAACACAAAACTCTGTACGTTCAAGTTTATGGGGTGTCTCTGAATCTGTGGAAAATCTGTCCTGAAGTGCGTAACTTTGATGACAAATTTTCTGCTTGTCTTTCCTCTATCAGACGTGTTTCAGAGTTTCAGGTTGTTCTCTTAGGCCTTATCCTCTCAGTGCCTTTAAGAACAATTTAGTCTTCTGGACAGATAGGAAATCCTTTTCCCAAGTGTTCTACCATTTCCACCTTCATCAACCTTTTTTCTTTGCCTGTACTGCTCTCAGGCAAGCCCTGTCTAGGCTATCTCAAGCTGCTTGGATGGGGCATGAATTAGTCCTGCCAGTCTGCGTCTCCAGTCCTAGCAGTTCAGGCACTGTCATTATTATACCATCCTTTCCTGCATTTTTGCAGAAAAGGAGAAAACAGTGACCAAGAGTATTTTCCCACGGGACTGTTTTTCCCGTATTTTGGGTCTCCTACCTAAGGCTGACATTCAGTCCTTCTCATGCTTAGGGCCTACTTCCTGGAGACCAGCTGCCTCCTGGGCAGCATTCAAGAAAATATTCTCACTAGAAGTGTGCAGACCACTTATTTGAAATTTGCTTTTCACATTCAATAAGATCTTTCTTGGATGTGTAGTCTGATAGGATGCCAATTTTGGGCAGGATGGTACTTCAGATCCTCTTCTTAAAATAGGTGTCTGTGCCCTCCTCCCAACTACACTGCTTTGATGTCTGCACCTGTCAATAGATGCTAAAGAATTCCTGGGGTGAGAAGAAACAATTACTCACTGAAGTAATATTACTTCTTCCAGGGTATTCTTTAGCATTATTGACACTCCCACCCTTCCTCCCCTGGGAACCTTGTCTAAAGGCTCTGTTAGGGGATTTAGCCAAATCTGACGACTGTCATTCTTTCCTGTGATTAAAAAATAAATAAATATATGATATTTTCTTTATAGTGGGTTAGAATACATGTTGGGTTATTGCTAACAGTTTTTTGCTCCTAGCGGGCACAGTTTTTGCTCTTTTTTCAGCTCCGAAATGCGTTCTGAGGTCCCTCAGGCTAACTGCAGACAGCACTCTATTCTAATTGTATCCTGATTGGCCAATGCCTTCTTCATTTGCATTGACTCCTCCTCCTCTCCAGGGCAGCTGAACCCAGCTGGTATACCGCACCTGTCAACAATGCTATAGAATACCCTGGAAGAAGTAATATTACTTCGGTGAGTAATTGTTTCTTGTCTGCCCTCCCTTATCACTGATATGCAAACCACAATTAAAGTCCCATCCAAAAACTACTAATTTGCTAGTGTGTAGGTATGGTTGTACTGCTTGAAACAATTGTACTCGCTCTGGCTTGGTTTGGGGAGCATACATATTTATACCCTCAGCTGGCGCAGCCGATATAACAAATCTAATAATAAAGCCCTCTCCGGCATAGTGTCTGCCAAGGCTTTACGTTTACATTTGAAGCCTCTAAGAAGGATCCCAATGCCATCACATTTATCCAACCCTTGTGACCAAAAGGATGGCCCCTGTCTCCATGCTTTTTTTACAGCAGATAGCTCATATGTTGTTTTTAACTTAGTGTCTTTTAAAAAAAATTATACTACCTGGGAGAGCATCTAAGACCAAAAAAGTTAGTAATCTTATCTTATAGGACTTCATACTATTCACATAGTATTTAAGGAGATAAAGGAAAGCTGTTGACCTGCAAACATTTAAGATCATGTAGGTAGAATTCCACCCTTCCCAATCTGAGATCTAGTTCTACCTCTAACTTTTGTTGCTACCTGTTCCCCCTGTGAATCCTCAAGGTTAGAGGAAATGTATTTTTGTGAAGATGGTAAGGAGGTCTCTGAATCTCCCTCTTCTTCCTCAGTATCTCCCCATTGTGTTTGTGAGGGTAACATTGTATATCTGTTCTTTAAGGGAGTGTCAGACTGCTTGTTGGCTTTAGATTTAGCCTTCTGTTGTCATCCCCTATTTTGGCAGTAACTAAAGTCATTGTCATGTCTGTAGTAGGTGGTGGGGGGCCTGATGTTCTCATTCTCCATGGGTGAGTTAGAAGGGGGGTTTCCATCAGAATCACTAACTGAAATAAGTGCCCTATTATTAGCAGTAGGGAACTTTTGTGGAGTCAAAAACAGTGGTTGAATTCAAGCATGCATGGGACAGTCATAAGGCAATTCTAGGGGTTGGGGGTAGAAAGAAGTAGGCTGCTGGTTAACTAGGATCTGCAGCTTATCCATTAGGTAGGGAAATGGACAGACTAGGTGGGCCAAGCGGTCCTTATCTGCCGTCAAATTCTATGTTTCTATGTTTCTATGACTTCAGTGTTATTTTCAGTGGGAAGTACTGGAATTTCTACAGGGGTATCCCTAGGTAGCATACTTAGCCGAGTCTCCTTCTCTGCCACTGATTTTGACTTCTGTACTCTTGCTTCCACTACCCCCCTGTGCCTGTCCTTTTCTTATTACTTCACCCCAATTTAAACCATCCTGTCTGTTGTGTGAAGCCCATGGACACTGTTGAAAAGAAGGGTACCCACACAAATTACATTTGAAAGGATTTGGGCAATTTGGACTAGAGAGTCCATGTTCCACACAGCTGCTACACTGTTCAGCATCAGAGGTTGAGCTAAGGTGAGTGCAGACACCACACTTATAACAGGTTCTCAGTTGTCCTGGATAGAAGCAGACCTCTTTATCCCTCCCTATAAAGAAACTCCCCACAAATTGCATAGTCTTGTATTTGTTTGATGCAGCTTTACTTTTTTTCTGTATTTTCCTTTTTCCACCTGCAACCCCCATCAGACCACCCTCCCAGCCCTGTCACTTGTCTCCTCCAGGACTTACCTTGCTGCAGCATCCTCTGCCACAGGACTTGAGCAGGTGCCCGGTCACCGGTATGCAGCCTGCAAGGAGCGGTCAGCACTCATCACTGAGGATGGATTTTTCCACCATTTTTCTCCCATTACATCCCCAGAGCCCAGGCACAAGAACATATGTGCACATGGAGGTGCGCATGTCACCTTGGCCTGAATGGCCCTGATCCCTCCACCCGCTCTAGTGCCAAGCCCCCCTCTGTCACCCACACTACCATCATGCCTCCACATGATGGTAGTCAAAGGCTAGGAGGGCTTGCTTCCCCAATTCAGGAGAGAAGAGCTTCCAGGTGGCTGCTCAATCCTCTCCAACCGTTCCCCCCCGGCTGACCCCCAGCAACCCATGTTCATCACCGAACATGGGTCACCAGCATAGCAGGAGGTAAGACATAGGTGTCTTAGCACTCCACACCACTGGTTGGTCCCTTGATGCAGCTTTACTTTAAATTTCCATCCCCCAGTCCAAACCTGCTCATTATCAATGATGGGGACTAGTGCATCAAGTACCTCACATCTTTGTTTCAACCAATAAAGAATATTGGGCACACTGACTCCCTCATTACAAAATAACATTGCGCTAGTCTTAATTGCAGGTTTAGGTAAGGGGATGGCTAAAAATGGGGACCACAGAACAGAGTCTTTAACTTTGTCATATTTGAGCCAAAAGTGTTCTCTGGCTTTTAAAGATCAAAAACAGACAAGAAAAAATATCTTCTTCTGAAATATGAATAACTGCATACAAATCAGATGCAAAGAAACCAAGAGACTCTTTTAGGAGTTTCCTAATGACATATATTCTATCAGGAGGGGGATCGAGACCCCCTCTATATCTAAGCCGGACTGCATTTCTGCACTGTGGCAGCTTGCTGTGCACATTAAACAAATCTGACATTTTAAAAGTCTTGTCCAGTCCAGATGCAGCTCCATGGGCAATAGTGGTAGACTTTAAAGGTCTCCTAGTACCTGGGACCCTTCTCTGGGTCTGACAAAAAGTCCGTATTGTTCCCCATATCAGAATCCTGTGGCACAATTGTGGGACCAGAGACTGTACTGCAGGCTGTTTATGGGTTGATTTCCCCAGTAACTGACTGATTAAGAGGATGAGACATTCATTCCTCAGCATTGTTAGTAGTTCTTTTCATGGACATTTGATAATAGTGAGGATTGACTGGCACTCAAGAGACATCATCAGTAGCCTTCATCAAGCTAGCTGCTAACAGTGTTGCTTCATGAATCATTTCAGAAGTTATTTCCTGACAGGGGTTATCAAGGTGTTGGTGGGCACATCTTAGGCCAAGTCTGTGCCTTGTTGTAACCATTCCAGACACGGCATCCCCTGGCCCTGTACTTTGCTCAACATTCCCCTGTATATTGTCCATAACAGAGGGTGCCACAGTCTCTGTATGTGGTCATTGTTGAAGCAAAACATCCAAAATATGGTTTGCACCATGTGCAGCTTGGGTTGTAAGAGAGTCATTTTTAGAGTGTATTTCAGTAAAAACATCAGCAGGCTTATGTATTATAGTGCTAAAGTGAAGGCTGTCAGTGGTATTTTTAATCAGGCTCACCTTTGAAGTAGACAGGCAGCCACTTCCCTTTGAAGATCCTGTGTCATTGGCTGTGGAATCCATCAGCTGAGCTGATTTGACAGTGATGGCATCAGCATCCCCATCAGATATCCTGACAGTTTTAGAGGCGCAAGCTGCTCATCTTTCTTTCAAAATTCTGCTCCTCCTCTGCTATGAGTGCCAGTAATTGCTGTTTGTGTTTTTTCAGAGGTTTTTTCAGATGAGCCTCTTCAAGTTGCAAATTTGCTTCTGCAGTGTCCCTTTCCGATTGGAGGGAGATGAAAACAGAATCTCCTATCTTCACCTCAGTCTGCATAACATGGTCAGTAATTCCTTGTCAGTATCACTCAAAGCCTCCGGTGTAGAAGAAGAAGAAGCAGGGAATGAGGCTATCTCACCTGCTTCTAACACCTCCATTCTTTGGCCCTCCTCCGGGAACAGCCATCATGGTTAGAAGCCAGATGGCCAGAGGTGCCCCTACTGGAAGAGCTGGGGAATTTTCTTGACAAATAAATATAAAGCAAACATCTTCCAGCAGAGATATGTCTGTACAATCAGCCAACAATCAATTCACTAAAAAAAATAGTGAAAGTCAGAGAAAGAAACCACTGACTCACAAAAAACAAAATAACAGAAATAGTAAAAAAACAAAAAATTACATCAAGAAGGATGCCAAGGCATATTCCTCCACCAGTTTGCATTTCCCATTCCAATACAACTGGTTCATGCAATTGTCCAAGACTGTGTGTGTGCTTTGATGTGCACAATGGCTGCCACTATGTGTTCAGTCACTTCACTACCACTCTAACATTGCTTGTAAAGCACTTTGAGATACAATGTGTATGAAAAGCGCTATATAAATACCGATTCTTCTTCTACCTCACTAATTACCACCTCCCCAAACCAGGTCCTATGACTCTGCACCTGCCTAAATCTCCCCCACTCATTGTCCACCCAATAACATTAAAACTCTACCCTCCACTCCCCCCTAATCATGTGCCAACTATCATTTACACATTCCCTTGTGTGCAGGAGTCCCCCTGCTCATGATATATAAGTTGCCCCCATGCCCCCTGACCTCCCACTTGTTATCATTGAAATATTTCCTGCTGTTCAGTGGTTCCTTCCCCCAATTGCCTGCCCATTACCACTTAATTATTTCCCTTGTGTTCAACAGTCCCCCCACCACCCCCAGATTACTCACCCATTATTACTTATCATGGGACTGTTGCTCTGCATTTCTGATGCACTAATAAATGTTATTTTTCTCTGACACAGTGTTGTATGTGCTGTTTTTTTTTTCTTTATTTTCTTGAATACATGGTACAGCAGCTCCTTAGAGAGACTGGTGTGGTCTCCCTCTGTTGTTTTTCTGATCATTTAAATGTTTCCTGTGATTCAGTGGTCCCCACACCCCCTTCATAGAATTGAAGACCCTCTCCCCATCCCACTCACTCAGGGACTACTGTCAGTATACACAGGCTCCCAGTTACTGGTTTCTGGAGCCTCCTCTTTATTTTTGTGTGTCTCTTTTGTTCTCCCCCCTTCCCAGCTGGCCCTCCTTCCCACCAGACCTCCCTGTACCATCACTCCGATTTCCCCCAGGACTTACCTCTCCCAATATCCCCCATGGCTTGCCCTCCATGGCAGGAGCTGGGAGTCCCTCTACCCACCAGACCAGATTCAGATATGGGAGGCACCTGAGTCACCAGGTGTGGGGCCTACAGAGGCCGGAGGTCACCATGTGTGACTGGGATAGTTTTCTCATCTTCTCCCGGGGTTAGTGTCTCCAAATGCTTAGGGATTTCTAATACCGTGGCAAGAATGGACCTCATTCTTTAGCCAGGGCATATTCAAAACTCAAGAAATTAGTACTGTATTAATCTTTGATGTTTGCTGAGAGCGCTCTTCTCAGCACACGCAACGTCCCCAAAATGGCTTCCTTTTGAAGTTCATAAGGTGTCACAAGTATTGGTAGCATATTTAAATGTGCCTGAAAGTTCTTTTTGATTAGTCCCATTGCTTCAAGCACTACTGGAGTGGAGGTAGTGATGTGCAATGATGCCAATGGCGGTGTCGCACATGGTCCTGTGTGCGCCACACCAGGCATCAGCCCCCACATTATGCAGCATCGGAGTGTCCCCCAGCTTCCACTAGGAGCCAGGCTAACATTGGTCACTGACCGCTTCCCTCCCTGGGAGAGGAGAGCAGTCCTCTGGACACTCAGTCCTGTCCTTCCCCAGCCAACCCCTGGCAATCCACTCACACCACGAACATGGATCACCGGCATGGCAGGAGGTAAGGCTCTGATGCTTCAGCCCTCCACACCACTGGGACAGCTTCTCTAGAGCCCCCTGTTAGACAGTGACTAGCACAATCCTTCTGCTCACAACCTTGTCTGGCCATTGTCTGAATGGCAGTGAACAAGCTGAAGTCTAAAGAGAAGGAGTTGAAACATTAAAAAAAACAGCATTGGAGATGAGTTTGCTTTATTCTGTTTTGGAATTTTCAGAATACTGCATTTTGTTTTACATATTTTTATTGAGTATCCAATTTAATTCCATCAGATACATACAGTATATGCAGTGAATAAGCATAATTAAAAAGAAATGTGAAGCAAATTACATCTGCATATTATAGTTATTGTCCCATCCAGGGGGTTCAGATTCACATTATCATACTTGTGAAATTAATTACATTTACTAGTTTCTTAAATATTGCCGATTGTAAGTTAAAAATTGCTATAGTCTCATCAGCCAAGCAACATTTTTTTTTGGCAAGTATTTTTCACTCATGTCACTGTCCCAGGAGACTCTGTCAGGCATCCAACTTGTATCCTGCCCTGCCTGAAGCTCTTCTCGGCCATACCTTCCACATTTCTGCCCCCACCTTGCAGCTGGAACCCCCAGCTTAACCCCTCCAGGGTGGGGCCACCCCTCCTACTTTGGGCGCACTTCAAACTTTGTAGACTCCAGCCATGAGACGTGGACCCATGGGGAGAGGATCAGTGGAGGTTGGTGAGGTCGAGCCCGGCAGTGGGCATGGGAGTCGGTGCCATTGCCTTACCCCTGGGACTGGATTTTTCCATGTTTTGTCCCCTCCCCCTGTGTGGGCATGCCCTGATGCTATCTAGTGCACGGTTACCCTGCCAGCATCGTCCACGCTGATACGTGCCTGCCCAGCTTGCTACAGTACCCCCGGTCTCCACTGGGGTCTCTGGCATGCCGGGTCGTCCCTTCCCTTCGATCCGGGGAGGAGAGCAGCACAAGGGCGTTCAGTTCTCAACCCTTTCCCTGCCAACTCCCTGTGCCCGAGTCCATTCCCAAACCCGGGTCGCCGGCATGGCGCGTGGTGTGGCAGCCAGCACCTCAACCCTCAGCATCACTGGGCCAGCTAGCCATGCAACTATTGACTTTTAACTTTAAAACTTCTAACCTGCTTGCCCAGTGGCACTGAGGACTGAGGCACTGGATGCCACACCTTGCACCACTCCAGCAACCTGGGTTTGGGAGCAAGCCCGTGCACTGTGGGTCGGCAAGGGAGGGAGTTGATTGAGCATCCCATGGACTGCTCTCCTCTCCCAGGGTGGGTCTGGGTACAGTAACAAGCATAGCCTGACACCTAGTGGAGGCTGGATGTTGGCACGTCCAGCCTGGTAGAATGGGGTGGTAGCTGGGGCAGCTGGCTGGCACATTGCATGCAGATGTATGCACAGGGCACCCTAGGCATTGCATGCTCTGCCTCCAACACACACACAAGAACATGGAAAAGGGGGAGTGCCTAGCTGTTGTGGCTGGATGGTCATCCGCGATGTCCTGCGCTGCTCCTAGGGGACCACCATGAGCGGGTCTGTTGCAGTGGGGGAGTTGGTCGACCCCCACTGCCCCGCCATGGGGGGCAAGCCATGGGGTAATCAGTGGTTGACCTCAGTTAGAGACAGCACAGGGTGGACAGCGGATGGAACATAAGGGATGCCAGGACAATGAGGCTGGCTAGGTCCCTGTGGGAGAAAAAGTACTGTTAAAAGGAAAACAAAAAAAAAATTCTGACCTAATTATTATAAATGTAAGTGAATGACTGAAGAAGGATCAGTACAAATGTTCTTGGGTTATATACTAAGAATTACTATGACTAAAGATTGCTGCCTGAAAAAAGCATTAGTTTGCTGGAGTTTCACTGAAAGTTATAATAGATGCAGTCTTGTGGCCAATATTTCTGAAAAGAGTTGCTTAATAGTTCAGTAGCTATCTATACATCTCAGAAAGTAAAGTTCTATTTACTAGCAAAACTCTGAGTAACCCCTTTGTATACAATTTGTATGGCTATGGGCGAAGCCTACAGCCATTTTGCTATCTGTAGCTTGCAAATGGAGTTTCATGGAACGAAGTGTTTTTGACATTTCAGATGTATTCTACCACATCTACAAATCACTATGACAACTGAAATAAAATAATCCCTTCTTTCTGTTTAGAATGTTGGAGACTTAAGTCCAAGCTGCTTATTTGATGTCCATTAGGAAACTGAAATAGCTTGTTAAATATTGGTTGCCTATTAAACTGGAGATTTGTTTACCCCCTTCAAAATGCAACAGCTTGCACATTTACATGATTAGCACTTAAACATTTTTTGCTACTACTAACTTCAGTTGAGGGACGAATATCTTTCAAGAAAGATTCATACCTCATAAATGTTACCCTTTCCCAGCAAGTTTTGTAAATATTTGCACTGTTTTTAACATCTAAAGACCTATCTGATAAAATGCCAGGTCTTCAGTGAACTACCCAGACTAAATACATAAATTTCTTTTTGACAGAAAGGGCTGCGGCCTGCTTCCCAAACATAACAAATAAGAGCTACTGAGATCTCTTATAGCAACAGTGTGTGTGTGTGTGGGGTGGAGAAACAGTAAACTCTTGTCAAGGGAGACCTCATCTAATGAATCAACTGCTGACAAACCATGAGTGATACAGAAGCAAATGATCTGATACCTGTTATTGGACCAACAAAGATGTAACAAAAAGAACTTATACATTTTATACAATTCCTGATCAAACAACTGCAAACAGAAGACTGTTTTGTCATTTTATAATGTGATGTACTGAGTGTGTATTTACTGAGTTGCTGGATCAGGGCCTTGATAAAATAATAACATTTACTTAACTCATTCAAGATTCTATCAGGTGGACAGAAAAAAGTCTGAGAATTTGTCTGAAAACTAACTATAAGATGCAAAAATAGCATTTGTGTGTGTGTGTGTGTGTGTGTGTGTGTGTGTATATATATATATATATATATATATATACAGTATATACATATATATATATATATATATATATACACACACACATACATATGAATGACTATTTGCAATAAATTTGCTTATAGGCATTACTAGTATCTTTTGAAAGATTGTCTGACTTATGATTACTAATTTTGAGTATAGTTCATGAAATAATGAGCTTGATATTTGTTATTTCATATAGTCCCCCATTATGCCTTATGTATAGCATATAAATCCAAATCATTCCAAGGCCATCGTGACATAATATTAATACTGAGCAGCAAATCAGAGCTCTTTTCCTAATGAAAGGCTGCTGAATCTGCTGATGTAATAAATAAAGAACAAAGTAATAAGGAACCAGTGGCTTATGGAAAAATTACAGTGATTTATACAGGGATTCGATTCTGCCTTTGTGGGGAAAACACAGGGAAAATGAGGGCTTCTTACAGAATAATGGTTATTTGGATCTGGGCTCATTGAATATTTCTTATGCTTTGTTTTGTATCCTGGATAGGGCAAGGGAAATGCTACATCTCATTGTCACAGAGATGTTCATTTACACCTTTTTGCACTGTATTTACTCAGGCTGTCCCAGATTAGATGCAATATCTTGTTTTCAGTAGGGTCATGATTTTACCATTTTTATAATGTATTTATTCAGGCTACTTAGTCCAGGGCCCCCGTATTCAAAGGAGATACACAGCGCGTCCAGTTGGAAAAGGGAGCTGTGCTGCACAACTCCAACAATGCACAGCAGCATGATATTCAAATGTGCGGGATGCGCTGGCCGCAAGGGAATAGGCCAGGGCACTCACAAACGGTATGCTGTTCAAGCTGAGGGGTAATTCCATGCATATCCTGCAGCATTTTTAGTGGGAATGCTCCCCTCACAGTCCAGAGCACTGCATCCCACAGTTAGGCCATGAATAGCTGGCCTAACCTGGCCAGCCACCCACAGGCAGGTTTCAGATGTGCACCCAGGTGCACAGCAGCCTGGCAGCCCTGGTGGACTAGAAGTACTCCCTTTCCATCCCCCAATCTAGCCAACTCTATCCCTGAAGAGCTCCTAAGTGTAGGGCCCCCCCAGACCAGATAGCACCAGAGGAAACCATGGTTCATATCCATAGTCTAGAGGACTCCCATCCACCACCCCTGTACACAGACACCCTCACTCCCCCCATATCCAACCTGTTGCAAAGACTGGCACTGCCCTCCACACCCTGCCATGGCCAGCCATTGACTGCACTGAACCCGGGCTGGGGACCCGCACTCTGGAATGATCCAACTGGCTGTACCACGCATTGGGGCACCATGTCAGCTGTGGATCCACCAGTGTATGCAGCTGTGTGTACATCCCTGGCAAAATGAAGAGAGAATTTACATACCTCCAATGCATGCCTGGTCAATGCTGTATCTTCCTGCTGTCGTACACTGCTGCAAGTCCACACTCTCCCCTGTTCCCCTGTGTAACATGCCACCTTCCAGACTTCTGAGGTATCCCGGATGCCATGGGGTGCGGTATCCTGTAATGCCATTTGCAGTGTACACTTCAAGCTATAGACAGTTCATCCACAGTTCCCCAATAGTACAAACGAATGGGAGATTGGCTGTAACACACCTGTTTTGGGACCTGTGTAAGTGGGTACAGCATCAGCCATCACCCAAACTGAGCAGTGCAATGGCACCGGGATGATGGATCTGCATGCGAGTGCCTGAAGAGTATGGTCACTGGGCGTTATCACCCCCACACAGCTCGTGCCTACGTATAACACATTCCAGCATTCTACTGCGAGTGCTCTGCCACCCACCGACAGAGTAGTACGATCCCATTACAGAGCCATTCGTTGCAATGGGATGGGCTGGGGGGCAGGGAGTGGGGTGTCTGTACACCGTTGAGGTTGAGCGGGGGCTACTACACTATGGACATGGACTGTAGGGGTATTCAGGTGTAATTAGGGATGGCACTGGGGTCCCTACAATATGGAACCAATACAGCCTGGACTTCAGTACAATCGGGGCTGTGGAATGGGTGGGATGGGTGCCACTATACCACCAGATACTTCAGGGCCTGTCCCATATGGGAGCAATCAGGTCAGGGCTTGGGGCCGAGAGCCGCTCCAGCACATTCATCTCCATGCCAACATGCAAATGGGCTGGTAATGAGCATGCATAAGGCTCCTTTGCACCCTGCATACTCAATTAAATTATTTGCATTCCTGTGTTGAATATCGCCCATGAGGGCTGCGGTGCATACCAGTATGTGCCACGCATTCCCTCTGGAAGGTATTCAGTCGGGGTCACCCTGGATGCACCTGACTTGGTGGCTGCCTGCACTGTGACTCCCATCCAGGGTAATATTTTCAACAGGAACAATGAAGTCCACCAGGATAAAGTGTAGTGTCATAGGTTTACTGCATGACAAAAGGGATTAACTCCATTTGAAGTTGCATTGTTTGCTGCAGTAACTCTGCTGAAGAATTCTGCAGTGCTGCGCTTCATACTGGTGGGTTTCATTGTATGCACACCCTGTGCTGGTGGCACATTCTCTTTGAATATTGTATCAGTGCTTACCAACGCACCCTTTTTATGCAATACATCTTTCAGCTCGTGCATCGATCTGGCACTGAATATAATAAATTAATAAATAATCTTTATTCATAGAGCGCCTGTCAGATTATCAAGGCGCTTTAACATACAAATTGGGTAAAACAATTAAACAGAATAAAAACAATGAAAGCATGGTACAGAAATAATAAAATCAATTTGGGTAAGCTTGGTGCCACAAATGGGTTTTCAGGGCCTGCTTGAAACCCCTCAATGGTCGTGCACTCCCATAGTTGATGGGGTAGAGAATTCCATAGGGCTGGGGCCACATACAAAAATGCATGGGCCCCTGATGACTTTAAAGATACCCTTGAAATCTCTAGCAACCCCTTATCTGCCAAGCAGAGTAGTCACCTGGGGCAGTAGGGGGACAGGAGCTCTTTCAGGTAGTCTGGGCCCTGTCCATGTAGGGCTTTATAAGTCAGAAGCCCAACCTTGAAGGTGATCCACCACTGAATCAGCAGCCAGTGCAGTTCGTGTAGCACTGGCGTGATGTGACACAACCAAGGGGTCCCTGTCAACAACTGGGCTGCAGCATTCTGCAACAGCTGCAAGCGGCGGATATCAACCCCCGGCAACCCTAGGTATAGGGAGTTGCAGTAATCAAGGTACAAGGTCACAAAGATGTGGATCAGCATAGGAAGATCACCAGACGGAACTAGATGCTTCACCCTGATGATGTTCCTCAGATGATAAAAGGAAGACTTGATGACTGCTGTCACCTGATCGCAGTGTCAGCCCACCATCAAGAATCACCCCCAGGTCCCGAACCCATTCAGAGGCAAGAAGCAGGCAGCCCCCAGGTAAAGCACAGTGGGCTGACCAGCTCCCAATTCCTCTATCCGGTGACCTGGATCCACAACCATCACTTCCGTCTTTCCCAAATTCAACTTCAGTCAGCTGGATTTCAGCATAGCAGTTGTTAAATACCGAAAGGGCACTATCCTGGTCTGGTGCAAAAGACAAGTAGAGCTAGGTATCATCAACATAGTACTGAAACCTCGGCCCATATCATCTTACAATGTCTCTGAGGGGCAACATGTACACCGCAAACAACATGAGGGACAAATCTGATGCCTGAAGGACCCCACACGGCAGAGAGGATGGATCAGAGGAAAAAATCCCCAACACCGCCCTCTGGATTCTGCCAGTGAGGAAGGACTTAAACCACCTGAAGACTGTGCCGGACAGGCCACAGGTGAACCTCAGGCACTCAAGGAGCACCCCATGGTCCATAGTGTCAAAAGCTGAAGAGAGATCAATAAGTACCAGGATGGAACAGTGCTTCTGATCTCTCGCCATCAGGAGATCATTGAGCAACTGAATCAGCATGGTCTCGGTATTATGCCTCTTATGAAAACTGGATTGGACAGGTTCGTAGATATCATGAATGGTTAAATGATTCTCCAGCTGTAGCACCACAAACTTCTCAATCACTTTCCCCCCAAAGGGAAGGTTAGAGATCAGTGTGTAGCTAGCAGGGCAGCCTGGGTCCAGAGAAGCTTTCTTCAAGAGAGGTGTCACCACCACTTCCTTCAGGGAGCTAGGGAACTCACCCAATTCAAGGGAGCACCAGACTATCCCTGCGAGGACCGGGCCACCGATGTCAGAACAACCCATAATCAGGGAAGTTGGGCCTGGATCCAAACTACAGCACGTTGGGTGCATACCCTATCCGCATAACATCCCTGAACTCCAGCCAGTTGAAGGTACTCCAGGCAAAGTGAGGGAGAGTGACCAAACACTGATCACTTGCAGCCCTCATAGAGTGTGCTAGTTGGATCTCCGCCCTAATGCTGGTGGTTGTGAGGGTCATTTGAATGTCCTGCCCTCCCCAAACCAAAAACGGAGCCGATTGTGAGCCGGGAACTGCACTGCAGCTGGTGGTCGTGAGGGCCATTCGAGTGTCCTTCCCTCCCCCAAACCGAAAACAGAGCCGACTGTGAGCCGGGTCTGCACTGCAGGTACGACAAGACGCCATATCTGAGCCTGGACTGCCATTTTCTGCAAATTTCATCTGCGTATGTGTGTGTGTGTGGGTGAACAAAGGACTTGTGCTTCTGGTGCCTTTTTCAAAAGGCCCTTGTCAGCAGAGCAATGGAAATAGGTTTTCTGTAACAACTTTGCACAACCAAATAGTGTTTTTCTACCATTTCTCTGGGGAACTTTAATTGTAATTAGAGTCATTCTTGCAGAGTTTCTCCCCTTCTTGGTGGTTACCTTAATTATATTGGACTCCTGCCTCAGTCTGTAACCTGTACCTGAGGTGCTTAGCCAGGACCTGGGGGATTTAAACAAACTCTGCCTGCATTACCAGCTGAAGTACAGCAGTTCAAGTCAAGATATGCAGCTCTACCTAAATCTCTAGCCAAACGGTGTCCTGCTTTATTTATTGTAATTCAAATGCTGAGTGAAATAATCAAATTCTGAAGTGCTGCCTTAAGTTCTGCCAAATGTAAGGGAATTAGATAGTTGTTTTTCCAGTTGTGCCTTTTAAACTATGCAGCCCTGTGTGATTATTGAATCTTTAAGAACCACCTCCTAATTCCATCACAAACTCGTTTCAATACCAAACGCTGTTTCTTACTTATAGTAAACCAGTCCCTCCTTCTCCCACACCTGCAAGCTTTATTTAAATGCAAACGCTGCTATTTGAGCAATCTCTGCCAGCCTCTCCTTCTCCCTACCTGTTATAACCCATCCGTTTTGTCTCCTCTTCAGCCGGTGGTCATGAGGGCCATTCGAGTGTCCTGCCCTCCCCCAAACAGAAAACGGAGCCTATTGTGAGCTGGGGACTGCACTACAGGTATGACAAGATGCCATATCCGAGCCTGGATGGCCGTTTTCTGCAAATTTCATCTGCGTGTGTGTGTGTGACCCTGCCGGCACTAAGCACCGGCTGCCCCACCACCCCCACCACCACCTTGGTGAGCAGTGCGTTATATAGGCTTGGTGTCACGCACAAAATAACCAATCAGATCACTTTCTCATTTGCAGATTATCAAAACTCTCCAGTAGTGGCCACCCATCACTTTTTTCTATCACTTTTTTCTGCTGCCTAAGCCAAGCACCACGTCATGCTGTCACTAACGCTTGCTATTTTCAGTCTACTCACCCCCCTAGCATCCCTTCCACCTGCCACCTATCCTGAAGCCAATTTTCCCCTCTCTACAGACTTCATCTGGGCAACCACACCCCCCCAACTACCTTCATCCCTGGTCTGTCCCCACAGGCCTTACTAATTAACTGGGACCCAGGTGCTTCCATACTGCCACCTTCCTTCCACGTTGGCCTGTCAGTTTTACACTCCTCGCCTACAAAAAATATTTCACTAACCCCACAGCACCCGTCAACCACCTGCAAGGCAAGATGGGCTATGCTCATAGCAAAACTGCTAATAACACTACTGCTACTCCTAGCCAGTGACGTTGAGCAAAATCCGGGGCCACCCTCCCCACCAATCCTCTCACCTCCTCATCTCTCCAATTACCTCTGGGGTTTAAAATTATGCATCTTAACATATGCAGCATCCTGAATAAATTCACCTCTCTACAACCGTCTGTCCTCTCCCTGCGCCCTGATATTCTTATTATTACTGAAACATGGCTAAACCACACAACTCGGATGCCAAATTAACTATCCCTGGCTACTCCATCATTCGACATGACCGCCAGGGCAAAAAGAAGGGTGGTGGCATTGCCAAGTTTATCTCCTCCAAGCTACAGTTCACACCTGTCCAGTTCCCCATGCCCGCGCACTCCATAGACACCCTGCTAATCAAAATCTCACTTCCACACTCAATACCTTTATATGTAGCTGGGTCCTACTGTTCCCCAGACAGCCCTCAGCATGTCATCCTAGAACACCTAGGCACCCTAAAATCCATCGCTTCGGGGGGTGAGCTACATATCCTTGGGATTTCAAATTTAACTGGCTCGCTAATACTAGCTCGAAGCTTAGAAGCCATGTAATTGCATTAAACCTATCCCAGAAAATTACTGAACCCACTCACTTGAATCATAAAACACTAAACCACTCCCTCCTGGACTTGGCCCTCACCACACACCCCCACTGGGTTCTAGAAGCTGGTCTCCTACCTGACTCTCTAAGCGACCACCACATGATTTACATGGTAAAAAAAATATTCAAGCCCTGGACGCCGCCACCACGGACACTACTCACTAGGTCCTACAAACCACTAGACCTTGCTGCACTCCTAAATGACCTGTCTAACACTGATTGGTCTTTCATTCAAAACGCATGCTCCATCGACTCAGCCCTGGAACTTTTCAAGTCCAATTTGCTTGCAATCTGGAATTACCACGCCCCACTCAGAAGGGCCCGCATAAGGAGCGCCCGCCTACCCTGGATAAACGCAAGCATTATAGAACAACTCCATGCCAGAGACAAGGCTTGGAAAACCTGCAAGACAATTGGCACACAGGCGGCACTACAACACTACCGGGCACTCCGAAATGCATGCACTAGAATAATACGACAGTCCAAAGCTAACTATTTCAAGGCCTCCTTCCATTCAAATCTCAACAGCCCAGCGAAATTCTGGAAGACAATAAAATCATTACTCTTCCCCCCAGCCCAGCCACCAACCCCCGCTCTAAATGTAGCGGGCTCCATGGTCGCTGACTCAGGTGAAGTGGCCTCTATTTTTAACACATTCTTCACTAACTGTGCTTCTTCCCTTCTAACCACAAGTCCGCACCTACCCATTAGTCCACTCCCCTCCTGTGGCACCTCCCCCCCAGACCTCCTGCTTCTCATTTCATCTGGTCTCCCCAGCCAAGTACAAAAAGCTCTGTGGGCTCTCAATCCATCCAAGGGTAAATGCCCCTCAGGCCTCGACTCCAAGATGTTATACCTATCTTCCCCCACCATCGCCACCCCACTGGCCGCCCTCTTCAATCTCTCCTTCTCTCTTGCTACAATCCCAGTGGAATGGAAGCATGCCACAGTCATCCCTCTCCCAAAAGGAGGCGACCCCTCCTCACCGGGCAACCACCACCCCATCTCCCTGCTCCCTATTTTGGCCAAAGTTCAGGAACAAATTGTTCTCTCCCAAGTATCTTCCTTCCTTGACTCTATCTCCTTTCTGTCTTTCTACCAGTCTGGCTTCAGGGATTCGCACTCCACCATCACCTCCCTATTAAGGCTCACAAATGACATCCTAACTGGGATGGATAACAGGCATGTCACCTCAGCTATTTTTGTCGACTTAGCAAAGGCCTTCGACGCTGTCTCACACACACTCCTGTTATTAAGACTCACCCTCGCCAGCCTCTCAGGTACGGCCACCAACTGGTTCCACTCATTTCTGGCATGAAGGACACAAGTAGTTAGAATTGGATCGCACACCTCTGTCCCCCCTCCTATTACCATCGGGGTTCCCCAAGGCTCAGTCTTTGGCCCGCTACTCTCCTCTATTTTTCTGAATGATCTGCCCTCAGTGTGCCCTCTCACATCCATACACATGTATGCTGATGACACTGTACTATATGCCACAGGCCTCTCCCCCTCAGAAGTATCATCCAGACTCCAGCAGAACTTTAATACAATACAGCTCTGGTTCCACTCAAACCAGCTTTTTTTCAATCCAACAAAAACGGTATCACTGACCTTCAGCTCAAGGCAAAGGCTCTCCCGGCTACTTACCACCCCCACTTTCCACACCTTAGATGGGACCCTTTTGGAGACTTGCACCTCATTCAAATACCTCGGGGTATGGCTTGGTCAGCACCTTGACTTTTCAGTCCACATTGATGCAATCCACAAAAAACTGCACCCCAAACTGGGCGCCCTATACCGGAACAGAAGTTGTATACCCCTGCCAACCCTCAAAGCAATTGTTCAGAAAATGATACTCTTGCTTTTTAACTATGGTGACATAGTGTATAGCATGGCTCCCAAGTCCTCCCTGGCCAGGCTTGACCCTCTCTTCCATTCTTTCTGCCATTTTTGACCTGGAATGCCCGCCCTCTACCCACCACTGCAACTTCTACAGGTCCTCAGATCTACTCTCACTACAGGATCAGAGAATGGCGCACTGCGCTAGGATAACAGCTAAATTCTGGACCCAGTCCCTCCCCCATTGCCTTGCAGCTACCCTAATAGCCCAACCTCCTGCCACCTACTCCCTCCGGAACATCGACTCTCGACTTCTCTCACTCCCCCCTATGTCCTCCACCAAAGGACGGCATGCTTTCAAGTACTGCATGCCTAAAGTATGGAACTCCCTCCCAGCAGAGATTAGGCACTCTACCTCCACTCAGCAGCTCAACCTCCTTCTCAAGCATCACTTCGTCACTGCCTGCTCATGTACCTAGCCCCACAGGGCTACCAAAAGTGCCTTCTTGCTACCAGTCTTCAACTAAATGTACGTATGCTTGAGAGTCTTTAGTGTTAACTAAGTTCCTATGCTGCTGCACCCAGCCTCAGTGCTATCTCTAATTCTCTCATTAGCACTTAACTCGCATCCCCTGACAAGAGTCAGGTGGTAACTTGTACACAGTGTATTCGCTTGTCATTGGTGTCTCTCATCATGTATTTGTATGTATATTGCTGTTCTCCACTCCCCAACCCCCAGGACACATCTGGAATGAGCGCTGTGCCGCTCAGTATGCCTTCCTGGTAAAACTTTTAAATAAATAAATAAATGCCGGCCATCTTATCTGCAAAGAACCGAGCAAGCTCATCACACTCAGACTGTGAAAAGGCTCTTCGGGACTGAAGACAGGCTGGGTTGCACAGCCTGTCCACAGTTCAGAAGAGCTGAGAAGGTCATTTCCAAGCAGCAGCAATCTCCCCGGACAAGAACTCTGCCTTCTTATGGGTGATTGTTGATTGATAGACTTGATAATGTTCCATCAAGCTAAGATGGGCAGCCTCCAGGGCGTATTTCCACCAGCAACACTCTAACCTTCATCCTAGTCACCACAACTCACTCAAGGTCCCATCAAACCAAGGGCACCAAGGGTGAAGGGAGGGAGGGAGGACAAACACAGACATGAGTAACAGAGTCCAGGGCCATGGTACCAGCCTTATTATAGGCCTGAACCAGGCCCTCTGGACTCCAGCATGCCTCATGAATTTCCAGTAGGTCAAGTACTGCCACAAAGTCAGCAGGGCTCACATCCTATAAAGGGTGATATCTGACCATCTCCACAGGGGCCAACCTGTAAGGAAGGTGCAAAAACTGAACCTCACAGTGTAGCGATCAGACTGTCTGACTGGTTCCACACCCATTTCAGAGGCATCAATCCCCAGGAGGAAAACCAAGTCAAGAGAGTGAACATGTTTATGAGTAGCAGAGGTAACAATCTGTGTAAGGCCCAGTGATGTCATCAGCTGGAGGAAGTCCTGTCCAAATTGCGAGAGTTCATCGTCGACCCAGGTGTTAAAATCACCCAGGACCATCAGCCTGGGCAACACAAATGCCATGTTGACCATGAAGTCTGCTACTTCCTGAAGAAATCGCTCCTCATCCCTGGGTGGACGGTAGATGAGGGCAATCCTACAGCCCACATCTGCTATTATGGAACACTCAAATGACCTAGCCTCCTCAATTGGTATGCATGTGAGGTCCAGTTCTGTCTTGAAACAGACCACCACCCCCCCACTGCAGTCCAATCTCGAGCAGCGCATCACTGAGTATCCAGCCAGAATTGCAGCCTCCAAAGTGGGGCCAGCATTCTCATCCAGCCAGGTCTCAGTCATACAAACCAGATCAGCTGTCCTAACAAGATCTGCAATAATTGCAGTCTTGTTTTTAATGGATCTGGCATTGCATAACACTGCTTGAGTTGAACAGGATTCAGGGGCCACCCAAGTTACCTGCCCACAGATGGTGGTGCCGTTGGGTATGGAACCCAGGCATGGAGGACCATGTTTCAGAGTCCATTATACCCCAAGGCATCTCCTGGACCTAACAACCCCAATGTGAGAGCTCCGCTCATTCATCCTCTGCTGTTCGCAACCCCACCGCCCAACCCCCCCGACAAACAATACCCAGTGCTCTACAGTGCTGATAAGTTGAAAAAGGCAAAGGTGGGAACAAATGGGCAGAGGCTGCAAAGTTCAGAATATGAAAAGTGCACGACCGGGGGAGGGCAGACTTCCAGCACATATTACTACCCCTAAGACCTTAACATCTATGCCCAAGTCCAAAATTCCTGACAATCATCAAATAAACAAATAATCACACCCCAACCAATAAACAATTTAACTCTCCATCATCTCTCACTTGGTGGAAGATCAAATAAAACTAAAACTAGAAACAATCAAAACCAAAAAATGAAACCCACCCCTTCAAAAAAACTCCTCCTCTCTCTCTCTCTCTCTCTCACACACAGAGAAGATGGGGTTAAACACTACTAAACAAAACCAATCTTAACTAATAAATAACCCTACACACCCACCCCAACCCATACAATAAACTATAATATTAAAAATTATAATAACAACTGCCTAACAGCAACTTAAACTGAGGCTAAAAAGCCAGTCCCCAACATCTCTACTGAAGGTGATTGAGTTTAAGGAGTTCGCTTCTCACAGAATAAATGTCCATAACTTCAAAGTGCACCTCCTCCTTGCTGTAATGCGTTAAGTCAGCCAGGATGTTAGATAGAAATGGCAACTAAAACCAGCTTTAAATAAACAGGAAAATGTAAGATGTATCTGAACCTCCCAGAATATATCCCCCCAGATGTAAAAATATTGTTTTCAGTGCGTTCTGATTTTACACAATGCAGCATAATATTGTGTAGATTTAGAGCCCTACTGAAAATAAGATGTCATTTGTTCTGTGAACTATCCAGGCTAAATATATAGCAATCAGCAGGCATATTCTAGGAAAACACATTGTAAAAATGTATAAAAGGAAGACCACATTGAAACTGCTTCTGCACAGATCCGCACTGTGCAAATTCATTAGACATAATGGGTAAAAGCATCCCAAAAGCTCTCCACATCCATATCGGCTCTGACCAGAGTTTGTTACTTTTGCCAGAGATTATAAATTTAAAGTTTCACCTATAGCTAATGCATCTTCCCTCAGGTCTAACAGGTGGTGTCTCTGCTGCGTGGCAATGGCAAAGTCAGGGAAAACTGACTATTTGAAGCCTTCATATTAAAGGTCTTTCTAAATAGAGGATAGCTTAAAAATTAAATCACAATCTATTTCAAAGGGAAATTGCACCAGCATAGATGGTTTTGTATCATTTGAGGTTTATTTGTTGCCACTTTGTAAGCTTTAATGATTATTGGTGAATTATCTTCAGGTAACTGAAATGTTTCCTTGAGAATGTTTTCTTGTCAGGTCGCTAAGTGCAGGATAATCACAGTCAAACAAATTAGGAATACTGAGGATTCAGAGATTTCTGTTACCATTAGCATTCTCTAATGCTTCTAGTTTTCGGTTAACAGTGGTCTGATACACTATTGCAGCAGTTGCTTTGGCATAAAGAGAGGCAGTTTTAGCTTCACAAATTTCAACCCTCTTTTATCTTTTGTTTTTTGATGGTCAGCTTCCAGCTCTGTAAGTTTTGCTAATTAACTGTTTAAGGTTAGTTTCTACATTTGTAATTCAGAATACAGCACATTAATACAGCAATGCAGTATGTCAAAGTATGCATTATGTTAACTTTTTTTGTATATTTAAAGAAAATTACATTGAAATTCTACCATTTCCTCCCACTTTTTGATCAAAGTAGCAAATCTTTCAGGTACATGGGCCTGTATTATAACCATCAGTGTACAGACAGACGAGCCCATGCAATGTCTGGGCAAACATATTTCTTGTATCACAGTAAAATAAGCAACTCCTTCTGCAAAGGATATTCCTGGCAATGGCAGTTAATTTGTGGTGAATTAACTCACAAAGTCTGAAGGCTAAGATCTCCAACATGTAACCTTAGCTAGAGAATGTGTTTCCTTTTCAAATGCTTAAGTAAATAAACTAGCATTTGTCAATGCCAAAAGTTCACTGTTGGTATTGCTGTTGTACATGCGTCCCATATTTTTCTGTGTATATTCCTCTGCCTTGCATTTTAAGGCATCACTCTCAACACAATTTTTTTATGTTCTTCCAGCACTGGTTTACTTCATTAGACACCTGTCAGTCTGTACAAGGTGGGCGTTACAGTTGGAAACCCTAATGTCCGGGGTGTTTGTTAGTATTTTTGCTCCGAATTTTCAACATGGGCTTTTTGGGACCCCACCTCATGAGCAGTGGCAGTATCATTTCATTACTCAGTCCCTAAAGGTGATTTCACACCACAAGTGTGCCATTCAGTGCCACAGGTGTGAAAATACATTTCGGGCAGGATGTGAAAAATGACAGCTGTACTTTTCATGAGGAGGTGTGAAGAAATGGCAATGCCGAAAATCTGAGGTGAAAATATGAAAAAGTGGAGAAGTTACAAGTATGTGTAGAAACTGTGCAACACACACTCATAATTCAGTACTTTTTTGGCATACTTTCACCATATTTTCAACATGGCCTTTTTGGGACCTTCCCTCATGAACGGTGGCACTGGAATTTTGTTAATCTGTCCGAAAAGTTAATTTCACACAGCGACCATGCCATTCTGTGCCACAGCTACAAAAACACATTTCGAGAAGAATGTAAAAAATGGCAGCTGTATTGTTCATAAGGGGGTGTGAAAAAATTGCAATGTTGGAAATTTGGAGTGAAAATCTTAAAAATTGATGACATTACCAGCATGCGTAGAAACTACACAGCGGACGCTTGTAATGTAGTAATTTTTGGGATTTTTTTTTCACCAAATTTGCAAAAAGGGCTTTTTGGGACCTCACCTCATGAACAGTGGCACTATTTTTTTGTTAATTGGCCCTGAAAGGTGATTCCATGCAGCAACCGTGAAATCACCTTTTGAGACAAAGAAACAAAATGACAGTGACTGTGTTCACAAGGTGGGGTCCCAGGAACCCAAGTTGAAAATGTAGGACCAAAACTCCAAAAAGTGGCTGCGATATCAACCTAAGTTGAAACACCCCATTGATTGCCATTCTAGGGCTTACCATGATTTTCTTTTGTTTGCGATCAGCTTTTGAAGAGTGCAGACGTGTTCCTGGTCCACAGAAGATCGCTGCTCCCAACCTCCGGTGGTAAGTATGGGTGGGGGTGTGTGGGGAGGTGGGGTGTGCAGAGGGATGGTGCGGGTTTGGGGAGGGGGGCCAGCGGGAACGACAAGGGACCATTTTCTTTTTTTTTTTCAGGTTTTAAAAAATATGTCATGGAACTGTTTCCTTTTTAACAGGTAAACTATTCATAACATGGATTTCATCACACTGGGGTGGGCTTCCAGTGTGCCAGAGTACTGGGGGGATATATGCTGACACAGGGATTGAGCACCCCGATGTTGGCAGGCAGGGAGGGAATACGCTAGCGTGATCGCACTTAGAGTGAAAGTGCCCTCGGGCCCTATATACTTCCAGCCTGTATGGAGCTTAGGCCGTGACCTACTCTGCAAGGGTGGGAGAAAACATGCAAAAGGAGTCAGTGGGAAGTGTAGTAAGCAGGCGATGAAAGCGCCTTCTCCCACCTTCCAGGAAGGGGTCAGTGGGGTGGCGAGGGGGGAGCCAGAGATGTCAGCCAGGCTGATCGCAATGCAAATAGTTGTTTGCTGTGCGATGACCTACAAATGACAGGAAAAAGCCACCAAATGATTGGTGCAGCTTTTTCTTTTCAAGTGCAGACCACTTCAGGCAAAACAGCATCATGACCAGCCTGATTGATGATTGGTGTGATACTGTTGAGCCCCTTAAGAGCACTCTGCATTGGACAGGCAGCATCACTCCCCTCAAAAGTCACTTTCCCAAGGAGTTTGTCACACATACATGAATTCAAAAATAACCACAGGCTAGCTAGTGCTAACAAGGACAGCCTGTAATGATTGTGTATGTTGTTTTCAGAAGAGGTACACATGCACACACACACACACACACAAAGACATGCAATTAGGCAAGCAAGCATACAATTGCCCGCTGAACCAGTCTCTCACAGTCCTGCCCACACATGTTCATACACACCAACACGCACTTAGATACAGACATACTCAAACATAGGCACAGATGTTCAGTCATTCATACATTCAGTTGTGTACATCCTCAGACCAAAAGCAATAAAAACCACTATAGTGAAATCCTGGTGCCTGGATACAAAAGGAATCATGCAAAGAAATCCGACACCCAACTCCACAACATTTTCTGCCACCACAACTCTGATAATTTGTAGAGAGTGGCTATATTTATCGAAAATCATAAACAGGTTTACAAAATGACCAAAGCAGCAAAATCACAAAGATGCAATGTTTCACAGCATGAGCAGGGGTTTGTCACCCATAGATACTTTATCTTGCATATACTATACACAGTCATGCATACCTACTTGCACACAGACAAACACAGACACATACATACAGAATGCAGCAATTATTCTATATGACTTACATGATTTCAGCTTAATATACAGAAACATGAGGCTTCTTATCC
Source organism: Neoceratodus forsteri (assembly GCA_016271365.2). Lineage (NCBI taxonomy): Eukaryota > Metazoa > Chordata > Ceratodontiformes > Ceratodontidae > Neoceratodus > Neoceratodus forsteri. Next base: position 836,765,972 of record CM028132.1, read on the forward strand.
CGTGTGCAACTCCTGTCTGATGTGGCAGTGTTTCATTGAAATGTTTCACCTGAAAGTCATGCGACAGAAGAAATGCCTTTTTTTTTTAAATAAAAAAATGTAAGTTCTGTCATATGGAATTCACACATGCATTAAAAAATGGAATGTCTGTCATGTGTCTTTGAGATGAGACGTTAAACCAAGATCCCATATGCCTGTTCTAGTGGTTGTTCAGGTGGATGTAAAAGATCCCATGGCAATTCTCAAAGAGAGTAGGGGAAATTTCCCCAGTGTCATGGCCAAATTTCCTCCATTTACTAGAAATACCACCAACAGCTTAATCTAGTTCTGTTTCAGTTGGTTACCATCTGTATCCCCACTCCCAGGTCTCCCCTGAAAAAGGGACTTCTAGTCTCAGTAGGTTTACTCGGTCAACAAAATTTAATAAATAAATAATAAATATGGAATTCACACATGCAAAAATGAATGTGGCATCCAAACACCAAAAAGCAAACTTCTTACCAATTGCAGACTGCAGTAGATTTATTTCAGAGCCGAAGTTGACCCTCAATGACTGCAATTTCAGTGCAGACATCTCACAGTGCTTGTGTGGACTGCAGTCTCCATTTACAGACAAACCATGCCTAAGGACAACAGAAAAAAACATTCCAAACCTTATGCATAGGTGATTTTGGGAGAGCAGTGCACATTATTTATTTATTTATTTATCTGACCTCAGCTACGTGATAACTGGAGATGGGGCTTAGTCAGAGTTGAGGTAGCAAGTAGAGTTTTATTTTCTCAGAAGAAGCCAGAAGGGGAAGAAAGGAAACATATTCAATTCAGTTCTTTAGAGTAACTGGTAATTGCTATTTTTCTTTTAAACTTAGATTGTGGGCTTTTAGTGACACTGTACTTTCATTGTTGTCTTTACTTAGAATTGTTTTTGGGCTGTTGAAAATTTAAAACATAGTGGTGGTGTAATTCTGTGCTATCTTTAGTTGCTGCAAATTTTATCTTGGCTTGTCTGACTGCCCTGTAGTTGGGTGAAGGGTGTCTTTACTTAGAATTGTTTTGGGGCTTAATTATATGCCCTGTTAAATCTGATTGACAGGAGCTAAACACATGGTATAGTAAGGGGTGTGAAGTAGGAGGGGCATAAGGGGGAAGAAGCCCACCCTCAGCACGACAAGTGTTTTGACTCATTTATTTACTTATTTATTTTTTAAAAGAAAATTATCTGAGGATCAGTGGCAGGATTTTTAGGACAGTAAATTAATAAAAAAGGAACTAGGAGAGCTTCAGTAGCAGACAAGTAGTGGAATAGCAGTATAATTGCAGTATAATGTGGGGAGTGGTGCAATGCAGTGGCTGTGGGGCAGCCATATTCAGGCAGACCTTCTGGACACTGAGGTGCTGTCCATTCTGCATGCATCTCTCTGGACTGTGGGATGAGGTAGCCAGACTCAGAGCGAAGTAAACTGGGTCAGGAGTACCATCACCCCTATCCAGAGACCACCCAGTCCAATGCAACTGCCTCAAAGGATACCGAGAAGACGAGCACTTGGATGACAGTGGGCTCAGGAGGGTTAGAGCAGTCAGGCAGAGGCATCCCAGATCCTATTCACTCAAGAACTCATATGCCACACTGGCAAATGAGGACAACCAAATAGAGGTACCCAGAGAAGTGGAAGGAAAGGATGTGGAGGTTAGCCAGGAGGTGACCTCAGCGGGGAAAGCAGTGGACCCCAGAGGAGGAGGAAGTGAATCCTGGTGGGGGACTCCATCATAAGAGGGATCCAGCTAGGAACACAGGAGGGGGAGGACAGGGAGGTGAGGTGCCTAGCAGGTGCCATGGCATGGAGGGATGGAAGGAAGATCCTGGGGATCACTGGGAAGGCAAGACGGGAGGGTGAGTTGGATGTCATTATCCACCTAGGTACTAATGACCTGGCAAATGGGGAGCCAAAGGAAGTTCAGGAAGAGTTTAGGAATTGGGGAGGGTCTCAAGCAAGTAGCTACTTCTGTCACTTTCTCAGAAGTACTACATGCGAGAACAAGGAGCGCATAGTGCATGCACCAGGAACTTTAACTCATGGTTGAAGAACTGGTGCTGTGAGAAAGGGTTTGGATTCATTGGTGACTGGGGATCCACCTGGAGGATGGAGGTTTGTTCAAGCCTGACAGCTGCATCCATCCTGGAGAGAATCAAGCACTCAATGATAAGTTTAAATGCTACATTGACAAGCATTTAAACAAGCAAAGGGGTGGCAGGCCAGCAAGGAGGGTACCTACTTGCTCACCCCCACAGCCATAGTGGAACCAATGAACCGAGGAGTGGCTATCTCTGCAAGCAGTGTGCAAAGATGGAGATTAGTGCCCAAGAGGTAGATAGGCAGAAAAGGGGCAAAATTCAGCAGAAGGGCAGACAGCAAGGAGAACCAGGGATAAAGGACAACCAAGGAAGGGGCTGGAGTAGAACAGCGAAACAGCCTAGGGAGGTCAAATCATGGAAAGCCATGTGTGCAAATGCCAGGAGCCTTAGCAACAAGATGGAAGATCTGGAGGCCGTCATGGTGCAGTCAGACCTGGACATTGTGGCCATCACTGAAACCTGGTGTAATGATAACCACGACTGGGAGATGGACATACCTGGCTACAACATATTCAGAAGAGACAGAGCAGGCAGAAAGGGAGGAGTAGTGGCACTGTATGTAAAAAATGACATAACTGCCACAGAGATCCAGGAGGAACAAAATGGGGGAGAGATACTGTGGGTTAAGCTGGAAAGGAAAATGGGGACAGCCATCCGCACAGGTGTGGTCTATAGACCACCAGCCCAGGAGGGAGAAACAGATAGGGAGTTGATGCTAGCCATCCAAAGGATGGCAGACAATGGTGAGGTAGTACTGGTTGGAGACTTCAATATTCCAGACGTGGACTGGAGCATCCCAGCAGCAGCATCAACTAGGAGCAGATTTATCCTGGACTCCCTTTAGGGTGCCTTCCTCAAGCAACTGGTCATGGAACCAACTCGGCAGAAGGCAATGCTGGACCTTGTGCTCACAAACAGGGACAGTGTGATGGGGGTAACATTGGGGGAGCACCTGGGGAACAGTGACCACCAGTCATTGTGGTTTGAAATCACAGAAAGAGCAGAACCAAACCACACAAAAACATGTATCCTGGATTTTAAGGGGGCAGACTTTGGGAAAATGGGGAGATTCTTGAAAGAGGCATTAAGGGGAATGGGACAGGAATCAGGGATTGAGGAACAGTGGGCAGTATTTAAAATGGGGATTACAAGAACAACAGAATTAAGCATTAAGCAGGTTAGCAAAAGGAAAAGGAAGAGGAGACCATTATGGTTTTCCAAAGAGATAGCAAAGAAAGTGAAAGCCAAAAGATTGCATTCAGGCAATACAAAAGACACAGGCAGAAGGGATAGGGAGAAGTACCAGTAGAAGCAAAGGAGGCAGGGAGGTCAGTAAGGGAAGCCAAAGCTCTGACAGAAGAACACATTGCAAAGTCAGTGGGTAGAGGGGACAAAACCTTTTACAGGTACATAAGTGAAAAAAGAAAGACAAAGGGAGGGATAGTGAGAGTGAAGGGGGAGGATGGGGGCCGCATGGAGGATGACAACAGTAAAGCTGACATATTGAACAGGTATTTCTGCTCAGTCTTTACTAAAGAAGAGGAGGGTAATGGGTCTGAAGGGAGTACAACGGGTGAGAATGGTACAGAAATGGACACAAGTCCCTTTACACGAGAAAGGGTCCTGAAGGAACTGGAAGTAATAAGAGTTGATAAAGCAATGGGGCCAGATGGGGTGCACCCCAGGGTCCTTAAAGAACTAACAGAGGTGGTGGCTGAACCTCTGGCTATCCTGTTTAGCCGATCACTGGAAACAGGGGAGGTACCCAAAGACTGGAGGACAGCAGATGTAGTCCCCTTATACAAAAGTGGGAACAAAGAGGAAGCAGGGAAGTACAGACCAGTCAGCCTCACCTTGGTAGTGGGGAAGATCATGGAAGCACTACTGAAGGAGAGATTGGTGGAACATCTGGTTGTCAATGGACTACAGGACCCAAGGCAGCATGGTTTCACCAGGGGGAGGTCATGTCAGACCAACCTCATTGAATTTTTTGACTGGGTGACTAGGGAGGTGGATCTGGGAGGGCAGTGGACATGGCCTATCTGGACTTCAGCAAGGCCTTTGACACTGTGCCACATAGAATACTATTACACAAACTGGGGAATATGGTGTGGGCAGGACAGTGTGTGGTGGGTAGGTAACTGGCTGGGTGGCAGGACACAGAGGGTGGTGGTAAATGGCTGTCACTCCACAGAGGGAAGAGTGACCAGTGGGGTACCACAGGGATCAGTGCTGGGACCGGTCCTATTCAACATCTTCATCAGTGACATTGCACAGGACCTAGAAGGCAGAATTTCACTGTTTGCTGATGACACAAAGCTCTGTAACAGAGTAGACACACCAGAGGTGTAGACAGAATGAGAAGGACCTGCAGAAACTTGAAGAATGGTCAGGGATTTGGCAGTTGAAATTCAATGCAAAGAAGTGCAAGATAATGCATATAGAGGCACAAAACCCTGGCACAATATATCAGTTGGGGGTGAGGATACAGCATGCACCAAGCAAGAAAGGGATCTTGGGATTATCATCTCTGATGACCTCAAGGTAGAAACAGTGTGACAAGGCAGCAGGTAAAGCAAATAGGATGCTGGGATGTATAGGCAGGGCATCACCAGCAGGAAAAGGAGGTCATAATTCCGCTATACAAGACACTAGTGAGGCCCCACCTGGGTACAGTGTACAGTTCTGGAGACCATACCTACGTAAGGACATGAACAGGGTAGAGAAGGTTCAGAGGATGGCAACAAAGATGGTGCATGGATTGCATCACAAGTCTATGAAGACAGGTTGAAGGAACTGAACATGTACTCCCTGGAGGAGAGAAGGGAGAGGGGATATGATAGAGACATACAAGTATCTCACAAGGAGGAACAGGGTGCAGGAATACACTATTTTAAGCGAAAAAGATGTTCCAGGCCTAGGGGCATGGGATGAAGTTGGAGGGAGGACAATTCAGAGGAAACATGAGGAAGAATTTCTTCACAGAACGGGTGGTGGACAAGTGGAACACCCTGCCAGAGGAAGTGGTGGGGGCTGAAACAATTATGGGATTTAAGAATGCATGGGATAGACGTAAAGGAATTCTGGAGGTCAGGGGTAAGGGGCAACAGACTTCTAGGTAAACATAAACTGAACTTACAAGCTCAAATGGGCAGACTGGGTGGGCCATAGGCCCTTATCTGCCGACACTGTCTATGTATGTATGTATTTAAGAGATTTACCAGGAAGGCATGCTGAGCGGAGTACCTCTCGATTCCAGATGCGCCCTGGGGGTAGAGGGTTTACAATGATACAGTAGTACAGAAGAAACAAATCATACATTATGTGATTGTTACAGACAATGGTACAGTAGTACAGAAGAAATAAAACATACATAGAGTGGTTGTTACAGACAATGGACGAGGCATTTCTTAAATACAAAATAGCATAGGTTCAGTTTCATTAGTAACATAGTACCCAGACTGGTGCTAGCAGCTGATAGGTAGGAGTTGAGATGGGGATTCAGCAAGTGGGAAGACAGGAGCAGTTGGTAGCAAAGTGCATTTTAAGAAGGGCATTCTGTTCAGGAGTACTTGTGGTTTGTCTGATATCAGCTGCCAGGGAGTTCCATAATTTGGGCAACCTGAAGCTGAAAGATGCCTGGCAAGATCTGGTGGATCTGTGTGGAATGTGCAGGAGCCTAGAGTCTATGTTTCTGAGAGCATAGGCAGGTGGGGAGAGGGTGGTTAGGGATGATGACAGGTAGGAAGGGAGTGTCTGTGACCAGAACTTTGCAGCGGTTCTAGCACCGTGGAGTAATCGTTGATTTTGAAGTGAGGGGAGGTCCAGGGACTGGTAGAGGTCACAGTGATGGGTATTGGTAGGACGGTCATGTTCATAATTTGGGCCTCTGTCAGCATAAAGAACTTAAAACATTTCTATATTGTACTGAAAAGAATTTTAGCAAACCTGAGTAATTGATAATAAGTTAGAATGTGTTCCATGATATATCTCTTATGGTACACATGTTATCTCACACAGACTGAGCACAAAGAACCACTCAGCTTTACTTTGTGGTCCTGTTACCCAAACTTCATTAGATGGTACACACTGGTGCTATACAAGCTATCTTAAGGTGCACACATTAACTTAAAGCACAACAATTCTGCTAGCATTGTTAATTTCAACACTCTTACTGGATGCAGCTTTGGAAACTGACATAACGCAGAGATGAGGAACTCAGCTACTTAGAAGGAAGGGTGCAGGTCACCAGCATTTGCATATTCACTGCTGCCCTATCTTGGAGCAGCGTTAACATTGACTGTTAAGGTTATTTATATTGCTATCATATGTGGGAAACGTGGCATTCTTACTAACTGGAAGAAGGAGGAGACTCCACCAGCTCAAGTATGGCTTAAGCAATTAGGGGAAATACGCAGTTATGGAGAAATTGATCTATAGGAATAGGGATAATAATGCCACTTATGATAAAAGACGGCGCACATTTGAAGAATTTTTGAATAGAGGACCTAATGTAACTATAATGGAAGAAGATGCTGAGGATGAGTGAAAGAGAGACACACACAGTAACTGACACTATACCTGTGATGAACAGATTCTTTACAGAGTGGATGTTACGCATTCCCAGTTGGAGTGCAGGTTGCTGTATTACATTTAGGACCTATTTATGTTAATAAGATAATTTTGTTTTCCAATGATAGTTAGCAATCATGGTTGTTGTTAGAAGGCCTTAGAGTATAAAATATCTACTGTTAAGAACTAGCTGCTAAATACATTATGCTAGTGTGACCCCCCCCCACAATGGGTGGGGCTTACCTTGGCTCTCCTTTTGGCCACTCACCACAGCCTGTCCAGGTTCTGAAGTGTCTGCCTTTTGCTTCTGCTGGCCCTCTGGGTGCTGATTATATGAGATGGGACCAGAGGAGCCCATATTTAAAACAAGTAAATTGCCTGTTTGACGATAAGTGGACCGCCGCGCAGCTCGCGTCTTGAATGTGCAAGCTGGCAGGGTATGCACATGCACAGAAGTAGTGCTATGGAGCACTGATATTAAAGCCACTGTGGTGGTCCTGCCCCTTGCTTCTATGTGTGTTCCAGACCCTGGTGGTATAAATATGGCAAAGGGGGTTTGAAGGCACTTTGGGGGAGCAAAATAGAATATTAAATAGAGCGCACTTAAGCACTACGTATGTAAATGGGTTTGTGTCACTTTAAGAGCAGCTAAAAGTACTATAAGTAAATAAAAGCCATGCCTGCCACTTGTGGACAGTGCATTTCGGCAGCGGTGACAGACAGAGGAAGCCCCTTCAATGCTCAACTAGGCCACTGGACAGCAGAGCACAGAAGCAGTACTACGGTGCTCTGTTGAACTCTAGGGGTTGTAATCCTTAAATTATTATTGTTTGGCTGCAGAAGGACTTTGAACATGGGACTGTGTTTAAACTGTTTATACAGCAACCATATTTGACACCTTTAACCCCAAGCCAGACAATAAGTGTTCAAGGAGCCCTGTAGGGCTGAGAAATGGCTCCTGGGAAAGGGGTGAATACTATGTTCTTGGCACCAAAACAAGCAACCAATCAGGCATCAAGGGGACCTTATGTTTATCAATTTTAATGATGGATAGCAGCACTCAGTCAATCAGAAGCTGCCATTCCTTCTTTAGACCCCAGGGAGAGTTACAACTCAGGGCTGTCTGGCTGAGGCTCTCTGAGAGTCAGTGTGGAGGGCCTGGACCGTCTGGGAAGAAACTTTTGGAAGTCTGCCTAAGGCTTTCACAGCCAAACTCCAGGGAATTTACCAGAAGGCTTTCTACAGCCTGGAAAGCCAGAGTGTTTACATCTGAACCCTGCAGCATCCCACCCGAGAAAACCCTCAGCCTGTGAGGGAGGTTGGACTGTGTTCAAGTTTGAGGGCCTGAAAGTGTCCTGTGTTCAAACAGCCAGAGTTTGAAGATGCCTACAGACAGATTTCCATTGTCTCAGGGAACACCAGCCAGTTCGAAGTGTGATAGTGGTTTGTGGTTTGAAGCTGTAATTTGAAGTCTGCCTAGAGACTATGTGCCACCCTTAGTCTTGGGGGTGTGTGTTAGATGTTCCCAGAGGTATCACTGCAGCTAGCTGCAGAAAAGAAAAACACTGTGTGATCTTCTGAGCCCCAGGACAGAATCTACTGCCAGCAAGGATGGTCTGGGAAAATGGCCAGCTAGTGCTACTGTTGCGCAGTGCTCATCGTCTTCCTGGGAAGCGTGTTGGCCCCAGTCCCCAGTCCCCAGTCTGAGACTGTTCCAGCATCCGATCCAGCCTGCAATATGGTGGCAAGCTGCACAGAAGGTGACAAGCTGCTAGAACCTACACAGCCCTGAAGGTGACAAGCTGCAAGACCCTGCCACTGCAAACCAGCTGCAAATCTGCATGCCCAGCTTGAGGTCCCCCAGCTTGATTGACGGCACCTGCACCCATTGCCAGACCACCAGAACTGTACTACAAAACTGTGAGTAACTGCAGGGCTTGCCCTGTACCTGGGAAGTGTTCAAGTTGTTCAGAGCTTTGTTCCCAAATTAAAGATTCAAGTTAAGTGCACCAATGCTGGCCAACACACGGCAATGTACAGACCTGCAACTAACCCTGGGTACCCAGTTAGGACTACTTAGGGAAGCTTGTACCAGTGGGGCGGTGGGACATTGTGTGTGTGTTGCTATTTGGAGGATGTGCACTGCTGTTGTTGTTTGTGGGTTTGCCAGTTCATCAAATACTGCAATTGCCATTTTTCTCTGCATTTCCATTCCCCTTCCCCTATAATAAAACTGTTATTGTTACTGTTAAAAAGTGTCTGTGATCATATTATTAGCTATAGTTATGAATTGCATGGAAAGTAAAGTATTGCAACTGTTTGTGGTATTCCATGTGTTGGGTGACTGGAAGGGGAGGTGGGTAGGTACAGCATGACAGGGGTTTGGAGTACCCAAACATCTGGCCCACTATAATTTTTTCTTTGGGTGGAGACACCATGCTATTTATTTTCTATTTTGGGAAAGAACAGCTAGTTACCATCAGAACAAAGCCCAGCTCCCACAATCCATGCTGTGGTAATCAGGCAGGGGTAGTAACCCACTGGTACACGGCGCCCAGGTTACACTAGGTTTGTAATTCCTGGAAGGAACATTTGGTTACTGTATACGTATGCCTGCTCTGAAAATCCAATAAAGTATATTTGGAAATGAAGCACATCACCCTCTTTGCTGGAGGAAGGGTGCAGACATGGAAATTCCCATCTTTGGGATTTCAGGGACAAAGGGAATGAGGAGAAAAATTAATAATGAAAAAATATTTTGACATGCCACTGCAGACCTGTGTTCAGTGTATTGTAAATGTATTGTTAGCAGCACTATAAAACAGGAAGAGAGAAACAAGCTTTGTTGGCCCTTAGTGATAGAATGGCAGAAGATCAGACCCCACCAGAATGCAGACCCAATGGCGTGTGTGGTGTGAGCAGCTGTCATATGACATTGGAGAGTTGTCTTCTTCCATTGTCTCCCTATTCCCTGAATGTCAAGCGCTGAGCCATAATAATTTCTGCTGATGCTTTAGCTCCACAGTGCCTCCCTTCTACTACTCCATGTTTAATGCTGCAGCATCCCACAGCCACAAGAATGCAACAACGTAGTGGGGCACGCAACCTTCACACTCCTAAGAAAAAGGACATTCTCTGGCATGCTACAGAATCCCTTGGCCCACCATGATGACTGGATAATGGAAATTATAAGTCTAATTAATTATTCATGAGCTAAAGAAGCTCACTGATTGGCTGTCATGCCAGTCTGCAATCTCTTAGAAATGCCTGACATGGCCCAGTGGCAGAGGGCTGAGGTGCTGGTGCCTTACCTCGACTCATGCTGGTGACCTGGGTTCGGGAACGAGCCCAGGGCATCGGAGGTTGGCACGAGGGGAAGGGAAGAGCTTGATTGAGCTGCCAACAGGCAAGCTGTCCTCTCTGGGGAGGAAAAGCAGTGTCCCTCGACTGGTGGCGACCTCCAGTGGAGGCTGGAGGAAGCTCAGGCCAGAGGGGGGCCTAGGCAGGAGGCCAGAGGGTGGGGAAGTAGGCCATGACTGGGGCTGTTTGGCACATGCGCATCTCCACCCGCATGCGCACTGACTCCTGGGGCCTCCGGGAGAAAAATCAAAGGAAAAATGCTGGTCGGCAGGGTGAAGACCAACCCCCCTGCAGGTGCCACTCCTGGGCTGGGCAGGTAAGCTGGTGATTCCAGGGGATGGACTGGGGGGGGGAGCAGTCCGATGGGGCCCGACTGGCAGGGGGAGAAAAAATTGTGACATAATTAAAAAAAAAAATGCCTGGCACAGCAGACACACAGCAGATCCCACACTCTACACCAACAGCAGCAGCAGCAAAACAAAAGAAGTGTTTTCGGGCACTGTCAGTGTACACAAAAAAGGCACTATAGTAGCAATTGGCAAAAGTGAACAGTTATGTATGCCATGCAATAATTAGTCAAGAAATGCTTCTATCATCCATAGCTTAAGCCCCCACATGTCACAATTGCTTCTACCCACCAGCACATCAGTATAGCCACACATGTTCCCATAGGAACCAGTGTCAGAGCACACTGCGTGCACTGCAATGCAAAAAAAAAAAAAACTAAACAGAAAATCGTTACAAAAAGTGTCATTATTGCAATTAGACTTATAATCGCAATAATGACCTCACAGCTGGTCATTTCCTGGGGATTAATGACCGGCCAGTAAGGGTTCACCCTTGGCTGTGCTTCAGACCACCCTCCCCCCTGGTCAATTGTTAATCCCCAGGAAATGACCGGTTGTTTGGTCATGATTGCTTAAATAAACTCTAGTCAACAGCACAGCAACTGACTCCCCTACCCACTGCACTATGACACTCATCTTCAGTTGACTTTTTAGACACACAGTTCAGGGTGCTGTACAGATTGCCATGTTGTGAAATTAAAACAGGCATATATATTAAAAACACAATCTAAATAACTTAGACCACACTAATAAGCACACAATGTTGTACTGTACTAGAAATGCATCACATTTTCATTGATTACTTCATTTACAAAGCAACAATGTTTGGTTGCATGGCCTTCTCCCAATATTTTGATGATACTGTAGAAACAAAGCTGGGCCTTTGGAGGGCCCGAATAAATTAACAAAATGTTTGTAGGGGGACTCTTGGTACCCAACAGTGTTGGATATTTATATATAAGAACTATATTTTTCAACAGCTGTTTCGGTGAACTATTGGAAATTCATGTTCAGTCATTCGGTTGCTCTCATAGGTGTATAGGTGTAGAGTTTGGGGGGCTTCCAGGCTCGAGCTCCCCCGGGAAAGCTGAGCCCCCCTTCCCCTGCATAGGGTTGTCTAAAAATAGATTAACTATTTTGGCCAATAGTTTTGAGCCTGAGAGCGACCCCCTCCCCCCGGAAAACCTAAACTCCATGGCCATGGTTGCTCTGGAACCATATAGAAGAAAAGACCTGTGATAAAATGTCTGGCCCAATAGCCATGTATGCTGCTTCAGTAGCATGTCCCTGATGGTCCCCAGCACCCTGTTTAAACAAAATTGTACCTTCCCCCAAACACACCATTTCCTCAGTTCCTCCCACTACCCGTATAAGGCAACCAACATCCTGTACACATCAAATTGTTCTTTCCCATGTCCCACTATGTTCCTGTTCTTTCCTCATTCCCCACACCTGATTTCACCCACAGCTATTCCTTCCCACACCCTAAAATGTTCAAGAACTCCCATTTCTCATGAACACATGCACATGCATGCATGCATGCACACACACACACAACAGTAGTTAGCACAGTCCTCCATTGACTTCCTCACACATCTAATACCAAATACCACATTGCCACATTTCTAATATTTTTTTTTAAACTTCTGTTTATTGAAGAAGGTTCAGTACACTGTAAGTCTGTTAACTTGGTACAAGAGCTTCAACACAGAATACACAGATTCAGTTACGTGCTTTCTGTAACATTACAACTCAAACACAATATAAAAAACTTTAGTATCGGGTTTACCCAAAGCTCCCACTATCATTGTTTCAAAACTAGGGTTTAAAAGTAAACTGAGGTTGCTGAGTGTAAGGGGAGAATAGGACCCCCTGCTTCCCCATCACCATTCATGTTTGTAGTATGTTTCCTTATGCTTCAGCTTTAGCTTAGTTTAGCTTAGTTTATTGTATTCTGAAAACCATTGAGCTATAAGTCTAATTTTCAAAGGAGTCCAAGTCAAGACAGAGATTATAAAACATGCAAATAAAATAATCCCCAAAAATGCATCATGAATAAAACTAAAACATATTTACAATTACATGCAAGCTTATCCTGATAATAGGACAGCACTTGATTTTTAAATTAATTAAAAATATCAGTCTCACACATCACACAGCTTTAAATTATCCAAACAAGTTATGGAATTAAATATTTGTATCTCTGTCTTTCTTATTCTTTTTAATTCATAATTTTATTTCTTTTGGTCTCCTTCCCCTTGATAATACTCATCTCTGCACATCACTTAAATTTCATTTTCCACTTTCCTATTTCTTTAAATCATACCTTCTGTGTCTCTGCACATTCCTGTTTGCTTCCTGCGACAAAGCGTAACACTCCTGTTCTGGGAAGCCTCTTGTGTCACAGGAATAAGAAAGAAACAGCACAGTTGGGCCTCATTAAGTGGCGACACCACAAAACTGTCACCCCTTGAATGATGTATGTTAAGAAATAAAGGGGGAGATCACGTGATGTCTGCAGAATGGTAGCTGCCTTTCAGAAGAGCTCCCTACTCCCTCTCCTCTTTCCCGGTTAATCTATGATTGCTCGGTTGAATTTGGTCTCCACCTTGCTCTGAATTGGTGACTGACTACTTGCAACGTCAATATTCCTACTATTTCATCGCTATCGGCTGTTTTGGAGCCGCGATGGATGCCGAAATGTGACAGGCCTTGCCACACCATACTCCACCCACCTCGCCGGTGAAAGCACCCAAGAAGTCTAAGGCCCAGGTCGCGCAACCAAAACGCTCCACTTCACAATCTGTACCAGCTGTTCCCCTACCTGAGGACAGATTCTTACAGGAGCTTTTGCCTGTCTGAGAAGCACTTGCAGACATTTCATCAGAGTTAAAGTCCCTGCGCTCGGATATGGGAGATTTGGCACGTAAAATTGGAGACATGGATGCCAGGGCCTCCTCTCTGGAGAATTGGAAGGAGAGAACGGATCTGGAGCTGGTAAAAATTAAGCAACAACTGTCTAAACTGCAAGCTAAGATGGAAGACTTAGAGGGCAGGAGTAGAAGAAATAACATCTTAATCTTCGGGTTGCCAGAGTCGGATGAGGGTTCTAACACTCTTACCTTCGTACAGAAGCTGCTCACTAAGTCAGTTGGTCCATCTCCTTTTACTACTGGTTACCAGATCGAAAGAGCTCATAGATCTTTTAGACTGCGACCTCCTGAAGGTGCCCCACAATAGCCTATCATCCTGAAATTTCTCAGTTACGTTGAGAAGCAGCATGTTCTGGCTAAAACATAGGAGTTGCAGAACGTTCTTTGGGAGGACAAGCAGCTGCATTTTTCTCAAGATTTACCGCTTGAAACGCTCCAGAAACGATTGGCTTTTCACCCTATTGTCTCCAAAATCATTGCAGCTGGAATGAAGTTTAGGATGTCATACCCTGCTCGCCTCCAGATTTGCATCAATGACACTTGGCACTCATACGATACTCATGATGATGCCAGACAGGACCTAATCCAGTGACTACCTGACCTGTTTACTGCTAAGTGAACAGTCTGCTTGGCTAATTATATTTGTACCTGATTTAGTTGCTTGTTGTAGTGGGATATGGTTTTCTTGATTGTGAGGTCTGGGTTGGCTTTCCCTTTTCCTTGGCACTTTTGTTTTGTTTGGGGTCGAGAGATCCACTGGGACTTGCAGGGTGGTTTGGCTGGGCTGTGGGCTGTTGTTTTGACCTCTCTCCTGGGAGTCGCGAGGGGGGCATGATTAGTCCTGCTAGCCTGGTGCATCCTGATTAAATCGGAACCACAGCGTGAGGCTCAGTTCCTCGGGGACTGCAATAAGCGGAGACTAGTCCTGTATTCTTTTGGTGCCCCACTTAGTTCCAATCCTCACATCGCTTATTCCTGCAGAGCCTTAATTTTTATTTGCTCCTACCCTGTTGACCCTCGCTTTTAATTGGGTCATAATACCCCACTGGTCTAACAGAATCCTTATTGTGCCTTGGTTCTAGGTAGCGCTTTCGTTTCAGAGGTGGATTCACTACCCTGACTTACCTCGGCCTAGCGCTGTTCAGTTGTTGGCTGGAGAGTTAATGATCCACATGGGTTGTCACACTTAGAAAACCCTATACTCGGACCGACACCATCGGGGGATATCGGGTTTCGTTGTTGCTGGGATGGAAGGTAAGCTGTCTCCCCATAAATCTGTCTCTCTTCAGATAGGCCAGGATTTCTGCATTATGAGGGGAGGGAGGAGGAAGTAAAGGGGAGGGCTCATGGAGGAGGTGCTATCATTCTGTGGGTCACCATGCACTGGTATAAGGGGGGCTGGTGTCTATGCTTATCCTCTTAAATAGGTCAGATGTTACTCCCATATTTTTTATACTGTTAGAGCTAGACACATTTGGGTTCATTCTCCCCAGCTTTTGTTCCATTGTGTTTGTTACAATTCCAGCTCATTATGGGGGATATTGTAAATAGTTTTCATGTTGGGACTAGGAAGGTTATTAAAGAGGGGTTGGGTGAAATGGGGGTTGGAGGTATCATGCTTGGGTCCTTTAGGTGTTATCCCAGGCTTAGGCCCTATCGGTTTCTAACACAGTATATTATATTACTCTTCTGTTGTCTTGATATTATCCATTCAGCTTATAGTGATATTCTCCTGGGGGGTTCGGGTGGGAGGGGGGAGTAGGGAGTAGGGAGTAGGGGAGGAGGGAAGAGGCGAGGGGAGGGATGAAGTGTGCCTTTGGGGATTTGCTTATATGAGAAATGTAGGTTTATGGTTGTTATCTGTTTTTATGACAACGGCTAATACTCCTGTTAAAGTTGTCATGTGGAATGTTAGAGGAGCAAGAGACGTTTCGAAAAGGTACCGAATTCTTAAACATTGTGCCCTTCTTAATGCCGGAATTATCCTGCTTCAAGAAACCCATCTACTAGGTACTGAGTCATCCTGGTTACGTAGACAAGGGGTGTCTCACGCCTTTGCAGCTGGAGACTCCATCTCATGCCATGGGGTGGCTATCTTAATTAAAGGGAACATCCCCTTTCAAGTAGATAAGAACATTACAGATCCCAAGGGTAGATGTGTTTTAATTAAAGGGACACTGAATAACACTACAGTAGCCCTGGGTTCGATATACGGTCTGTGGGGGGGGTGACCCGGGATTCTTAATGGACCTGGCTAATAAAATTGCAACATTTCTGCCCCCCCCCCGATTTTGGGAGGGTACTGGTACATCTCGCCCACTCAGGATTGGGACAGTACCTATAGGCCATTAAAACCCCCTTCCTCTTCTCAGAATGCACTGACTGACTTCATAGCCCTGTTAGGTCTATGTGACCCATGGGGTATCCTAAACCCCTCTCACCAGCTATACACCTTTCATTCAAGTGTCCATCAATCCTGGTCAAGATTAGACTATATTCTAACTAGTTCCTCTCTCATGCCCGGCCTCTGTCAAGCTGGAATTGAGCCCATAGTTATATCTGATCATTCAGTTGCCTGGTTGGTTCTCTCCCAGGATTCTAATATGCAGAGGGACACAGCCTAGAGATTAAATACCCAATTGTTAAAAGATAATTCCACTGTTTCTCACATAAAATCCCTCATCCATACATTTATGGAGCTTAACAGAGATTCCACTCCAAGAGGGGACTTAATATGGTGCACTGTGAAATGTTATCTTCGAGGCGAATTTATCAAGTTAGCGTCTAGAAGAAAAAGGCTAAGAGAAGTTAAAGCTCTATCTTTATTAACCCAGATTAAAGCAAAAGAAAATGCTTTATCCTCTGCTACATCCCAGGCTTCCCTGGAATCGCTGCTAGCATTACAAAATGAATATGCAGATTTGATACTGTAAAAGAAAAAACAGAATACACCCTCTTACAGACTAAAGCCAAATAAGTAGATCAAGGTGAAAAAGCAGAGAGACTCCTCATCTTACGTCTATGTCAATTAGAGAGCTCCCGATTAATTCCATCCATACGTGCTCCTGATGGCTCCATTAAAACTAAGTCTCAAGAGATCGCCCAGGTCTTTGAGACCTTCTATAGGAAATTCTATGGGAAATACTCCCCCCCCCCAAATATTACCTCATGAAATAGAAGTCTATTTGGATTCCCTTGAACTCCCCTGCCTAGCTACTCTTCTTCAATCTTCTTCAGTCTCCCCATTAACTACCACTGAAATAGAGAAGGCTATCATTAGCCTATCTCCAGATAAAGCACTGGGCCCTGATGGTTTTCCCTCTAACTTTTATAAAACTTTCTCCAAGGAATTAACTCCCCTCCTTCTCAACTTATATAATTACATGTTCAAGGCTGATAAGTTGGATCCAACCTTGCTAGAAGTGATTATTATTCTCTTACTTAAACCAGGCAGGCCCCATCTCGACCCGGCTAGCTATCAACTGACCTCTCTCCTTAACTGCAACATTAAAATTCTAACCAAATTTCTTTTGCTTTGGATCAAAACACTTTGGACTCAGCTTTTAAGTCCTGAACAAGTTGGATTCCTGTCTGGGCGTTCCTTGGCTGATCACCTCAGGACACTCACACATGTATTTCAAGTGGCCCAATCTTCCCAGTCTCCTATGGCATTGATCTCCCTAGATGCCGAAAAAGCTTTTGATAGGATGAACTGGGAATTTCTACGGATAACTTTAAAAAAACTGGGCTTCCTCCTTCCTTTTATTGAAATGATACAATCAGTCTGTTCTTCTCCTTCGGCCAAAATTTATTGTAACTGTGTTTTTTCTGTCAGTTTTCCTCTATTTACCTGTACCAGACAAGGTTGCCCTCTTTCTCCCGTCCTTTTTAATCTCTATTTGGAACCTCTTCTTCACCACATAAAGCGGTCCCCCCAGATCAGAGGCATTCCGATTCATAATCAAACTCTAACTTTCTTGGTGTATGCAGATGATATCCTCCTTCATTTAGAGCAACCAGTATCCTCTTTAGAACACACCCTGGAAATTATTGGCCAATATGGTTGTTCATCTAGTTATAAATTAAATCTCTCCAAAACCCACATTTTCCCACTGAATAGCTATACTTTGAAATCGGATTTTGTTCATTTGGGTGTGAAATGGTCCCCTCAGTCAATTAAGTATCTTGGTATATACCTAACTAGTGACCCCTCTAATAGTAAGAAATTAAACCTGGATGATCTAGTGGTAACTATTCAGCAAGATCTCCAGAGATGGATGAACCTGCCCTTATCTTTATGGGGTTGGATAAGTATAATTAAGATGAATGTTCTTCCCCATATTTTCTACCCCTTGAATCTGTTGAATTTATGGCTTCTGCTATCCTTTTTTAAATGAATACATGGTATTGTTTCAAAATTTATCTGGTTAGGCAAACATCCCAGTCGTGCTTTCCTCAAACAGCCTGCCTAAGACTTCTGGTGGTTTTCGTCTTCCTAACTTCCTTTTATACTATTGGGTGAGTTACTTAACCAAATTGGCGAGATGGCTCTCTCACAGTGATATGGACTACATTCATATCTGGCTTCAGTTAGAGAACAGCTTCTTAAGGTCCAATGATATAGATCTTTCTACAGTCTTCTATCTGACAAGTTCATCACTGCCAGTCTCAATGCAAAATTCGGTTATCAGTACCTCCCTTAGAGTTATCTCACAATGTTGTGCTTTTTCCAAGATACCTCTCAAACATGACTTGAGCCAACCAACTCTTTTAAATCCCAATATAAAGATAGGTGGTTCCTGTCTTTCTCCCCACTGGCTCCCCCAACTCCAAGGGGTCGGAGTGGAAGACTTCTTTTCTCAAGATAACCTCCTTTCTTCTCCTGAAATTTTCACCAAATTTGATATCCCAAAGAATCAGATGTTTACGGTGTTACAGCTAAGACACTTCATAGGGAAGTTTTTTGGTGTCACATCTCGAACTTCTCTGGCCAGACCCATTTTGACTCAAGTGTCTGAATATACGTCGAAGCCACACTGTGTTTCCATGTCCCACGCTTTCCTCTTCAAACAACATGAAGTCTTGCTATATTATGACAATTGCAGTTTGTCCCACCATTAGAACTGCCCCGGAGGTGAAATAGTTAACTTCCATGCCAGGCATGGAACTTGGAGCGCGAGCTCGGTTAGAGAAGCTCTGTCTGTGTAGTTTCAAACTGAAACTGTCAGATTCTTTACTCTGCCTCACTGAACAGTCGCTCCGAATTTCTCCTGCTGCTCTGTTCATTTCTTGGTTTAAATGATGTTTTCTCGGTTAAATTCAACCAGTATTATTATTTTAACACATAAACTGATCGGTTCAAGCTCTGTCTGTGGTTTTGTAAGTAATAGACAGGTTTATTTCTGTGAGGAACTTGTAAATGTTTATCGGTTCGGTTTGAACCGATCAGGTTGTTTTAAAACTTTAAGAATCAAGCATTTAAAGGCTTTTAGAGTGCGGTTCCTGGTTCTTATCGGTTCTAAAAAGACGGATTTCATTACGTTTTTTTCCATGATCCGTGACACGGTTGGGAACCGATAAGGGTGTCTTGCCTGGCACTGCTGTTAAAAGGGCAAGTTTTTGGTTAGGCTGGCATTATGTCTGAGAAACCCAAAAGAAAAACTGGGCCCACTGGGTTTCAACACTGCTGTGTCTGTGGGGAAGCCTTTGCCAAGGCTGACCCACACACCACATGTGTATATTGTCTGGGGTTTGACCACCTCAATTCAGACTGCCAGATTTGTAAGAATTTCCCTGCAGCCACCTTGGATAAGAGAGTTGGCAGGCTCAGAGAACAAGAGGCCAAAAAGTCCGCTGACCCGGATGGCCAGCCCAGTTCGGTGCCAACCGAACCGGAGGGAGTGCCCTCTGCCCAGGGCGAGACTTCCTCGGGCAAACGTAAAGCTGACTCTGAGGAGCCAGTTCCAGCAAAGAAAACTAGAAAATCAGCAGGTGTGGAGTCTAAAATTCCTTCTCCAACTGCTGCAGAGATAGCAAGAGCTATACAAATTGTCCAGTCACTTTCTCGGTTCCGTCCGAACCGCCACTGTCATGGAAAAGGTCGGTTCGGCCAGTTCCACTGGTTCAAGAATATGATTTAGAAGAGTTTTATGAACCAGAGGAGGAGGATGATTATGAACAGTATGAATGTGACTTTGAGAGTCTGGGTGTGCCCATTGAACCGGACATCTCCCCAGACAGACCTTTAGAATCTCCCCCTACACTTTCTGAGTCCCCTTCTCACTTTATGTTTTATAAAAAGGTTGCTGAAACCCTCCAGCTACCATTGGAGGAAGCTGTGGATGAGCAAGAGGAACCTGATTTTGTAGAAATGATGGATATCCCAGAGTCTAGGAGATTGTCTATTCCCTTACATAAATCATTTAGGAAACAAACAATACAAATTTTAAAAGCTCCTAATTCTGTGCCTTCTGTGGACAAAAAGATGGAAGGAGGTACACTTTGTCAGGTCCTGATACAGAATTCCTTTCACAGCAATGCAGTCATGTTGGAGTAGTTCAGGCTGCAGCCTGTGATAAAACTAATATTCCCTTGGCTTCACATCCTCCTGACAAGGACTCCAGGAAGATTGATGCCATGGCTAAAAACAATACATGGCAGCGTCCTTGGGACTCAGGCAAGCAAATTACATGGCTTATGTGGCAAGATACCAAAAATCTAGATGGGACACTGTCATGGCTTTGGCCAAACAGGCCCCTGGCCAGGTTACTAAGGAGCTGGAACAGGTGGCTGCTGATGGTATTGAGGCATCCAAGGTGCAGTTCCATGCTGCTGTGGATTTTAATGATGTATCCTCTAGAGTCATGGCTACATCTGTGGCTTTTCGTAGGTTGGCTTGGCTCAGGTGTACTAGCTTGTCACAGGATACCCAGACTAAGGCTATGGATTTTCCTGTGCTAGGAAATTCTCTGTTTGGGGAGCAGACAGAGAATTATATGAAGAAAATGGATGAATATAGGACAACCTATAAGAGTGCTCAGGCCAAGGAGCGGTAAGCCACTCCTCAGAGGCAGGCCCCAGGGGTAGAGGTGAGCCTTTCACAGGCCTTTTTACCAAACCCAGGCCTCCTCTGCTTATGCTCAGAGGGGGTTCTTCAGAGGGAGAGGCAGATGGAGTGCAAGCAGGCCTGCTCCCACCCCTCAGCCTAAAGCCCCTGCCAAACAGGCACCCTGATGGGGTGCCCAGAGCCGATTCTCCATTACCTGTAGGGGGCAGGTTAGCTTACTTCGTTCAGAACTGGGAGTCTCTAACATCAGACAAGTGGGTTCTGGAAGTAGTAAGCCGGGGTCTGGTTCTCAGCTTCAAAAAAATTTCCAAAGATGAGAATCAGATCTTTTCCACCTGCAAACTCTCTAGAGACCTTTGCCTTAGAAACAGAAGTCTCAACCCTCCTGGCTCTCAGAGCTGTAGAAAGGGTTTCTCCCCTACACCAGGGCAAGGGCCTGTACTCCAGGTACTTCCTAACCCCAAAAAAGCCAGGAGAATGGCGGCCCATCTTGGACCTAAGATATCTAAACAAGCACCTTTTGAAACCAAAATTCAAAATGGTGACTCTGGCAATGATTTTACCTTCTCTAAGGCCAGGGGACTGGCTAGCTTCCCTGGACCTCAAGGATGCCTATTTCCATGTTCTCATCAGAAGCTCCCACCCGAAAGTACCTCAGATTCGAACTGCCCTCAGGCCATTACCAGTTCAGAGCTATGCCCTTCGGCCTTACCTCTGCCCCAAGGGTATTCACAAAATGTCTAGCAGTAGCAGTTGCTCATCTAAGAAGGCCATCTTTCCCTACCTAGATGACTGGCTCATTGTAGGTCAGTCTCCAGACCAGGTCAAATCACACCTGCAAGTTACCCAGCAGCTGCTCACCTCTCTGAGTTTTCTTCTCAACCTTCCAAAGTCAGTTCTGGAACCTGTCCAGGTACTCACCTTTATAGGTGCAGAATTGGACACAAAGCAGGCCAGAGCCTTCCTGCCCCTAGAAAGGGTAAGAAACCAGTGGCCCTGGCCTCCTCCTTCACTCTGCAGGTCTCTCGACCAGCAAGGCACTTCTTACAGCTTCTAGGACACATGGCTGCTTCCACAGCTGTGGTACAAGGAGCAAGGTTTCAGATGAGGGACATTCAGTTTCATTTGAGAGCATTCTGGTCCCAAAGGAAAGATCCCCTTTCCAAGTTGATCCCAGTGACTCGAACCCTGATCCAGGCCCTTCAGTGGTGGCAGGATCAGAGCAATTTGAGACTAGGGGTCCCCTTCATCCCCCTATCTCACTCCTTGATCCTTACTACAGATGTGTCCCTTCTGGGTTGGGGTGCTCACATGGGCGACCTCTCCACCCAGGGAGTGTGGTCCCCTCAGGAATCTCTGCTCCACATCAATTTGCTGGAACTCAGAGCTGTTTTTCTAGCACTTCAGGTGTTTTCTGCATCTGTTCAGAACAAAATGGTACAAGTCAGAACAGACAACACCACTACAATGTGGTACATCAACAAGCAAGGGGACACTCGGTCTTCGGCCTTGTGCACTGAGGCAATGCAGTTGTGGTCTCTGGCTTATTCCCTGAACACTTCCCTCATAGCAGTTCACCTCTCAGGAAAGGACAATGTCCTGGCAGATGCTCTCAGCAGGATTTTCCAGGGCCATCACGAATGGTCTCTGTATCCCCAAGTACTGGGGATAGTTTTTGCCAGATGGGGCACCCCTCAGATAGATCTTTTTGCAGCCCCAGACAATCACCAACTTCCACTGTTTTGTTGCAGGCCCCCAGTGATGGGCTCAGTCCCCCTGGATGCCTTTCTCCTAGATTGGGAAGGGAAGTTTCTTTACACCTTTCCCCCCTTCCCTTTCCTATTCAAGGTGCTAGTCAAAATCAGATCTCAGCCTTGCAGGATGATTCTGATTGCTCCAGATTGGGCCAGGCAGCCCTGGTACCCACTCCTTCTGTCCTTAGCTGTCCATCTTCCCTGTGTCTCCCCAGGAATTACAACCTGTTAACCTGTGCCCAGGGAGAGTTTGGTATCCAATCTCAAATCCTCAACCTCAAGGCCTGGCTCTTGAGGAGTTAGAATTGCTGACCTACACCTTTCTCAAGGTGTTCTTGAAATCCTGAAGGCTTCGGAAGCCTTCCACTAGAGCTACTTATAACTCTAAATGGAAAAGGTTTTCCATCTGGTGTTCTGGGAAACATATTTCCCGGAATCTGCTGACTTGCCCATTGTTTTGGACTATATGGTCCATCTTAATTCTTTGGGTCTGAGACCAGCTACCCTGAAAGTACATTTGGCAGCTGTCTCTGCCTTTATTTCAGCAGGAAAGCCCTCCTCTCTTTCTGCTCACCCTGTATTTTCCAAGTTTTTTAAAGGATTACTTCATACTAATCCACCTTTCAGGGACCCGGCCCCTGCCTAGGATCTTAATGTTTGCATTGCTCAGTTGATGCAACCCCCCTTTGAACCTCTGTCTTCTGCAGAGCTTAAGTACTTGTCTTGGAAAACTGTTTTCCTAGTAGCTATCACTTCTGCCAGGTGCATAAGTGAGTTACAAGCTTTGTCAGTAGAGACTGACTTTATTTCCTTCCACAGGGATAAGGTAGTCCTTAGGACTAACAGGAAGTTTTTGCCTAAGGTGGTTTCAGATTTCCATCTTAATCAATCTATCTCCCTTCCAGTGTTTTTCACTGACCATTCCTCCTCTGGTGAGAGGAGATTGCACAGTTTAGATGTTAAGAGGGCCCTAAGCTACAATATAGAGCGTACCAAGGGTCACAGGTTCGAATCCCTCCAACTTTTTCTCACTTATGGTGAGGTTGGGAAAGGGAAACCTGCCACTAAGAGATCCATTGCCAGGTGGATTGTCTCTTGTATCCAATTTTGTTATCAAAAACTGAGGAAAGTTCCCCCCTCAGGCCTGAGGGCTCACTCTACCAGAGGTACAGCTGCATCTCTAGCTGCTGCCAGAGACATCCCTATCTTAGAGATATGTCAAGCAGCTACTTGGAAAATGGTACACACTTTCACCAAGCATTACTCCTGGATGTCCAGGCCAGGAGGGATGCTCGGTTTAACACAACCGTGCTTCAGAGCCTATTCCTAAGTAGGTTCTGTCCCTCCTCCATGGAGGTACTGCTGTGTAGTAGGCAATTGTCATAATATAGCAAGACTTCATGTTGTTTGAAGAAAAAATTACTCACCTTAGTAATGTTGCTTCTTCTAATGGAGTCTTGCTATATTATGACCTGCCCCCCAACCTGCCCCTCTCAGAACTTCTACTTGGGTATGGGGTGGGCAGTCCAGTGTGGGCACTTGTTTATGCCCATTTTATGCTTTTTCCACCCCCTTTTTTTCTTGGGGGTTTTTGGGGTGTTGTGTTTTGTTTTATCTTTCTTATCTTTTCTTATTTTCTGGTCCCTGACTTGAGTCTTTGTGTTGGGACAAGGAATATGTGTTAATATTTAAGTAGCCAGTTGGTTAGTGTAGGTTACAGGTTCCACACAGAACCTTAGTGAGTTTTTGCTCGTAAAGATCTGACAGTTTCAGTTTGAAACTACACAGACAGAGCTTCTCTAACCGAGCTTGCGCTCCAAGTTCCATGCCTGGCATGGAAGTTAACTATTTCACCTCCGGGGCAGTTCTAATGGTGGGACAAACTGCAATTGTCATAATATAGCAAGACTCCATTAGAAGAAACAACATTACTAAGGTGAGTAATTTTTTCTTAACCACTAACTGCCCTAACCCCCTTTCTGGATCCCCGGTCTGGAACATCCTACTTCCCGATGTGACCCCCAGTTGGGCTCAGATCTGGAAGGATCTCTATATATACTTGACTCAGGACAGACCTAGACTTACCCGATATCACATACTGAACAATATGTATTATACTTTCATTAGATTGGCCAGACTGGGCAGACTACCAGACCCCACTTGTACTAGATGTGGTAAAGCAGAAGGGAACCTGGTGCTTATATTATGGTACTGTGAAAAAGTGGCCCCTGTTTGGCAGGTAATTCAAACTAAATTAGACCCCTTGTTGGGGATGGAAGACCTTTTCACAATTGAAATCTGTATATTAGGCATATACTCTGACATTAAGGTTAAAGAACACAGATTCCACATGGCATTAATAGCTATTATAGTTAAAAAGCTTGTTTTTAAACATTGGATGGACCCATTAGTAATCTCCTATAGTGAATGGTTAAATGACATATCTGTATTTTTTAGAACAGAGCGCTTGATTGCAGGTTCTCATAATAATGTGGCCTTTTTTGACAAGAAATGGGGCAAACTTTATGCTCTATATTTAAAATAGGTATGTTGGTCAATATCTGTATCTAATTTACTTTGGAGCTATTGTTTTTCTATATTTTGATTTAGTGGAGTCTGTCTTCACTTTCTCCTCTTTCTAATAATAACAGAGGCACACTGGGGGAGGGTGGGAGTGGATGGATATGGGGAGGGAAGTAATTTTTCTGGTTGGTTGTATATGTTTTTCAATGTTACTTATCTTGTATACACTTTACCATGTGTAATATGTAAGCTGTTAAAATTAATAAAATAAAATTTTGGAATTTCAGAAAAAAAAGAAATAAAGACGAATCTTATAAATACACTTGGATTGGAGTTCATTCAGCATTTTCTCTCATTAGATTACATTTTGGTTACGTTTGAATGACCCAATGTATAGCAAATATTTAGTGTTCTGGGCAACCTGAGCCTGCACCCAGTAGTAATCATTTGTAAGACTGGACATGATGCTGGGGAGGTGTGTAGAAGGGCTTTCCCTACTAAGTTTCAATTCAAACAGTCTTGCCTCCGGTGGTAGTCCTGGTTCCTCAACCATTTCAGTTTTTTCCAGCATGGGAAAGGCTTAGAGTCAGGAGTACATATTTATGGGTAACTATCCTATAATAAAGTTCAATATATAGAAACATAGAATTTGTTGGTAGAAAAGGACTGCTTGGCACACTCAGTCTACCTAGAAAAGGTATGGTAATACCTCCTTCCCTGTTTTCCCAACTGCAGCAGCTTCAGGATAAGTCATCTCCTAACCCATATGAATTTACTTATATTCTTTTGCCATTCTTGATATTGGTATTTTGTACATTCATCCCTACAGTGTGCCTCCTTGAATACATTGGTAAGTTCAGCAATAACTAATAGCTAGTTTTAAGTTTGGTTTCTAATTGGGCATAATTTATTTCAGATAACTTAGAATTGTCCTTCTCTGTCTGAATTCCTGAATATTGTATTGTCTTCTGATCCCAGGTCAGGCCTATAGGGGCCCCTAACTCTTGGGATACCTTGCAGTTGAAAGTCAGGACTTTAATCTTCAAAATATTTCAGGCACATCCATGTGTTGCCCAAATAATGTCAGGCCCTGCCACACTTCTCCAATTGAAACCTTTGGGTTGGCCAGTGATAGAAGCATATAGTCCACATATAAGGCCACCTTTTGCTCCACCATTCCAACTGGTATTCCTTATATTTGGAATTTTGCTTTATCCATTTTGCCAAAGGCTCAATGTACATGGCAGATAAGAATGGGGAGAGGAGATACCTCTGCCTATGCAGTTCAACTGGAACTGAAATTCTAACATTTGTCTTTATATAGGCT
This sequence comes from Neoceratodus forsteri, assembly GCA_016271365.2. Classification (NCBI taxonomy): domain Eukaryota; kingdom Metazoa; phylum Chordata; order Ceratodontiformes; family Ceratodontidae; genus Neoceratodus; species Neoceratodus forsteri. The sequence continues at coordinate 836,791,988 of CM028132.1, forward strand.
ATTGGGGATTGATAAATACTGGAAATTCCCTTAATGCAGTCATCAAGAAATCCAAAATGGCTCTAGACCTCATACAGAAAAGGCCATGCAATTCTTTCAAAGACCTTGTCAACATTGAGAATGACCAAGAAGGCCCACCTGTAGTTTTTTATGTAGTCTATGACATAGACTGTTCCTTGAACGCTGTCCAGGACATATCTACACTGTATAAAATCAGTTTGGTCTTGATGGAATACTAGGGGCAAAATATTATTAAATGGGAATAGTCAGCACTAGGAGCCTCACACCCAAGTGGGGGCCTTGTCCCAGTTTGCTTTTTGTGAAAACCTTTTTTACTTACTATTTACTGCAGTACAGTAGATTGTATCAGTCTGATTTTATTGACTTCCAAGCTGATATTTGCTATAACCAGAAATCCCAGAATCCCTGCAGCTGACATCAGAGTAGGGCTGCAGCAGTTAGGGATTCAACAGCCTACAGTTCTTGTGACAGTTTTCATGAGCTTTGATATTTTGTTTGCTGATCCCACTGTCCTCCCAGAGCCAAATACAGTTACAGGGAGAACAGCAGGACTTGCAAACACCTGATCTGAGCTTATAAAAGCTCTAGCATGTATTGCAAGCTATTGAATATCTTACTGCTGCAGTTTTTCTTTAATGCCAGCCGCAGTGGATTTTGTGCGTATTTATCTCCTTCTCTAGGTGCCACTGGACACAAGGATATTTTATGTGGCATCTGATTCTGGGTGAATAAAGTAGGTAGCGGGTGCTGTTACGTATCAATGTATGTATGTTTGAAGAAGGATGCTAAGAGGGTGGAGGTGCCAGCAGAATCCTGGGAGTATTTGGCATGGGACAAAGAGAGAGAGAGAGAAGAGGGTGCAGCTTGACACTAGGCAGTGTATGGAATGAGATATTAGGCTTGCCATTGAACATCAGGTAATGCATGGAATGGGACAGGGAGAGGGAAGAGTGCCGTGGAAACCATTCAGTTTATGACAAAATCCAGTTGTTTCCCTATATGTTTACAAACCTGGTCAAAGAACCATGTGTCATTTCTAGTTTATTATTTAAAGTAAAATGTTACTCAATATGTGTCTAAGGGAGATGTTTTTATTTTCGTCACAAAAGCAAATGCTTAGTTATTAACTTTGAATATGCCATAGGTGAGTATGCTGAAACAGTATGAAAAAGCTAAACTTTTTTTTTTTTAATTGTTTAACCAGGAGTGGCACACTAATCTGAAAGCTTGTTTACAGGTGCAACCTGGGAGCACAGGAAAGTTAAGTGCCTTGCTCAGGGTCACACAGTATGCAAGTGGGTGATGTGGGATTCAAACCCAAGTCTCCAAACTTGCAGCTCAGAGCCTTAAACCACTGCGCTATACTGCAAAACTTTACATCTCTGTTATTCAAAGTATTATACATTGTTTACAAAGGAAAGAATAAGAGTTCATTATTTTGTAACTGAATTACTTGTCATTGCATTTTAGTCAGTTGGGATCCAGTACCAAAATTTTCAAATTCCACCACTGACAGGATTCCACCCCAGAATTTCAGAAATTCCACCAATTCCATGTTATTCCATGCAGAAACAGAATTCCAAAATTCTGAAAACAGACTGTGTTTTTTAAACCTCAGATTGGTAATGTGTGGTTTAATTTAACTGCAGAGTAGTGTTACATGGTTTACTTAAATCATGGAAACTAATCTGATGTTTGAATGAAAACAATTTCAAAATGAGACACAATTTATCAAAAATTCCAAAAGGTATTTCAGAAGCAGAATTACCATTTCACCTGAATTCTGCCAGCAGAATTCCTCATTCCACACAGCTGTAAAAATGGACATTAATTTTCAGAATCCACCAGTCTTGACAGTAGTAACACACTATCCCCCAAAATTACAGAATTGTTCAGCAAGTCCCTGGGTAAATTAAAACTAGAGTCATGCCTTTTCTCAGAGCGTATTGTTGCCACAGTCACTTCTTTATACCTGTTTAGAAGATACAATAGTTCCAGACTGCCAAAAAAAAGTGCCTGCTTTTCAGTAGTTTCTATCATAGCAGGAACCTTTTATTGTAGTCAAAGGTTTTTTCTTTATCTTCTGCTATAAAATATACACCCCCCTGCTGTAATATCTGAGATAGCTTTATCTGTCAAAGTATGGGATGACAATGCTAAGATTGTTGGTTGCTCTGGGTTCGCAGTTGCAGCCTTGACTGAGTTAGGTACCCAGCTGTGTACTGAAAGGCCAGAGTATAAAAAACTTTTACCACAAACAGAGTAGGATGGATATCTGAACCACTTTGTAGCAGCTAATCGATAGAGCAGACTGATATATAAGCTGTTTGTAGTTAACCTTTCCACTTCAATTGGAAGACTTTCCAACTAGGCAAAAATAATGCACACATATTATGGCAGACTTTTATCAAGACTCTGTAAAAACTGTAGTATCACTTTCACAGAATAGGATGTAGGCTGTTAGTCAGTATACTTTATATATATTATAGCAGCATGGGACCACTGCAGTACTATAATTAAAAAGCCTGTAATGCATCTGGGAAAACTTTGGAAATTAAGCATACTTTTAGCTATATTTCCTGTTTTACCTTACCCTTTTCTATATTACTAAGGAAATTTGTTTGGAAACAGGACCCTTCCCCTTCTTAAATCAATTATTCTGACACTTGTCTACATTTTTTTTTCTAACTCTGTTTATGTTTCTCCATGGCTGAGGCATTTACCCCTAAATTGGCACCCGGACCACTCTTCCAGCATCTTAGTCCAGGCTGCCTGGCTGGGTGGCCCATAGTTTGCCTCCTACACCAGGTCTGCCATGGGCAGCTGGGGGAGAGACCAAGATTAACCAGAGGCCCAGCCGAGGCTTACACCTGGGGTGTCATTCCGGAGGTGTTCTATGGGCTGCAAGGAGCTCCATGACAGGGGTGTTTCCATGGTTACTCCCTAGGAGCACGGATGTGCCAAGACATCAGTCAGGGATGGGCATGCTTTCGCACCTGTCCCACAGACATCTTCCGATGTTCTGCTGCACCAGGTGGTCCCAGCTGCTGGACACCCAGTGCCCACTGGGTATCACTAGTATGCTAAGAATCCACAACTCCCCCCCAGAGGTGGAGCACTGTCCAGGGATGCTCACCCAACCTCCCCCACCCAATTCTCTGACACACTGTGCTCACTACCGAACATGGGTCATTAGTGCCACAAGCAGCCTTCCACTTGTCTACATGTCATAATGTTTTTCATGTAACATCATAACCATTTATTTATTAATTTACTTTTTTTTTTTACATTTTACACACTAAGACATCCTTATTTTGGCAAGATGTCTAGTTTTTCCAAGGGTCCTGGGGGTGCAGTTACAACAGTAGAGGTTTTTAACAATTGAGGTTAGAGATAATAGTGCATGCATATAATTTCTGGTGAGCCCATGTGTTGACAAGACTGACACCACTTTCTAATGCCATAATAACTGGCCAGTAATTACAGAATGGAACCTGATTATTACAACGTGGGTGTCAGCCAGTCAACGTGAAAGAGAAAGCCACTGCCATCTCGTACTCACAGAAGCAAAATGCCACAAAAAAGGAAAACAGACTTTTTAACATACAGCACTAATCTGACCAGCAATGATACAAAACAAAGAATGGTGTGTTACATTATTTACAGTAATTTTTTACACACCCTTGATGTGTAATAACATCACAAACTACTCGTGCTTTGCACTTGTGGTTTATGTGATATTACACACCTCAGATATTTAAAAAAACTCAGAATGTACCACAACCCATTCATTATTCTATATATACTGTACATGTTGTATTTATAATACCCACATATTTATACTTATATCTACAATACCTAGTAATACTAGGTTAGAAGTAGCAAGTGTTAGGGGAGGTAAGAGTTAACAACTGGGTAGTGGAGTGTACAGAGAGTATTCAGTCAGGACAGGGAGCTCAATTGTTCAGTCATTTCCATACCACATAACTGTGATTCATAAACAGATTATTTTGTCCACGGCTTGATGGGATGCATCTGAGGGTACTCAAAGGAACTGGCAGTAGAACTGGCTGAACCTCTGGTAGGGCTATTCAACAGCTCATTATAGATGAGGGTATTTCCAAAAGACTGGAGGGTAGCAGACGTAGTTCCACTCCATAAAGGGGAGAAAGGAGCAAGCAGGGAACTACAGACTCGTCAGTCATACCTCTGTTGTGGGTAAACTGATGGAAGCATTGATCAAAGAGGGCCTAATAGACTACCTGGAGAGCAGTGGACTCCAGAATAGTTAACAGCATGGGTTCATGGCAGGGAGGTCTTGTCACACCAACCTGATAGTTTTCTTTTACTGGGTGAAGAGAGTATTGGATAGGGGACATGCCATGGAGTTACTCTACTTCAACATCAGCAAGACTTTTGACTCAGTGCCTCACAGAAGACTACAGAAGAAGATGGAGGATCTTGGTGGCAAGGGACAAAGTAAGACGGTAGGAAATAGATTAATGGAAAGACAGCAGAGGGTTGTGATTAATGGTGTCAAATAAGAAGACAGTGAGGACACAAGTAGGATGCCACAGGGATCAGTCCTGACTCATGTCCTCTTATATGTTCATCAATGACACTGGAGAAGGAATCTGGGGCACGTTTTGTGTCTTCACAAATAGCACTAAGCTCTGTTGGAGGTTAGATAGCAATGAGGGAATTAGAGAATTGAACACTCAGGAGGGGATGGAGAGAATGCAAAGGGATCTGGGGAAACTAGAGAGTGATCTAGGGTGTGGCAGCTAGATTTCAATCTCAAAACCTGCAAAGTCGTGCACTTGGGACAGGAAAAACTGGGAGCTGTGTATAAGATTGGGGGAGAGGTTCTTACAGTCACTAAGCAAAAAAGTAACCTCAGGGTAATCATATCTGACGATCTTAAGGTGACAGGGCAGCGTGACAAGGCAGTTGGTAAGGCTAGCGGGATGATGCAGTGCATAGGGAGGAGAGATATCTACCAGGAGAAGAGAGGTGGTGTTGCCACTGTAATATTTACTAGTGAGACCCCACCTAGAGTACTCTGTCCAGTTCTGGAAGCTGCACCTCCACAAGGTCATTGACAAGGCAGAAGCAGGCCAGAGGAGGGCTACCAAAATAGTGCGGGGGCTGTGCAGGAAGCTATAAGAAGAGAGGCTGCAGGATCTCAACATGTACTCCCTGGAGGAGAGACCAGCAAGAGGGGACATGACTGAGACCCATAAGTACCTCACGGCAGTGAGTAAGTTGCAGGTGGTGAGTCTGCTTCAGAGAAGGAAAAGCACCAGAACACAGCGGCATTCAATGAAACTAGAGGAAAGAGGATTAAAAGTGATGCGAGGAAATACTTCTTCACAGAGTGGGTGGTGGATGCCTAGAACGCCCCATCCTGCCAGAAGTGGTGGTGGAAGCAAAGAGAGTGGGGAGTTTCCAGCATGTGTGGGATAGACACATGGGCATAATAAGTAGAGGAAAAGGAGGCAAGAGGGACATGGGCAACCAAATAGGGCTCAAGGTGTCAGAATAGGCAGGGAAATTTAGGGCAAACTGAATAGACCTACCGGTCCTTTTCCGCTGACAAATTCTGTGATCTTCCTCGAGGGTATCTCTTTTTTCAGGCCACACCTATGGAACTTATAGGCACCAGGCGATAGGACCACATGGAAACTTTTGCAAGCAGTCAGACAAGGGCCACCATGATGATGTCAGATGTCAGTGTGTACACTAACATGGGCAGCCCCTCCTCTCCTCATTTCTTTTCCTGCCATCGATCAGACTCATCTGACTGCTTTGGAAATGCCACTGTAACAGCTGCTGTTTGTTATTTTAACATCTGATAAAGAAATCACTTTTATAGTGATTTTTGATGACCTGTATGTCATCGAAAGAACCATCAAAACTCTTCTGATACTGTGAATTTGGAAACAAAATCTATACCAGAGACTCCCACAACATATGTGTCTGCTGCCTAGGCCCAGGCAACAATGTGAAAGCCTGCAAAATTTGCCGGGAGTTTAATTCTGAAACCAGGCAATGCCGCAAAGAGGCTTTGGAGAAACTTCTCCTCCAAGAGAAGTTAGCCAGAATGGAGAAGGAGCTCCAACAAAAAGCAGTAGCGACGCCAACCCAGTCAACCAAATAACAATCATATAATGTATGGTAGAACGCTGTTAAGCATAAAAACCCATACCAGCTAAAACTTTGTTATGTTGCAGTAGTTTGTTGTTATGCTGCACCAGGTACGTAGCTACTGCAGCATAACAGCTTAGAACCTTGCTTGCATTCCAAAAGCGTGAGCCGCGTTGTCCAGCTTTACCTCAGAACATTTGCCATTTACCTGAGCGGTAAATTCAAAGTGGGAGTCCAGCTATAAAAAATACAGTGTCAGCTTCTCTTTTCTGTAGGGAGTGTACTAACAGATAAAGATTTATTCAAACGGGACTTTTTGCTGAACTTATGCCCTACGTAATGTTTTTCGACTGCCTCCGATTTCCTGACAGATGGCAACTTCATGATCCGTGAGTAAAAATCTCAATTCTACATGAATCACAGTAGTTGATTGGTGTTCAGAGTCAGATCCATCGTGTTTTGTGTCTTTTGGTACCAAAATTAGCCAAAAAGGGTCCATACACTATAAAAGATAATGTGTAGGACCCTATCTGTAACAAGTTTGAAAACTCTTCTCGAGGTCGTCATGGCGATGAAACCTCTTGAGCTTCGCTCTCGAGGTTCCAATCATCGCCATGACGACCTCTCAAAGAGTTTACAAACTTGTTACAGATAGGGTCCTATACATTATCCTCTATATAAATAGTGGGAGAAGGCATCAAGTAGTCACAAGCATAAGCAGTGGGATAAAGACAAGGAGAAAGCCTCTCCAGTGCATTCGAGGTCACCACCTTCATTCTTCAGGTACAGACTCCTCTGTGATGTTGTCTGCTTCAGTGGTGATGCCGACCACCCCCCAAATATCGACAAAACCCCTAGGCTAGGGCTTGGCACTGGCACTACCAGGCCTATTACAGCTGATTTGTCACCATCAATGTCTAGGACTCAGCCTCCCCCATCAGCTCCTCCAGTCACATCCATCGATCACATGAGCACTGATGCTCAGATGGTTCTCTTATCATTTTCTGACATAAGACGCCTACTGCCTGGCCTCACTGTTTGAGGGTGCTCATAGATGGGGCCTGTTACTAAACCCCCTATGGACACTGCAAGGTATTCCTTTGCCACAGTCAACTCCTATGCCACTGCCATTATTGCCGACACTCTCTTCTTCCCATCAACCCAGTCCATGACAAGTATGGATGTAACCATGACTTAATAATGCAGGAAGAGGAGGATGAGGCTGACGATTATGCTGAGAACCACTATGAACGTGGCACCAGTGTTACTGTCTATACATGTAGTGAGGACTCTGTCTTGAAAACACCACAGTCCCCTCCAGAGAATCCCACCTTCCTTATTACAGTGCACCAGTTGCAAGCTGCCATGGGATTTGCCCTGGAGGAGCAGGACACTACCAAAAAGAATTTGATAGCATTCCTGGAACTACCAGAGTCTCCTGCAATTATGTTGCCTCCTTTGCTTCCAGTCTTAAGAGGATGCCACCTTTGCTGCCTGGTACAGACAAAAGAATATTTCAGCTGTCCCCAGGAAGGCAGACAAAATGTGTCTGCTACCTTTTGGAAAGCCTTTTTATGACACGCAACCTGAGACTGACTCAGTGGTGATTAATGTTGCCCATGACAGGTGCAGGGCACCTAAGCCCCTTAGTTGCCTCCTTTCTGATAAAGAATCCAGTAGGTTGGATGCTATAGGCAAAAGGACATATGCTTCAGCACCATTGGGCCTTTGTATTGCCACTTACCAGGCCCACATGATGAAGTATCAGAAACCCTCTGGAGGAAGGCCAAGGCAGCTGCACAGGCCTTGTCTGAATGTACCCCAAGGCAGGAGCTATTGGAAGCTCTCATAGTTGGAGATGATGTGGGCAAGCATTTGCTCCACACAGCATATGATATCGCAGATGCTTCTGCCAGAGCTGCAGCCTCTAGCTTCTGTCTCAGGAGATATTATTGGGTTAGAGTGGCAGGCTTTGTGAATGCTGTGCAACAGTCAATTCTTAATGCCCCATTTAGAGGGCAGAAATTGTTTGGTCATGAGATCCAAGAGACTCTGAAAGATCTTCAGGCCTCTGGCAGGACTTTGAAGTCTGTGCACTCCCTCTACAACACAACCCAGGAGTAGGAGCAGGGGTCACCTTTATCCACCTGGCATTAGACAGTACCCAGCCACCAGACAGCAGGGCAGGGGCAAAGAAGTATGGGCCTTGCCAGTCCCCAGTACTACCCCAGGTGCCCATTCAAAAGCCCATAGAGGTAGTGGAGCCAGTGGAGCCACACCCACCGGCTCAGCATGGCTCCTTATACACCTCCTAATCACCTTTATTTCCAGGGGTGGTCGTAGGGGGTTGCCTCTCCCTCCACTTAAACCAGGAGAAGATGGTAACTACAGATGCATAGGTTCTGGAAATCATAGAAAAGGGACAAGCTTTGGAGATTCTCGACAACCTTCCAGATGATCCCCTACTTGTGACAACATATCTTCCAGTGTACCTGCCCCTTTTGCTCAAGGAACTACAGACTCTGGTGGCCAAAGAGTCTATGCCTCTAGAACACAGGAACACAGATTTTTACTCCTGATACTTCCTCGTCCCAAAGAGAATGGGAGGCCTAAAGCCTACCCTGGATCTCAGAAATCTCAACTTCTTCACAGAATACAAAAGTTCAGAATGGTAATTTTGCAGGGTCTCCTCCCATTATTGCAAATAGAGGATTGGCTGTGTTCCCTTGCTATGAAGGATGCATACTTCCATATCAAAATCTGGAAACCTCACAGAAAATACTTGAGGTTTCTGTTCTATGGGGAACATTACCATTTCAGAGTGTTGACCTTTGGTTAGTCTTATGCAGCATGGGTCTTTACCAAATACTTAGTAGTGGCAGCAGCAGCATTTCACAGAGAAGGACTGCATGTTTTCCCTTACCTGGGTGATAGACTATTGAAAGGTGACCAGCTGTTGAAGACCTTAGTTCAAACCAGACAGCTGTTCGATGCTCTTGGGATGACAGTCAACATACCAAAATCAGTGTTGGCAGCCTGTCAGTGACTGCAATACATAGGGGCAGACCTGGACATGGCCCAGGTCTCAGCTTTCCTGCCAATGGACAGGGACAACTACCTGATTGCCCAAACACAATTAGTGCACAACAGCCATTATGAGTCAGCAAGGACATTTTTACACCTTCTGGGACTAATGACTGTGGCAATTGTCACTGTATCACTGGTCATGCAGCACATGAGGATTCCACAGAGGACCCTAAGAGTCCAGTGGTATCAGCTCACAGATGACCTAGAAACAGATGGTTCTAGTTGCGTCTGCTGTATGCAAAGTGCTCAAGTGCTGAATGGAACCCAGCAACTTGCTCAAGGGGGTTCATTTCCTGATCTCCTCCCCTCTTCAGATCCTCACCACAGATGCTTTTGGAATAGACTGGGGAGTGCACTTGGGTCCTCATCAGACACAGGGCACATTAACTCCAGTGGAAAGCATCTTGCACATAAATGTTCTGGAACTGCTGGCCATTCTGTAAGGACTCCAGGCCTTCCAGAACCAGTTGTCTCCAGGTTCTCTGTAAATACAGACGGACAATGTCAATGTGATGGACTGCATCAACAAACAAGGGTGGACTCATTCATATCCACTGTGCAGGAAAGCAGTGAGAGTTTGGTGATGGGCTCTGGAACACAGTTTAGAACTATCAGCAGTACATGTTCCAGGTGTCAAAAACATCTAGGCAGACAAGCTAGTCGGTCACAGTCCAGGAAGCACAGGTGGGAACCACTGATCTTCGTGGTCAATGACCTGTTTGAAAGATGAGATCTTACAGAATTGGACCTTTTTACATCCCCTCACAACAAAAAACTGCTGCTTTTCTGCTTGCTCATTTATTCATTTGCTCCAGGGCCTGGAGTTTTCTATCGAAACACATTGTCCCTCTCTTGGAATTGGAGATTTCTGTATGCCTTCTCTCCCTTTCCTCTAATTCAGAGAGTACAACTCAAGTTGAAAATGGAAGGGGCAACTCTAATATTCATTGTTCCCTTATGGATTCAACAAATTTGGTTCCCTTTGCTGCAACAGCTGGCAGTGGAACCCTCTGTGCAAGGGTCTGCTGTCACAGGGAACAGGGAACACTGGTCCATTCAGACCTGAAGTCAGTACATCTGCATGCAAAACTCCAGAAGACATAGCCATAGTTTGATTTGGGGCACCACAGAAAGTGGCAGATATTCTGGTGGCTGCTAGAAAATCATCCACCAGCAATACTTACTCCATGAAGTGGAAGCAGTTCACTGTATGGACCACTTCTCACCATCTGGATCCCTTTCCCTGTCCAGTTAATCGTGTTCTAGAATAACTGCTGTCCTTATCGAACTCCAACCTGCACTATCCCTCTATCAAAGTGCACCTGGCTGCCATATCAGCTTTCCAAGTGCCTCTAAGGGGGTCTTATAGTTGCTCAACTGGAGACGGATCATACGTTCTTGAGAGGCATTCTTTGTCTAAAGCCTCCTATTCAAAATCCACTCCTGGCTTTGGACTTGAATTTTATCTTGGAAAAGCTTACTTTTGCTCCTTTTGAGCCAGCCATGACTTGTGGCTTATGCATTTTTAGTTGCAATCACTTCTGCTTGAATTATTTCAGAGCTACAGTCTCTAATGTGTGAGCCTCCTTATTTGATTTTCCACAAAGATAGTGTGTCTTTACATACTAATCCTAAGTTTCTCCCAAAGGTGGTGTCTGAGTTTACTTTAAATCAAACCAACCACCTGCCAGTGTGTTATCCAGAGCATGCCAGCCCAGGGGAAGCATTGCTCCATATTCTAGATGTGCATAGAATACTCAGGTACGATACACACCATATGATGGACTGCAGGAAGTCCTTGCAGCTTTTTGTTTCGTTCACCCGTGGGAAAGAGGCTGCCTCAGTTTCTAAATAGTGCTTGTCCAAATGGCTAGCAAACTATTACTTTTTGTTACAGGAAGGAACTTCCTGGGGTGGCTTGTAGTCATTCCACTAGAGGCATGGCCACCTCTATTGCTTGTTTTAAGAATGCATCTGCTGTAGAGAACTGTGCAGCTGCTACCTGGAGTACTGTCCATACCTTCACTAAGCACTACAGTCTAGACATTGTCTCTCATAGATGAGTTGGCTTTGGTCTAGCTGTACTACAAGGTCTACTTTCATAAGTCTATAGGCTCCAGCCCTCCAGACTGTTCACTGTCAGTACTGCTTGATACTTGTTCCATAGGTGTGGCCTTATGAAAGAGATATTCTCGAAGAAATTAGAACAGTTATGTACTTACTGTAACAGTAGGCCTTTGAGAGAATCTCTTTCATCAGGTCATGCATCCCACTCTCTTGCCCCTTGTGGGCCTGCAATACTGGGTTTGCTGCTCCTATCTCCACTGTGACATTTTCTAGCCCTCTGCCTCACCTGGTTCATGGAGTGTTGGGTACTTTCCTGCTTCCCTACAGAGAGGTCCTCCGAGAATGATCTCCAGCAGGGAACTGAGGAGAGGAGGGACCGCCCACATTTATGTACATGCTGAGGTCTAACGTCATTGTGAGTGGCCCCTGGCTGATTGTTTGCAAAAGATTCTACGTGGTCCTAGTGTCTGGCATCTACAAGTTCCATAGGTGTGGCACGATGAAAGAGATTCTCTGGAAAACCTACTGTTACAGTGAGTACCTAACTGTTCCTTTCTATTCTGTTTCAAAATTGATGAAAGAAGAGCCTAAGTAATAACTAAAGGGGCAAGACATTTTTAGGTACATAAGTGAAAAGAGGAAAGATGGGGGGAGGGACTGTGAGGTTAAGAAGAGCAGGGGCTGTCGGAGGGGGGGGTCAAGAAAAAGCAGATATCCTAAACAAATACTTTTGTTCACTTTCACAAAGGAAGTGGAAAGGGATGGACCACATAAAAGCAGCTGGAGCACTGGGGGGGTAGACTCAAGCCCATTTACAGAGGACATGTTTCTATGTTATGTCACATGTAGCCAGCCAGCAGGAGATGATAAAGTCTGAGAGGCACAAATCTTCAGTTCAGGCAGCTGTGCTTAGTACTAAACAAATAAGGGATGATAAATACAGAAAACAACTAAACAGGTGAACTGTTCAGCACTATTTAGCTTGAGTATCAGTAAAAGGACATTAGGGCAAGTGTGGACACATGTGGTAGGGAAATTCAAGAGGGATGCCAGAAAGGTTTTCCATAGAAACATAGAAGTTGATGGCAGATAAGGACCGCAAGGCCCATCCAGTCTGTCCATTTCTTTTTCTACCTTATAAATGTGCCATCGGCCTTTGCTCTGTCAGTGGCCTATCTATTCACACTCATCTGTATTGCTCCCTTATGCCTATCCCATGCCTGTTTGAAGCCATCCACTGTATTCATAGCCACCACTTCCTGAGGTAGGCCGTTCCTTGCAACCACCACCCTTTCTGTGAAAAAGAATTTCCTCACATTCCCCCTTAATCGGCCTCCCTCTAATCTCATGCTGTGTCCTCTTGTCCTGCTATTTTTCTTATATTCAAACATGTTAGACTCTTTCACCTTGTTAATGCCCTTAAGGTGTTTGAATGTCTCGATCATATCACCTCTCTCCCTCCTTTGCTCAAGGATATACATATTGAGCTCCATTAATCTGTCCTCATATATCTTCTGATGCAGTCCCTGCACCATTTTGGTTGCCATTCTCTAGACTGCCTCAATTTGGTTAATGTCTTTGTGAAGGTGTGGCCTCCAGTACTCCATGCAATACTCCAGATGGAGCCTAACCAGTGTCTTGTAAAGAGGGATTATTACCTCCCTCTTATGACTTGTGATACCCCTAGTAATACACCCTAACATTCCCCTAGTCTTACCTACTGCTTTAGAGGTCTGCTTGGATGATTTCAGGTCATTGGTGATGATGATGCCAAAGTATCTTTCTTCCTTTGTGACTGCCAGCAACTCCCCTCTCAGCCTATAGGTGGCTTCAGGGTTTCTCTTCCCTATGTGCATGATCTTGCACTTCTTTGCATTAAATCCCTGTTGCCACTCTTCTGACCATTTTGCTAGTTTATCCAGATCTCTTCTCATTCTGTCCACCCCATCTAGATCATCTACTGTGTTGTAGGATCTTGGTGTCATCTGCAAACAGACAAGTCTTACCCTCTAGTCCATCTGCAATGTCACTAATGAAGATATTGAAGAGGACTGGTCCCAGGACTGATCCCTGAGGTACACCACTTGTGACTTGAATCTCTTCTGACTGTATACCATTTACCACCACTCTCTGTTTTCTGCCCGTCAACCAGCTTGCCACCCAGTTGACCAACGTCTGACCCACCCCAAGCCTACCCAGCTTATTTATCAATCTTTTATGTGGAACAGTGTCGAAAGCTTTGCTGAAGTCAAGGTAGGTGACATCAACTGCTCCCCCTTGGTCCACCACTCTGGTTACCCAGTCAAAGAAATCTATGAGATTAGTTTGACAGGACCTTCCTTCTGTAATCCCATACTGTCTTGGATCCTGTGCTCCTATGGATTCCAGGTGTTGCACAATCCTTTCCTTAAGGAGTACCTCCATAATCTTGGCCACTACTGAGGTAAGACTGACTGGTCTGTAGTTCCCTGCTTCCTACCTGCTACCACTCTTGTGGAGCGGGATCACATGAGCTCTTCTCCAGTCTTCTGGGACCTCTGCTGTGCTCAGAGACTCACTAAACAGTTCTGCTAATGGCTCTGCTAGTTCCACCCTTAGCTCCTTTAGTACACTGGGATGTATGCCATCAGGTCCCATTGCCTTGTCCACCCTGAGCTTATTGAGCTCTTGTAGGACCCTTTCTTTTGTGAAGGGAGTAGTGCTCCCCTCCCTCCCCTCTGTGTCCATGGTGCTGAACTGTGGGCCCTGCCCTACCTTCTCTTCAGTAAATACTGAGCAAAAGTATCTATTTAGGATAGATGCTTTTACAGGGTTCTCCTCCTCACATGCCCCCTTTTCTCCCTTGAGCTCAGCAATACCCCCTCTGGACTTTCTCCTTTCACTAATGTATCTATAGAAAGTCTTGTCACCTTCTTTTACTGTTCGTGCTAGTGTTTCCTCAGTTTGGGACTTTGTCTGCCTTACTGCCTTCCCTGCTTCCCTTAGGGCAGTTTGGTATGCCTCCCTATCTTCATCCAGCTGTGTTCCCTTATATTTCCTGAAGGCCATCCTTTTGGATCTGACCTTTTCTGCTACTGTATTTGAGAACCAAAGTAGTTTCCTTCTTCTTTTGCACTTCCTTTTCTCTCTAACACAGTGGGATGTTGCTTCAAGTATTGCATCCTTAATGCTTGCCCACTTTGCCTGTACCCCTCACCTGTGTTTCTTTTTGCCAGGGATAGCTTAACTCTGTTGGCCATCTTATCAAAGTCAGCTCCTCTGAAGTCCCATATTTTTGCCTTGGAATGGGATGATTTAGATGTAGTGGCCAAATTGAATCATACCATGTGATGGTACCTGGCCCCCAGGTGACCTTCTACCTGCAGATCTGTGATCCCTTCCCTGTTAGTCAGTACTAGATTTAGGATAGCCCTGTCTCTTGTGGGTTGTTGTACCAGTTGTTTGAGGCCCTCCCCCTGCAGGGAATCCACCATGTGTCTAGTTCTGGCAGATGTTCCTGGTGGTATTGACCAATCTGTATCCGGCATGTTGAAGTCTCCCGTTATCAGAACTTCCCCTTTAGCTGTCATGTTTTGTATATCTTCTAACAGTAATGTGTCTGTGTCCTTCCCCTGGTCTGGTGGCCTGTAGACAACCCCAGTTCTTATGACTGTCCCATTTCCTGTTTCCGGGGTGACCTACAGTTCTTCTGGCTCCTTATGTGTATTTTGAATTTCTGTAGCTTTGATATTTTCATTGGCATACAGGGCCACTCCACCCCTTTTGTACCTTGGTCTCTTCTGAACAGTACATAGACAGGTATTGAAGTCTCCCAAGTGTGGTTACTGGTAAACCACGTCTCATTAATTGCTACTATCTCCAGTTTAGCCTCTGACATTGCCTGCAGGTCTGGGATCTTATTTCCCAGGCTGTAAGCATTTGTATGCATGATTTTTCATTGGACAGATTTCAGTTTGTTAGTTGTTGGGTGAGGTTTGGCATTGCAGAAAGGGTGGTGGAACCAAGTAACAGTCTGCCAGCCAACATGGCAGGTGTGAAAACCATAGAGTGAAGGGTATAGTGGTTACTCAGAGTGTAACAGTAGGGAGGGAGGGGAATGGTGCTGAATAGTGATGGGTAGTACCCTGTATGGACAATACAGTAGGTCCCGGGGTTTGCCAGGGAACTATGGGCAGACTGGATGGACCTTTTGTCTTCTACCATCATCATCTATATTTCTATGTTTCTATGTTATACTATCGCATGTAGCCAGCCAGAGTGAGACAATAACGTCTGAGAGGCACAAATCTTCTTTTCAGGCAGCTGTTTTTAGTATTACACAAATAAGGAGAGATAAATACAGAAACATGAAATATTAATTTAATTCTGTGTAAACATTATTGTTTATTAATGCTTTCCCAGATCTGGGGTAGGTTGTTTATGTTTTTTATCGTGTACGGACATGTTGTCCCTGGACATAACTTCATGGACATTAGATTGCTGGGACAAAATATAGTTACCACAAATGCTGCTGAGCACTATTGTCGCTGGTCAAATGGTCGCAGCTTCTGTAAGTGACAGAGTGGAGAGAGTGCAAATTACAAGGATGTTGCCCTGGTTCAGAGAACAAAAGGAACAATGTGATTGTAGTCAGGTAGACCATCCTTCTACAGAATTAACATTTCAGAGAACTGCACTGTTGCTGTATGAAGCATGGCACCTCTGACAATGTGTCCTCTTTGGGGGGATCTGCTTTCTTCCCGGATGTTGACTGCTCTGAAAAATAAATCGCAGTCCAGAAAGCAAGTCAGATCATGGATTCTGTATTACGACTGTAGTCGGGTAGACCATCCTTCTACAGAATTAACATTTCAGAGAACTGCACTCTGCTTGAATTTTAGCTATAATGGGTGCAGCAGCTGGGTGTATGTGGGAGGAGGGGGACAATATGGTCCTACGCTCCTCCACCAGGCTGCGAGGCTCGGTCCAGACAGGTGTGGTACCCTCACTCCTCCCTAGTCATGAAGATCAACCGTTGGTATGTGAGAGTGTAGGAGTGGGGATTGGTAATGGGTCCCGGTGGTAGGGTGGATGTGGCAGTTGGGAATCCCGTGAAGAGTGGCACGGGGGGGTGTCTTCCTCTCTCCCCTCCCCTCCCCTGCAAAGAGGTGGTTCTGTATAAGGTAGAATGGGAAAGAAAATGTTGTCACTAAATCGCCGTGGTCGCGCCTTTCTGCCCGTGACCAATTCAGCATGCGACAAATAGTAATTTCACTGAATTGACCGTAACATAGTGTCTGTGGCAAATTACACCGCAACTATATGTCCGTATGCCTTTTTTGTAACTATTCCAGCAGCAAATTCTGATATATATAAACATCATTGAATGACAGGTATCTGCTCTAAGCCAACCTGAAAACTCCCACCGGATTCTTACTGCTTGGCACAACAGGTTAGTTGACTACTGGTGGTCTCTCTGAAATCCCTGTCTGTCTTAGTTGTTGGCAGGCAGGTTCCAACAGCCACATGCACTGGCTGACATTACCTCTTAATAGGAAGGAAGATGCTTACACTGCTCCCACTGACACTGACCCGGGTGCTTAAATTTACACTGCTCCCGTTGACACTGACCTGGGTGCTTAAAAAAACTGTAAAATTCACTGCAACTCATATAATAGTAATAACATTCAGTGAGTTGGATTATACTTGAAATAACCGGCTTCTGTGGGTATTAAACATCTCGACTTCGCCTTGGCATTTAAGCATCCACAGGAGCGGGTTATTGCTTCATATTCTCCAATTCACTGAATGTTATCACTTAAATATCTCACGTGGATTTAAATTACCTCTGACGGCTCAGTGAAAACTTCTAAAAATATTAATATTTTTCTCATGTCAGCTTCCAGTTCACATGTCTTCTCAAAAAAAGTACCTTTTTTCTTTGTAACTACAGGCATTTCAATGACCTATGCAACCAGTATAGTGTTATGCTTGTGCAACTGTGTTACCTTGCTTTGGCCATTTGCACTCTCTATTCCAAGAGGAACTACTACCCTGTAGGGGTACCAAAGTCAAGGAACCCTTGAAAAGGGTTCCACCCCAAAGGTGCCACAGGAAGTTTCCCTTGGCTAAAGGTACCTTAGGAAGATCCCCAAAAGAAACTGTCGCAGTGCCAAAAGGAACATTAGCAGTCGGTGACTATGAAGCAAAGAAGTAGAGCGACAGCAACAGGCAGCTTGATAAATATAAATGAGATGCAGGTTAGCAGAATAGGATGGGTATAATGGATTTCATGAATGACTGGAGGGGGCTTCCTAAGGAGAGAGGGAATGACAAGTAGGAACACCATCCACCTCCATCCAACAGCGGAATCTACCTAAGTAAATTAGGGAATACTGCCTAAGGCTAACTAAATATTATGACCTGTGGCAAGGAGGAGGAAGAAAAACCCTTTGAGGAGGAAATCGCTGGGGATCCAAGGCCTAGGTTGCCTTCCCTCCAGGCTTGGGATATTTTTTAATTAGTGACAGCTCTGCTGCTGCAACTTGAAAACCCAATTAAAGGGTGGTGGAAAATATTCCAATTTAGAGGAAAGTTTTCCTCTATCCCTCTAAAGGGAATGCCATGAAGGGTTGCAAGATAACTCTGCAACACGGCTCTGCAAAGGTGGGAGGAGAAGAGCGATGACTGCTGAGATACTCAGCTGGCCTACCATTCTAAAAACAAACCAGGTGAACCAGAGGCAGTAATAGGGAGAATAGCTTAGAAGGTGCCACCAAACCCACTTGTCTAGCCAAAGGAGCCGCCTTGGGCTTAAAGGCCTCACCCTTCACAGCCGAAGTCTTAAATTCTGCATCGAGAGATGCTGCTGATATGTCTGCATGGCTGAAGCTCCACCCAGAGTGAGGACATTCCCACTATGGGCCAGATGGACCCCACCTCAAGTTTCACACACTCAAGATGCGAACTTTGTGGGTGCAGAGCTAGACCATTGGCTGCAGGCTAGCCCTGCGCCATGGTAACCAATGGTCGTGGTTGGCATGCCTCAGATTATGAAAGAAACAAAAATGGGAAGGAGAGCTTAAATACATAGCAGATGAAACCTCCACAAAAGCAATGATTGGACCTGCACGTAGGTCTGTGAGTCAGTGTAAGCAACAACTGGATCTGCACATAGGTCAGAGATGCAGCAACTCGCAGGACTTACAGAGAGGCAAACCAACCAGTCCCTCACTAAGACTTGATAATGCCATATGGCATCATGACAACCATACCTCTTTTTCCTGATGACGCTGTATGGCAACTTTAGTTATGTGCTGTATTGTCCTGATGACGTCAATTGGCATCCGTGTCTTTCTCTTGGTGCAGCTCGAGCATTTGTTTACATTTGCAGTGTGCATATTTATGGAACACATACAAACAGAATTGAGAAAGAAGTAAGTGGCTCAGCTGGGACTTGAACCCAGGCCACCTGGGATACCATTTTGATTGCACTAACCAGCTGCCTCACTGTGACAACTGGAACCTAGGCTTATTTTATTTTTCTTATTAGTGAGCAAGAGCTAGAGTGGCAGGAGGAGATTTGAATGCAGAAGGATGGGAGGGAATAGAGTGGTAGAAAGGCTAAGGAAAGGGGAGTTAAAAAGCAGGGAAGATAGAGGGGGAGGGTTGGGGGGAAGAGGAAGGTTGAAAGGTGACCAAACATTTAAACAAAATTTAATTTTCAGATATGTTGATCTAATTTTAAAATGTCTTATTCAAATGTCTCCACAGTTTCAGAATTTAGAGAAACATGCAACATGGGTATGTATACTATGTTGTAAGTCTCAAGCTTCAAAGGGGGCTGAGTTATAGACAGCCAAAAAATGTTGCCGAAATGTAAATTTATGTTATTTTAGTGTCATTTTGATTTTATTCTTTGAAACGTTAAAACATATTACAGGTATACAGGTTATCACTACATTTATATATGTACATAGTTTCAGATTTATAGCTTCAAATGGGGCTGAGTTACAGCCTGCCAAACATGTTGTCAAAATTTAAATTTCCGCTATTTGCCTCTAATTTAAAAACAATGGGGGAGATTCTAGAAGAATGGCCCAAGTTGCCGCCAAAGACAGCTTGCGAAAAACTCAGTTGCAGCAAGGACTCTGCACCCAATTCTAGAAGGGGCAGGGTCCCCATGGTTAAGTCCTGCAACTTGTGAAATCTAGCCAGCTACTATGAACAGAGGGCATGCCTGTCGGGATCATCGCAAGCTACAACCACTGTCTGGCAGGGCACAAGTGCCCTCCCATGCTCCAATCCCCCAGAAGGAGCTGGAAAAGCCCCCAGGGCTAGAGACCCCCCAACTGTAAGGGCCCCAAGGATCTCCCACCCTGTATCCCGACCTGCACCCCAAGTCTGCCACATACTGTACAGTAGGTACAGTAGGCATATGTACTGCCCTGGTAGTCCAGTGCCCCCCCCACCTAGCAGTGCCAGACTACCCTACTCCCCCCAGCCACACATCCCCAGTCAGCGACTGGCACAGCCCTCTCACCTCCACTGCCAGCCACTGACTGAGCTCCACATAAGCATATACTGTATCGTGCTCAGTAGTAGAAATCATTCGTTGGTGGTATGCTGTGCTATATGGAGCTCAGTCAGTGGCTGGCTGGAGGTGAAAGGTGGCTGTGTCAGTGGCCAGCTGGGTGGTGGGGGAGTGTCTGCCACTGCTGGGTGGGGGACACTACACCACCAGGCCTAAGGGATATCTATCACACAAGAGATGCGAGTTGCAGGAGGGGCCGATCAGGGCGGGGGGCATGAATACCTTGGGCGGGCTTTAACTCCATTGTTTGGTGATTGGGGTAGTCATGGGGGGTGGGGGATGGGGCATTACATTTGGCTATGTGGGACGTGGGATGTAGTGGGGGGATGGGTGACACGGCATCGAGTGTTGAGCCTTGGCACATACATACAACCCCCAGAGGGTGTAAGTACACCTACACCAGCTAAAAGGTGGTGTAACTGTACTTTGTCGGATGTCCTCTGGGGGTTGATCTAGAATAACAAGTATGGGGACTTTGTTGCTGACCTTCCAAAATAGGGTGCAACAGCTGCCGTAAACCCCCCTAGCACCATGTCGCAGGGGGTTTAGGGCATAACTGATGGCATGAGTCCATTTTGGCGCAAGCAGTCTGCAGCATGTCACAGGCTGCTTTGCGGAATAACAGAGGTCGTAGCTGTTGGCGTAACTTGCTACTTGCACCATTTTCTTTGGTGCAAGTCAAGTTACACCAGGCATAACCTTTTGAGAATCTGCCCAATATATCCAAATTTAACAAGATGATTTTAAACATTTAAACTACTGTATCACATGGTCATTTCTGACAATGTTCATATTTGCAGCTTTAGATGAGACTGAATTAAAAGTAGTCAAAAGTTCACTAAATTTTGCAAGATTGTAAACTGCAAATTTATAAACTCCTGAAACTTTAAAATTACAGAGTGCAATGCCATTAAATTTGGCAGGTTCTTGAACTTTACAAGGAGATTGTGTGTGTCAACTTTATGAATTGCTTTCTGCCAGAAACTGTTAAATAATATCAGTACTTAAAGTCAAATTCCATGAGTCTGTGTGAAAATTGTGGAATTTCATGAAAATTCTATAAAATTGGAATTTGCTAATTTCAGTCAGCCTTATCTGAGGGATCCAAATTAAATTATAGGGGTATGAGAGGCAAGTAGTGCAGGGGGTCACCAGGTTCAGGAGTTAGATGCATAGTTTCACCAAGAACAAAACCAAAAGGAAGAATTTGCACTAGGCTGTGGTGCTCTGGCTAAAGAAAGTCATTTAAACATATGCAAACCAGGCACACACCACCACATATGATGCTGACAATGGCATGAGGATAAAAAAAACTTTAATTGCTATAAAAAACACTCGGCAACATCTTCACCACCTGACGCATTTCTGGACCCAGCTGCACCCTTTCTCTAAGGCTAGGACATAAAGTGACTAAGCATGTTGAACAGTATTTAATCCATGACATCATCATGACACATTTTAAATTACACCAATGGGAATACATATGTTGTCATACATCAAACTATTTTTTTATATAATAAATACACAAATCCTGCATGATAATAAAATGGGGGGTTAGGACTCAGAGAAAAAGAGGGGGGATTTGAGAAGATAAAATAGCGAGAGCATATGTCAATTGGAAAGGCTTTGCCTGGAGTTCACTGGCCAAGCAGCCAGCCACTCCCACTTCCTGAGCTATATAACAGTTCCTCTCAGCCTCATTGTGAAGCATTTTTTCTTTGCCCCACCATCCTCCCCTCCTCCTCCAGTGGCAGCACTCTCTCCTTAGGGGGATTCCTAAGGCACCTTTAGCCACAGGAATCATCCCGTGGAACCCTCTCTGAGGGTTCCTTGCCTTTCGTATACCTACAGGGTGGTAATTCCTCTGGAATAAAGAGTGTGAATGGCCAAAACCAAACTAATACAGTTGCACAAGCATAACATTATACTGGCTGCGTAGGTCAGTGAAAGTATATTATGGTATACAAATAGATGAAAAGATCTAAAAAAGCAACATCTATCGGGGGGGAAGGGAAAAAGCTCCATACATATTCAGGTAACAACAATACCCCCTTTCCTTCTCCTTTCCTCCAGGTATGGTTTTAATTCAAAACCTGAATTTAAACCAAGGTATGTCTTTGCCCTCAATTGTAGGATCCAAAAAGTTTCTCTCTTCAGCACTAGGTCATCAAAGTTACCTCCTCTTGGGTTTGGATTAACCTTATCAATGGGCATGCATTTGAAAATATGTACACAGTCTTGATCCTTCATGCGCAAAATGTGAGCAGCAGTTGCATATGTTGGGTCCCCATGAGCAATGGCCCTCTGGTTTTTCCCAATTCTGATTTTGAAATTCCTAGTTGTTTTACAAATATAGAAGGCATTGCAGCTGCAGGTAGCTAAATAAATAACGCCTGTGGTGTCACAAGTTATCATCTGTCTGATGTCATAAGTCTTTGCATTATTTTTTTTTCAATTGTTTAACCAGGAGTGGCACTCTAAGCTGAAAGCTTGTTTACAGGTGTGACCTGGGAGCACAGGGAAGTTAAGTGACTTGCTCAAGGTCACACAGTGTGCAAGTGGATGCTGTGGGATTCAAAGCCAGGTCTCCAGATTTGCAGCTAAGAGCCTTAAACCACTGCACTATACTATCTCCTCGGGCATAGGAATTAACTGTCTGAAACCATTACCCACCATAATATGTTTACAAAAGATGCAATTGTTACATTTATAGCATCCTTTAGGTCTGCTCAACCAAGTATTATTTCTTTCTTCATTTCTATCCTGGAAGTGACTGTGGACTAAAATATCCTGTAAACTCCTAGCCCTTCTGTATGATAATCTAAGTTTAGTTTCTGACACCTTTCTAAGGTTTTTATCTGCTGCCAGGACCCCGCAGTGTTTATTCACAATAATTGACAACAAGTATGTACAGTATGTGCTGAATATGTGGTGACTATATTCATTCTGTCTGACGGTCCACTATCTTTATTTCTGTTCTGTAACAAAGTAGATTCTTCCACTTCATTGGCATGTTCCCTTGCTCTCTTAATTTTATCATAACTGTAACCCTTTCACAAAAACGTTTTCCAGAATATCCATTCCTGTGTTATAACTTGCATCAGTGCTGCAGTTTCCTCTAATTCTGAGAAATTCACCATTCGGTATATTATTAATAACATGCAAAGCGTGACAACTGGATGCCATCAGGACTGTATTTCCATCTATCTTCTTTCTAAAAATTTCTGTGTTTGTGCCACCTTCCAAATCCTTCTTAATAGTAATATCCAGATATGCCACCTGTTGGCTGTTTCATGAACCTCAGATTGTCATTGGTTGAATGTAGATATTCCACAAATTCCTGAAGGTTCCTTAAGTGCCTTTTCATATAATTATAATGTCATCAATAAAACATCTCCACAGAATAAGATTTTTATTTATTTACTTATTTATTGAAATGTTTCACTGGGAAGGCACGCTGACCAACAAGTTGCTCATCTCCCAGTGCGACCTGGGGGTAGGGAAACATGAGGATAATTTACAGAGATTTGGTACACAATATAAATTTACAGTAGATTACAGTGAAATAATTTGAGCAGACTGTACAGGAATAATGAAATAGTGGGATGCTAACAGTTTTGAACTAGATACTATGCTAACATTTTGGACTAGATAGATACAACAACACAAAATAACATTTAGGTATACACCAAATGACACATAACTATAGCTAGAAAATGGCTGAACAGAATTGTTGTAGCTTGATCTAGGGAAGTTAGTGAGGACTAAACACAGGCAGAACAGATTGGCTAAGGTATAACAGAAGTGCAAGTTAACTATAAGTGCAGTAGAGATTAGGGGTCAGCCATAACAGAAGTGCAAGTTAACTACAAGTGCATTAGAGATTAGGGGTCAGCCATAGCTAGGGCTACATAAGGGGGAGAAGGGAAAGGGAAAGGTAGGTATGTCAGTAGGCAGAGAAGTGGGGGGTGATGGAAGGAGATGGAACGAGGAGGCGAAAGAAGAGGTAGGAGGAGAAAGGTCAGCTGAGGCCTGAACCCTCTAGTATGCTGAGGACCCTGCCTGCACAAGGCAGGGGTCAAGCACTACAGAAAGGGAGCAGGTTGTGGCAGCAAGAGGTAGAGTACAATAGAAGGGAAGCAGGTTGTAGACAGTGATGGGGAATAGGCTCCGGAAGAATAAAAGAGAGGGTGAAGGTGAGAGAGAAAAAAGGCTGAATCCCAGCCCATTTAGAATGTGGAGAAGTGGAGGAAAGTTTGGATGAGTGATAAATTACAGTAAGAGAACAATGGAAGGTCTGAAGGGAAGGAATTGGAGGAAGGGAAAGAATGCTGGTTTTTTTAGGTGAGTGGGGGTTGGAGCTCCAGCAGGGGCATTGCATCGGTACAGAAGAGGGGTAGGGTTTGTCAGAGACTTAGAGGGGGGAGATAGGGAGGGTTGTAGCAGAAACAGCTAGGTGCAAGGAAGATTTTAAGGGCAGAGCTGATGGAGTAGTAGGAGGATGAGTGATGAATTTGAGGGGGGAGGGAATTACACATTTTTGGAAGGTGGTGAGAGTAACCAGATTGGCAGATGAGGGTAGCTCTGCAGGGGACAGCCAGAGTGTGGGAACCAGATGATTTAAGGGAGTGAGAGGAAGTGAGGGTGTTATAAATGAGGGGGTGAGGTAGGAAGCAAGGGAGTTCTCCCAGCCAATGCTTGGAGGTGAATTTATTGCAGTGGGAGAGTCATCTCTTTGTAACAGAGGGGAAGGATAGGGCATGATAGAGATCACAGTGGTTGGTGCGAGAGGGAGCATCAAGGGCAAAATGGCAGAAGGAATTGAAGAGGGTATCCAATCTGGCCAGGGAGGACTTGGGAACAGCACTGTAGACTACATCACAGTAGTCAAAGATGGGCAAGATCATCTTCTGAACATGTTCACACCTAACCGTAGAGGGGATACTACTATGGTTCCTGAACAGGGCACCAAGCTTGGGGCACAATTTTTTTGGGATGGCGTCAATATGTCTGGAGAAGTTTAGGTGTTGATCCAGCCAAACTCCTAGGTACCTGAAGAAAGATGTGTCCTCAAGTAAAGTCCCATCAAGGGTGCGGAAAGTGGACAGGGATGGAAGCTTAGAGAGTCTCTGCCTTGTGCCAAAGGTCATGGAGACAGTCTTCTTGGCATTGAGAAAAACTGATGGTTAGCAAACCAGAGCTGAACCTTGTCAAAGTCTTGCTGCAAGTTGGATGTAACTTCAGGTGAGCAAGAGCCAGATGCATACAGGACTGTATCATTGGCATACATGTGTATGGAGCAAAACAAATAAAATTCACAAGGGACAAAGGAGACTACGAGGCTAGGAAAGTATACACATGGAAGGACAAAGGGGGATAAAAATCAAAAAGGGATTTTGAAGAAAAATGTTAGCTTTGATTTTAGCACAGATCAAAGCAAGGGAGAAAGTGAAGAGGGCTCACATGGTAACAGAAGTCATTTTTTAGAACAGAGGCATGATTCAGCCCATCACCAGATGCAACAGTGTGCACTCCTCCTAATGGAACCTGTAACTCCACCCCCTCAACAACAGTTTTGCCCTCAGAGGAGCCCGCATCTGAACTATTTGGAAGGACTGTACCATCAAAGAAATGCAAGAGGCAGAGGACGCGGAGGGGCACATGGCGGAGTCAACCACTACCACTTGAAGAATCATTGGCAGAAGCCATACAGCAGGAGATCATTCTGAGGAGGGAGGAGGAGGAAGTTAGTGACTCTTCACAACAAAACTGACAGATTATCAACCTTTCTAAACATGTCCTAACATCAGCAGAAGATCTCCTTTTGAGAAAAGGTTTGAACTTTGTCCTTACAGTCCCAATTAATAGAGTACAGACACTTAATAGACTTGAGCTTGCTATGTAGAAAATTGAATCTCACTACACTTTTTAACAAGGGAGAGGATGGTGGGCAGGGAGGATGGAGGGTCATTCTAATGTTTACAATACATATATTTTCAAACCTAATTCTACATCCTGCCCTCCTGCATGTGCTGCAGTGAATGTTTTAAACAATTG
Organism: Neoceratodus forsteri; assembly: GCA_016271365.2. Classification (NCBI taxonomy): domain Eukaryota; kingdom Metazoa; phylum Chordata; order Ceratodontiformes; family Ceratodontidae; genus Neoceratodus; species Neoceratodus forsteri. The sequence continues at coordinate 836,817,939 of CM028132.1, forward strand.
GTTGAAGCAGATTTGGAGAAAATGTTTGATGATTTTTCTGACATAATCTTTGATAATCTGAGTAATAAAGAAAGAGATGCAATACAAACTTTACAAAGTGATAACCACATCATTATCAAGCAGGCAGATAAAGGTGGGGCAGTGGTTTTACTCGATAAGCAAGAGTACATGAATGAAGCATATTGACAACTGAATGATGTAGAATTCTATGAGAAATTGTGCCATGACCCCATCTGGGAGTATAAATCTGTAATTGCTGAATCAATTAAGGGAGCCTATGATAATGGGAACATCACTAAACATGTGAGATATTTTTTGATTACAGACCACCCCATGATGGCAACCTACTACATGTTACCTAAGATTCATAAAACTTTAGATTACCCCTCCCTCAGCCCCCCTATAGTTAGTGGACTAGGTTCTTTGACTGAGCCTTTATAACAGTATTTAGATTACTTTCTAAGGCCACATGTAGAGAGCTTGCCATCTTATATAAGAGACACTAAAGATGATCTCAGAGTACTTGAAAATTTGAAACTGGATAATGATCTATTGTTAGTCACTTTTGATATCAAAGCCTTGTACACACATGTCCCACATGAAGGAAAACTAGATGCCATAGCTTTTTTCCTTAATCAGGCACAAACAATAGATGCCCCTTCAGAAAATATCCCACCAGTGGATTTTCTCTTAAAACTTCTGGAATTTGTTCTAAAATTCAATGTCTTCACCTTTAATAAAAAGATTTTTAGACAAACAAAAGATATAGCTATGGGGCCACTTGTGCCCCACAAGTGGTCAATCTTTATGTTGGGTGGTGGGAACAATAGTATATACATGATGCCATGAAGAACCTATATTTCAATAATCTCATTATCTGGAGATGTTTTATTGATGCCGTTATAGTCAACTGGAAAGGCACTTTAAGGGACCTTCAGGAATTTGTGGAACATCTACATTTAACCAATGACAATCTGAGATTCACGTTTCATAGTAACAACCAATAGGTGGCATATTTGGATATTACTGTTAAGAAGGATTTGGAAGGTGGCATAAACACAGACATTTTTAGAAAGAAGGTAGATAGAAATACAGTCCTGATGGCATCCAGTTGTTACCCTTCACATGTTATTAATAATATACCGAAGGATGAATTTCTCAGAACTAGAAGAAAGTGCAGCACTGATGCAAGTTATAACACAGGGGCAGATACATTGGAAAAACATTTTTGTGAAAGGGGTTACAGTTATGATAGAATTACGAGAGCTAGGAGACATGCCAATAAAATGGAAAGGTCTACTTTGTTACAAAACAGAAATAAAGACAGTGGACAGTCAGATAGAATGAATATAGTCACCACATATTCAGCACATACATACTTGTTGTGAAATATTGTGAATAAACACTGGGGGGGTTCCTGGTAGCAGACAAAAACGTTAGAAATGTGGCAGAAGCTAAACCTAGATTATCATACAGGAGGGCTAGGGCTTTGCAAGATATTTTAGTCCACAGTCATTTCCAGGATAGAAATAATATTTGGTTGAGCAGACCTAAAGGATGCTATAAATGTAACAATTGCATCTTTTGTAAACATATTATGGTGGGTAATTTGTTTCAGACAATTAATAATGCTAAGACTTAAGACATCAGACAGATGATAACTTGTAACACCACAGGCATTATTTATTTAGCTGTAATGATTTCTATATTGGCAAAACAACTAGGAGTTGCAAAACCAGAATTGGGGAACACCAGAGGGCCATTGCTCATGGGGACCCAATATATGCAACTACTGCTCACATTTTGCACACAAGGGATCAAGACTATTTACATATTTTCAAATACAAGGCAATTGATGAGGTTAATCCAAACCCATGAGGAGGTAACTTTAATAACCTAGTGCTGAAGAAAGAAATTTTTTGGATCCTACAATTGAGGGCAAATCAATACCCTGGTTTAAATTCAGGTTTTGAATTAAAACCATACCTGGAGGAAAGGAGAAGTAACAGGGGTATCATTGTTACCTGAATATGTTTGGGTCTTTGTCCCTCCCCCCAAGATAGATGCTGCTTTTTTAGAGCTGTCCATCTGTTTGTATGTCATAATATACTCTGACACATGCTTTTGATGTTTTATCTTCTCTGATCGCCCCCTTTTTTCCCTCTGAGTCCTACCCCAACCCCATTTTATTATCATGCAGGATTTGTTTATTTATTATATAAAAAATTGTTTGATGTATAACAACATGTGCCTGTTTCTCTATGAATATAAGGTGTTTTAACACATTGTTAAAATAGTTATTTATTTGCTTGTTTTCATTTAGCTGTGTTCTTTTAATTAAGTGCGTGTTCCCATCGGTGTAATTTAAAATGTGTCCTGATGATGTCATGGATTAAGTCCTGTCTAACATGTTTAGTCACTTTATGTCCTAGCCTTTGAGAAAGAGTCCAGTTGGGGACCAGAAACAGGTCAGGTGGGTAAAAATGTTGCTGTGTGTTTTTTATAGCAATTTAAAAAATTTGTATCATCATGCAGTTGTCAGCATCCTATGTGGTGGTGTGTGCCTGGTTTGCATACATGTAAATAGTTTCACCAAGAAATGGACAACTGAGCTGGGTAGCACACCAGTAGCAGATCTCCCAGTTGGAGCAAGGAAGCATAGAATGTCAACAATTCCAACCTGAATACAGGATAAATAAGGATCACACCCAGTAACTTGGTGATCCAGGCAGCCTGATGTGTGTGCAAGTCTGGGACTTAGAGGTACTCAAAAAGATGTAGTGTGGGAAGACAATGTCTGGGGCACCAGGAAGGAATAATTTTGGCTATTCCAACAGGATAGGTTGATAGGAAAAGGAATAAGTGACTCATTTTAAGGGATGTTGTCACTGTAAATAACAAAGAGGATATCAGTGGAATCAGTAGTTCTACTGAATCAATCTGGCTATGCTAAGAGAGAAGGGGGGGATAAAATAGTCACACAGAGGAAAGACAGGACTTCAAAACGCTCATCCCAGCTTATCAAATGAAGCTGTGATATGTGCACTGTGAATGTTAAATTCCACAAAAAGAATTTTAGATGCTTCATCTATATGCTACCACAAAAAAATTCAGAAAATGGTACCAATATTTTTTTTGTTTTTTTCCACCATAAATTTAAAACTGCTAAACCAATTTATCCAGTTGTGTTGGGCACCAGGATACACTGACGTTGGATATGCATGTCAAATGTTAAGTCTATGCCTGAAAGAGCAGAGAAGTTACAAACATCCAAATTTTTGAGAGTTTTCACAAAATGTTGCAAATATTTACATAGTAATTTTTTTTTCCAAATGTTTAACCAGGTGAGACACACTAAGCTGAAAGCTTGTTTACAGGTGCAACCTGGAAGCACAAGGAAGTTAAGTGACTTGTTCAGGGTCACATAGTATGCAAGTGGGGGCTGTGGGATTCAAACCCAGGTCTCCAGATTTGTAGCTCAGAGCCTTAAACCACTGCGCTATACTACCTCCAACCCCTTTAACCTAAAAGATCTCTAATCCAATTTTTTCCATGTTGAGATGTTTCTATAACCATTACAAAAAGGTTATTTGTGCTAATTTGCACATGTCTAGCTCCAAAGGGTCCTGAGTTATATGCAGATAAAATTGTTCATGAAATTTCCTGCAAAAAATAAAATGACAGTCTTTGAGCACATATCATTTTGAGACAATGCATCCTAATGTCATGAAATCTGGCACATTTTTAGAATGCCTATCAAGTACTCATAACAAAGTTAAGATCTCTGGTCAGAGAGGTCAGATGGCTGAAGTATACACAGATAAATATTTTCAAGAAATTTCCCACAAAAAAATAAAATGACAGAATATGAGCACTTACTGTATAATTTTGAGACAATCCATCCTAATTGCACGATATTTAACACATCATTATAACTCCTCTAAGAAAAGAAACTTGCCACATTTCAGAACTCTAGCTCAGCAGATGGTTAAGTTATGATCAAATTAATAAATTGTAACAATTTCATGAAATTCCAAAGAGATTCCACACAACTTCATGGAATTTTGTGAAATTTCATTGAAATGCCATGAATTTGGATTCTTCTCATTCTGCCCAGCTCTACTTCTGAACTACCTCTTAAAAGGTAAACCCTTTACTGTAACAGCTGATCTGTTGTATTACTTGTAAGGTAACTCCTAATGTCAATGATTCTGCATAACTTGAATGAATGAGGAGTCTTGTGACTAAGGAACTAGATTATTTATGTATTTATTAAATTTTGTTAACCAGGTAAGCCCACTAGACCCCAGAGGTCCCTTTTTCAGGGACGACCCGGAGTTAGTTACATAGAGTTGAACAAGTACAGTTAATAGATACAGAGTAGTACATTGCATACAAGTGCATGATGTTTTTATACAATATTTGGACAACAACAGTCAATAGATACAGAGTAGTACATTGCATACAAGTGTACGATGTTTTGTAACACCACACAGCATCCATAGCAGCTGTTAGGTTGAAGGCAGGTAGTACTTTAAAAATATACAGGCAAAGTGGTATACATCTTTAAAAGGTGTTGTGATCATAATTGGAGTTGCTAGCTTTATATAGGCGAGGGCAACTATTTACAGGGGGAGTACCCTAGCTCAGCTGTGGTAATTAGATGCTGGGGGCATGATTTAGCTAGCCTTCTGGACATATTCAGGAGCTGAGATTTTGGAGGTGAGCATGTAACCTCATCTGAAAAATAGCTGGGAAGGGCGCTTCTTGTAGTTGACAGGGGAGGTTATTCCACAGTGCGGGTGCTATATGGGTGAAAAAGGACTTACTACCTGCTGCAGATCTGGTCCTGGGCTGTTCAAGCAGTTTTTTGTCCAAAGTACGAAGGGGCCTGCTTGGGCATTTTGGGGTGATTAGCCCAATAAGCCCTGCAGGGAGGTCATTGGAGAGAAGCTTGTATGTCCAGTTTAGTAGGGGGTACTGAAGTCTTAGGTTCAGGGTGGGCCATTTGAGTGCAGCAAGTACTTTGCAGTGGTGGTTCCTCGGGTGGGCTTTTGTAGTGAATCATGTGACTTTGTGGTACAATGTCTGTAGTCTACCATAGTCTAGCTTAGAGATGCCGAATAGGGTTGGGGCCACATAGGTAAGAGTCGGTAGGAGGACACTCTGAGTGATTGCCAGCCTTGTCTCAGGTATCAGATTGGCACTTAGACGGTAGAGCAGCCTGAGTTTTTGGTGGATGTTTTTGGCCACCAAGTCTACATGTGGTTTTAGTGTGAGTCCTTGGTCCAATGTAAGACCTAAATATTTGAAGGATTGTACCACTTCAATAGGAGAGCCGGATGAGGTGACCAGTGGGAGAAGATGTGCCCGGGAGGGACCCAGGGATTTGGGACCAAACAAGAGTGTTTTGGTCCTGGTAGGGTTTAGAACTAAGTGATTCTCGACCAACCATGCTTCAGCCTGGGAGAAATCAGCCTGGAGAAGGGGTCCTAGATCATGCTGATGTGGCACCACTCTGTAGAGTACTGCATCATAGGCGTACTTCACAACGGAGCTGCCCCCGCAGTGGTGACAGAGGTCATTGATGAACAGGGAGAACAGGAGGGGGCCCAGGATGGAGCCTTGTGGCATGCCCTCCATTAGCGGTAGAGGGTCAGAGGTAGCACCTCTCCACTTGACTTGCTGGGAGCGGTCAGTCAGGTAGTTGCTGAACCAGTTCAGGAAGTGTTGCTCCAGTCCAAGTGTGCTCATTTTGTTTAGTAGGAGTGGGTGATCCACCAGGTCAAATGCCTTGGTCAGATCTATATAGACTGCCCCTGTGGGAGTGCACTTGTCCAGGACAGCTAGGAAGTCGGAGGTTAACCTGATGAGGGCTGTGTCAGTCCCATGTTTTTGCTGGAACCCATACTGTGAGGGGGCCAGGAGCTGATTGTTTTCCAGGTAGTCCCTCAGTTGGCCATAGACGAGCCACTCCTGGATCTTTGCTAGGTGGCAAAGAATAGAGATGGGTCTGTAGTGGCCAATTGGATCTCTGGATCCACCCTTGTGGATTGGGACCACGTGGGCCTGTTTCCACATAGTGGGGACAACTCCCTCCTGCAGGGATCTGTTTATTAGCTCAGTGATAGGTAAGGCTATGGCAGAGGCCTCAGTCTTGACCAGTAGAGGGTCCAAACCGTCGGGTCCTGATAATCCCCTAGGTTTTAAAGATTGCAGGAGGGGTAGCACTTCTTTGACACACATGGTTCTTAGGTGGAAATGGGGAGTCAGAGAGTTCTGTGTTTCTTTGACTGAAGGACCCTGGTGACGAGGTTGGCAGTCTTTTCTGTAGACGGCCAGGTCCGTGAAGAAGCTATTGAAGGCAGCGGCAGCCTCTCCACCATTGGTTAAAGTTAGCCCACTGCAGGTAATATTGCCCTGCTGTGGTTTGTTTGTTCCTTTTAATAATGAGTTGATGCAGGTCCAGAAGGACTTAGGGTCGGACAGGGTATCTCGCTGAAGGACTTTGAGATATTCCCTTTTGGCAGTTTTGAGGCTTTCTTGCATTTGTTCCACAAGGATCTGTAATCAGCAAGGTCAGCTGGGCTATTAGAGCACCTTGCTTTTTTCCAGCCCTTGTCTCTGCTTAACATTAGGGTTTTAAGTTCATGTGATATCCACCTGTGGCACTGCCCTTTCACTCGTCTTTTCCGTAGTGGAGCGTGCAGGTTGGCCACCGCCGAAAAAGTGTGTTGGAAGTACCGAGTAGCATCATTGATACTACCTAGCATACTTAGTGGTGCCCAGTCAGCATTTCTCAAGGAGTTCTGGAAGGTCTCAGGGGAGAAGCCAGAGAAGTCCCTGACTATTATAAGCTGGGGGGGTGGTCCTGGGTGGCCTGTTTTTCCAGATGCAGAAGGTGGAGGAGTGGTCACTCAGTGCATCAGACATCACACCGGCTGCTTGGATGTTGTTTGGATTGGAGACTAGGATCCAATCAAGGGTGGAGTGATTCCCATTCTTTAGATTTGGCCTGTTGGACTCTGTGATGAACTGAGTCAGGTTAGCTTCTTGGAGCAAGGCCCTATCCTTTTATTCACTTGCCACACCCCTTTTGCTCATCTTTTCCATTCCGCTCATTGTTAAAAGGAACCAGCGAAAGGGCAGTGCCACAGATGGATATCGCACAAACTTAAAACCCTAATGTTAAGCAGAGACAAGACCTGGAAAAAAGCAAGGTGCTCTAATAGCCCAGCCGACCTTGCTGAAATCCAATCTTGCAGAGTTTGGTGAAAATAAACTTATTGAAAGTCTATAATAGCAACATACAGTACAAATTTCATTGTGGTCACTCTCTGTCTAATGTTTGCTACATAAATGTCAGTGTATAATATATAACCATTTCTCCAGAGACATGGTATTTTTTACACATCTAAATGCCATTATCAGAGACATTGTGTCTCCTGCCATCTAAGGATGCCATCCCCATGGTATATTTTGAACATCTAGGTACCATCACCAGAGACATGGTATCTTCCACCATCTAAGGATGCCATCACCATGGTATCTTTTCAACATCTAGGTACTATCACCGTGACAACAACCAAGCTACAGGACTACAGAAGAGAAACATGGAACAGTCTCTTGTCATCTACCATGTCTCAGAAGCAAGCCAAGACAAACAAGCCAGTAGCAATGCTCACCCTCTCCAAATACCTACCAACAGATTGGATCATCGAGACACAGAGAGTGACCACCTAGCATGACCCTAGCCTATCCCAAACTCAGGTAAAAACAACTGTTCATAAATGACTGCAAGCCCTTGCCAAATACTCCAGCAAAATGCCAGTCTAAGTAGCTTCTCATCTGTGGCAAGTGAATAAAAGGATTTGGAGTGATGGGGAAAATGGTTGACCACATGACTAAGGTGTGTTCAGAAATGTATCACTAAGAACTGTTACCACCATCTGCACATGACTGCCATTATGATCTATAGAACCATTGCCATCTACAGTGTGTATATGCCAAGCTGTTCCCATCATGTATGTCAGGATTGTCATCATGAATATAACAGCTAAAAGGGACAGTTCAAAGAATACAAGTTTTCCAGTGCCCCTACCCCCTACAAGGGGGAGGACAAAGACAATCACTAATGTAACGGACATCTAAAGAAAACAGACTTTTGCCTCACCAATATCATATGTATAATGTATTTTTTTGTCTTTACTGCTTAAATAAATGACTGATATTTCTGCTGTGGTATAGTTGAGTAAATGCTTTTCTTATTTATCTATTCTTGTGCCCCAAAACTCACAACTATGAGATATCTGAGGGTTAGTATACTGGTAGCAAAATTTGATCTTGAGCTACTATAAATTAAATTAGGTTGCCTCCCCAACATACTTGGCTTTCAATGTAAGCATGGGACATATTTGGGTTACTGTAACATAACCAGGGTATTATCCTCCTCACACCACCTATGTACAGAGAATCCATGCCTCCATTCCAGGACTGCATGACTAAAAATCAATCTAGCTCTGCCATCTAATCCAAGGATCCACTCATCCATTCTTATCCCAAGGCTAAAAACTCAAAAGTAATCAGACTCTGTGACTCCATTAAAATAGACTCCAGGGACCAGATTTTCAAGGCCCTGAGAAGGGTGCAAGGTGCTTCCATCAAATACTTCTGATGCAACTGGCATCTTGCATCTGAAGATGCATCATTCCCAATTCAGAAATACAGTCTGCATCTGACTCAGGAGTTGCTGCATGATATTGGTACTGTGCCCCCTCTTGCACCATACAGTGGGGAGCAGCAGGTCTCATGGGGGATTGCACCACTACCATCCTCTTTTCTGGGATTCAAAAAGCCCCACTGTGGATGCAGCAATGGGTCTGAGTTAGACCAGTGCTGAGCTGATCTAAGCCTCTTTTGCCAGGGCACACACGAAGGTGAATTGGGTGGGGGGGACCCTGAAAGTGGGGTGCGTGGATGGAAAGGGCACAGGGTGCCATAGTGGGAGATGGGGAGGCTGCAGGCATTGCCATAAGTGATGCTGCACCCAGTAGGAGTGCCAATTATATAGCAAGCACACAAATGACATGGTACCATGGGGCTACAGGAACACACAGTGCCATGGCCCCACATGGCACAGCTCTGGCAGCTTGTCATTGGTGTGCTTGCTATATAATCAGCATCCCTGCCAGGTCCAACATCACTGATGGCAGTGCCCACAGCCTCCCCACCTCCCACTATGGCAGCACATGCCCCTTCCACCCCCAGACCACTCCTGTGTGGCATGCCCCCACCACCACTTCCATCCATGCTCCTCTCATGTTCCACTGGGTGGGGAGTGTGTAGCAGATTCCAGTTGCATTTCCACAGGTACACTGATTGTTTTGGCACATGTCTGTGAGTGCTGCAGCTCCCAGGTTTGTGGAGCAAGGACCCAGTTCTCCTTGAATATGGTGCAGAGTACCTGACACTGCCAGAGTACATCACAGCCCTAGATCATCACAAATTGTGATGCTCTAGGGGATCTTCGAAAATCCAGCCCCATGCCTCAATTTCAGGCCATAAGCCTTCCAACTATCCAAGTACTCATCTTCAGGCTAAGTACCTTCTGCTCCTAGTCTCCATGCTTAAAATTAAAACTTTGTGCAAGCATTTTAAAAAGCACTGAGCCCCATTTTGGACCCATGCTTAATCTTCCTTCCAGAATCAGTTTCAAATACCAGTACTTTCAGTGTTCCTATCTTATATGATCAAGGGTTCTTTACCCTCCTTTGCACAGGGCTGTGTGCCTTTTGGTATTACTTCTAGTTCCTTAACTGGAATTTTGGTCTCTAATAATATAGAGGATAATGGTTGGGGATTGGGTGATAATCACACTGTAATCACCTCGAGTGGTTGCTAGGGCAACATGGTAAACCTTGAGAGCGCAGCTCGAGAGGTTTACTGTAGCCCTAGCAACCACCAGAGGTGATTTCAGCGTGGTTGTCACCCGATCCCCAGCCATCGTCTTTTATAGTGTATGGTCAAAAAAACACTGTTTGCATTCTATGTGTGAGAATTATGGAACTCTGGTGCATTCTTTTTTTGTTATGCCATTGTTTGGAAGTTCTGAAGTGTGGTTAACAACTTTTTAAAATTCTAAACAGTGCATAACAAAGCTGTGTGACTGCTGATTATGGTGGTTAATAGGCACTTACCATACATTATATTGTCTGTTATTTCCAAATAGATCTTAAAGATCTAGAACCATGTCTTCATCAACTGGTAACTCAGAACATAGAGAAATCAAGCATGAAGAAAACTTCCCATATCAATATCTTTCTCCGTGCCTCACAACAAAGACATGTTATCCTTATTCTTCTCCAACTAAAGTATAAAGAAACGTTATCTTAACTACAAGCAACTTTAAGTTTCCTAAATGTTTCATTTCCTCCTAATTCTGAAAGACAGGACCTGTTCAAACTTTACTCCTCTTCCTTGAGCAATACAGACAACAATACAGCCCACCCTTATCCTTTAGGTCTTTCAATTCCCATCCATAAACTCCAAGACATATTCTTTGCAATTCACTCCTCCGTGTCAAACATGGAACTCAATGTCAATGCTTGAAATCACAGAATTTAACCTTCTAATACACATCCCAATACCAGATCTCTGTCTTCATCTGCCAGTCTGAGTCAACCTTCTTTTAATATTGTGCCTCAGTTATTTAGTCCGTTCAGTCCAAAAATACTCTTGCTTCAAATACTGTATAGCAGCAAATTTTACGTTCATTTTATTTTCACTGTATTGGCTGAAATGATTCTTAAGTGAAAATAAAACTATGGCTAGTATTTCATGATAATATACTGTATACTGTGTAGTGAAGTACAGCCACCTAAACAAAGGGTAAATGTCGCAATTTGAATTCAAACGTGCAGTCTTTATTTAATTAATTGAATAGCACAGCAAATCATGAAAAAATAGTTTTTTGTGCTGAAGGTGACTAACATTCATTTTCCCCTTATAAATGATTTGTGGCAGAAGGAAAACACCAGCAAGTGTACATGCTAGCACTAATGAGATTTCAATCTTGTCTCCTAGACCCAGAAGTGTGACCTGTTTTGAGCCAGAAGCTGCCATAGATTATTGAGATACAGGCACCTTGTTGATGCCTGTCTCATACTGGAGGGATAAGTTCTTGGGCACAGGCTGAAGTGATGTGCCCCAAAAAATCAGCTTTCAGTTGGGGGAAATCTTTTGGGATTTTTCTGTCTGCCTTGATCCCCTTCCATTTACTGTATCCCATCCCGCGTAAGAAAGCCCAAGCCCACTTTGTGGTCATATTGATATGATCACTGTTCTCAGCAACTAGGCTTGGTGAGCTTGCTTTCAGTATGCCTAATGTCACTACGTCCACTACTCAGGCTTTTACAACAGCCCCCTGTAAATACAAACATCTGACTACCATTTTTATCTGGTCCTCCATGTCCTCTATTAACAAAGCCAGTCTCCCAAGCGGCTTTCTGGGCAAAGTGGGAGAAAGCAGAGTCAGGTCCGGTGTTGTACACAGCTGTGCCATGAAATCTATCTTGAATTTACAAACGGTGCTTTCAATAATTGGTTTGCCATGTTTTGCACCATAGTACCACACAGCTGCCATCACACTGTTTTCTGTTGTATACCTCCCAGCCTCAAACCGTGCCTCAGGGGTATAGGTAGCATAGGTCGATGGATGAATTTTTTGGGCAGGTGGGGAGGAAGTACCTGGGGAAGAAGTGACTGAGATAGAGACTAGCTCCCTTGAAACGGACTTTGCCACATTGCCTTCCACACTGAACTTTGCAGCAAGATCCGCAGGGTTCAGTGCTTTCAATTCAAATGGATATTTCCATTTGACAGAGTTGCTGTTAATCCACCATAGCAAAGACATTCTCTCCAGACAAATAAAACTGAACTGAACTTGGCAAAGATGGCAAAGGTATGTGACCTTTACAGAGAGCAGAAAGCTGTTATGGGAAAAAGGTGTTGGTGTTTTATAATTAATGGGCTTCCGTTTTCCTTTAGAAACTAATAACATTGCTGTTATAAGAAGCATTTATAACTGCAAGCATGCCATGCAGTTTTCCCACACTGCGCATGCTTGAACTCCCTCTCACTGTGTCCTTCCCAAACATGAAACCCTTCCCCTACCGCAAACCCACCATGGAGAGAAACTGCCATGGACACTCAGCAGTAAGTAATTTTTAAAATTACTTCAAATGTTCCACACGGCTAACGGATGGACCCACATGACAATATTTTAAATAAAGTGAAAGCGGACCTCGCACTGAGGTAATCTGATTGCGCCAGCACAGCAGTCCTTTTTTTATTTTATATAATTGCTGAGGCGAAAAAGAGAAGCCCAACAATTATATAAAATAAAATATAGGTCTTGGTGTGTAAACTCGATTTTACACACACCCTCGGGGTTTGATACTATGCATAAACCCCTCAGGTGTGTGTAAATTCTCGTTACACACCAAGAACCATACTTTATCCTATATATAACACAATGATTGAATGCAGTTTTGCTTGAGTCACAGTAGCTACATGTTCAGGTGTTAGTTGTTTTAAAATGGCAGAATGATTGAGGACGTTATTTAACTGAAATGACAGCTACTGTATATTACGGTAAGGTGGTGGCACGAATACACATGTGTGCGAATGTATGCTCAATCTCCAATCACGCTAAATAAAGCTGGCGAGATTTTAAACTGCTATACCGTATATCTGTTTTCACCTTACTCTGGATACAGCTATTCAACTATAGTCAGGTTTGACTCCTGTACCACCAACAAATCCAATGCCATTATCCACTGTTCAATCAGCAATCAGTATATCTAGCCCCACAACAACCTTCAATTCCAAAAATTATTCCCCTACATCCTTTAAAAACTAGTACCTCTGTTAATGTTGTTCCATACACTTTGGTATCTAGCATTGTAGGTAGTGTGGTAAAGTGGTGAGAGTTCCACTTTAAACTGAGATATCAGAGATTCAAATGCAACAGAACTGAATACTCCGCTGTGTGACCTTGAAAAAGTCATGTAACTTCTCAGTGCTCCAATCCCCCCAGCTCTAGAACAGGTAAAAGCAGGACCCCACTGAAGACATGATGTTGGTTTTTCAGCTAGGTTATCTGCAGTAAATATGCTGTAAAATTAAAAAATTAAAATTAAAAAATTTAAAATCACCCAGCTGTCTCTTCATCCACATTTCATTCTCTGACACATCTTGTGCCTCCTCATCTGATAAAGCGTATAATCAATGACAAGGATATTTAAGCAATAAGGCACAACAGGGTGTGGGTTATTGGGGATTTACCCAAGCCTTGTGTGGTGTGTCACGAGGTGCAGCCAAGTGACTTAACCACACAAGAAGTAGGTAAATCCCCAATAACTCACACCCTGGAGTGCCTTATTGCGATTATACAATGGACCCATGCATATAATGTATTTAATTATGTTGCTTTATAAATGCATTTCCTCAGCCGTGGGTAATGCAGGATTTACCCACGGTCATGTGACATGTTTTGACCAATGAGGTGACAGGATTTTCACACACAATTGTAATTATAAGCTTTTTGCACTTCTAGTTTCATTTCATGATGCAATTAAGAACAGAAATATTTCCTGTGGTGATGTGATGTATCTCTGCTGTTTAAAGCAAAAGATGCCTGCCTCTTGAAAAGCTGTCCAAAAAGTTGCTGCAGCCTTCTGCTTTCATTGCAATATTCTTTGTTAGGCTTTTCCATCAGGACAAGAGTAGCGCAATAATCACTGTATCTGTATCTAATTTAATGATCCAGCAACTAGTTATGGTGGCACTATCTTCTATAAATATCAGAAGATCTTCCTCTCCAAAGCAGCAAATCTACTCTACAGTTTTAATACCACAATAAACTGGACTACACTCAGAAACCATTGTGTCAATGTTTCACAGTTCAAAAGGCCCTGTCTTGCTCAGTGTGCAGCTGTTTTTTCAAAGTACTCTCTTTAGCCAATTCTTGACAAGTATCAGCTACAGTTTTCTTCACTCCTTGTAGCTTCTAAGATACTAAGGACCATTGAGTTCTCATGTCTTCAGTGAGACATATCTGTAATAACTCTTCTCCTGGAATAGGCCAACTGAGATGCAATATCCCATTTTATTGAGGGCCTGCTTTTATCTATTTTAACAGCATGGTGTACTGAAGTCCTAAGAGGCTAACTGACTTGCTCATGGTCACACATCAGATATGTTGTTCCAGGTGGATTTGAACCTAAGTCTCATGTTTCTCCTGGTTCTAAAGTTTGTACTCTAGTAAAGAATTAGCATAAAAAATGTGCTCAAATAATTAAAATTAGAAAAATACAACCAAAATCAAACTAATAAGGTCTGTTATGAGAAAGCTGGTGTTGCATACACACTATGCAGTTAATACATGTTCAACATGTCACTTGTATTAGAAAAAGAATTACATATGCTCTAATATATTGAATACGAGTGACACCAGCTATGCACTACACCAACATTAAGATGCCACCAATTCCAATACCAGCTGGTCAGTAATTAATAATGACAGGTTGGACAAAGGAGGCAGGAAGGGTGGGGGGGCAAGTAGCATGACTGAGCTCCCCCCCAAAAAAACCTACAAAGGCAAGTACCTGAATTCCAAAATGGAATGAAGTAGGAAAAACTCTGCAAGTGACAAAGAAAATGGATTCTGGTAGGAGCATAATGAGGTAGATGGTATACAGTAATGGGAACTAACTGCTATGTGTAGTCCCCATTTTAAAAGGGGTTTTAAATTCCCATTACTTGCCATTATAGAATTATCATAATAGTGACAAAGTTGTCATTCTGGTTGGTGTTAGTCATTTACCAAGGAAAGGCCTCAAAAGACATTTGAGAAAAAGGAATTAATGGGAAAACTTAAAGAAAAGTGTGTATTTTTAGAAAGACACAAATTCTGTTTACTTCCAACAAATATTTTTGCAATTGAAAACAGTACATAGAGAGTAATAATAAAGTGAATTAATTAATTACCTCCTGGAAGGTACAAAAAATTGGAACACTAAGGGAAAAATAAGTTTTTATGAATGAATCATATAGTAAAATTAGACAAAAAAGTAATTGAGAGCAATACTGGGGAGGAGGGAAATAAAGAAAGGGAGTAAAGGCCGAGCATACATTTGCTCATCTTCACATCCACGCTTTCCCATCTGAAAATTCATGCCAGAGATGGATGAACATGTCATTGTAGCAGAATGGAGTCTAAAAAGAAAACAATTATGAGAAGAGGCATTAGTTAAAGAATTAAAATACTTCAATCTAATAACACATCAAGACTACACTGAATGAAAAAAAAACTTTCTCCTAAACTAGGTTAACTAATTCTACCCTAAACAACAGTTTTCAGCTTGAAAGGTGATACAGAAATATTGAACTAATACAAAAGATCCCAAACAAAACTGATTAGCTAAGCTAATGGATGAGAGAGCAGACACCCTTCCCTAATGTAGGAAAGGTAAGTCATTCAATAAAATAGTTTCCTTTATCTGAGATAGGGAGAAAGGTCAAGTTCCTCATTAATGCTGTATGGATTAAGTGCATTAAGAGTTGAAATCCATTGGCTTTCCTTTTTCAAAAGCATGTTTAACCTATCTCCACCTCTCTGCGGAGGTAGCACATGATCTAGTGCTGTAAACTTTAACCCCATTGGGTTGGAGTTGTGTGCTATCTATACCTGTGCACAAGTTGCATTGCCATAATCTTTGTTGTAAATGGCACGAATGTGATCTTGAATTCTCGTTTTCAGGAATCTCTTGGTTCTCCCCACATATTGCAGTCCATAGGGACACCAGACTATAAACAACACACATGCTTCTGCAGTTTAAAACTGTCTAATCCTGACATTAATGTCATGATGTAAAGGATGGATATATACTGTATGTCTCCTTCAGAAGCATATTTACACACATTGCAAAACTACATCTGTGAAATCCTGGGGCAACCAAGAGAATCCAGTAATCCAGTATGACATTGTGTCAGTATTCTGACGTAGCGACTTGACGTCAGAATGTCTCCCAAACTCTTTCCTTTGTGAAAAGTGACCCTGGGTTTTGGACCTACACACTGACCCAAGGTGGAGTCTGTATGCAAAATAGGCCAGTATCTAGAAATAATGCTCCCAGTTTGACCAGCTACTGGCCTGTAATGAAGTACCATGAAGGTGGATTAATCTGTTCCTCTTGCCCCTTTGGGACTAATAAGCTCTCCCTCGTAAGATTTCTGACTTTAGAAAGTGCATCATCCAGTATACTGAGGTTATAACCTCTTTTAAGATGTCTACCCATCAATTCCTTTGCCTGTTTTTCAAATGTCAGATAATCAGTACAATGATGCTTCACTGTCAGTAATTGGGAATAGGGTATTGCATTTATAAGCTTCTTGGGATGTGAATGGTTGTAGTGCAGGATGGTATTGGCTGCTATTTCTTTTTGATAACTACTAGTGGATACTACTTGTCCTGGTTTACTATACAGAGTAACATCAAGAAAATTCATTGACGTAGAGTCCATGACAGAAGTGAATTTTAAAATCATTGTGATTTAAATACTGTATGAAATCTTGTGCTTCATCTATGGCTCCATCCCAGACACAAATAATATTGTCAATATAGTACTTCCAATTAGTGTTGTCAGAACTAGTTCGAGAAAGATTCGAACCCTCCTCGAACCCTGGTGTTCGAAGTTCTAATTTAGAACTCGAACACTGCAGGGTTCGCAAAAGGGTTCGAATCATCCATGAATCTTCTCACTTCTGTGTGCTTTTGCTTTGCGTCCCTCCCATTCCCATTGTTCCTGATTTTGGAACCAGCTGAATAATGCAGCTCAGTTCGCTCCCCCTCCCATCAGTGTTATTGTTGGGGGGGCAGCTGTTGTCGGTTTGTCACGCTAGTGTAACTGTACCACCTGACCATCTGCTGTGCAGTCAGGTGGTGGTGGTAGTGCGACTCGAGTCAGTCTTGCGAGTCGAGGGATCCTGCTGAAGTCATCTGCACAGCTGTGGCTCCATTGCCATTCAGTCTTGTAGTGGAAAAGGAGGAGCCACAGCATCTGTGTGCTCTCAGTTCAGTTGTGCATGTGATGACATGAGCGACTGTTTTTGTTATTAAGCCTGGTCCTCTACGAGTGTGTATGTGCCTGAAAATTAAAAAAAAAGTTCATGGGCAGGTAGGGAAAAGGAAGGGGGGGAGTCGGGAATCTTGGGATCGGGAACTGAGGAAAGAAACTAGGGAGGGAACAGAGAAAGGAGTTAAACGGTTGGGACTCAGTACTGTCGGGAGGACTCAGGGTCGAGAATTAGTTAACTTGCAGACTGCTGCCTGGAGACTGCTTGTGTGCTAGTGCTCAGTCACACGAACCTCAAGTTGCTTGCTGAATTAAACACATTTTCTTTGCAAATCACGATTGTGACTCGTGGGCCATGGCACTCTTGGGAGAGCTCCCTGGCTAGGGGAAAGGTGTTTTATTTTGGGGAAAAAAGAAGTTAAATTAAAACACTTTACTGATTTTGTGAAACTTGATGTTCTAAGCCCACAAAAAGGAAAAAATAATTTGGTCCCAGTCCCACCCAAAAATTGTCTGGAAGGAAGACACGATTCTCTCAGCCAGGACCATGCTGGGGGGGGGGCTTCAGTAAACTTTCTCCTTAAAAAAATCTCCATTGCATCTTCTGTAAGGTAGCCAGCAAGTCGCCCTGCTGCTGTCTGTGCCATTTGACTGCACTTACCTGACTATTACCCAGTGTGTGTTACCGTGTGAAGCCCAGTGGCCAGTTTTGTGGTGGCATCTCTTTCTTCGGTTTGTGTGTATAACTCTGTCTCTTGTGGCCAGCCCATCACCCTGCTGCTGTGCGCCCCTTGACTGCACTGTACCTTACCCAGTGTATGTTACCATGTGAAGCCCAGTGGCCAGTTGTGTGGTGGCATTATCCTTAAATGCACGACAGAACCCTAAAAATATATTTCCCTGTTGGAAGGAGAGACAGAAAAATATCTTTCCTTAGTTTGTGTGTGCAACTCCGTCTCTTGTGGTCAGCCCATCACCCTGCTGCTTTGCACCCCTTGACTGCACTGTACCTTACCCAGTGTGTGTTACCATGTGAAGCCCAGTGGCCAGTTGTGTGGTGGCATTATCTTTAAATACATGACAGAAGCCTAAAAATATATTTCCCTGTTGGGAGGAGAGACAGAAAAATATCTTTCCTTGGTTTGTGTGTGTAACTCCGTCTCTTGTGGTCAGCCCATCACCCTGCTGCTGTGTGCCCCTTGACTGCACTATACCTTACCCATTGTGTGTGACAGTGTGAAGCTCAGTGGCCAGTTGTGTGGTTGCATTATCCTTAAATGCATGACAGAAGCCTAAAAATATATTTCCCCGTTGGGAGGAGAGACAGAAAAATCTCTTTCCTCGGTTTGTGTGTGTAACTCTGTCTCTTGTGGTCAGCCCATCACCCTGCTGCTGTGCGACCCTTGACTGCTATGTGTATGCCAATGCCCAGCAGCCCAATCATTCTGTAAGCCTTGAACCTGGGATCCTTTAGTTGCAAACCATCATATTCTTCAATTACTTTCAGTCCACTGCATCACAGTGTCACACACCAAAATAAAATGTTGGAGTTGTAGCCAGCGATCACAGATCACATTGCTTTCTTACACAGGAATTGTGTGGGTGTGGGTGTGTTCACTACAGTATACAGGTACTGTTATGGCTGACACCAACATAGATGAAGCATCTGGTGCTGGTGTTGGAGCAGGTGTTGGTGGTAGTGGTAATCCTGGTGCTAGCAGAAATAACCAAAATGTTTCACGTGATAAAAATTCAACAAACAGCAAAAGAGCAACAGTGAAGTGTGGTAAAGGGGGACCTTTTAAGAAAACCTGTGCAGCTGCTGGGGTCACACGGAGTGGCACCATAAGGTATGCCGTTCATGCTGTTAAAATCCCTGTGACTAGCAGTAATAATGCAAGTGACAGTAAGTCCCTCTCTGACTCAGTCTCAGACAGTAGCTCTTTGTCTCAGTCCGACACTGTTGTGTCTTGTGACGTATCATTACTTCCTCAACAAAGTGAAATGAGCAAGTCTGCTGGCAATGAATCAGGTAGTGCACTTTCAAATACATCCAGCACTGTTAGCAATGAAAAGGACATATCCATTGAATCCACCACTTCTGTGTCGGCCAGCAATGAAAATCCATCAGAGTCTTCTGCCCACTCTTCTAGCAGCAAAGAGCATGTCCCGGGTTCTGTTAGGGCAGGTGAAAAGATGCAAACAGTCTTTAGCTATCTTCCTAGTACTCAAACAAAATCTGTCACATCTGAGGTGTGGAATTATTTCTTTGTCAGTAAAACTGATCCATGCAGAGCAATTTGTTCCCTGTGTAAACAGAGTGTAAGCTGTGGCAAAGTTGTGTCATGCCTTGGCACTACAGCTCTTAAATGCCATCTGAAAAAGCATTCAGTTTTGCTTGATCGTCCAAAACCCATGTCCTCCATCTTCCAGATCGCACATGAGGAGGGTCAGGAATCTGAAATGGATACTGAATTGTCTGAACTTGATGCAGACAGAACCACTGCCAGCCCTAGGATCACTGTTACCACCAATGCCAGCACCATTAGTACCAGTTGCACATCCAGTGATGGCACTGAATGTATAAGTCCTAGTCCACCATCCCAGCATCCATCTGCTCATCAAAGCACGGTGTATAATAAACCAGCAGGGACATGTTGTAAATAGCTAACACTGTCTCAGGCATTTGAAAGGAAGAATACCTTTACTAAAAATCATCCAAAGACCCTTCATCTTAATCACAGAATTGGTGAACTGTTAGCTGGAGCCCTTCTCCCATATTCTTTGGTAGATCATGAGGATTTTAGGGAACTCTTGAAACTAGCAGAGCCTCATTACAATGTTCCTCATCGAAGGTACTTTTCCTATGTTGAAATACCAAACATTTATCAGGCTTTAAAAGCGACAGTGATGCTTGCACCTAAAACTGCAGAGGGTGGGGTTATTCATGTCACAACAGATATGTGGACCAGCACTCAAAATATAAATTACATGTCCCTTACGGCTCACTGGGTCACGTTTTCTTGTAGTTCTTCAAAAACAAAGACACCCCAGAAGATAGCGCTGCTGCATATAAAGAAGTTTGGGCAAAGTCATACAGCTGCAAACATTTTGCAGGAACTAAATGACCTCCTTGATGAATGGGCTTATTCTCACGGTCTAAAATGTGGCTTCATAGTAAGTGACAATGGAGCCAACATCTTGAAAGCAGTATAGGATGGAGGATTTATGCATGCTTCTTGCTTTGCACATTGCTTACATTTAATTGTCACAGGATTTCTCAGCAATGAAACACAAGTGGATGGTATGATTGCTGTTTGCAAAAAAATTGTGACTCACTTTTCATATTCAACCAAGACTATGTGGACATTGTCCGAACTACAAAAAAAAACACAAGCTGCCCCAGCAAAAGCTGATTCAAAATGTTTCCACTCATTGGAACTCAACGCTTTATATGCTGCAGCACCTCTTGGAGCAAAAGCAAGCTGTACATGAGTATTGCTCCAATTACATTATTGGAGATGGCATTATGCTGTCTGTGCTACAGTGGAAATTAATGGAGACAGTGTGCTGAATCCTAGCTCCTTTTGAGACAGCTACAAGGGACATGTCTTCTGAACGCGCATCTGTGAGTCAGGTTATCCTACTCATAATGCTGATTTCACATCATCTTAGTGTTCTAAATCTACAAATAGAAAAAGGCAGCTCTGAAGCTCAGACAACATGTCACCTGTATCATGGGAATCTCGTAAAGAGAATGAGCGAGTGCTTCAAAACCAATGACAAATTAGTTGCAATGATGAAATCAAAACACTACATCCTTGCAACTCTCTTAGATCCCAGGTTCAAGGCCATACATCTTCCAAAAACAGGTGATATAGAGCAGTACAAATGTCTGTTGCTAGAAGAGCTGCATCATTCACAGGAGTCAAACACAGACACACACAGTATCTTCAGGCTGTCATCACCACAACATGCAGGTTCATCTTCACAAAGAGATACAGAACTAGAAAAGTCACTAAACATTAACAGTAGTTGTTCCACAACTGCCACTTCTTCAACCCTTAGTAGCAAGCTAAATCTGTGGCAAAACCTTTCCCAATTGCTGCCATATCAGCTCATGCTGATTCCTCTTCTGAGTGGTCTCTATCCATCATGGTAGACAGTTACCTGCAAGAACTGCCTATTTCTATTGATGCATGACCTTTTGAATACTGGAGATCAAAAAAGTCAATTTGGACAGAGCTGTATGATGAAGCCTGTAAATATCTTGGTTGTCCTGCAACAAGTGTCTCTTCAGAATGCATGTTTAGTACAGCTGACAATATTGTGACAGACACCAGAAAAAGGTTGCTGCCAGAAAATGTACACATGTTAACTTTTATTAAAGTTAATAAGTCAAGATTTTCGTATTCCTACAAGAGTATACAAACTGATCCTGAAGTGATTGATGTTGTGGATGTTGATGGTGATGACAACTCAGATGGTGGTGACTGGTAAATATTGTGTGGGACAGAGTCTCTCTGCACCAAAAGGGAAACTTTTACAGACTATGATGACTTTGGTTGTCTCTCTCCTTTCTCGATCGACTACCTTGGACTATATGCCCCACAAAACTTTCACCATTTAATGGCAAACTGCTTTGTAGTTAGGGTCTAAAGTCAGCATTTTTTTTTATACAAGGCAATTTTAACATCAGTGGGAACAGGCCCAAATTTGGCATAAAAGGGACACAGTCATGTCAATCATTTCTGTATCATATTATTTACAGTTAAAGTGCAAACATATATTTTTGGATTTACCTTCTGTGATTTTGTGGTGCATCAGCATGGGCTGGGACCGGGGGCGGTCTATTTTTCAATTTTAAAGAGGACAAAACAATGAGTTCTAATTGGTAGCTGTTTATTATTTTTTCAATTACAGAAATGTTAGCCATAAACCAAAATGATCAATATGTAACTTATCTTACTGAATAAAAAATAATGGGAAAAACTGTATTTTGTATTGTTATGTTTCTGTGGGCAACATCCTGTTACAAGTCTCTTCCGGGAAATAGAGTCATCTGGAGTTTTACCTGTGTCATGGTTGAGCACATATTCTGTAAGCATAGGTCTCATACCACAATAGCTCATGTTTAACATTCTGTTGTATACAGACCATGGCATAATAGCAACAACTCTCAAATTACTGGCTCCATGAAGAGGACTGTACAGAATGTTGTCCATAGGAAGAAAGCAATTGAAAAGACAGTTTTTCACATAAGTGTTGTTTATTAAGGAACAGTTAAGTATGGCTCATTTGGAGGCAAGAGTTTCATTTTTCTTGAGTAAGCATGTGGTAGTTTTAGCATTTGAGAGGGGGAGGAGGGTAGAACGGGTACTGGAGGGTGGGAAAGGGCTGGAGGTTGGTTTAACATGGATGCAAGAGGGAGAAAGATGGCATGGATGCTAGTGCATGGGTGAGGGTTGGGGGTTGGTTTTAACATGGATGCAGGAGGGAGAAACATGGCATAGTTTTTAGTACATGGGTGATGGTTGGGGGAGTGGGTTTTAACATGGGTGAGGGACGGAGAAGGGTGACATGAATGGTAGTTCATGACTAAGTGTGGGGGTAGTTTAAAAATTTGGGTGAGGGAGGAGGGTGGAATACGTGCTTGATGGGGGTAAGGGTTGTGGGTTGGTTTTAGCACATGGGTGTAAGGGTGGTATGGGTGCTACTGCATAGATGAGGGTGGTGGAAGAAAAGTGAAATGGGTGCTGGGGTGAAAGGTGGGTGTTGTTTTAGTCCTTTTGTTTACAGATTCGTGATCGGCTGGGGATGGTGAGGAAAAAGATGATGACTGACCTATGGTATGGGAGGACTACACCGATTGCCCACTGTGGAACCTACTATAGATATAATATATATATATATATATTTATAAAATGGGGTGGTAAAATCATAGAAATTCCAGTAACATGATTGGACAGAATGCATCACATGACCGTGCATTATTTCCCAACGACCGCACGCCTCCCAGTACTACCGCACACCTAAACTACTTTCCAGCCCTCAAAACCTTCTCACCAACAGTGACATCACTCCACGCCTAATGCAGTTAAGCAGCCACATACAAACACACACACACACACACACACACTGTTACTACTGCACACTGTCTCACCACCCTAAATTCTAAAAAACAACATAATGCAGCCCATTTAACAGAAACCTGTGTATAAAAAAAAAAAGACAAACTACAGTTCTCTTACTTCTACTCTCACTTTCAGTTAAAAATCTCCCTTTCTACACAGACTTGCCCGATCGTTCACCACTTTCACTTTTCCTACCTGAAGTATAAGCGTGACGGCGGTGCGCGTCGCGTGAAGTAACAAGCTATTCTGAGGTTGAAAGTAAGTCCTTTTGAGTTAAAAAAAGATAAAAGTGTTTTCCTGCTTTGACTTTCCCTTAATTTCACTAAAACAAGCTGCAGAGTGTATGTACAGGGCGAGGAGGCGCCGGTGGTGGCAGCTACGAAACGGGCGCAAGCCAGAAGCGGTATTTGCTATGACAACTCTCGCTCTGTGACTTGCGTCTGCTATCTAATGCTTCCAACTCTGGCGGTCTCGCTCCATATAACCGCCACATTCTGCGCTTATTTAGTAGTAAAGGAAAAGCAAGAACGAAGCACTATCTTTAACTCAAAGAACTTTCTTCAACTTCGTAACAACTCTCTCCCGCAATGCGTACCGCTTCCGATCGCGCTTCTGCACATCACTACTTTCACTTGGGACTACTTTGTTAACTCTGCCAGCATATAATTTACTAGATACACAGAGGCATTATTATAAACCAACACAACCTAACAGGAGGCACACTTTTCATCTTTTTAAACACAGGACTTACTTTGAACTCTGCCAGCATATCATTTACCAGCTAGACAAAGGATTATTTTTCCACCCACCCCCAAAACATGTGTGGCCATTTTATAAGATAGATATACCACTCTAGGGTGTGCGGTCGGCGCTCTGATATCACATACGCCTTGGGTGGTTGAATGCACTAAACCTGTGTATATCAGAGCGCGACCGCACACCCTAGAGTGGTATATCTATTACATATATATATGTATTTTTTTTCTTATTAAATACATTGCAAACTTCTGCCACCTAGCACAAGTGTCCTATCCCCTTTAAAAAAGAATAAAGGAATCAGAAATAAAAGAAAATCTGCATCAGCAGTTTTCACAGAATGTGACCTATCATAAAGTGGTTTTTGCTTTACAAGTAGTGATAATTTGATATATAATGGGGTTGGCAGACACTGTCCCTTAAACATCACATGTCAACTGCTGCAGCTACATTAAATGTTCCTTAGGTTAGTATGTGGTGAGGAAACCACTTTTTTTATTTACGTGACTGAAATACAGATTTTATTGACGTATCAGCTGGAAAAATGCATCATCTTAGAAAGTTGTATGTATTACTTCAATTTGCCAACAAGAATGTTGGTATATGTATGCATTATCTTAGAAAATTGCATGCATTTTTTGCCAGCAACAATGACTGGCATATTTTTTTTATTCAAATGTCTTGACTGACTACGTTATGACATAATATGCTTTCCAACAGTTCCATGTGCTGTGGCTGCAGTGCCTTGGCTTGACTGTGTTATAAAAGCTTTCTTTTAAACATAGCAACTTTTGATTTACTCATTTAAAACATAAAGCAGCAAATAGCTGAAATTAGGTAATATCAGTTATTTTTTCTAATAATTCATGACAATGAGTATATATATAACTGAGTACATAAATGGCTAATGTGCCTCTTTCTTTCACTAAGGAATTATGATGCAGCTGCAGCAGGAACACTTTTAACATATGGGTGGATGGGTGGGCCTGTTACGTATTAAGTTGCTGGCTTTAGCAAACAGAAGAAACCATAGATAAACCTAGTTGTATTCCTATCAATGTCACACATGATCATTTCTCTCCCCTTATATAAAACAATTTTTCCTTTACATGTGTTTCATTACTATCTTCATTACTGGCAGCACAATTAAAAAATAGGGTTTGAGTTATAAAAAGTTCTAAAAAAGATTAAAAACCCTAGAACTTTTTCAAAAGTTCTAGACTAGAACTAAAACCCAGAACTTCAGAGGGTTCTAACAACCCTACTTTCAATAGATTAACTTTGTACAGAAGTGAGTCTGTGCTATATTATGAATGTGAAGTTCTTCCCAATTCCTCATGTACAGGTTGGCATAGGATGGAGCAAATGATGCCCCCATTGCTGTCACACATTCTTGAAGGTAAAATTGTTTATCAAAAATTAAGTAATTTTGATTTAGGGCAAACTCCAAACCTTCAAGGATAAACCCAGATAGAATTTGTTCAGGGTGCACTACATGTTTAAGAAAGAAATCTACTGCCTCCAAACCCTTATTGTGTGGTATGCTCATTTATAAACTAGAAACATCAATAGTCAGCCAAAGGAGCTGGGCATCCCAAATGAAACTTTGCGAACTATGTAGCAGGCTCATAG
This sequence comes from Neoceratodus forsteri, assembly GCA_016271365.2. Lineage (NCBI taxonomy): Eukaryota > Metazoa > Chordata > Ceratodontiformes > Ceratodontidae > Neoceratodus > Neoceratodus forsteri. Next base: position 836,843,596 of record CM028132.1, read on the forward strand.
TGTCTTTGAGATAGGATTTAAGTGAGGTAATCATGGGCTGTAAATGATGATCTAAAAACATGTCCAAATTTTTAGTCAAAGATCCAATTCCCGAAATGAAGGGCCTACCTGGTGGATTAACCGGGTCTTTGTGGATCTTAGACAGGATATAAAAAGTAAGTGCTATTGGGAAATCTGACTTTAAAAAGTCTTCCTCCTGATTAGAAATCCATTCCCTATCTAATGCCCTTGTAACGAGTTGTGTTAGTTCACTCTGGTAAGACTGAGTAGGATTCCCTTAAAGTTTCCTATAATCATTAGTATTTTCGGACAGTTCATGCACCTTTGACAAATAAAAGTCCTCAGACATAATAACAATATTCCCCCCTTTTCAGAAGGTTTAATGATGGTACCTATTAGGTCTCTTAATTCCTTAAGAGCTTTGCATTTTGAAGTTGTCATGTTCATGTTGAACTTTATTATACTCCCCTCAGTCAGCTTATCAATTTCATTATTAACTACCTTTTTGAAATTATTTATTGCTGAATTCATTAATAACGGTGGGCAGAAAATGAATTTTGGTTTACATTTTGTTCTTTTAATAAGTCTGCTTTCATCCAGTGCATCTTGTTCTGCATCCCAACATAAAAGTTTATCCAGATCAAGATGATCAATTAAGTTCTGCCCCCAGAAAGGGTGTGTCCTACAGAACTGGATGCAATGCTCCAGGTGGAGTCTCACATGCGAGCAATACAGTGGTAACACAACCTCCCTTCTGCTATAGATACCTCTCCCTATGCATGCCTGCAGAACACTGGCCCTACCCACTGCTTTGTCACGCTGCCCTGCCACTTTAAGGTTATCAGATTTGATAACACCAAGGTCCCTGTCTTGCTTAATGACTGTCGGTACCTCTTCCCCATCTTATAACCAAGTCCTAGGTTTCTATGACCTAGGTGCATGATTTTGTACTTTTTGGCATTGATCCCCAACTGGCATATTCTTGATCCTTCCTTCCATTTCATAAAGTCCATACACATTTTTTCCCCCACTCCTGAGTGTCCACCCTATTACAGACTGTGGTATCATCTGCAAAAAGGCATACCATCCTTTCCAGTTGTTCTACAGCGTACCATATGAAGACACTGAAGAAGACTGGCTCCAGTACTGAGCCTTGCAGCATCCCACTTGTTACTCTCCCCTTATTAGAGTAAATGCTGTTAACCACCACCCTCTGTTGCCTATCCATTAACCAGTTCCTTACCCAGTTCACCACTTTGAATTCCACCCCAGGCTGCTGAATTTCTTTATCAGTCTTCTGTGCAGCACATTGTCGAAGACTTTGCTATAGTCCAGATAGGCTATGTCTACTGCCTCCCCTGATATAGTTCCCTTGTCATCAGTTGAAGAAATCATTCAAATTCATCTGGCATGATCCCTCACCTCCTGTGAATCCATGCTACCTTTGGTCTGGTAGCCCAATGGATTTAATTTACTCTACCAACCTTTCCTTTAACAGTGTTTCCATTAATTTCTCCACTGCTGATGTTAGACTGCCCAGCCTGTAGTTGCAAGCCTACTGCCTGCTGCTGCTGTTATTGAGCAAGGCTATAGCTGTTCTCCTCCAGAACCACACACATGTCCAGTGAGCTGTTGAATAATGCCATCAGTGTGACAGCTAGCAACTCCCTGAGTTCCTTTAATACCCTTGGGTGTATTCCATCCAGTCCCATAGCCTTCTCCACTTTCAGTACTGCAAGTCCCTTCAGGACTCTCTCCTCTGAAAATGAACTTGTGTCCACCTCCCCTCTTTTGTTCCTACTGCTCTTTAGTGGTCTGTCCCCCCCCCAATAAAGGCTGAGAAAAAATACCTGTTAGGATGTCTGCTTTTTCTTGGTCCTCTCCTGTGCAGTCTCCCCCCGCCATCCTCCTTATCCTCACAATTCCATCCTTTGCTTTTCTTTTCTCAGTTATGTGCCTGAAGAAAGATGTGTCCCCCTTTAGCTACCCCTTTAAAACATAGAAATATAGAAACATAGAAGTTGATGGCAGATAAGAACCGCATGGCCCATCCAGTCTGCCCATTTATTTTTCTACCTTATGAATGTGCCATCGGCCTTTGCTCTGTCAATGGCTTATCTATTCATGCTCATCTGTATTGCTCCCTTATGCCCATCCTATGCCTGTTTGAAGCCCTGCACTGTATTCATATCTGCCACTTCCTGAGGTAGGCCGTTCTATGCATTCACCACCCTTTCTGTGAAAAATAACTTCCACACATTACCCCTTAATCGACCACCCTCTAATCTCATGCTGTGTCCTCTTGTCCTGCTATTTTTCTTATATTGAAACATGTTAGACTCTTTCAGCTTGTTAATGCCCTTAAGGTGTTTGAATATTTCGATCATATCACCTCTCTCCCTCCTTTGCTCTAGGGTATACATATTGAGCTCTGTTAATATGTCCTCATACATTTTCTGATGTAGTCCCTGCACCATTTTGGTTGCCCTTCTCTGGACTGCCTCAATTTGGTTAATGCCCTTGTGAAGGTGTGGCCTCCAGTACTGCATGCAGTACTCCAGATGGGGCCTAATCAGTGTCTTGTAAAAAGGGATAATTATCTCACTCTTATGACTTGTGATACCCCTACTGATACACCCCCAACATCCCCCTAGCTTTACCTACTGCTTTAGTGGTCTGCTTGGATGATTACAGGTCATCTGTTATGATGATGCCCCAGTCTTTTTCTTCCCTTGTGACTGCCAGCAACTCCCCTCCCAGCCTATAGGTGGCTTCAGAGTTTCTCTTCCCTATGTGCATGATCTTGCACTTCTTTGCGTTAAACCCCCATTGCCACTCTTCCAACCATTTTGCAGTTTATCCAGATCTCTTCTCATTCTGCCCACCCCATCTGGATCATCTACTGTGTTGCAGTTCTTGGTGTCATCTGCAAACAGACAAACTTTACCCTCCAGTCCATCTGCAATGTCACTGATGAAGATATTGAAGAGGCCTGACCCCAGGACTGATCCCTGAAGTACCCCCCTTGTGACTTGCATCTCTTCTGACTGTATACCATTTTCCACCACTCTCTTTTTTCTGCCCATCAACCAGTTTTCCACCCAGTTGACCAATTTCTGGCCCACCTCAAGCCTACCCAGCTTATTAATCAATCTTCTATGTGGAACAGTATTAAAAGCTTTGCTGAAGTCAAGGTAGGAGACATCAACTGCTCCCCCTTGGTCCACCACTCTGGTTACCCCGTCAAAGAAATCTATGAGATTAGTTTGGCAGGACCTTCAAGTTGTAAACCCATGCTGTCTTGGATCTTCCGCTCCTATGGATTCCAGGTGTTGCACTATCCTTTCCTTAAGGAGTGCCTCTATAATCTTGCCCACTACTGAGATAAGACTGACTGGTCTGTAGTTCCCTGCCTCCTCCCTGCTACCACTCTTGTGGAGTAGTATCACATGAGCCCTTCTCCAGTCTTCTGGGACCTCTCCTGTGCTCACAGACTCACTAAACAATTCTGATAATGGCTCTGCTAGTTCCACCCTTAGCTCCTTTAGTACCCTGGGATGTATGCCATCAGGTCCCATTGCCTTGTCCACCCTGATCTTATCGAGCTCTTGTAGGACCCTTTCTTTTGTGAAGGGACTAGTGCACACCTCACTCCCCCCGTGTCAATGGTGCTGAGCTGTGGGCCCTGCCCTACCTTCTCTTCAGTAAATACTGAGCAGAAGTATCTATTTAGGATAGATGCTTTTACATGGTCCTCCTCCTCACGCTCTCCCTTATCCCTTTTGATATTTGCAATACCCCCTCTGGACTTTCTCCTTTCACTAATGTATCTATATAAAGTCTTTTCATCTTCTTTTACTGTTTGTGCTAGTGTTTCCTCAGCTTGGGCCTTTGCCTGCCTTACTGCCTTCCCTGCTTCCCTCAAGGAAGTTTATTATACCTCCCTATCTTCATCCCACTGCATTCCCTTATATTTCCTGTAGGCAAGTCCTTTGGCTCTGACCTTTTCTGGTACGGTTTTTGAGAACCAAAGTGGTTTCCTTTTTCTTTTGCACTTGCTTTTCTCTCTAACACAATGGGATGTTGCTTCAAGCATTGCATCCTTAATGCTTGCCCACTTTGCCTGTACCCACGCACCTGTATTTCTTTTTGCCAGGGCTAGCTTAATTCTGTTGGTCATCTGATCAAAATCAGCTCCTCTGAAGCCCCATATTTTTACTTTGGAATGAAATGATTTAGTTCTAGTGGCCAAATTGAACCATACCATGTGATGGTAACTGGCCCCAGGTGACCTTCTACCTGGAGATCTGTGATCCTTTCCCTGTTAGTCAATACTAGATCTAGGATAGCCCTGTCTCTTGTGGGTTGTTGTGCCAGTTGTTTGAGGACATTCTCCTGCAGGGAATCCACTATGTGTCTAGTTCTGGCAGATGTTCCTGCTGGTATTGACCAATCTGTATCTGGTAAGTTGAAGTCTCCCATTATCAGAACCTCCCCTTTAGCTGTCATGTTTTGTATATCTTCTAACAGTAATGTGTCTGTGTCCTCCCCCTGGTCTGGAGGCCTGTAGACAACCCCAATTCGTATGGCTGTCCCATGTCCTGTTTCCAGGGTGACCACAGTTCTTCTGGCTCCTTATGTGTATTCTGAATTTCTGTAGCTTTGATATTTTCATTAACATAAAGGGCCACTCCACCCCCCTTTTTGCACCTCGGTCTCTTCTGAACAGTACATAACCAGGTACTGAAGTCTCCCAAGTGTGGTTACTGGTAAACCATGTCTCGCTAATGGCTACTATGTCCAGTTTAGCCTCTGTCATTTTTGCCTGCAGGTTTGGGATCTTGTTTCCCAGATTGTGAGCAGTTGTGTACATGATTTTCCATTGGTCAGATTTCAGTGTGTTAATTGTTGGGCAAGGTCTGGCATTTCCCCTGTGCGTCATATGGGGAGACAGACCTTCTTCATTACCTGGTGATGTAAATGAACTACAATCATGCTGAACTCTTGTTTGACCGCTAGCTGAGGGGTGTTCTTCCCATTCGACATATCGGGTGCTGCACCCCTGTCCCCATTTGCTAGTTTAACTATTCTGCAAAGATGTCAAACTTCTGCCCCAGTGCAACCCATCGAATTTAAAGAACTTTTGGTCCCAAAACTGTTGCCAGTTCCCTACAAATTTGTGTTCTTTTTCCTGGCACCAGCCTTTGAGCCACATGTTTAGCTCCCCTGTCTCCCCTTCTCTGACCTTCCGTCCATCTGCCCCCTTCTCTCAGACTGGCAGGATCTCAGAGAAGGAGATGGCGGATGAAATGGATGATAGTTTGTCACCCAGCCTGGTCAGGTGTTCCTTGGTCTCCACAACTGACCAGCTGGCGAAATCATTAGTCCCTATGTGTACAAGTCGTCAATGTTTTCTCCTGCTTCCTGTACAGTCTTAGCAATGTGGTCAGTGTCTTTCCACACAGATGTACCTGGGAGACATCTGACCATTACCCCTGGCTGAAGATAGGTATTAACACCCTGAATCATGGCGCCTCCTATGATCAGAAGTTTTTTGGATTTCCTTTTTGCTATTTTTGCTTTGGTTCCTGTTTTGGGCGAGTTTTGTTGTGCTAGCTCCTGTGCTGCAGTGTCCTCTGCCCCTTTGTTTAATTTTGGAGATAGAGGCAGATACCTGTTTGTGGTTTTTATATGATTTGTGTAGGTGATAAGTTGGAGAGCACTGAGTGATGGGGCACCCGATTTTCCGCTCCTAACCACCTGCCAATGTCCCAGACCAACTACCCCTGTGGTCTAGGTGCTTCTGTTGGATGTTGGGGAAATGGTGGGTGGTTCTTATAATATATTTCCTCCTGAATATGTGATTTGAGGTGCATAATCTCTGCCCATGCTGCCTGGAGCTGAGCCCTTAGATCTCCAATGGCCCAGCATGTAAGACAGTGTTCTAAATCCTGTGTAACTGCCCTTTTGAAAAGTGTCCCGCAGTACCTGCAGTTAATAATATCCATTCCAGATAAGTTGCTGGGTATATAACCTGGTCAGAGTAATTAGAAGGAGGAAAATGAAAGCAAAAGTTTGATTTTGTGTTTTGTTTGTTTTTGTATAACTTGTTATAACAAGTTAAATCACTTGTGCCCTTGTAAATGAGGTCACTGTGTGGATACCCCTCTAATCCTCCCCTTCCTGCTTTGCCACAGGAAATGTCATGACTGTGCTACCCTATAAAAGGAGTGTATTGTGGGGTGGTTGGGGATGGGGTTGGGTGGCTAGGCCCTTCCCCTGCCGAAAAAGAAAAACCACGAGCGAAAGAAACAAGGAGGTAAGAGCAGAAACAATCAGTCAGCAACAAATGCAGTAACCCTGAAAGCTTATCCTAATGATAGATACAACTGTAAAACCTGTAAAGCACCACCTGTAATAACTTCACAGAATATATACCCTGTAAGAAACTCTTTGCTACAGAGAAAAATAAAGCAGTAACAGAAGATATACCTTGCCTATCTTTTCCTGTCTGTACCTTTGCTTCCCTCACTGCCTTTCCTGCTTCCCTCCGTTTTGCTTGTTTTACCTTCATGTCTTCCTCCCTCTGTGTTTCCTTATACCTCCTGAATGTCACCCTTTTTTCCCTTACCACCTTGACAACTTCTCTAGAGTACCATAACAGTCTCTTTTTCCTTCTGTTTTTATTCATTTCCTTCAGGCAGAGGTGGATTGTCTTAATTATGCCCTCCCTTAGTTTTCCTCACTGTGCCTCTACCTCTCTCTGGCAACCCCCTCCCACACACACACACAAGTCTGTTTCAGAAGCAGTCTCCCATTTCTTTAAAATTCACAATACCCCAGGTACCCCCTCGTCCTCATGTGATTTGCTTCTTTTCTCATCACAATGTTAAATTACGCTGTACAGTGATCACTGGTACCTAGTAGAGGGACCATTGTGACATCTGCAATGCCGTCCCTGTTCATAAGCACCAGTGCCAGCCTGCCCTGTCCCTAGTATGTTCTCTGACTTGCTGCCTGAGAAAAGCCCCTTGTAGGTAGTCGAGGATGGCCCTGCTCCTTACCTAAGCTGCAGTTGGAAGGCTCCAATCCACATCTGGAAGATTGCAGTCCACAAAGCAGCACCCCCCTTACTTGCCATCCTGATGATGGCTTCCCCATGTGCCTTATCCAATTCCTCTCCCTGTGCTGGAGGTCTGTATATCACCCCTGAACAGACAGCATCCTCAGCACCTGTCACCAGGATGACCTACAACACCTCTAGCCCTTCTTTTTCCTCCAGGTGCCCCTGTACTTCCTTGGCCTGTATTCCCTCCCTCACATACAGTACAACCCCTCCTTCCCTCCTTTCCTCACTATCTACCCTATGCAGACAGTAGCCCCACATGGCCATGTCCCAGTAGTGGCTGTCAGTGCAACATAATTCTGTTATTGTCACCAAATCCAGGATAGTCTCCAGGTCTTGAATTGTATTTCCCAGGCTCCTTGCATTGGCATATATGGCTCTCCATAGATTACTCCCTCACTGTCTGCTTTCCTGCTTCCTCCTCCTCTCTGTGTTGTTCCCTGTTGTGCCTCCTTTCTACCCTCTTACCTTGTTACCCTTCTTCATTAGCTGTCTCCTTTATTCCTTTCTTCTTGCTTTCCTGATTTATACCCCCTTGTAATGAATGTCATCATTCCTTGGCAATGATCCTTCCAGATGTAAGCATCTTGTTTACAGATGGCTTTCTGACTCATGGGTTAGTCAAAGAGCACCAACATCTCTGCTTATCAAATTTATGTCTCCATTCAGTGGATCAATATTTGAACATAGGTAATATGAACAAAAGCAGGCTGTAACCCTTTTTGATTGCCCACCACATATAGAATAAAAGATAGGTAGGTGTGCACAACAAGGCTATGTTTCCATTGAGGGGATTCTTTGACACTATAGACCATGAGAGTAAACCCCGTGATATCTATGATGTCATGTAATCCCGAGATGGAAACTCAGCCTTATTTGTGCTTATTTACTTATCTGTTATTTTACATAGTAAATAGTGAGGGATTTCTAGCTGCAGAGGCAGTGGGAGACATACACTGATGCACTTCGTTACACAACAGTGACCATGGGGGGGCCTCGCCCTTCCTGGTCCACCAGCATCTGCTGCCGTACAGCTGGAACAATGTTTTGACTGTGTTAGTCTGTTCATTTTGGGGGCAGGCACCAGGGGCCAGAGTGTTCACAGTCAGGGGCTACAGCAGCCTCAGTCAAAACCTTCCCATACACCAAGTGTTTGACAAATGGGAGTGGTTGCAGCAATTTTGGGGTGTTTGGCACCGGGACCCCTCCTGTACCAGAATCTGGTGCAGGGTCCCTGGCATACTGGGAATTGATCCAAGCTGTCATTTGCTAAAGCTTGCATCAATCTCCAGGCCCATCTGAAAATCAAGCACCATGTCTCCCTGCTCTGATCATATCTGAAGTGAGAAATGTCAAAACACTGAGAAAGTCACCATATGCTATTCCCTCTAGCCCCCTAACTATCTTGTTCACTCATCACAGCATGCCATCAAATCTAGTAACACCTTTCCTACTGTATGGCAACCAGAACTTCACACAGTAGTCCATATGCAGCCTCACCAATAATCTACACAATGGCATTACCACATTCCTATATCTACTCTTGATATTCCTTTTAATACTCCACATCACTTGGTTATTCTTATTAAGTCTCACTCTGTGGGCCTTGTTTAAATATGTTTAAAACAAACACCCCCAATCCCTCTAGTTGTTGCATACACATAACATCCTTTGATTTAAATAATATTGTTCTTCCACGTTAATGTATAATATTACGCTTTTCTACATTGCATTTTATTTTACACCTTAGCCCAATCTGCAATATTTTCCAGGTTATCCTGTAGCCTCTTCAATCAATCAATCAATTCTTTATTTAACCAGGTGACACCATTGAGTATACTCATTTCCAAGGTGGATCTGGGAATAATTCACACAAACAGTATTTACATAGAAACAAGTCGTACATATGTGAAATTACAGGATGAAAAGTGCACAGCCAACATTACAGTTATCATGTACCGTCAGACATATGCCTAATACAGAAAAAGTAAAAACAGTATATATATATATATATATATATATATACAGGTACATATATATATATGTCCATGATAATTAAGTTAGAGCAGATAGTGCAATTTGTGATTGAGGTCCAACTGACCTCTCCAAGCAGGGGGAGGTGGGGGGGTATTTTAGTAGCACTGCTGGGTAAATAACAGTTTGATACACACAGGAGGGAGTAGCTAGAATTGGTTAAGGAAGAGACAATGCCAATGGGGGGACAACAACCTACCAGGAGTAAACTGAGGCCAGGTGAGAGATATGAAGGGCATCAGCAGAAGCAATTACACTTTTCTGTGAAAGAACTCAAGTAGATACTTTTGAAAAGTGACAGCTTCTTAATGCCTCCCTGTATTTCCACCACATGTCCTATATTGGCTACATCTAGAAATGTTGTTTTCCAGGAACAAGTTATACTTTCCATACCTGCAGTATATAAATTAAAGAAAGTTAGTCCTAGGACTGACCCCTGGGGGATACCACTCATTAATCTCTCCAACCCGAGAGGAATCCATCTTCTTTTACTCTTAGTCCTTATGCTACTCAAATAGCAGTGAATCCATATTTTTACATTCAGCACTCAGATATCTGACACCATCTGTTCCCATTGTCTTTGATGAATATCTGAGTGTGACGCTTATTTGAATGCAATGTGTATGACAAACATAGCAAAATTTAAATCTACTATAGTGATGGAAAACAAGTCTGACAGATAAGTGAGAGGCATATTAATGTCTGCTGACTGCACATCCACACTTAATGTGATATTATGCAACTGCATAATCAATTTCTTGTGTGGTACAGTAGCAAATGCCTTGCTGAAATCATGCTAGATGAGATCCATACACTTGCCACTCAACATCTTCCAAATTTAGTTGAAAAGTTCTGAAATCCCCATCAGTAATTCCATAATATTTGGATCTCTGTCCCATAACCTTATTAACCAATTTCTATCATATTTATCTTACTGCTTCTTTGTACCTGTACTTCTCATGATCTTATTTTATCCTGACATTTGTTCACCTTGTTGATTGCTCATTGACTTTGTACCTCACATCCCCCCTCTCCTGGATTGTACCTGTAAACAAGCTCTGGTTTAGTGGGCTTTTCCCAGTTGCCAGTTTTTAAATAAATAAATGAATATCTTCCAAAATCACAACAATCCATTCTTTGTCTTTTATTTCTAAGTGAGCAAAGATCATTGATGCCCACAATGGCTTGGTTCCTGAAACTCCATTGGTTACTGCCATCTCCTTCCATTACCACCATATAGATTTAAAATTACTCATTTAAAAATCTCTAAACATCCATTCCAAGTATAGTAGGAACTATCATGCGAACATGCAAAAATAATTAAAAAAAAAATAGCTGCACACATAATTAAAGAACTCTCGGATGGCCCTCTTCTGGCTTTAAACTCTATGACCAGAACCCTACTTCAGAACTGCAAACACTCAAATACAACTTTCCACCCAAACCTAATTGATTGGAGGGAAGGCAACCTAAGACCAAAGGTTTTCTTCACAGGTTTTCTTTTTTATTGTCCTCCACACCAAGGGTCATTCATCATTCTACCGCAGAGCTATGATTTTATCCATCAAGTATTAGTATGGTTGTGACCCCTATCATTATGTAGGGGTGTACGGCATTCCTTGCTAATCCAGATGGGCTGAGTTACTCCAGCAGCTCTGTCAGAGGGTGAACAGTGTCAGGAGACTAAGAGACATTATGGCCAAATTCTTCATGTCACACATACACAACATAATCATTGCCCACTAGTTCAATGAACAAATTGTCTCTGTCTGAGGTTTACGGAGCAGAAGGCAATCTGACAATCTCCCCATCCCCCAAAAAATCCAGCGTTATTAAAGAGGCCTGGATCAGAACAACAGTGCTCTAGAATCTTTTGTACTATTCATTCTTTACTTCACTCCTCCTCCTTATCCTCCCCCTTCTCCTCCAGCAGTCATTCTCTCCGTCAGGGGTGCAGTGCTTTACATCTTCCTTTATATCACAAACTGTAGTGGGAAAGAAATACTGTGACCTACTGGGAATTGAACCCATGCCTCTGGAATACCATTCGGTGCTCTACCAACTGAGCTACAGGCTCACATGGTTGGACCTAGGGTTCCTGGATGCACTTCCTTTCTCTGGTATTGAATATCCTGCAACATTGTCATCTCCTTTATATCCTTTAGCTACAAGGTCCTGTCATAGACAGTCTTGGTTACAAGACTTAGAGGGTCTCATACACCATTAAAAGTGGTAACACATTTGTGTCTTAACTAAGTAAGAGCACCATGTAAACAAGTGTCATAAAGTTGTCAAAATAATCAGTTATCAACTGTCTCTCACTTGCACTCCATTGCGACAGGCACAAAGGGGTTTGCAAGTGATCCCTTACCACATGGTCCCAAAACAGATTGCAACCATGCAGGCAGGGGTAAGGGTCACTATGCAAACAGCCCACAAGGCTATTTACAAAGCATGATGACCTCATTAAGCATGCTGTGGAGTTTTGCAACACCCCCTGCTCTTAATAGTCATAAACGCTACCTAAACCATAGAAACATTACTCTCTTATTTTGTAAATGCATCCCAGTGTGCACAAATACAATGATCATTTTCCTTCAAATCCAAAGTTTAATCCAAATTCTTTGCAATAGAAAACTCTTACAGGGCTGTGGACTGACATATCAATCCAGAACTCCTATATATTCTAATTCTGTCCACAGTCTAAGGGTTAAACCTCATACCACGATATACCCTAACATGGCACTTAATGTCATACAGGATGACACCAACGGAGTGAGAGCACTCCATATGTGTTACACAATCCTTATATTACTACTGTTGTATGTTTGTAAAGTTGCCCTGTTCCTAGCCATAATCACACTAATCTACTTAACATCTGTACATGGTAAGTGTAGTTTACTTTCATGATGTCCAAGAACAAGGCAAATTTATTAACCTTTTGCATTTCCTCCCCAAATGTAGCAATGTAGCACTTTGCATTCATCTCTCATTTTGCAAACATATCCCAGTGTGCAGTAGTGTAAAGTATGCCCTCTGAAATACTGGGAGCAATACCTGGAATCCAAAGATGTGTGTGATTTGTGACACCCCAGACTGTCACCCTCTCCCCTGTATGGATGATATGAACTGGTTTTGGAATTTTGTCCTGTCCACTCCCCTCCTCTCTGCTACTGCAGTTGATTCATCTCCATGGTGAGGGACAAGCTTTGCTTAATCAGGGAGAAATAGGTATGTGGCTGCTGTTTGAGGAACAATTCTGCTGGTGTATCCACAGTGACTGTTTGAGGAGTGTTGTGGTAATAGCCAAAAAAAACAGGCCAGCCCTGGTTCACATAGATACTGCTTGTTTCCAACAGAAATGTAGAAACATTGAAACAGAGAATTTGTTGGCCATGAGAAAAAACTTGCTTCTTTCATACAGGATTCCTTAAAGGTTTGCACAGCCTATTCCACTGCACCACTACATGCTGGATGGTAAGGTAGTGGTAGTATGAATCAAATGCAGTTACATTCAAGACACAACTTGAAAGCTTGAGATGAAAACTGGGGACTGTGGTCTGACATTTACTAACATTGCAGTCCATATTTTGTTTATTTATTTGTTGAAATGTTTCACCAGGAAGGCACACAACAATTTCCTCATCTCCCGGTGCGACCTGGGGGTAGGAGAACATGAGGATAGTATACAGAGATTTGGTACACAATATAGATATACAATTTGATTACTTTAAATAAAGTGAGCAGACTATACAGAAGTACTGCAAAGGAGGAATGCTAACAGGTATGAACTAGATGGATACAATGCTAACAGTCTTGAACTAGATAGATACAATAGCACAAATGTCTTTGGCAAGCATTTGGTGGGACATAGCTCTGTAGTTAGAAAATGGCTGGATTGACTACAAGGAGGTTGAACTAGGACAAGATTGTGAGGAGAGACACAGATAGAACAAAATTTGCAAGGTGTAACAAAAGTGCAAGGTTGACTATAAGTGCATTAGAGATTAGGGGTTAGCCAATAAGTACAGCTGGGGGGTGCAAGAAGATTTTTTAAAAGACTTGTTGTCTTTTCTGTATTTGTGATTTGAGTTCAAAGCACTTACTGTAGGTCCACTCTAAGTGAACACCAGTCAATACAAGAAAATGCTGTTGTTTCTGCACAGTTGCCATTAATTGCCTCCCAAGGCAATGTTACCCATGACCAGGGATGAAGAGTTACTTTGACAGACAGATTGCAAATTGTCACAGAAGGTGCACACTTATTGCCATGGCTTGGAGAGACAGGAAGCGCATCCTTAGGATCACGAGAACAGCTGCACGGGAGTCTGAGCTGGACGTCATTGTCCACCTAGGGACAAATGACTTTGCTCATCATGAGATTAGAGCAGTGCAGAAGGACTTTGTAGAATTGGGAGGGGCCTAAGACAAGTAGCACACACAATATCCTTCTCTGAGGTGCTGCCTGTCAATGGCATGAGTGAGGCGAGGGTACTTTGCACCATGCAGTTTAATGAATGGTTGAAAAAATGGTGTGGAGCACAGGGGTGTGGCTTCATTGGGGACTGGGGTTCCACCTGGAGGGACACCAGCCTATACTGGCGGAATGGTCTGCATCTGTCCAGGAAAGGAACAAGTCTTTTGATCAATCAGTTTAAATGCTTCATTGGCAAGCTTTTAAACTAGTCAAGGGGGGAGGCACTGATAAGCAGCAGGAAAATCCCAGCCTCTCCCTACAAAACAGGGTACTAAATGAGAAAAAGACCGAGGTAGAAAGGTCAGTGGGGGATGCTGCAAAAGAAGGTAAAGCCATCAAAAAATGGAGAGCAATGAGTACCAATGCCCATAGTCTGAGTAACAAGCTTCCTGAATTAGTGGCCTTGATGGAGGAGGAACATCTGGATATCGTGGCAGTCACAGAAACATGGTACACACAAAACCATGACTGGGACGTAAACATACTAGGATACACTATCTACAGGAGGGACAGGGAGGGTAAAAGAGGAGAAGGAGCAGCTCTTTACATAAGGGAAGGAATCAAAGCAACAGAACAAAAGGGAAAACAGGGAGGAGAAGAAGCTCTGTGGGTACATTTGGAGACAGGCAATTGCACCACAATCCGCACAGGGTTGTATACAGACCCCCTTCTCAGGGGGATGAAATGGAGAAGGAAATGATAAAAAGAATACTTAGAATGGCAGAAAAAGGGGAGATATTGCTGATGGGTGATCTGAATATGCCAGATGTTAACTGGAGTGCAGTTGCAGCAGCCACTTCAAGAGTGGGGTTATTCTTGATGCCCTACAGGGGGCATGCCTTAGACAACTAGTATTGGAGCCCACTTGAGAGGGAGCAATCTTAGACCTGGTTCTCTCAAATGGAGATGAAGAGAGGATCACAGATGTAGAAGTGGGTAGCCATCTGGGAACTAGCAACCATCGAAAAGTATGGTCTACAATAAACACAGCAATAGAGTCTGCCATACAAAGGCAAAAAGTACTGGACTTTAGGAGGGCTGACTTTATCAAATGGGTGAGTGCCTAAGGAATGCACTAGCAAATGGGCAGGAAGGAGGGTGGAAGAACAATGGGAATAATAAAACTGCCATCACAGAGGTAATAAGCCTTTGTGTGACGCAAATAAACAAAACAAAACGATGTAAGAAACCACTATGGTTCTCAAAGGAAGTGGCAGTGAAGGTTCAAGAGAAAAAGAAAGCATTCAGGAAGTACAAGGAATCGCAGAAGGAGCAGGGCAGATAACTGTATCAGTTAAAGCAAAAGGAAGCTGGGAAGGCAGTCAAAACAGCAAAGGCCCAAACCGAGGAAAAGATAGCCAACTCAGTTAAGAAGGGGGATAAAACCTTTTATAGGTACATCAGGGAGCGAAGGAAGACCAAGGAGGGTTTGGTGAGGCTTAATAAAGGGCAGGGAGGGTGGGCAGAGGGTGACAGTGAAAAGGCAGAGATACTAAACAAATATTTTTGCTCAGTATTTACAAAGGAAGAGGGAGGTACCTAAAACAAACAGTAGAAACACTCTGGATACAGAAGTTGATACCAGCCCATTTACAGAAGAAAGGGTTCTGAAAGAACTCTTAAAACTGAAGGTGGAAAAAGCAATGGGGCCTGATGGGATTCATCCCAGAATTCTAAAAGAACTAAGGGTAGAACTAGTGACACCACTGACTACCCTCTTTAACAAATCATGGAAGGATGGGTGGTACCCGAGGACTGGAGGAGGGCAGATGTAATTCCCCTTCACAAAAGTGGGAGCAAGAAGCAGGAAACTACAGACCTGTTAGTTTAACCTCAGTGGTAGGGAAAATGATGGAATCACTTCTGAAGGAAAGAATTGTCAAGTATCTAGAGGCCAGAGGGCACAGGACCCAAGGCAGCATGGATTCACAGCGGAAGGTCATGCCAGACAAATCTGATAGATTTCTTTGACTGGGTGACCAAAGTAGTAGATCAGGAGGGCTGTGGACATGGCCTACCTAGACTTTAGCAAGGCATTTGACACAGTCCACACAAAAGATTAATATACAAGTTAGCCAGCCTGGGAGTGGGTCCCAAGATGACAGCTTGGTAAAGAATTGGCTGGAGAATAGGACACAGAGTAATAGTAAATGGAGTCCACTCTGAAGAAAGGGGGTTACTAGTGGGTACCACAGGGTTCAGTATTAGACCGTCCTCTTCAATGTCTTTATAGCTACATTGCAGAGGGACTGAAGGAAAAGTATGTCTCTTCAAGATGACACAAAGATCTGCAACAGAGTTGGACGCAGAAGGTGGGATGGAAAGGATGAGAAGGGACTTGGCAAGGTTAGAGGAATAGTCAAATGTATGGCAGCTTAGATTCAATGCTAAGAAGTGCAAGGTAATGCACCTGGGAAACAAAACCCAGGGAAGAGTACACAATGGGGGTGAGATACTAACAACAACAAAATGTAAGGGACCTGGGGTAGTCATATCAGATGACCTAAAGGTGGGCAAGCAATGTGAGAGGGCAGCAAGGAGGGCTGGGGGATACTGGGATGCATAGGGAGAGGCATCACCAGTAGAAAACAGGAAGTTATTATCCCTCTGTACAGACAGTTGGTGAGACCCCATCTGGAGTACTGCATGCAGTTCTGGAGACCCACTCTCTGCAAAGACATAGACAGGATGGAAGCTGTCCAGAGGAGGGCAACTAAAATGGTGCAGGGTCTGCACTGGAAGACATATGAAGAGAGACTTAAGGAGCTTAATATGTATAGCCTCGAGGAAAGGAGGGAGAGGGGGAACATGATAGAAACTTTCAAGTACCTCAAGGGAATCAACAAAGTCCAAGAGGGTAGCATCTTTCAAAAAAAGAGGTGTGCAAGAACAAGGGGGCACAATTTGAAGATAGAGGGTGGCGGCTCAGAGGTAATTTAAGGAAGTATTTTTCACAGAGAGGGTTGTGGATGCATGGAACGGCCTTCTGGAGGAGGTTGTGGAGTCAAAAACAGTGGTGGAATTCAAGCATGCATGGGACAGTCATAAGGCAATTCTAGGGGGTGGGGGTAGGAAGAAGTAGGCTGCTGGTTAACTAGCATCTGCAGCTTATCCATTAGGTAGGGAAATGGGCAGACTGGTTGGGCCAAGCGGTCCTTATCTGCTGTCAAAATCTATGTTTCTATGATCGGATCCTGGATGTCTTCATCTGGTCCAGGCACCAGAGGTAGTGCTTTGTTAGAAGACATTATGAATGCAATATGGAAAGCTTTTGGAATTTTGGAGAAATCCCTATGAGGGCACCCCTTAGAACACAGCCGTGATCCATGATCAACTGATCCTTCTTGTCAAAGTAATGCTATACAGTTACATCTTTAGTAAAGTTGGATCATCCTCTCAGGATAAAGTCCAGAAGTTTGGAGGAGACTGGATCTCATCTGGTTTCCTCTGCAACCTACAGGAAGTTCATACAGGTGTGACAGCTGGAATACTGCCCCATTGCCTTCCATAATTACAGAGTGCTAACAAGGCGGTAGGAACAGGTCATCTGCACTTTCGTAGTTCTGGAAATGCTGATAATTGATCTTGTAGTCATTTCCTAACAAAATCAGATCCCAGGCTACAAACATCAGAATTACAGTATAAGCCACTTATTTATTTACTTATTTTTATTTAAAAGTTTGTGATTGGGAAAGGCACACTGAGGCAAGGCTCATTTCCAGGTGCGACCCGGGGGTTTACTTAATGCGGATGCGGAAAATTGGGACATCTGCTTTATTGAGGCATTCCACTGGGCACCAAGTAAGTGGCAATGTTTTCCTATGGAATCCATCCCTGGTTGAATGGGACATCCTAGCTGCTTAATAGGGAGAATTTGTCCCACACAATGACATTCTAATCCTCACCTATGATCTGATTATGTGTTAATCGCATCTGTTTACAGCCAAGCTTTCCTGTCTCCCTTCCCTCCTCCACCATGATTCCTGCACTTCTTTTGTTTGGCTTAAGTTTTCTTTAGTTTAAAAGTAATCAGTCTGCCTTGTAAACCATGTCCACCACTTACCATTCACTTACGTTCCCGTTTACCTCCCAGCCCCTGTTCTCTGCTTTCATTTTAGTGCACATGGCAGTACACTGGCTACAGCATTTACAGCCAGCATTTTTGTCTTCAGTCTCCACTTGCTGTCCATCCTTATGCTCCAGAATTCGGTCACCAATTTGCTATGTCCAGTGTTCACCCCTTGTCAGACAAACAGCAAGCAGGGCTGCAAATAAGTTAACTGTGACTTTTCCTTTTTACGTTCGCTTGCGCGCATGCGCACTGAACGTTTTGGGAGAGTAGCACACTTGGAGGTGTGCCTCTCTCACCCAATGCACTGCTCCCTTGAGCAGGCGTGGTGGTCCTGCACCAGTGGGTGCAGGTGCTCAGTATGACAGCGGTGTTCCTCTGCTTCAAAGGAAAGCACCGCTGCCATACTGAGTGCTGCCACCCTTGTGTCACGGCTGCTTCCCCCGGCCGCTCACGCCGCCCTCAAAGTGGTGCTGCACGCTGGGAGCCCACCCCAGCGGGTAATGTTGTCGTCAATGGGGTGCCGAACTCTGCCGGCTCCACGGGCCCCAAGCCATCCTGCTGCCATGCTGGGAGCCCACCCCAGCGTGGCAAACCGTCGCTATTTTGCCGACGGGGTGCCCAATCCCCATCGGGCCTCGCCCCCAGTGTAGTTTGCCGTCGAGGGGTGCCCAATCCCCGTCCGGCCCTCGGCCCCCAGCCATCTTCTGTCTCGCTGGGAGCCCACCCCAGCATAGCAAAGGTCCCCCGCTTTTTTTTTTTAACCTGGAAAACAAAACGGTCCCGTGGCACGCCTCCCAGCCCTCCCACAACCCGCACCCACCTACTGCGCACTCCAGCCTCCCCACACACCCTCACCCCATACTTACCTCCGACTCCGCGCGACGATCTTCGTGGACCGGGAACACGCCTGCACTCTTCAAAGCCGACCGCGAACTGAGGAAATGCCGGTAAGCTGTATAATGGGTTACATGGGGCTTCAACTTTATTGCATATCTCAGTCATTTTTTGGAATTTTTGCACCAAATTTTCAACATGGGGTTTTTGGGACCCCTTCTCATGAATCATGTCACTGTCATGGCGTTATTCGTGCCCGAAGGGTGATTTCGCAGGCACTGCACATTCACTGCATGAAATCACCCTTCGGCCTCAAATAATGCCATGACAGTGACATCATTCATGAGAAGGGGTCCTAAAACCCCATGTTGAAAATTGTGCAAAATTCCAAAATGACTGTTTTATTTTGCGCAGTTCCTACACAGGCTCGTAAGTTTGCGAATTTTCAATATTTTCACTCCAGATTTTCAACATTGCCATTTTATCACACCTTCTTATGACTTGTACAGCTGTCATTTTTCACATCTCACCCAAAACGTGTCTCAGCCCATGTAGCGCACAATGGTGCAGTTGGTATGCGAAATCAATGTATGGAACACATTAAGAAAATCACAGTGACACTGTTCATGAGCAGAGGTCTTAATGGCTATGTTGAAAATTTGGTGAAAAATTCCTAAAATGACTGTTTTACTAGCGCATGCTATGCAGGTTCACGCATGCTCGCACGCTTATGAATTTTCAATATTTTCACTCCATATTTTCAACATTGCCATTTTACCACACCTCCTCATGAGCAGTACAGCTGTCATTTTTCACATCCTGCCCAAAATGTGTTTCTTCCCATGTAGCGCACAATGGCACAGTCGGTGTGCGAACTCAATGTATGGGACACATTAAGAAAATCACAGTGACACTGATCATGAGCAGAGGTCTTAAAATGGCTGTGCTGAAAATTTGGTGAAAAAATTCCTAAAAATGACTGTTTTATGACTCTGCGTTGCGCAGTTCCTACGCACGCTCGTAAGTTTGCAAATTTTCAATATTTTCACTCCAGATTTTCAACATTGCCATTTTACCACACCTCCTTATGAGCAGTACAGCTGTCATTTTTCACATCCTGCCCAAAACGTCTTTCGTCCCATGTAGTGCACAATGGCGCAGTCGGTGTGCAAAATCAATGTATGGGACACAGTAAGAAAATCACTGTGACACTGTTCATTAGCAGAGGTTTTAAAATGGCAATGTTGAAAATTTGGTGAAAAAATCTACAATGATTGTTTTACTACGTGTGTTGCACAGTTCACATACGTCAGAGGGTTTGCGAATTTTCAATATTTCCATCCAGATTTTCAACATTGCCATTTTACCACATTTCCTTATGAGCAGTACAGCTGTCATTTTTCACATCCTCCCCAAAACGTGTTTCTGCCTATGTAGCGCACAATAGGGGTAACAACAAGGTCATGCTGACAATTTATTGTGCAAATACCAGCAATCGCACAGGGCATTAGGGTAAAGAACCATACATGCCAAACACCACTGCAAATACCTGCAAGCGAACGTTCGGCATTGACAAATGCTTGTTTGTTTGCTCATGCTCCCAGTTGCCATCAGTGCTCACTAATAGATAATAGCCTCCAGTGTCTTAAAGGTACAGAACACTACTACAGTACTTCAAAGGAAAAATGCAAATCAGGGTGATTTTGTTGGGCTTTGTATAGGTAAAACAAGGTAAAATAAAACCACTTCAGATAACTGGGATGGCATTTAATTGGAACAAAAGCTCCACCAGCAGGGTGTCTTCATTAAGTGGCTCCTACTATATTGCCTCCAGCTCCAGAATGACTAGTAGAGCATGTGGTCCATAAGTACGGTGAATGTGCTGTTCTATAGGTATTTATGGAAATTGATTTACTCTGAAAATGATGCTAAAAACTTCCCTCTCAACCTGAACCTAATTCTTTTCACACAGAGACTGGGTTCTCAGTGTGAAGCAATCTGGTGTTCCTTTCCTGATGACAGAAGATACAAGATTATAGATCCTATTCTATATGGAAACATATCACACACCAGTCTCGGTGGCATTTCAGGGCTGTAGTGAGCTAGTGACTTGTTGTTTAGAAGCTGCTGTTTACACAATTGTAATGATGCATTACATCATGGTGACAAATTCCATGTGTCATTCTCTTAAAGCAAGTCATGTAGTTTGTATTTATCTACACATTATATTCACAATGTCTGTAACTTTTCTTGTATTTGTCTCCCCCCCACCCCCCTGGGTCGCACCTGCAAGTGAGCTGCGGCTCAGTGTGCCTTTCCTAGCTACCAAATATTTTAAATAAATAAATAAATGTAGCAGTTGCAGCATCCTTGAACAATTAACCAGAAAATGTCCATACTAATTCAACAGGCCAAGTAAGAATTCTAACTCTGTTACACTGGATGGAGCAGACACATTGACAGTGGCTTCCACTGCGTTTTCTTTTGGGTAAAGCCTCTGGCACTGATGTTGTAGCCCATGTACTTGGCTATATACTGAAGAAACTAACATTTTGTGAGTTTCTTGCTCTCTCCATACCACTGCAGTCTAGTCAGGTCTTGTTCTAAGATTAATAGATGGTGTTCCACTGTAGGTGTGGTTACCAAGACATACTCCTTGAAGCAGGCTACTTGGTACAAACCATGTACTATCTGGTTCTTCATGTGCTGGAAGACTTCTGATGCTGTTGAAACTCCATAGGCCAGGCAATAAAATCAAGTAACATTTCTTGTGGGTATTTATGGTCAGCAATGGCTCAGAGTCGAACCCTAATCACTTCTTCCCCGACGGAGTGGATGATCATTACTGGGAGGAGTTGACTTGGTCCCTTAGCTTGGGACTCGCTCTCTCTCAGCACCTATGGTGGCAAAGAGAGAGCAGCAGCGGCTCCCATCCAGAGCTGCAGGGCAGAGGCAGCAGCGGAGACTCCCTTGAACAGCAACTGCTCCCATCTGGAGCTGCGGGGAAGCAGCAGCTGAGGGACAGAGGTGGCAGAGGGGACTCCCTCACAGCGCCATAGGCAGAAAGTCATCAGCAGCTATGATCCTGAGCCACGTGAACTGTAACAAGAGGGACAGCTGCTTCAGATGCAGTGAAACAAGACAGCAACTCTTCTCCTGCAGCATCCTCAGCCAGCTCAAAGTGTTGCCCTCCCTCCCATCCCTCGCACTCTATTAAATCCTCGAGCTGCAAGCAGAGGATTGGTTAGAGTGGGTAAGAGGGAGTAAGGGAGAAGCAACCAATTAAGGTGGGCTGAAAGGGAAGCTGCTGGATGGACTTAAAGGAACACACTGTTACACTGCTTCTAAAATTGTTCTGACTCTACAGGAAGCCAGGGTAGAGAGAATTAAGGAAAGCTACTGGATAGTGAGATTTAAAGGAATAAATTGTTTTTAACACTGTTGTCTTTCACATTTTTAACTCTACAGGAATTGAGGGCAGAGGGACTTAGGAGAACAAATTGTTTCAAGTGCTCTAAATTGCCCAGACAGTGATGTTTTATATTTTATTACACTATTGTTGAGAGGACGTCAGTGCATGGTTAGTACAGGGTCCTAACTGTACTGGTTATTATACTCTACAGGGATCCAGGGTGGAGAGACTTAAGGAAAGCTGCTGGGTGGTGAGACTGAAAGGGAACAAACTGTCTTTGGCATTTTCTTTTTGTTTGTTTTGATTTTTGATTCTGCAGGAATCCAGGGTAGAAGGACACAAAGGAATGCATTGTTTAAAATGGTCTAAATTGCCCTGACAGTGATATGTGTATTACAAAATTGTTACGGGGACATCAGTGCTTGGTTAGCACAGGGACCTAAACTGTGCTGATAATACTAGTCAGTGTCGCACTCTTGTAATTGTTTTTGCTTGATAGTACCTTACTAGGAGGCTGGCACAAATGTGGTGCAGAACAGAAGGGCTAGTGTGGAACAGGGAGGAAATCATAGAAGGAGGTGTTGGCAAGGTAGAGGGGAACATCAGGGAGAGAACTGGAGGCAGGAGAGGGGAAAGATACACCGAAGGAAGGAGGGAAGCAGAGAACCTAGAGGAGGGAGGATTGTGGGGTGTAGTGGATGTGGGGCAGCCGTATTCATGAACACTTTATGAAGGTAAGGACAGTACCCAGTTTGTCAGAAACTTGGGAGGCTGGAAGCTGCACTAGTATGGCTAAGAAGAGAAATAGAGAGGAGGGCAGGAGAAGAATGCTGGTAGAGGTTTGGAGGCAGGAAGGCAGAAAGCACGGGAGGGTGGAAGCTTACAGAAAAGGGGGGACCAAACTGAGGGAATGGGAGAGAGGGGCTAGGATAGAGGGAGGGGGCACAACTCAAGAGTACACAAAGGCAAGCAACAACATAAAAAGATATAGAGAGGGTTCAAACAGATACTGGCCCCTTAGCTGGGCTGCTGGAACAAGAGGTGGTAGAAGGGTGGGGATCAGAGGAGAACAGGGAGCAGAACCATGGAAAACATAGGGATCTAGGGGTATGGGAAAGACCCACCATGAGGGTACAGGAGAAGAGTTGCAGGGGTGGCACAGAAACTGAGGGAAAAGACAAGGAGAGACGGATGAAGCTGCCGAGGGCAGGAGAGGAAAAGGGAGTTGGGTTAGGGAAAAAGTGAAGGGGGAAGGCAGGAGAAAGGAAAATGAAATGGGGACAAAGATAGAGAGGATAACTCAAGCAGGAAGGAAAGGGGGAATAGTAGTGGCAATGATGGGAGGAGAGCGGAGGAGGGGGGCGGGGTCAAGGCAGCATGGGAGAGGACAAGAGGAAATGGGAATGGTGTATGCAGGGGTGGAATATCTTGGAGACCAAGGTAGAAGTACAAGGAAATCAAGGAAAAGTATCCAGGTAAGAGTTACTGAGGCTTCTTCACAGATAGTACATACAAAATCGATAATGGTATATGGGGACTCAATCATAAAGGGGATCCTTTGGTACAGAAAAATGGTAACATATAAGGAGAGGTCAGTTTTCTGTGACCCAGGGATGGAGGCAAGCAGGGCACTTCCGAGAATCAAGATGAACATTAGGTTAATTGGAGATAAAACACACCTAGTCCTGCACCTTGGAATGAACAACCTGGCCGGGGAGGAGGTGAAGGAGGTATAGAGGAGATTTAGGGAGCTAGCCAAGGGGTGTAAAGGGAAAGTCAGTTTCCTGGAATTTTCAGAAGTCCTGCCAGTGCACTGCACCAGTACGGCTAGGCAGCTAAGAATCAAGGATTTTAACCACTGGCTGAGGCAGTGGTGCAGAAGGGAGGGATACTCATGTATAGGAGAATGGGGGAACAGGTGTGTGGATGAACACCTATATGCAAAGGACAGACCGCATTTAAATGATGAGGGATCTAGACTGCTAAGGGGGAAGCTGCAAGGATACATAGACAGAATCCTGGGGGGTGATTTAAACTAAGGTGGGGTAGTACGAAGCTAGGACAGGACTAGGAAAAGTGACTAGAGGAACTTACCTAACTCACACTCCCCCGCAACTAGGGGCAGGAGACGGTATGCTGACGGAAGGGCAAAATCCCATCAGCGAAATCCCCCACAGCAACATTTTCGACACCCTTCAAGTTAACTCTGGCTCAGAGTTAACAATCTATAGAGGGGGGTGGGGGCACAGCCTCCCATGGGGGTGCAGTCCCTGAAAGAAGCACAGACTGATGTCTGATAGGCGAAATTTCACCTGTCGACATCAGGGATGTCCCTATGCTGAACATCAACAACAATGTTGTCACATCAGCATAGGTAAACTGCAGGGGACACTAGTAAGAAGGTAAATGGAAGATGAAGGGATAGATGGAAGGGTCTGCTGGCAACCAGCAATCTGGGAAATAAGATTTCTTTTTTTTGATGAACAAGACCCACGTTTGAGCTGCTCACTAATTTCCTTTTAAACTTAAGTTGTTCCTTAAAAACTGTGGTAGTAACTATACTGTAACCCAGCCCTCTCTGAGGACAATGAACCTTCTGTTATTTGTCTCTGTATACTGGTACTTGTCTTACTTGTATGCCGTGGAACCTTTGTAAAAGAGCAGCTTGCTCAATGGTTGTTTCTGATGATTGCAATAAATAAATAAAGATAGGAGCCCTCGAGGCAGTGGTGGGGACAGACAACCCAGATCTGATAGCGATAACTGAAACATGGTAGATGGATAATCACAGCTGAGAGGTGGAATTGCCGGGGTATAGTCTCTATAGGAGAGACAGGAGATGAAAAAGGGGAGGAGGAGTAGCCCTATATGTAAGAGACAGGATAAGAGCAACGGTGAGTAGGGGTGGGCAGGGCTCAGTGGAGATCCTTTGGGTCACATTAAGTAAGAGGACAGGGGAGGCAGTAAGGACAGGAGTGGTGTACAGACCACCAAATTGGGGGGAGAGGTGGATAGGGAGATGGCTAAGGAAATACAAGAGATGACCAGCAAAGGGGAAATCCTGGTGGTAGGAGATCTAAATCTTCCAGATGCGGACTGTGAAATTCCAACAGCAACATCAGAAAGGAGTAGGGAGCTGTTGGAGTCCATGCAGGAAGTATTTATTCACCAGCTGGTCAGGGAGCTGACTAAGGGAGGGGCTATACTAGACCTGGTAATGACAAATGGGGACAGTGTGGAGGATGTAGAAGTAGGGGAAAATCTAAGGGACAGTGACCACAGGATGGTAAGGTTTAGCCTTCAAATTGGGTCGGAAAAGAGCAGGTCCTTCACTAGGTTACTGGACTTCAGGGAAGCAGATTTTAGGAAAATGAAGGAAATTTGACAAAAGGAACTTGAAGGGAAGGAGAGCCTGTAAGGCATAAAAGAGCTGTGGGGGGTAATTAAAAGGGGAATTTTGATGGCGACAGAGCAATGCATCAGGAGGGTGAGCAAATGTAAGAGAGAAAGGAAACCATTTTGGTTTACAACAGAGGTGAGGAAAGCAGTCAAGGAGAAAAAGAAGGTGTTCAGGGCCTACAAACTTCACAGGGGGGTGGTGGACAAAGTAGTTTATAAGGAGCCAAAAGAAGCAGAGAAAATAGTCAGGAGGGCTAAAGAGGATACAGAGGAGAAAATAGCAAAGGAGGCCAAAAGGGGAGACAAGAAGTTTTTCAGGTATGTCAGTGACAGAAGGAGGGGCAAGCAGGGGATTATGAGACTCGGGAAGGGGAGCTCTGGTAGATGGAGAGAAGGAAAAAGCAAAACTGCTGAATGACTACTTCACCTCAGTCTTCACGACTGAGGAAGAAGGGAAGGGGCCAGAGCTAAGAAGCAGGGGAAGGACAGGCAGGGAAATGGACACACACCCCTTTACAGAGGGTAGGGTGTTAGAAGAATTAGGTAAAGTGTAGCTGGACAAAGCAATGGACCCCGATGCAATCCACCCCATGGTACTTAAGAAGTTAATGGAGGAACTGGCAGTACCACTCACAAGGTTATTTAATCTGTCTGTATACAAGGGGAGGGTCCCAGAGGATTGGAGAAGGGCTGATGTAGTGCCATTACACTAAGGGGGAGGAATGGATGAGCTGGGTAACTATCACTTGGTTAGCCTTACCTCCATGGTAGGAAAACTGATGGAGGCACTCATAAGGGAAAGGCTGGTCAAATTTCTAGAGGAGGAAGGCCTTATAGATGACAACCAGCATGGGTTCACAGGTGGAAGGTCATGCCAGACCAACCTGATTTAATTCTTTGAGGGAGTAACAGAGATATGTGATCAAGGAGGGGCAGTGGACATGGCCTATCTGGACTTCAGGAAGCCTTTGACATCGTCCCCCACAAAAGGCTAATAAGCAAGTTGGGGATCTTAGTGGTGGGGAGCAAATTAACAAACTGGGTAGAAAATTGGCTGAGGAGAGAACCCAGAGGGTGGTGGTAAATGGGGTGCACTCAAGGGAAGGAAGTGTGGTGAGTAGGGTCCCTCAGGGCTCAGTGTTGGGACCCATACTGTTTAACATATACATTGGGGACATTTCAGAGGGCCTGAATGGGAAGGTGTGTTTGTTGGCAGATGTCACGAAGGTCTGTAACAGGGTGGACACATCGGGGGGATGAGGGATGATCTGACCAGGCTACAGGAGTGGTCAGAAAAGTGGCAACTATGCTTCAACACAAAAAAATGTAAAATTATGCACATAGGGATAAGAACCCAAGGGCAAAATATTGGCTCGGGGGGAGATCTTGAGGTTACAGAGCAGGAACAGGACCTGGGTTCACAGTTTAGGATAACCTGAAGGTCAGGAATCAATGCAATAGGGCAGTGGGAAGGGCAACCAGAATGTTGGCATACATAGGAAGGGGCTTTAAAGCAGGAAAAAGGAGATTATCATGCCATTATACAAAACTATGGTCAGACCACAACTAGAATACGGGGTCCAGTTCTGGAGACCACACTTACTAGGTGACAGGTGCTGGCTAGAGAGGGTCCAGATAAGAGCAACCAAGATGGTTCAAGGGCTGCATGGGAGGTCATACAAGGAACAGCTGAAGGGATTGAACTTGTAGACACTGAAGATGAGGAGGGAAAGGGGAGATATGGTAGAAACCTTCAAATGTCTAAAGGGAATAAACAGAGTGAGAGAAGGTAGCATCTTCAGGATGAGTGAGAAGAAATCCACTAGGGGACATGCATTCAAGCCAGAGGGGGGTAGACTTAGAGGAGATATAAGGGGCAGTTCTTTACAGAGGGGGTGGTGGGTCCATGGAATATGCTGCCAGAATGGGTGGTGGGGGTAGATTCAGTGGGCAAATTCAAACGGGCTTGGGACAAAAACTTGGGGCTAAATAAATGTGGTAGGGTATGGAACACAGGGTGTAAGATGAACTAGATTGAGGGGGTATTTCAGCAGACTGGATGGGCCAAGGAGTCCTTTTCTGCTGGCAAATTTTCTCTGTTTCTATGTTCTAGGTTTCTAATTCCAGCTGCTGATAGGTAAAATACAAGTCTGGTTTACTGAAGAATTTGTTGCCAGCCAGTGTGGCAAACAAGTCCTCAGCATTTGGTAGGAGATATGATTCTGGCTGTACACAACAGCAGACTGTATGGATCTGCAGTGACTACACTGTAGTTACTGCAGATCCTTACAGCATTGTCGTGCTTTGGTACCACATTAATAGAGGCAGCCCAGTTGCTGCTTCCTACTCATGAGACAATACCATGCCTCTCCACTAAATCCAGTCCCTGCTCTATTACTTTCTTCAGCATTTAGGGCACATGTCAAAGCTTGTAGAAAATCCCACCCACTTGCACTAAGATTTTTTATTGAAATCTTGAATAGCGCCATAGCATTCCTTAAACATATAACTACATTTTCTTTCCTTACTGCTGCTCAGAGTGCAACTGTTGCAGCTGTCAACATAAATATATTTTCCCAGTTCATCTTTATTTTGTCCAACCAGTTTATTCCTGGTAATGCAGATCTCGCTCACGTTGTACCACTAAGAGAGGTAAGGTCAATGCTCCTCCCCATATACTGTAGGTGATTGATTCTGGAATCTACTCTGGCATGAGGATTTTATCTCTTCTGTATGATGTCAGGTAAATATGTGGTATCTGTGGTATGCTCTTGTTGAGGCCTCTTTTGTAGATGCACTATGACCTGAGAGATACCTATGCCTCATTGTCAAGGTTGCATGCTTTCTCATTGCCCAGTTAAACCAATCTGAAGGCAAATTCCCTTTATATTGTCTTGCATGGCACAGATGTGTAAGGTTCCAATGGTTCTCCCCTGTTCTGTATCTGACATGATGTCCATGACATACTGCAGTCTGGCAGTACATGGTGTGCTCCTGCAGGCTAATTTAATATGACCAACCTTGCATTTTCTTGACGGAACCTTCAGGTATTTCACTGATGGTTACCCCACAATGGTAACAAAACTGCTGTACCTTTGCTAAATGAGTTTGTGGTGCTGGTCCTCTCCAGGCTTGCTGATGCTGTCAAGACAATGTTGGACTACACCTTGGTCTGAAATGTCCCTTGGTTCCTGGCATATGAGTCACTTTATAAACCCCACTCTTTGATGCTCTAGGTTCAAACAACTTGAAGTCTTGCTATATTCTGACAAGTGCAGTTAGCCCCAGCCTTTAAACTACCCAGGAGAACAAAAGGTTAACCTTTCTATGCAGAGCATAGAATGCTGAGCTCGAGCTCGGTTGATGTCTCTGTCTGTTTCCGTTTGAAAGCTAACCATCAGATTCTTTACTCCGCCTCACTGAACAGTCGCTCCAGAGATTTCTCCTGCAG
Source organism: Neoceratodus forsteri (assembly GCA_016271365.2). Lineage (NCBI taxonomy): Eukaryota > Metazoa > Chordata > Ceratodontiformes > Ceratodontidae > Neoceratodus > Neoceratodus forsteri. Next base: position 836,872,401 of record CM028132.1, read on the forward strand.
CTCGGTTCGAAAGTCGGTTGAAGTGTCATTTTTTCATCAGTTTCTAATCAAAAAAGTTTTCCGCATAGTCGGTTCAGTCTCTGTCTGTGGTACCATGAGAACAAGATAGGTTTTGTACTGTGTTTTCTGTGTGGAACTTGTAAAAATCGTGGATCAGTTCGGCTGAACCGATCATTTGCTAAATTGTTGAGTAACTTTAGCGTGTGGTTACCGGTCCTTATCAGTTCTAAAAAAAAAACGTGTTTTGAAACTTTTTTTTTAAGACCCGTGACACGGTTAGGAACTGATAAGGGAGTCTTGCCTGGCAGTTGCCGAAAAAAGGGTAAGTTTGGTATGGTTGGCCACGTCTCAGAAACCCAAGAAAAAAATGGGCCCACTGGGTTTCAACACTGCAGTGAGTGTGGGGAGGTCTTTGCTAAGGCCGATCCGCACACCACCTGTGTTTATTGTCTGGGGTTTGAACACCTCGATTCAGACTGCCAAATTTGCAAAAATATTCCCAAATCTATCCTTGAAAAGAGATTAGGTAGACTGAGGGAAAAGGAGGCCGAGAAGTCAGCTGACCTGGATGGCCAGCCCGGTTCGGTTCCAACTGAACCAGAAGGAATGCCCTCTGACAAAGGCGATACTTCTTCAGGCAAAAGGAGAGCCAATCCCGAAGGGTCGGTTCTGACTAAAAGAAAGTGCAAAGAAAAATCATCCAGTTCAGATCCAGAAGTCCATGTTCCGACCACCAAAGAAATAGCCAGAGCGATTCGGATTGTGGAATCGTTTTGCCTGGTTCCGACGGATCCGGCACCTTTTGGCAGGGGCTCAGTTCGGTCAGTTCCCCCGGTTCATGATTATACTTTGGAAGAATTTTATGAACCGGAGTTTGAGAAGGAAGGGGAGTTTGAAGATGATGATGGTGATGGTGAAAGTCTAGATGTGCCTGTGGAACCGGACATCTCCCCAGACTGACCTTCAGGTGTATCCCCTCCTAGGCTTTCTGAGTCCCCTTCCCACTTTATGTTCTACAGAAAGGTGGCTGAGACCCTCCAGCTTCCTATGGAAGAGGCAATGGAGGATCAGGAGGAGCTTGATTTTGTAGAAATGATGGACATCCCAGAGTCCAGGAGACTGTCTATTCCCCTTCACAAATCTTTTGGGAAACAGACACAAAAAATTCTGAAGTCTCCCAATTCTATACCTCCTGTGGACAGAAGAATGGACAAGAGGTATACACTCTCAGGCTCAGAAATTGAGTTTTTATATCACCAATGCAGCCATGTTGGGGTTGAGCAGGCTGCTGCCTGTGATTAGGCAAGCATTCCCTTGGCTTCACACCCCCCAAGACAAAGACTCTAGGAAGGCTGATGCCATGGCAAAAAAAGCTGTACATGGCATCTTCCTTGGGACTCAGACAGGCGAATAATATGGCCTATACAGCTAGGTACCAGAAGTCCAGGTGGGACACTGTACTGGCACTAGCTAAACAGGCCTCCCCCCAGCTAGCCAAGGAGCTGGAGGTGGTGGCTGCAGATGGGATTGTGGCATCTAAAGTTCAGTTTCATGTTGCTGTGGACCTTAATGATGTGTCATCAAGAGTCATGGCTACATCTGTGGCTCTTCAGAGAATGGCTTGGCTCAGATGTACTAGCCTCTCGCAGGATACCCAGGCTAAGGCCATGGATTTTCCTGTAGTGGGTAATTCTTTGTTTGGGGAGCAGACAGAGAATTACATGAAGAAAATGGATGAGTACAGGACCACCTACAGGAGTGCTCAGGCCAAGGAGAGGCAGGCAACTCCTCAAAGGTAGCAGTCTAGGGCAGGGCAGGCCTTTCAAAGGTCTTTACCAAGCACAGACCTCTTCTTCCTTTTCACAGAGGGGTTCTTCAGAGGGAGAGGCAGAAGGGGATGAGCAGGGCTGCATCCACTCTCAGCCTAAGGCCCCTGCCAAGCAGACACCCTGATGGGCCTGCCCGGTCGACTCTCCTATTCGTGGGGCAGGCTGGCTACTTTGTCCAGGACTGGATGTCTACATCAGACAAGTGGGTCCTGGAAGTAGTAGTCAGGGACTGGTTCTCAGCTTCAGAAAATTTCCAAAGATGAGAGCCAGATCTTTTCCACCTGCAAATCTCTCAGAAACCCTTGCCCTAGAGGCAGAGGTTTCTTCTCTCCTAGCTTTAAGAGCCATAGAGAGAGTACCTACCCTACACTGGGGCAAAGTTCTGTACTCCAGGTACTTCCTGACCCCAAAAAAGACAGAGGAGTGGCGACCCATCCTAGATCTAAGATACCTAAACAAACATCTTTTAAAACCAAAGTTCAAGATGGTAACTCTGGGAATAATCCTTCCCTCTCTAAAGCCAGGGGACTGGCTAGCCTCTCTGGACCACAAAGATGCCTACTTTCACATTCCCATCAGGTGCTCCCACAGAAAGTACCTCAGGTTCGAGTTGCCCTCAGGCCACTATCAGTTCAGAGCAATGCCCTTTGACCTAACCTCAGCCCCAAGAGTTTTCACAAAGTGCCTGGCAGTAGTAGTTGCCTTTCTAAGAAGGCAAAAGAGTTCCATTTTTCCATATCTGGACGATTGGCTAATAGTGGGCCAGTCTCCAGACCAAGTCAAGTCTCACCTGCAAGTGACCCAGCAAGTGTTCACTTCTCTAGGATTTCTTCTCAACCTTCCCAAGTCAGTTCTCAAACCAGTCCAGCTTCTTACCTTTATAGGGGCAAAAATGGGCACAGTCAGAGCAAGAGCCTTTCTTTCCCTGGAAAGGGCAAGGGTTCTTACAGAACTAGCCTCTTCCTTCAGCCTTTGGGTATCTCGACCAGCAAGGCATTTCCTCCAGCTCTTGGGCTACATGGCAGCTTCAACAGCAGTGGTCCAAGGGGCAAGATTCCAGATGAGGGATATTCAGTTCCATCTGTGAGCTTTTTGGTCTCAGAGGAAGGATTCCCTTACCAAACTGATCCCAGTGATTCAGACCTTGACCCAAGCCCTCTAATGGTGGCAGGATCAGAACAATTTAAGACAAGGGGTTCCTTTTGCCACTCAGCCTTGTTCAGTGGTCCTTACCATGGACGCTTCTCTTCTGGGCTGGGGAGCCCATCTGGGGGCCCTCACTGCCCAGGGACTGTGGTCCCCCCAAGAATCCCTTCTCCATATCAATCTTTTAGAACTCAGGGCAGTTTTTCTGGCCCTGAAAGCTTTCTCTCAGTCGGTGCAGCACAAGGTGGTTCAGGTCAGAACGGACAACACCACCACCATGTGGTACATCAACAAACAGGGAGGTACTCGATCCATGGCCTTGTGCATGGAAGCCATGAAATTGTGGTCCCTGGCTTACTCTCTGCAAACCTCTCGGTAGCAGTCCACCTTCCAGGGAAGGACAATGTACTAGCAGAGGCACTGAGCAGGATTTCTCAGGGCCATCACGAATGGTCCCTGGACCCTCAGGCATTGAAAGTGATTTTTTCAAGGTGGGGCACTCCAGAGATAGAACTCTTTGCAGCCCCAGACAATCACCAACTTACTCTCTTTTTTGTTGCAGACCCCCAGTCATGGGCTCAGTCCCCCTGGATGCCCTGATTCTGAATTGGGAAGGGAAATTTCTGTATGCCTTCCCTCCCTTCCCACTCCTGTTCAAAGTTTTAGTCAAGATAAGGTCTCAACCTTGCAAAGTGATTCTGATTGCTCCAGATTGGGCCAGACAGCCCTGGTACCTCCTGTTGTTGTCCCTAGAGGCCATCTTCCCCTGTCTCTTCCCAGGAATTGCAACCTGTTAACATCCTCTCAAGGAAGGATTTGGTACCCCAATCTTCAGTCTCTCAATCACAAGGCATGGCTCTTGAAGAGTTAGAGTTTACAGATCTGCATCTTTCTCAAGGGGTTCTGGATATTCTCAAAGCTTCTCAGAAGCCCTCCTCCAGAAAGATTTATAACTCCAAATGGAAGAGATTCAGCATTTGGTGTTCTAAGGAGCATATTTCCCCCGGATACTGCTGATTTGCCTACGGTTCTGGATTATATGGTCCATCTTAATGGCCTAGGCCTCAGACCAGCTACTCTCAAGGTACACTTGTCAGCTGTTTATACGTTTCTGTCTGTGGGGAAGTCTTCCTCACTATCTTCTTATCCTGTGTTCTGTAAATTTTTTAAAGGATTGCTTCACACCAATCCTCCTTTTAGAGCCCCTGCCCCTGCCTGGGATTTGAGTGTTTGCATTGCTCAATTTATGCAACCTCCTTTTGAGCCTATGTCCTCTGCAGAGCTTAAGTACTTGACTTGGAAAACTGTGTTCTTGGTAGCCATTACCTCTGCCAGGCGTATCAGTGAACTGCAAGCCCTATCAGTGGAACCTGACTTTATCTCCTTTCGCAGGAATAAATTGGTCCTTAGAACCAATAGGAGGTTCTTGCCCAAAGTGGTTTCAGACTTCCATTTAAATCAGTCTATGTCTCTTCCTGTTTTCTTCACTGATCATTCTTCCTCAGGAGAGAGGAGGCTACACAGTTTAGATGTTAAAAGAGCCCTTAGTTACTACATAGAGTATACCAAGGGTCACAGGTTGGACTCTCAACAGTTGTTCTTCACTTATGGAGAAGTGGGAAAGGGCAAACCTGCCACCAAGAGATCTATTGCCAGGTGGATTGTGTCTTGTATACAATTCTGCTATGGAAAACTGGGAAAAATTCCACCCTCAGGCCTGAAGGCTCATTTCACAGAAGGTACAACTGCTTCCCTGGCTGCTGCCAGGGATATCCATCTCTTAGAAATTTGTCAAGCAGCCACCTGGAAAACAGTCCATACCTTTACCAAGCATTACTCTCTGGATATCCAGGCTAGGAGTGATGCTCGGTTTGGCACAGCTGTACTTCAGAGTCTATTCCCGAAGTAGGTTCTGTCCCTCCTCCATGGGGGTACTGCTTGGTAGTCTGCACTTGTCAGAATACAGCAAGACTTCAAGTTGTTTGAAGAAAAAATTACTCACCTTAGTAATTATGTTTCTTCTATTGGAATCTTGCTGTATTCTGACCTCCCTCCCTGCCTCCCCTCTCAGAACCTGTTTTTTTGGGAAGTAGGTGGGAAGGTGCAGTACTGCACCCCAGGGGTGCTCTTTTTACACCCTCTTCTTTGTGAGGTTGTTTATTTTATTATATTCTTCTTTGTTTGGGTTTTGAGTTTTGGGTTTCCTAAATTGAGTCTTCTTTTGGTAGTCCAAAACTTGTTGTTGCCAGTTGGCTATTAAATTTTTTTTTACAGTTTCCACATAGAATACTATTAGAGTGTTGCTCATAAGAATCCGATGGTTAGCTTTCAAAGGGAAACAGACAGAGACATCAACCAAGCTCGAGCTCAGCATTCAATGCTCTGCATAGAAAGGTTAACCCTTTGTTCTCCGGGGCAGTTTAAAGGCTGGGGCTAACTGCACTTGTCAGAATACAGCAAGACTCCAATAGAAGAAACATAATTACTAAGGTGAGTAATTTTTTCTTCCCCCCCCCAGCTTTCTTGTATCCTTACAGTCTAAATCCAAAGCAAGTAAATCACCCTGGTTGATTTGAAGGTTGTCATTTTCAAACAACAGACATTTGTGAGAGCTTTCTCTGCACAGACCCATTGGTCCCATGATAGGACATCCCCCAGAAAGTGGCCGAACTCACAGGCGCTAAGTGCCAGAGAGTGATGATGTAGTGGGACAGGGGCTTCCCCCTCTCCCAGGTTCCAGTGATATAAGTGAAAGTGCCTATGATGAGAATAGACTTGGGTTTGAAATAATGTGGCAGCTTCTCTGTGAGCTGTGCATATGCCATGTTTACCAGTTCTACTAGTGCAGTCTGAATTTTTACAAGGCCATAAACTCTGGGACCCAAAACTGCCAGAAAAATGACCCCTTTCTTCTAATCTACAACTTCATTTGTTGCATTCCAGGTAAACGTCAAAGTCTTCTTTCAATTTGTCAAATCCTTGCACCTGGCAGAATAGCACATTAGCACTTGGTGGAGGAGTGGACCTCTGGTTCATTTTCCCTTTTTCTTCCACTGGGTGCATACAAACTCTGAGTTACTTCCAAGTGCTAGGTTAGGGCCTCAGAGGCAGACAGGGAATTTCCACAAATGTTACGTAGTGGTGGTCAGTACCTCACACCAATTCTCTGATGTTCATGTTATAGGGTATCCATTACCACTGCTGAGAGAAAGGTTTTGGGTAGTCTCAGAACTAGTCCCTCACTGGATATGCTGCTCTAAACAGCAGTACTTTAAGGAGGATAGGAACTCTACCTCAACCCAACCACTGATCCTCTCTAGACACCTGTCTGTTCCCAGGAGATTGAACCCCCCAAATCTCCAATGCATCCAGTCTACACAAACTGGCATCCTACTCCATGGAGCTGTTTGGGGACCTGAAGCACACCCATATGAACTAACTTTGCTTTTTTCTCTTTTAGATAATTCCTGAAGATGACCTAGAGTAAAAACATTGATTCTAACTCTGTTTTCTATTTTCAGCTTACATTTAATATTACCATTTTGTTTTGTTTTCAGACCACATGCTGATGCAGCAACTTGTTTTTTTTTTTTTTGTTTTTTTTTTTTGTTCTTACACCCCTAGGGTGTCTCATTTTCCCCATTTCCCCTGGCTTAGCTTAGATAGACTCTGGAATTGTTTTCTTTAAGGGCAGGTGATAAAGGTGTCACACAGAAGATTGGCTGAGATAAGATGGCAATGGATAGAAATCATGATGAGACCAGTCATTTAAACTGTTTGAGAAGAGGAATGGTGCTAGGGAAGTGAGTTCGCTGAATGCCAGGGATTGCTATAAACGCAGGAAGCAGCTGGGGGCACTGTACTATAGTGATGTGTGAAGTTGGAAAACTTCACTCCACGAATTGACTTGTGAAATTGGCACATTTTGCAAAGTTAATCCGCCGTGCAAAATCCAAATTCATGGTAAACTAATAACTTTGTGAGATGCGAAATTGGCAAATTCACTGGCAAAGTTTGGTACAGAGGCAAAGTTTGCAATGTACTATGAAACTGGAGGTCACATGTTGCTGAAACAAACTGTATGTCATGGGGAGAATGTCTTTAGTGCAGTCTTCTGAAGACTGGGTAGGAGAGAAATCTGTGTGCTTGTCTGAGAAAAAAAACTTTTAAAATATATCTCAAAACTGAGCTTTTTGAATCCAAATTGCTCACAAATTGTTCTAGAGCACCTTATGCAGCTAGATTTGTTGTTTGTTTGTTTGTTTTTTCACTGATTATTTACTTTAAAGTAATGGTTTCTGCTTGTCAGTCTGTGAAGCAGTGGTGTGGGGGAGGGTAGGTGTACTGTAAAGCAAGGCAGCCCAGAAAGATCTGGAGCTTTTTGTCTAAGCAGGAGATTTGTGTTATAGTTTGGTTTTCTCACTCTTTCTTGTTCATCATTTTTCATCTGTAGATATGGAAAAATGTATGGGGTATGCACAACACCCCAAAATCACCTCCCAAATTGACCATGGTGCCAAATCCGCAATTTAAGTCCAATAAGCATTAGCAATGCACCAAATATGCACCTCCTCTTGGACTACAATCATACCCAGTTTCAGACACACTCGATAACATTTGACTGAGTTATGCCTAAAATCCAAAAGGAGTAGCTGGTGGAAGCCATTTTGATCTAACTTCACCTTTGTGTACCCCAAAAGGAGAAGTTACAAGCAAAGTTGCAAGGTGACGTTACCAATGGCAAATTTCCTATCAAATAGAAAAACTTTGTGAAATGATCCGTGGAGGCAAATTTGGCAACTTCCCCTTGACTTCACATCTCTACTAGACTACCAAGAATACTTACCAATGGGCACAATGATTAAAGAGCAGCCTTCTATTAAAATAAAAAGCTTAAAACAATTATACTTTGATCAATTATCTATAACTTTAGTGTTTTCTAGTTTTCTTAACTGTATTTTGTTCTTTGTCAACTTAAGTTTTTTAGATAATGCTGTACATATTTCACTGTATCTTTTAAAAAGCATCTGTTTCTAGCAGACCTCACAATTGCTGTGTCTGACATCAGATTCTGTTGTCATGGCAAGCATGTTGATGTCATAAGCAAAGGCAATATTAGGTCAATAGGAGGTAGGCCAATGCTTTTTATATAGGTTTTTTGAACAGACTGACAAAATGTGTTATAAACCCTGGAAAGGAAATCTGAAAATAAAATAAAAAAAATGTATTCTCTAGTAAATGGAAAACAGCTGAAACATCAGTTTATGAAAGTATACACTGAAGTGCAGAGTTGCTCATTAAGATTGTCACTGACTTAGAAGCTGGCCAGAAAGTAAGGAGGAAGTGGGTGGCAGGGAAACCTCCGGTGACACCACTAATCAAAATGGGCTCACAGAATGACAAACTGGAATAGTATGTGACTGCTGAAATGCCTAGCCATACTTCACCTCTTTTGGAATCACTAAGCAGCATGTTATGAGATGCTAACCAGATTTTCACCCACTAACATCTGATATTGCCATTTGCATTAAGGTTGGGTAGACCAGCCTGCCAAAAATCAGAACCCTTCCCCCTGGATCCAATGCAGCCTGGTGGACCCAGATCAATAAGAACCTATAGTCCAAGTGTACTGAATCAGGTTCCAGCAGATGCCGCTATTGCTCATGCTGTCCTGAGGATGTGTTTTTGTTGTACCTTCTCCAGTACAGTAATCAAAAGAAAGGAAAGGAAGACTGTGTGAGACATTGACAGGCACCACAGGACTCTGTCTAAAAAGGTAGGAGCACAGCACTTGTGAACAGAGAGACGTGAAATATAAATAGCTGTGCAAATGAATTTATTGTGGCAAGAGTGGCCCATACATGAAACCACCTTCCCCCTGATGAAGACCCCATTTTGGGTTGAAGCACTGGGACTTTGGGTTCATGTCTGGGCCACTGTTGCCACAATAAATTCATTTGCACAGCGATTTGTGTTTCAAGTCTCCCTGCTCACAAGTGCTGTGCTCCTACTTTCTTGCTATTTATTGGGCTAGCTGCCTTCACAACACTATCTCCCCTTTCCCAGTGTGCCTGCCACCTCTTTTTGGACAGGACTGGAATTGTAAAAGGTTAAGGCAGTTTCTGTGACATCACCTAGGCACTACTGAAGAGTGTAATGTGTATAATGTAACTGCGTATTGTGATTCATAATACACTGCCTCATACCAGCTATAGTTAGATAAGATGATCTCAACAAAACTGCCTTTCGGTTTAAGCTTCAAACCAGTTAAGGTTTTACCAACACACTTGAATTTCTTGGTATGTTATTGGTTGGTTATAGCATGGTCTGTCACTTTTGTACCCCCGGGCACATGTTTGAATAATTGACACAGTCAGACACAGAGCAGACCATGATTTATTTTTTGAGAGCCCCTCATTTGTCTGCCTGTACCTATAATGTCTCTCTCATATGGGGGCAGCAGCAGCAAGTGACACCAGCGAGCAAGTGTCAGTTTCTGTCTCACTATACTGATGAATGACTTGTCTAACAGTGTAAAGCAAGTCATTCCTCACTTACATATCTGTTGCAGTTCAAGTAGCAGCTGACTGCATGCAGCCATTTAAACGTGCTTGCTCTCACGTCCTTCCTTACTGGGTGACTATGACCTACCTTCATCGCCCTCACCGCTACACCTGATTCAAGTTTTAACTTTGAAGTTCTTCCAGGTTCATTCCAATCCTAACCTCCCTCTACCAGAACAAGTTGTTCAGTTGCTAACAGTAAGAAAACGTACTTTACTTGTGCTGCTGATGATGAATACCTCCTGCCCTGCTGCTGCATTAGTCAGGACTCATGTGTGGCAGACACGGCATTATTAATTTTTGCTTTGCTGTTTCCTGTGATGGTATGTCTAGGCTGACGTCACACCACTCACTTTGGGGATTGGGACTTTTGCTGAATAGCAGAGAGTACTACTGGACTTGTGCCATACTCAAAACATCAATCACCTGACCAGCTACTATTGTACTTTTGTTGGTCAGGTGGCAATGAGGTATATAAGCCTGTGTGCAGTGGGAGGTGATCAGTGCATGGATTTGACCGACAGATGAAGGACAAAGTTTGTGCTTGGCCCCCACATTGAGCCACAGTTTTCTTTTCAAGTCAAAGTCTGGATGCTCTTTCTGTTTAGCAAACTAAAGTCTAAAACTGCCTACTATAAAAAAATTAGGAAGCAGTGCCAGCTATAATGAACAAATTCAGGTCAGAGCCAATATGGCTGCTAATACATTGATGTGACAAGGAAGTGATTGTTTATGAAGCCGTGGAGTATTTATTTCTTTTTCTCAGACATCAGAGCACACTCTCTATAAGTGCAGATTCTGTAGTACAGAATTAGAAACAGTTGCCCATCTTGTGGCTGGATGTGAAGTACTTATGGCAGAAGGCCTGTATACTGAAAGACACAACAATGTAGCAAGATTGATCCACTGGAAACTGTGCAAACACTATAACATACAGGTAGCAGAGAGACACTGGAAACATGAACCACAAAGAATCACAGAGAATGAAGAAGTAATGATCACATGGGATCACCCCATACCAACAGCCAAGAAAGTGGAAGCAAGAAAGCCTGATATTGTAATACAAGAAAAGAGGACAAAGGTAGCATTACTGATTGAAATAGCCACCCTAGTGACTACAGTGTGCGCGCATAGAGAGACACAAAATCATGAAATACCAAGATATGCAGTCAGAAACCAAACTGATGTGGAATAAGGACACACAGATTGTTCCAGTAGTGCTTGGAGCAATGGGACTAATCAAAAGAATTTTCAGGCACATTTAAATATGCTACCAATATTTGTGACACCTTATGAACTTCAAAAGGAAGCTATTTTGGGGACGTTGCGTGTGCTGAGAAGAGCGCTCTCAGCAAACATCAAAGATTAATACAGTACTAATTTCTTGAGTTTTGAATATGCCCTGGCTAAAGAATGGGGTCCATTCTTGCCACGGTATTAGAAATCCCTAAACATTTGGAGACATTAACCCCTTGTATCTTTTGTGCCTTATTCCCTACTGCTGGTTTAGAAATCCCATTTAGTAAAATTAAATGATACTTTATTTTCTCAGGCTGGCCAATGGCTGATCTGGTTCTGGTGGTATACTCTGCGTGAGCCTAGACAAGAGGGATTGAATCTTTGGCAGCAATCAATGTATACCAGCTGACATACTGTGTAAAGTAACTGTGTTTTTCTCCACACATCACACTGATTGCTTAAATAGCTGAGCAAATAATGGATGGAATTAAAAGATAAGCAGAAGCACTCCAGCTCAGTGTCAAACATCAATACACAATCCCCATTAAAACATTCTACTGAGAAGCACAACATATAAATGGCAGGGGCAGGGATGGTTTAGCAAGACATTTCCATCTAGTAATAGCTGCTGAATGGGTTCTTCTTAACAGAGGTCCAGGGCGTTCAGAATGAAATGAGCACTTAACACTACAAACTGAAAAGTCAGTGTCACATACTTTAATTTTTGGGCTGCTCTGGTTCTGGTGATATACCCTGCTCAAACTGACTAGAAAGTGTGAATCTTTGGAGCTCTGTGTCCTGTCCTGAAATCAATAGGGTCCAGAGATTGCTATCACTGATGCTGAGATTGCAGCATATGACCACTGACTGGGACCAGGAGCTGAGACAGAGTCCTCTGCTATCAGCCACTACTACAACTTGAGCTGCTCCTGTGACCATGCTGCAGATTCTTCCATGAGTCTTCAAGGTCACTCTTTCCAAATCTTCCTGGTTGCTGTGTATTCTGGACATTCAAATCTGCCAGGGCTGAGGTACATACGAACATACGAACATATGAACATACAAAATTGCCAGCAGATACAGGCCTTATGGTCTATCTAGTCTGCTTGAGTGTGCAGGTAAGTGCACTCTAAGTAATGCAGCAGCCAATCACAAATGCCGGCTGTGACGTGGACCTGGTTGAGTGCTTCCGTTAATCACAAATCCCTTCCTGCAGCTTCCTCCTCCCCCCCCAAACTCATGAAACTACTAAGTTGTGTAACTAGTAGCCAGTTCAGAGTTGCATAGGCCCAAACAGAAGATGTTATGTGAGCACACTGTCCAGCTTTGTTTGCTGTGGTTCTGAACTTCAATTTGTTGTCCCCCTCCTATGAAGTGTGTATGCCATGGCACACTTGGCAAATTGATAGCTATGCCCTTGACTCAGTCCCAATTCCCTGTCCTTGTCATTAGTCATATACTGTGATCTCAGCAGTTGTGGCAGTCTCTAGAGCTTATTGATTCCAGGACAGATCACAGAGCTCTGACAGTTCACTCTCTGTTGTCGGCTAGGGCAGGGTATATCACCAGAACCAGAGCAGTCCAAAAGTTAATGTAAATGACAGTGACTTCTCAGTTTGTAGTGTTAAGTGCCCATTTTGTACTGAATGCTCTGGCCCTCTGTTAAGAAAAACCCATTCAGCAGGTGTTGCAAGATAGAAACAGCATCTCAAACTATTCCTGCCCCAGCTATCTATATGTTGTGTTTCTCAGTAAAATGTTTTAACTGGGGATTGTATATTGATGGTTGAATTTGAGCCCACTTCCTGCTTTGATCTAATGTCACTGTATATTGGAAAGCTCCATTCCATGCTCAGCTAACTGTGAAATGGAGCATTCCCATTTACAGTGATATTAGATCAAAGCAGGCAGCATGGTTGGGAGCAAGAAAATAGTGCAGTGGGGTGAGGCAAGAAGTAAGCAACCCCACTGTACTGAATGGAGAGGATGCAGAGAGATGTGCTTCAGCTCCACTCGGTGGAAGAATACAGCTGTGGTGCATTCACAGTCATGTGCTTCCAGACCCCCTTCTCAATGTAATAGCACTATGTCACACATAGCTCTTGCTATGCAGTTGTAAAAACTGCCTACTGGAAAGAAATGGAAGTAATCCACCAACCGCTAACTTCTTTGCAGTCAGAGTCTAAAACCATGAGCGAGCAATTGCCCTATACCCCCTCTCTCTCCTACCTGTACTGGATTTGTGGCTGCTTGAATTTCACTCAGCCTGTGGTGGCCATTTTGAATCAGGTTAAACACAGAACATTTCAACTCAAATGTGTGCTATGGGACTGAGTCATAAATGTAAAATGAAAGCAAAGAATTGAAAGTAAACTGCTGCCTTCTCATTTCTTTGCAGTCTGCATCTGAAACCTTCTGGCCTAGTGCATTATAGAGTGACTGACTGTGCAATTCATTTATAACCTAATAGAGCTTAATCACAAAAGGATATCACCTAAAAGGATATCATAATATACTAACTTCATTTTTTTTTATTTAGCAATACTGCAATTCTCAGTTGTAATCACTGTCTAGGCTACTTGGTCTCAGACGCCGACCGTAAAGAAGTGAGCGATCCTCAATTTACTTTCACTTCATTGCCTTTATTTTACATTTATTTATTTGATCACAAGAAAACGTCTTTGCAGGGCCAGTCCCAATGCAGGTAGGGAAGAGAGGGGGTATGGGGCAATCTCTTTCTTGCTCATGGTTTTTGGTGCTGACCGCAAAGAGGTGAGCAGTTGGCAGTTTGCCTTTACTGCTGTCCAACATGCATCTTTTCTTTTACTGAAGCACACATCTTTTATTCAGTGCCACAGGAAGGTTATTTCAGAATTAAGGGGGTTATAATGGGTTTAAAAATATTCAGCTAGTTCTAGGTCCAGTGCAGGAATGGAAGAGAGGGGTACAGTGGCAATACCTTGCTCATGATTTCAGACACTGCCACAAAGAGGTGAGTGGTCAGCAGTTTACTTTCACTGCTTTTCGGTAGGCAGCTTCCTTTTTACTAAGTGTGGTTGCTGGGGTTATTTTAGGAAGTCACCTGTCATCTCCCACCCCCTTGGTTGTGGAGGGGTCACGTAAACCAGGGGGTTAGAAATTGATCAGGGAGGTGTAGCAGGTAGGGAGGAGGTGGGAGAGGACAGAGAAGTGAGGAGTAAGAGTTGGAACAGGAAGGACGGGACAGCAGCTGGTACCCAGATTTGGGAGGACAGGTTGGTGAGGAGAAAGAGCTGGAAAAGGAAAGAAGGGATGGCAGCTGGTACCCAGATTGGGGGGGTGACAGGGACATATGATGAGGAGGGAAAGGGTAAGGGGCAGAACTTGGGGAGGGAACAGAAGGGAAATGAGGCAGTAAGAGTGCTGCTGTTGGGGGACTCTATGATTAGGGGTATTAGGTGGGATGGTAGGGGGAAGGGGGCAACCTGCAGAGTCAGGATCAAGAGTATATCTGGACTGACTGTGTATGAGGACAAGCACTTGGTATATGCACTGGCAAAAGATTGCAGGAGGACCCCTGACCTATTAGTGCACCTGGGCATCAATGATATAGAGGGAAATAGTGTACTGGAAATTCAGGCTAGATTCCAGGAACTAGCCAGGGTCAGTCATGCCACTGGATGCTCGGCCTTCTTCTCAGAGATCCTACTGATGCCTAGAGCCAGTGTGGCAAATAAGCAAAATATCAAGGAAGTTAACGAATGGCTCAGAGGGTGGTGTGGGGCCAGGGGGTACTGGTTGATGGGAGATTGGGGATGACTTGGGAGGACATGGAGCTATACACAAGGGACAGGCTTCACCTCAGCCAGAGGGAAGGAGGTTTTGAAGCAAGGTTTAGCAGGCTTCATCCAGGCTAGGTGGGGTTTAAACTTGTGAGGGGGGGAAGGCAGGGGCTGGGAACACTGTATTGTACATAAGGGGGCTCAGCTAGACAGCACCCTGGGAGCTCTGTAGGTGGGAGAAGGGGAGAGGCATGGGAACGCATTGGAAGGTGGTCCTGATCAATGCCAGGAGCATGGTGAACAAGATGCCCAAGCTTCAGGCACTGCTATTGGAAGGGGAAGTAGCTCTGGCAGCTGTCACTGAGACTTGGGCCACTTCTGCACATGATTGGGACCTAAACATGATTTGGTACAGGAAGGACAGGACTGTGGGAAGGGGAGGGGGAGTGGCCTTTATTGTTAAAGAGGACAAAGGGATATGCAAGGTGGAGGAAGCGGAGGGGTACATAGAGGCATTATGGGTCATCTTGCAGGCTCCTGGAGGCAAGAGGGTGAAGTTGGGGGTGGCATATAGACTATCCATGCAGGGGGAGGACCTGGAGGAAGGTCAGTGGCAAATCTTTGTCAACCATTGTGGGTGGTGGATCAGCAGGATGGTGGTGCTGGGTGACCTAAACATGCCAGCGACTGACTGGGGAACCATGGCATCCTCATCAGCCAGGGAGCAGCATCTACTGGAAGCCATCCAGGATGTGTTCCTTACCCAGCTAGTGACTGACCAGACAAGGAAGGGTCGCATCCTGGATGTGGTCCTGTCTGACTGCTACCTCATCAGGGACCTTGTGGTTGGGGCCCCACTGGCAGGTAGTGATCATGCCACAGTCTGGTTTTCCCTTGGACCTGGGGGGGAGTGGATCACACGAAAACAATGGTAGTCGACTTTAGGGGTGCGGACTTCAAAAGTATGGAGCAGATCCAAAGGGCTTACTTAGAGGGGATCAGGCCAAACATGGATACTGATAGTCAGTGAGAAGTCATTAAAACTGGACTCCTGGAAGCTACCAGGGCATGCACCAAGGAGAGACACAAGTTTGGTAAAACCAGGAAGCCAAGCTGGTGGACTAGGGAGTTCCAGGGGGCAGTAAGGGAAAAAAAGGTCACCTACAGCAGATATAGGCATTCACAGAACACACTGGTTTTGCAGGGTTAGGTATGAATTTACAGCACTTGCTTGCCTGACACACCATTGCCCGACTCTTTAATCCTGACACCCATAATGCCAACAGGGACGAAAGGTCGATTTATGAAATCCCAACAAACCACCAGCCGTACTGCAAACTAAAAGCTGATCTGCCATGTAACACTATTTTAAATCCTGCTTTGGTCTGGGAAACAACTACAACCTTTGAACCAGCTGTTTAAATCCTGCTTCGGTCTGCAAAATAAAAATATTTAAATACTGCTTCAGTCTGGTAAACCACTGCGAACTGTGCACCATTTTCGGTCTGCAAAGTAGCATTAAATTCTGCTTTGGTCCACAAAATAAAATTGTTTAAAGCCTGCTTTGGTCTGAGAAACCACTGTTAGATTTGCAGCTCTGCAAAACACTGTTACCTACCTCCAATTGTTACTAATATTAAGCAAGCTCCCAGACTGAAGCAGGATTTTAGATTTTCATTTGCAGACCGAATGTGGTGCACAGTTCGAAGTGGTTTGCCAGGCCAAAGCAGGATTTAAACAGTTTTATTTTGCAGACAGAATCAGGATTTAAGCCGTAATTATTTTGCAGCAGTGGCAAAGTGGAAAACTACTTCAAACTGTATGTTGCGAGTTGTTGTTGGACCGAATATGTTTGAAGCTTTCAGCAGGGAGTTGTTTTGTAGAGTTGTTTTGTTTTAAAGTTTACAGACCAAAGCAGAATTTAAGCCGTAATTATTTTACAGACCAAAGCAGTGGCAAAATGGCAAACCACTTTGGACAGTGTGTTGTGAGTTGTTGTTGGACCGAATATGATTGAAGCTTTGTTTTGTGGAATTGTTTTACAGTTTGCAGTACTGTTGATGGGATTTTAAAATTACGGGATTTTTGGAGGCAAGATTTTCAATGCTGGGATTTTAATAGAGTCGGGATTTTGCAGCTGAGTTTTTGTTTGTCGGGATTCCGTCAGTCAGGATTTAGTATGGATCCCATTGTGCATAGTTGCCCATCCAGTATTCTCTATACTTTGTAACTGCAGTACATATGTATTAACTGTGAAATATAAATCCCAAGGTGCTAGACAATTTTATTTATATACTGGAATTACTAAGCACAGCAATGAAGATGAAATGAGCAAGCTTCTGAATATTCCTTTGAATTTAACTGAACTACTCTATAGTGGAGGAACATGACACCCACTACCCAAATATGTGTATACAGTAGTTGCCAAGAGAAGACCATCACAATAAGCAAGATAGGTAAAAGTGAGCTATAAATTTGTTAATTTGGGAGTGACATTAGCAAAATTAAATCATTTGATGTGGTTCTGAAAGAAAGAGTCTCATTCCGACTCCAAAAGGGTGAGACTTGAATACTTTGCAGGCTTTAGATTTTTTTGGGGAAAGGTAAATGTTCAAAAGGCACCCGCAGTCAACCCCAATTTAGTAATGCAGTAACCTGATACATTTTTAAAAATTGCATAAAATGGGAAACCATCTCCTATAATGCTACATACAATTCCAGTTCTTTCTAGTCAATCATTTAGAGAAAATAATACAACGATTAGTAATTTTTGGGAACATCTAACATAAAATGAGCTAATCTACTGGAATATTAACTTGAAAGCAGAGTGCATAAAAGATCCACAAATTGGTATCTATTACCCACTCACTAATGTGTGAGTAGTACGCTGGCTTTGCACATTGGTTAGCACATGGTTCCACTATATTGACCATAATGCCTTATCTGTGTGTGAATTTAAAAATATGAACCAGTCAAATCTTTAATCTTGGAAATTCAATCCCCCATAATTTCAAGATGCATATATATATATATTTTAGTTCACTAAAGAACAAGAATGTTCACCCCATAAATTATGTCCTGGTTGATAAACTAAAAATCACTGATGATGAAACCAAAGCCAATAAATTTAATAATGTTTTTTGTCTCTTTCTTCTAAATTAGTTAGTAATTTGCTAAACTGTGGGTGTTCTTTAGACACCCGGGGTTTATTTGATTTGGTCTTCAGTTTTCTTCCTGTCACTTGAGTTTGCTAAATGTAACTGTACATTTTAAAGAAACAAGACCCGATTCTCAATGCTCCTGAAATGACACAAGGGGCTTGCATCACAAGGAATGGCGCAAAGAGACCCTTGCACCAAAAAATGCACCAGGAGCCATTCTCAAAGGCAGCCTGAGGCAACCACAGGCTGCCTGCACCAAAAGGGGCTTGTGCCATCCTTGTTGTACAAAATGGGCTGCAGCATGGCCCTAGGTGGTTTGCAGCAGACACTGGCTGCCACCTACCCTAATTTTGGATTCTCAGAATTTCTAAGTACCATTAATGTGCCCTCTGTAGTGTTGAGCACCCTGTGCCAATGTGCTGCATTTTCCTTCCCCAGCCTTGATCCCTGTCGCACTGTAATATACCTTCCCTGGTTGTCTAGCAGACCCCCGTACCCAATCCTCAAAGCATTGTAATATACCTTTCCTGGTGGCCTAGTGGACCCCCCCAATCCCCATATAATGAAGAATACCTTCCCTAGTGGTCTAGAGGACCCCCGCCACCTGATCTGCCCAAATAGTAACATGTATACAGTATATTCCCTGGTGGACTAGCAGACCCTGTTCCCTATCCCCAGTCAGCCTGTATGATTAAATAGTATATATAAGTGTTCGATGGTGGTCTCATGGACACCAACCCCCCCCAGCAGGTAGTGCCCCATCTCCCTGCTGCCCCCAACCCATCCCAAGCCAGCAACTGGTGCAGTCCTACTTTCCCTGCTGCAGCCAGCCACTAACTGAACTGCAAGGAGTGAGTACTGTATGCAGTATGTGCACATTGACTGACAGCTCTGTTAAACAATAAAATCACTGAATAATGCATAATACAACCATAAATAGATGAAACTCGCATCTTCTATATATTTTCCACTGCATTGTGCTTTGTGCAAGCACACTTCAATAGTTTTAAAATTATATAATTCTTAATGGTTTTTAATCTTTGTGAAGGAATTCACAAACATATTTATAATATTAACATTAATTCAATATTTAAAAAAAAACTCTTCAGAGGTCTCATAAAACACAATTGCCATGACTATGTGTTAACAGTTACTAGTAAGTAATCATTGTGTTTTAGTTCTTTCAATTTTTTTTATGTCTAATATTATCGTGACAAAAAATTATTGCATTTTTCATATATTTGTTTCCTGACAGATTGTCTTTTTCTATACATGCACAAATTCTTTAAACTTTAAACTTTAACTACCTAGGAAAAGATTTCATTCTGCAAGCACTAAAAAGCCCTATTCTGAGACAAGTTCTAATGAAATCTGTAAGTTTCAAAATAGAACTATTTGTATTTTATGTAATTCTTGTGCAAAAAAAAGCATCATAAAACAGGAGCATTTTGCATAATTTATGCAATCTGTAACTAAAAAAAACACATTTTGTTATAATTTGGTAGGCAATTAGCTACTATTATAATTTGGTAGGCAGTTAGCCACTAGAAAATAGATGGTGCATGACAATTTTCATGGTCCTAGAGGCTACAATCTAAGAGTTATATGCTGGCAGAAATAGGGTCCCTCACACAAACATACTGCCATGGTAGCATCACTATTGATGGTGAACTCTTGTATTGTTTTCAAGATTTCTTCTGAGCATGGAGTCCCCAGGCCTTGTACTAGTTGTTACTTCTGCCACTCAACAATATAGTCATGCCTTGGACTTGGTGTGTTTGCTGGTCCCCAAAAATATACTCTATACATGTGCTGTTACCTTTTTTCTATCACCCGTACCTTTAGTATTGTTTCACATTTTAAGCCCAAATTGGGGAAATGGGATACTTATAAACCTCATGACCACCCAAGTGGCAGCTTTCACACCTGCCTGCTGGGCCTATCACTTCACATATGGACCACAGGGCCATGCTCAACATGCCAGACATAGGCACTGTCCCCTATCACTCTGCTGCTTCAGATAAGGACCACAGGGTCCTGTGTGAAGCAACCTATAGGTCCAGTGCTGTGCTTGATGGGTCAGCTCCTTCACACAAAGCCCTGCAAGATTCAGGTCTGACCTCATTCACAATAACTCTGCTGCAAGATACAAGTCCGTAGCTCTGCAAAATGGTACTACTGCTACCTGAAAGGCCCTGTGTGAAGCAAGTTACAGATCACATGCTATGCCTAACAGATTTGCTGCAGTGTCTATTATAAAATCTTTTTCCAAAAGTAAGGAAATAACTTGCAAAAAACTATGTAAGTGCATCTGTAATGGTTGAAGAACAAAACAGTAGGAAATTAAAAATTTAGAGGAAAAGTCTGAGGAGTCTTGGAGAATCCATGGTGCACTGTTCCTCGAGGTTAAAGCAATCAAGTGATGCAGTGTAGGTGTCACTCTAACTTCAGCACTGTCTTGTAAGACAAAGTAAAATACTGGCACAGCAGTGCTTGGATTGCGGATGCCAAAGTCAGGGTGATGCCTCCACTGTTTCACATGATCATTCAAACTCTGAGGAATAGCACACCATAGATTTATCAAGGCTCCACAGTCTTTTTCCACTAATGTTTTATTTTCTTACTTTGTATACATTATTGTGTGCTTTCAACCATAACAGATGCATTAGCACACTATTTTTACTATTGCATGCATTGTCTCAGAGGAAATTTTGTCAAGACATGGGATGTTCTGTGATGGCAGCTTGTGAGGTTTCTGAGCTTAGGTATGTAGTTTTTACCATTAAATCTAGCTTTTTTTGTTATACTTATTGCACATGTTTTTGCTCTCACCTATAACCAAGACAGTACTGGATTATTTTCCAAAACAATCAGGGTAGAAGGTGCCTACACCAAGGCAGTGCCTTTGGAAGGTTTTGTGAAAAAATATTAATTGGCTCTAGAGTTATAAGGATTTTAAGTTGTTTTATCTCAGCATGCTCAGTTGGGTTTTAGGATAACCCTCTGCTACAAAATATAAATTACCATTCAAGAGCATTTACCTTCCACAAAATTAGTGCTTTTCATGTTGTGAGGAAAAAAATGGGTTTTGAAGGCTGACATCTTGGTTTTTTTTAAACTAAATAAATGGAAAATGCATAAAAATGATGCATTTAAAAAAAAATACTTAAATGTACTGTAGCTAAATAAGACCTGGTTAGCTAGATGCTGGTGTATTTTTTTTTATTAAATAGGTCCAGAAATACCTTTTTTTGGCACCTCAGATTCCTAGGTGCCCAGCTTAGCAAGGGGAGCCATCTGAGAAGGATTGATGTGCATGCCCAGAGTAATTTCTGATGAGTCTTGCGTAAAACTGTTTTCACATCATCCCAATCTCTCTTTTTTGTGTCATTTGTGTCAACCAGAGGGGCCTGTGTTTCTGCAGCCATGACTGCATGTGTATGTCTTACAGCATACATGAGTACCTGTGGTAGCAGAAGCATGGACCCCACAGGGGCCTGTGCATCTACAGAGAGAAGTACTGTTGCAGTTTGGATATCATGGATTTCTGTATGCAGCTGCAAAAGTGCAGGCCCACAGTTGCCTGCACATCTACAGCCAGAAGTCATGTATATATCTTACACCAGTGGCTGGGCCTGCACTTCTACAGACAGAAGAACTGTTGCAATTTTGGTATTATGGATTTCATGGAGCCTGCACTTCTGTAGCCAAAAGAATGTGTGTATTTATTGCAGTGCGCATGAGTACCTGTGGATACATAAGCACAGGCCCCACAGGGGCCTGCACATCTGCAGACAAAAAAGCTCATGTAATTTGGGTTTTGTAGACTTGTATTTGTGGCTGTAGGGGTCTGAGCTTCTGCACACAGAGGTATTGTTGTGATCATATCATAGATTTCTATCTGCAGCCAGAAGTGAGTGTGTATGTCTTGTGGTATGCAAGCTAGAGACAGAAATCCATAAAGACAGTAGATCAGTGCTATCATATTTTTGTCATCTGGAAACACCTGTATGATGTTTGTCTTACCTGATGATGGCTGTCTGTGGTCGCTTGTGTGGTCTTGTCCTTTTGCTGCTTGGGGAGGCAGTTAGAGTAGGAAACCCTAAAGCCACATTCCCTACTTTTGCAGCAGTAAGTTGAACCTGAACTGAAGCATTAACATAGTTTTTGCAAAGAATAACTGTAGCATTAACACAGTTTTTGTAAAGAAAAAAATGTATATATGTGTATATATATTAAAGGCAAAAAACTCCGTTTAATGCATCAGTTAGGGTTGTTCCACAGTGACAAAAGTGAGGAAATTCGATGTTAGGGTTGAAACCCCCTCTTTGCACCCCTCCAGCCCACACCCTCAACACTTAGGGCCGATGACTCCAATGCACACCCCGATTCCATTTGGGGGGGAATTCCAGAAAAAGCGTAAATGCTCACACAGATCATGCTTAATAACTCCACAGCTGTGTATCTGACTGGTACAAAACTTGTCAGATCCCAAGGCGTATGGGTCTTGATCATATATTCCAAATTTCAGGCAAATCCTTCAAACGGTTGCAAAGTTATTAAGGTGCAAATGTTTGGGTTTAACATGTAAATGGCTCCTCAACCCTAACTATGGTAGCACTACCATGCTACCATAATATATATTATATACATATATATATATATTTTTTTTTTTTATGCACACACACATATATACAGTGCAGAAGTAAAGAAATGCAAAGTTAGGGTTAAACAATATCCTCTGAGTCTTGATGAATCTGTGCAATGGAGTTTCTCAGGCTTTGAACAACCATTGGATTCACCATTGATACTGCTCTAACTTTGATACTGTTTTACCAAGCAAGAAAAATACTTACCTTAAGGCACTGCTGTACTGTATAATTGTTAAAATCCTGAGAAATGCTATGTTAACAATTAAATCAATGATATTGAATAAAGTGATACACATTCATTATCTCTTTTATTAGTGTGGTTACTGTTAGACCTTATCTTAAAACTGCAAAATCAATTTGCAAGGAAATGCTTTAACATTATATCAGTAATTATCCTAATAAACCTATGCTGTGAATTTAGGAGGGCTTTTCTCTCTATAGGATTGGAATTAATCTCTGACCTAGAGTTTTGTGTACAGTAATATTAGCAACATAGAAAGTCACCTTCAGTGCACTGTTATGTTATCAGTTGACAGTGTAATATAGGTTTGCTCTGTATAAGAAATTTCAATAAAATTAATGTAATAAAAAATGGTATCGCTACGGTGATGATAAAGATACTGTAGGTTTGATCCCACTTTCAAAAATATCAATAATTGTAGGCCTGGTGGTGATGAGGGTTGAGGCACTGGATGACACACCTCGAACCATGCTAGCAACCTGGGTTCGGGAGTGAGCTCAGACCGCCAGGGGTCAGCCAGGAGGGAGGGAGGGCAAGGAGCTGGATCAAGCAGCTGCAAGGCCACTCTCCTCTTCAGGGAGGGACATGGGGGTTCCCCAGCTGTTGGCTGTTAACCAGTGGAGGCTCGGTGACAACGCCAAGCCACAAGGGAAACCTGGCAATAGATGGGTGGAAGGGGCCATCACCGGAGCTGCGAGCCCCATGTGTGCCTCCACACATATGCGCAACCGTGATCTGGGGTAACAGGGAGAAAACTACAAAAAACATATCTCCCCCCATTGCCAAGCAAGGTGGGAAGTGTAACAGGGGAGCAAAAAGCTATATGGAAAAAATATATCAATAATCTGTCTCTTTTTGTGCCAGGCAAAAATGTTTTTTTTTTTTTTCTCTACTTCATCTACTGTATTTGTAAACATTGTTCACTTTAGCTACAGACGTTTGCCATGCAATGTGCCTGTATGTACAGTATGTTGTGTATTACCATGTGTGGTCACAAAGGTAGGAGACAGTCCTTTATGAAAATGTGAAGAATTAGCACTATGCATAAAGTAGTCGAAGAGAAGCAAACAGTATTATGCAATCCTTTTCACAAGGCAGCTGTGGGATTGTTTACAACAATGAGTTCCAAAAAAAGTTCCATCCAAGAGAAGAGAGTAACCACAAGGAGCTGATCCAGAAAATGGAACAAGAAACCTCCTACACCAATATACAAAAAGCAAGCCCTTCATGGACAAAATCTGCCTAACATGGGATTAAATGTGATACAATAACTGGTTACAGTTTTTTTCCCATAGGGAAACCTGGTTATAATTCTGTTGTTATAACCAGCTGGTTATAACGACAATCACATGCCGGGTTTCTCTTGTACTGGGCGTGCACCAGCTCCGGTTCTTCCCTTCCTCCCTTTGGCTGCCACCACTCACGCTTGAATATTAACCATCCACAACTTAACGTCAGCATGTTCCCTCAAACAAAAAGTAATTTCCACAGTTTAAAACAAAAAAAGAAACCATTACTTTTATGAAGTACCACATGCTAGCCGTGAACTTCCGCTTCTCTGCTGTTTGCTGCCGTCCTGCTCCTCAACACTCTGTATAAGTCAGTGGTAAGCTCTTTTTTAAAAAAAAATATATCACTGGGCACAAAGCTTTATTTTTGGTCGGAAATGTCAAAACAAAAAGTGTAACCAATGTTTTATATCATGAGCCGAGCTGCCACAGACCACGTTCAAATACCAACAGTCAGCAGCTCAGCTCCCATCACAGATACATTTATTTTGTGCAATTGCTGTGGTGAAAAAACTATCCCCAGCAATTATACAAAATAAATGATGGGTAGGTGCATAAAACTCAGATTTTACACATCCCCTTGGGGTGGGATGCCTTAATAAACCACTTGAGCTTCACTCTCGGGGTTTATGTAGCATCCCACCCCTCAGGGATGTGTAAAATCCTCGTTATAACCACCCACCCATCCAATATTCTCTATGATGTATTGAGTTTCCTGAATTTCATGCTACATACTGTACAACTGTAGTCCTAGTCTCTTCTACTGTAGTGCATTTAGTCAGGCATGAAAATCAATGTAAATAGTATTATTAGCATATCTGATGCTTTTTTCTTTGCTTGTTTCTTAGACCACAACCTTAATTGGACTATTGAAGACTGCTAGACTGCTCCGTTTGGTGAGGGTTGCTCGTAAACTGGACAGATACTCAGAATATGGTGCCGCTGTTTTGATGCTGCTAATGTGCATTTTTGCATTGATTGCACACTGGCTTGCTTGCATTTGGTATGCCATTGGAAATGTGGAAAGACCTTACTTAGTAAATAAAATTGGCTGGCTAGATAACCTAGGAGTACAAATAGGAAAACGGTACAATGTCAGTGATGCCGGTTCTGGACCTTCCATCAAGGACAAATATGTTACAGCACTTTATTTTACCTTCAGCAGTCTGACAAGTGTAGGATTTGGAAATGTGTCTCCAAACACCAACTCTGAAAAAATCTTCTCCATTTGTGTCATGTTGATTGGCTGTAAGTAAGACTGATTTCATACTATTTATTATATGCTTTTAGAAATGGAGTTGCTTACTTTTGCTGTTTAATTCATGTCTTTTGGTTGGTATGCATCGTGTTATGTTGAAAATGTTTGCTAAATATTAATAACTGGGTAACCTTCTGTGTTCAAAAATATATTGTGTTCTTTGACTGCAAGGTTAGTATAGCAGTAGAACTCATGTCAAGTAAAGTCTCCCTGTACTTCAGTTTTCAACTGTTGCAAGCACTCACAAATGTAGGCTGGTGGCCAGCCTGCCAGCACAGTGGCAGGGTGTCTATTTGTGGCACCAACATCCCAGGGTCAGTGACAGACTCGGGAGGCAGAGGGCTGGCCAGGGGGAGAAGGATTGAGTGTCCTAGTGATGGCTCTCCTTCTCCAAGGGGAAGGGGGTTGAGTGTCTGGCACTCTATGGATCCCTGGCAGAGGCTGTTGGTTCCATTGTGGCCAGTGTCATTAGTTAACGGGGGTGGGGTAGATGTAGGACTTCAGCCCCTGTATGTCATTGCACACCCTGCCACCAGGGACCAGCATCAAAAACAGCCAGTAATCCTGCTATGATGCCCGCCCCAGTCTCAACATACACACTGCGCCTCCCAGTGCCTACCAAGATAGTGTTCCATTGGTTGGCTCACCCCCATGGCCCCACCAGGGAGGATGCCCAGGGAGCCCTGCCAGTGGTGGTGATGCAACTGGTAATCTGGATGAGTTTCCATGGGGGTGGATCATCTCGGTGGCCCAGCCTTGTAGGGGCAAACCAGGGCAGTGGGCAGCCATGGTGGTTGCAGTGGGGGGGTGGAGTCCAAAAGGGTATGGGCAGAGGTCAAGGACGCCATGCCAGCCAAAAAAAGAGTAGGCTGGCAATAGCAGATTTGCCTATATCAATGAAAATAGCATGGTGAATGCTCTTATTTATATCTGATGTCACAGTAACTATTTTCTGTAGTGAGCTGTTACAAACCTCTGACAAGTACTAATAACATGACTTCAGACTGTCTATATTTAAACACAAACCCAGTTTTGGTTAAATGCAAGTTTAGCACAAACAAAAGTAAAATAAATATGTTTTATTTAAAGTGTTGCCTAAGATTTACCTCTACTGTGTTCTGAGAACCATCTCTGGTACCAGTTTATCTGTGCCAGGATGCATAGCCACCAGAGGTAGTCTGGTTTTAAAACCAGTGATTACATTTAAATAATAACTGGTCAGCAATTTTTCCTATGGGCTTGACCAGTTGATATTACCTGTAACAACTGGTTGGTTGTTACTGCATTCACAAGCCATTTCAATCAAAGTACGCCACTCCCATATTGGCTCTTGTCTTGCTTTGGGTGGGTGTCTCTCACTTACTGCAGCGCCACCACAATGTGAGTTTTCAGCATAGTTTTTTTATATCCCATTGATCCTGCCTGAAAAAAATTGCTGCCCAGTGTATTATTAAAAATAAAAGATTGGGGAAGGGGGTGCTATGAGAATTTTATGCACACCCTCGCTGTGGGATGATTTGATAAACCCCTCGGGCTTTGCCATCGGGGTTTATGCAGCATTCCACAATCAGTGTGTGCATTAAATTCTCATAGCACCTTTCCCAATCTTTTAATATTTTAATACACTGGGCAGTGATTTTTTCAGCAGGATCAATGGGATATAAAAAAACTATGCTGAAAACTCATGTTTTCTCTATTCTCTATTTACTCCCCTCTGCTATTAATAGTTGATTGGGTTAGGTCAATAAAACATGGTCAAAAACCATGAGGGTAATAAAGCGTTCCGCTTGAACACCAAAAAATGGCCACGGTGAAAAAAATGCACTAATATATATATATATATATAAACATATTCTGAAACCGTGCACATTGTTTTGCTCGTGGGGTTTTTGACCACATGTTTATTCTGCTATGGTCTTTACCAGACACCTAATTAATCTACCAGTTTCCAGTTCATGGTTATGTATCATTTTGCTAATGACAAAACTACCCAACTAAATTGATGACATGAAGATCTTTAGTTTCTTTATCTAATCCTAGATTCAGTATAACCATTTTAGGGGAGAAGGTTAGAATAATCCACATTTATTTCTTTATCCAGCTTAAAACATGCTTCCCCTATCTGTGATTACTTTATATACTCAAGTATAAGTCTAATTTCTGGCATTAATAATAGGTCCCAAGAAGAGGGACTTGACTTATCTGTGAGGTCGACCTATCTGCAGGATTTACTATGGTAAACTACTTTTTGCAACTATGTAACCTAATTTTGTGTCATGTTCTGACCACAAAGGCAGATTCTATGCCTGATATTGGTCACAAAACAGATTTTCCATCCAATATGGGCAGCAAAATAATGTCTGCAATTTTGCTAAAATTGACAAGGAAAGACTTTTACCTGAGATTGACTTATAGTTGAGTAGATGTTGTAATTGGACATAGCCAGCACATGTGTAGAAGTGATTTGTCATGTATTAAACATGATTGCTTTGCCAGCCCAGTGGCACTGAGGGTTAAGGAGCTGGATGCTGCACCTCGCGACGCACCAGTGACCCATGTTCAGGAACCAGCATGGGCCTCTTTGGGTCAGCAGGGGAAGAGATGGATTGAGCATCCAATGGACTGCTCTTCATCTCCGTGGAGGGAGGCAATCAGCAGCCAGTGCATGCCTGACCCCTAGTGGAGTCTGGGGCTCGGCAACATGGAGATGCTACAATGTGGGGGCAGAAGCGCAGCAGATGCTTGATGTGAGTGTGCACTGGAGTGTGCGTGACCCCATCACAGGTGTCATTGCACCCTATATGCCTGAAAGGGGGCACATAAAATGGAAAAGCAGTAGAGCAGTTGAAGGAAGACGCATCACAAGCCCTGCTCCCGGCTAGCCACGGTGCTGGCCACACTGGATCCGGTCTCCAGCGGGGGGTTGGGAACCCTGTTGGCCCTACCAGGGGGGGACAACCCTGGGGGTAAGTGGCAGCACAGACTGGTAGACACCGGGGGATGGGGCTGAGGGCACCCTCCAGATGGAGGACCACACTGAGAAGGAGAGAAAATAATAGCTAAAAAAATACATGATTGGCACTTTGCAGGAACTGCGTCATTTCACTTTTTAAGATTTTTCAGGGTAAGATATGCTCTGTGTAATATTTTACATTGTATTATATTATGCCTAGCTGATACTGAAGTAGTATGAACTAACTGTATGTCTAAATTCCAATCTTCTTCATTAATTTCTTTTGTTAGGTTCTTGCTTCATTTTTCATTGAGGTGACTTACAGTTTCATTCCCGCCACTGTTCAGCTTATGGACATATCTAGTATCATTTTGAGCTTGTAAGCCTTTGTTTAAATGTATTTTTGCTTTGAACTCCTAATATAATGGGGACCACATCCATATTAGCTTTGAATCCAGTAGAATATCTGAAGATAGTCAAACAACATTTTAGGCAGCTTAAACTTATCTTTAGTTTGTATGAAGTACAAGTTTGTAACTACCCCCCACTAAACAAGGCACCAGTAGTTTAGAGCTTTGAAAAATCTCCGCACTTTCCTTTTACTCAAGTTCATCAAATGTAGAAATATCTTCAAGACACTTCCACATTTTGAAGTTTTTTGAGCACTGCAATTTTTCAAGGTACACATTTTATTTATTATTTATTGGTTAATTGAGATTTATTGATTCATTGATTCATTTTTATTTTTAGTCCCCAGGAAAGACATACTAAGCTGGTAACAGCTCATTTCCAGATGCCTCCTGGGAAGAGAAGGAGGGAGTAGACAATTACAAGATGCAGGAAAAATAAAATACAAAATACACAGTAAAGTATGGTGCAATGGCAATAAAATACAGTACAGACGAGCAGTCACAATAAAATACAACATAAAGAATACACAGTATAGTGAGGAAATGTAATGGCATACTGTCTTGCATAATAAAACATATTAAGAGTAGGGAGCCAGAAGTCTTAATTCCCCTATACACAAGTTTAGTTAGGTCCCATATTGATTATTGTGCTTCATTTTGTGCATCTACTTCTTTGGGGTGTAAAACTTCCATAGAAAGAGTGCAAAAAAGATTTACAAAGAAGATTGTTGGCTTGAAAAATATAGACTATAGTAATAGATTACAAACTCTAGGATTGTTTTCATTAGAATACAGTTCTTTAAGGGGTGATCTATGTCTAGTTTATAAAGCATTGAAAGATCTGGCCCTATGTGAGACTATTTGTCTTGAAAAACATGCTGCTGTTTTAGAAACACGAGCACATAAACTAAGGTTAAAAATTAATGCAAATAAAACATTCAAAAGGAATAATTATTTTACTCAGCATATTCCTGCAATATGGAACTCCTTACCATCAGAGGTAGTATATTGTAATAGTCTGGAAGATTTTAAAAGTAAATTAGATGAATATATGGGAAAAAAGAAATACACCTTTTGCCAATAGGCAAACAAGTTCTATAAGGGCTTGTCCCTCGAACCCATACTACACCTATGAACCTATCAAGAGTAATAAAAATGCAATACAGTTGAGCAGTCACAATAGAATACACAAGATAGAATACACAGTACAGTAAGGTGCAAGAGCAACAAAAGTATAAAACAGTTGCACAGCAAATAAAAAAATATATAGAGTACACAGTACAGTAAGGTGCAAGAGTAATAAAAATGCAATACAGATGGACAGTTGCCAGTTTCAGGAGGTTAGATGATTGGATACTGACACAAAATTAGGGGTTAGAGATAGGAGCTACAGTATATTGGGCATACCCCTTTTGCTCCTTCTGTTCACCATAGTATGAACCATAGTATAAACCAGTGTAATCAATATAAAAGGTGCAAGGTCAGTACAAAGAATAAGTGTAAATAGTAACCGGGTGCAAACACTGGATTAGAGCAGAATGAAAACGGAGTTAAAATCCCCCAGCAGCTGAACGAAGGTAGAAGAGAGAACAATGCAAGTACAAAACAATAAGGTAACAATGCAAAGCAGTTGCAGATGTGAACACAGTTAAAGGAGAAGATTTATGCCACACATAATGTGGAAAATCTGTGAAATGTGGAAAAGCTGCAGAAAATGTTTTCTACATTTCATAGATTTAGTTAACAAATACCACAGAATCCAGAAAAATAAAATGCATGCTTTTCTTACATTCAAACAACTCAATATGCAAAACAAAGCAAACATGTTGTTGATGTTTTTAATAAAATTCAGCAGAATTTTTACAGTGTGGACTATAAAAATTATGCACAGCTCCAGTTTCAGTACATACAGTAGTAATATAAATATGTAAGTTGGGAATGGACTTCAGGTCCATCCTGTCTACCCCACACATTCATAAATGGGGGAGAAAAGGTGTGCTGTGTAAATATATGCTCATGTAGCTATCCTTTCTTTTCCAGTTTTTAAAACTTAGGTTTTTACCATGTTTCCCTAACTATGGATTCCCTCATAGTGGTGCTTCCAGAAATATTTCCCCTTTTCTGTTATTTGCCTTTTTTGGCATACCATAAAATGTGGGTCTGACTTATCCTTTAATTGTCTAAATTCTTCCTTATAGTTTTACCAGCATGTAATATTAACCTTTTTAAATACAAAAGTGTATGCTACAGTGGAAATGTTGACCTACACTTTTTACAGTTTATTTTAGATTGTTCCTCCTTATCGCCTGTCTTGTACGATACCCTTTTCTTACCATTTGGAGTGTGCTTTACCACTGTTTTAGCATTTGAATTAATTCAAAGGAGTGGTCCTTTTAAAATGGCTCTCATCAGGTTTTCATCATAATGCTCAGCTGTTTATGATCAACTATCATCCTGTATATTCAGGGACCATTGTCTGCTGCATGTTAGTTCATTTTAGTCATAAAAAGTGATAGTAAACAATAGCTGTTCAAAAACAGCTGAAAATACTGACAAGACATTCTGTAAATCCATAATAGAAGGATCCCCCATTTTATTCAAATGTTTAAAAAGTGTTAAAGCTGATACAACACTGTAAAAATAGGTAACATTGCAAGAAAGGAGCACGAGCAGAGGCCAACATGGCTGAGGTGGTTGGTGTGTGCAATAGAAAAATCCTCCAAGCCATCTCAGTCTAAATCCTCTACCTCCTTTGTATGAAAAACAGCCTTCTGCTTACAAAATAAAAAATAAATACCCTACCATTAACTCTCTAACAAATACAGGCATGGGGGGTGCATAGCCTGCTAGGTAATGTAGTCCTCCTGTGTCAAGTGAGGACTACAGAAAATTAAGTATATAAGGGACAGGTAGCCAAAGCATTTTAACTGATTTTTAAAGCAGAGTATATCTCCACAGTGAGTGTCTGAGAGCCTGAGAGATGCTTTTTTACACTTTTAAAGGTACAGTACTTGTAAATTGTAATTGTAGCAATTGCATTTTGGGCACTTCTGAGTTACATTAGATAAATTCCACTATCCCTGTGAGTGGCTAACTGAACATTAGTGGAGCCTGACATGGCAGAAGTCAGTGTCAACTGTGTCAGCCAGGGAAGACAAGAAGCAGGCCCTCACTCTAATATCCAGGTCACCGAATACCACTAAATACTGTTAAAACCTCATAGCACCATTTTGTCTAAAGGGATAGCACATACTGTAGGTTTAAGATAGCTTTTGGAAATCAGGAACAAGGGACCATAATAAATTTAGTCAATAGGGAAGACAACACTGATCCTCAGAAAAGCCCCCTAATAATGCCAGCAAAGGACACATATATAAAAGGAAATATAAACATGCCATCCATACAGTGCATACAATGTAATATATATGACCTTCCCAATACTTCAGGAAAATATGTTAAACTTTTTACATTCCAAAGTTGTTTGCACACAAACATGCTGGAACATGAACTAGATAAATTAAAGAACGAATTTGCTAATATAAAGGATATTAGGGAGCTGGAGTCATACATAGATTTTGCAATACAGGGTATAAACAGTAAGAACACCAAAGTACTGTAGTACCTCACCAATCTCTAGGGATAAAATTGTAAATGCAAGACACAGAAGAAACCGACATACAGTAGTTCTACTTCAAGTGACGAGGATGACTTGACAAAAGTAGAGTACAAACCTGGTAGGAAGAGAGCGAGAAGATCAGATCAACAAGTGAGCCCTATTTCATTAAATAATAGATTTGCTGTATTAAGCCAAAGTCCAGTTAGATCATTAGCAACTCCAATAGGACTTGCCAGTCCCACAATCATAGCTACAGCTGATACTGCAACAAAGACAACAGCAAATGTACTCCAAAGGAAAAAAGTTATTGTGAGAGACTCAATGTTTAAATACACAGATGCAAAACTGTTACAGAGAAAAATTCAACACCATGGTCTCAGGTTTGTCTGGGGCAAAGGTCACAGACATTACAAAAGTTGTTGATGATATCTTAGGTAAGGCTGGATCAGACTTGGTAATATCAATATACATAGGTAGTAAGGATATTGGTTGTACACTGGACAAAAAATTAAAACAAATGCATAAAACTGGGTAACAAATTTTAGCAGTATAGTGATAGTGATTTTCTCTGAAATATTTGCAGTATCATGAGACATTGGGATGCCATCAGGCAATACAAGTACTAAATGCATGGTTCAGGAACTCGGCAGTAAAGGAGAACTTCACCTTCTTTCATCACTCAGATACATACTGGCAAAAATGTTATCTGTATGCGAAGGATGAACGCCATTTAAATAAAAGTGGAACTAACACTTTTGGGGAAAGAAATTAGGACAGTCATAAAAAACAGTTTAAACTAATTACTGAGGGGCTTAGTCTTGAGAAGTTCCATACTCAAGTACAATATCACCCGTGATCCTGAAATAATCTATCATAAATTGGTACCTTTTTTGTTTTCCTTGGCAAACAAAAGTCTGCGGTGCACAGATAATCTTCTCTCACTGCCCAGAGCCATCCCAATGCTAAGTAGTTCTCACTGATAGACCAGCCTGCCTGACCATTCTCTTGTGTGCAACCCCCCCAAATGTGAGGCTTTCATGACATTACAGTACCAGTACAGTTACCAGATTGTTTAGACATTTTACCATTCACTTTGGTGCTGCCACTACTGCCCCATTCCCTGGGGAGAACTGCTCACCCACCAGCCCAAAGCCAAACAGCTCAAACATTTGAGGAGGCTTTCTGCAACAGAGTTTCTTGAGTGTTTGATGGACCAGTAACCGTGACAGCCACCCTCTATATCTAGCCTCATCTCAACCACTTGCATGACTTGTGCCACCTCCAGGAGGGACCTAAAGAATACTCTAACAAGCCTGGTAAGCCTTGCCTCTGCAAACATTCGAGGAACACCACTGGACTCAAGCTCCTCAAATGTGCAAAAGGAGAAACTGTTTCCCATGCTTCTCGATCATGAAGGCTGTTGAACTGACAATTTAATGGAGTAATGCCTGAATATTAGTGGCAGTATGGCTTAAATCTACATCTAGAGCCACTTAGCTGACAGATCCCTTTGCCAAGCTTCTGATAAAGTTGTTTTCTTATAGAAGTTTGTGGGTTAGCACTGAGAAGCCATGCTTGTCTTCTGTGGGGCAGAAAAGGAAAGAGAAGGCACTCCATGGACTACATGGACTGACTCTATTGAGAGACACTAGTATCATATTCCCAACCCCTTCCAGCCAAAATACTGAGAGTGAAGGACAGATAAGGCATGTACAGATCATATTAACATTCTGACACCAGCTTGCCTTAGACATTTAATTAAAAGTGGGAAGAGACCACTGTACCACTTTAGAACTGTGACCCTGTACCTTCTTGAGGCTTATCACTTGCTCCATTGGGATTTCAGTGTGACAGAGATTTAGTGGGGATGCTGTAAGTTGGGATCAATAGGATACAGAAGGATCACCAATACTTAGGGCTAAGTGAAGGGGGATCCAGCTTGTGGGAACTGCAGCCTGCCAAGACAAGCACTCAGCTTTCAGACCTGAGACACCCCGGGCTTGGTCTGGACTGCTAGTAAGATGACAGTTTGATTTGCTAGCTCTCTTGCCCCAGCCTGAAGCCTGCATTATCTCTACTGAAATGTTACCATCCACTCAGTAAACAGCCCTTACCTGTTAGGTGCAGTTCTCCGGTCTCTGTTGCTGCACTTCTTGTCCCACTCAGTCTCTTTCTCGTGCTGCTCCATTAACCTAAAGTTCTCCCTCTTGGCCTGCAATGTCCGGTGGGAAAATGGTGCTCCCAGAGGAAGCCACTCTGGCAGCTCATGTGGACTAAACAGAGATTAAAGAAATGTTTAGCAAGATTTTACTTGATATCAGGAATGCTAATCTTTAGCACAGCAAAAAAGCTGAGGATGTTGCTGCCTTGACACAGTGAATGAAATGCACTAAATAGCAGCTGGTTCACCAGTTGGCATATTCAGACCACATTACAGCACTTTACGTAAACAGAATTACACTATTAAAATGCTGTTGGACACTCTTGATGATATGGAGAACTGGGGGAGGAACAAGAACCTCTGGTTCATGGGTTTCCTGGAAGGAGTGGAGGACTGGGATGCTAATGGATTCTTGCAAAATGTGCTCCCCATCTACCTAAAATATCAATAGCCAGTTCCACTGGAAATCAAACGGTCCCACCACTCCCTCACTCCACCACCAAACCTTGGCCAGAAACCTCAACCTGTTCTGGCCAAATTCCTCAGTTTCATGTTAAGAAATGCATAATGACTCTGGTGGGGGAGCAAGACCATCTAATGTGGCAGGGTCATCTAATACAAGTATTCCTGGATTTCTCCCCAGCCTTGACTGAACATAAAAAGGCCTACATTGCAGTTCACAAAACCATTCAGAAACTGAATGTCCCATATAGCATGTGGTAAACTGCCACCTTTTGTATGTCCCACAATGGAATGTTTCTCTCCTTTAATACTTTTGAATCAGCTGAGGACTTTATTAAGTGCTTCTGGCTGCAGGCAGTCTTTCCAGAGCTCCCATGTCACACTTGGCTATCCCAAAAGGATACCACCCCCGGCCCTGCGCCTTCCAGATCAAGCTCCTGCCCATGCTGACCTGAGACCATACAAGAATGACTAGGAAGACTAGCAACCCACTTTTCACAAATGAGGCAAAAGGGCCAGGTGGTAAGAAGACTAAGGGTACCTATTTTGATTTCTCTCAGTTTTGCAGGCATTGAAGCAGGGTCTGAAGCAGGAACAAGAGGCCCTGTCTGACAGCTCTACAGAAACAACCCAGAGCAATACATGTGCGATGCTGGCCCAAGTTGAGGACAAGGCCAATCTTCAGTTCCACCATGGCTCCCCTCTCGGCCCACAACTACTCGGTTGAAATATGCAGCCACAGAACCTCGGATCCTGCCTTCAACAAATGCAACACAGCATGTACCAGCATCAAGCCTTCCAGCAGTGCTCCCAGAGGATGTTCCACTACTGGCGGGCACTCATCTGACCAAAGGGGAAAAGGCACTCGGAACTTATGCAGTGGCTGCTGCCTAACCATGTAGGCCTCAGGAACATCAGCCCACAGCATCACAACTCTCCAAACTTGGCTGATTGCAGCCTCTGAACCTCCTGTGGGTGTACACATGTTTCTTTTGGTTACCAAGACCCGCCCTAACTGACTTACTATAGGTGTTATTTGCCCTACCTTAAAGGATACCTAAACCGTCTTTTTTACACATTTTTTTTTAAATGACTCCATAAGCTTGTAAATGAGAGGCTGTTGTTTACATTTATACTGAAAATGCATTTATTAAAGTAATATAAATGCAGTTTCATAATATTTGAAAATTGTAAACACAGCCTCTTCTGATTCAAAAATCCTGATCTTAGAATCCTAAAATGGCTTCCATGATGATGTCATGTATGAGAGAGATGCCAGCTGTGCAGATTTATTCTAGCTGTACTAACCATACTCAAATGTGAATAACTTTAAAATGGAAAATGACAGTATGGTACTGTGAGCATAAAATTGTTCAGTACAAAAATATCTACAAAATGAGTGGTGTTTCATTTATAGATACCTTTTAGTTGTTTTTATTTTTTTTAATTAGCAAAAAAGGCAGCGGACAATTCAATTGTTCATCACTTTTTCAACAAACAAATGCAAATAACTTTAAAACAAAAAAATGATAGCATGGTACTGTGACCATGTCATTTTATTCAGCGCAAAACTACCCACAGAATGAGTGGTTTCATTTATATATGCCTTTTAGTATTTTATAATTAGCAAAAAAACTGCAGAAAATTAAATTTCTTTTCACCTTTTGCAACAAACAAATGCAGATAGCCTTGAAACAAAAATTATAGCATGGTACTTTGAGCACGAAAGTTGTTCAGTACAAAAATATCTACCAAAGGAGTGGTGTTTCATTTATAGACACCTTTTAGATATTTTATAATCAGCAAAAAATGGCAGGAAATTCAATTTTTTTTCACTTTTTTGGAGGTATGTCAAAAATGGATTATGCTACCTCCCTACAGGAAATATTGTTGATACTTTTTGTTCTCATGCCAATTGACCTGATGACATCACTTGTAGCTTTGCCACTTGTGATGCCATTGGGTCAGTCAGCACTGGAACAAAAAATATCAACAATATTTCCATTGGGGGGTGGGGTAGCATATCCTTATATATTCAGAAGTGCAGTAAAAAATTCCCTTATGGTCATACTGTAAATTGTAAGCAAGGAATAACACATGACAGGGTGTGAGGCAATGCTAAATTAACACATGCCCAAGGTGGGTCTTGAGGCATGAGGCACAGCCAAATGCCTTCAACCACTTGGGAAGTGCGGTATATGATTCCCATATGACCACATTGTAAATTATAAGTAAGCACTAACACACAGCAGGATGTGCAATAATACTAAATTGCAGTATGCCCCAGGTGGGTTGTGAGGCGTGAGGCACAGCTGAGTGTCTTCAGCCATCTGGGAAGTGTGATATAAAGCTCACATTGGATTACATTGCAGATTGTGAGCAAGCAATAACACATGGCAGAGTGTGTGACAGTGTTAAATTGCTGCATGCCCCAGGAGGATTGTAAGGCATGATGTGCAGCTGGGTACCTTCAACCACCTGGGAAGTGCAGTGTATAATTTGAGTAAGATTATATTATAAATTTTAAGTGATCAATACCACATGGCAGAATGTGCAGCAAGGCTAAATTGCTGCATGCCCCAGGTGGGTTGTGAGACATGAGGCACAGTCAAGTGCCTTCAGCCACCTGGGAAGTTCAATACAAAATTCTCATAGAATCACATTGTAAATTTCAAGTAAGCAATAAGACATGATAAGTTGTGTAGTAATGCTAAATTACTGCATGCCCCAGGTGGGTTGTGAGGTGCGGGGCACAGCAGAGTGCCATCATCCACCTGGGAAGTGCAGATGTCTTCACTCAGGAGCTGAAGGGACCTATGCTGCCATGAAAGCACATGCTAAGGATGTGGGAGAGTCAGCAGGTGGCTGCTTTGAGGAGCACCAGGCATCTGACTTATTTGCCTGGAAACAGAAATAACATTCTAACTTAAATGTCACACAGTTAAATAACACAAAATGAAAGCAAAAAAGGGAAACCGCAGCAGAGCGAGATGTAGGTCTTGGTAGTATGACAAAGGCAGTTTTCATGTACTCTGTGGTGATTTGCTTATACAGCCATGATGCTTTGTATTATGGGGGTATGTGTGATTTTGTATTTCTTTGAAACTTGGCTTCCCGGCCAGTGCCCTTTGGGGTAACCATTGCCTTGGTGCTTGTACACCGAGGTTTTTTGTCTTTCATGTGCACTGACTAATTGCAAGGAAGAAAAAAGAGTGTCAGTGGGTGGCTGCATGAGAAATGCAGCATGTTCTAGATCACTTTGCCTGATAACATAATGTGGGAATACAAGAATCTGTGGCTCACACAGGCATGGCAAGATGGCATCGACAGAGCAGGAGAAAACAGAAATGGAAACATTAAACGTACAACAGTTTTGTACCCCTTCCTCTGTTCAGAAAGCAGGAGGTGGAAACTATTTGAAAAGCAAATTGTAGTTTGGTTAATTGGAGGAGGGCATGAGAACAAAAAATATTAACAATATTTCCAGTAAGGAGGTAGCATATTCCATTTATGCCATACCTCCAAAAAAATGAAAAAAATGTAATTGCCTGCCATTTTTTGCTGCTTATAAAAAAATCTAAAAGGCATCTAAAATAAAACACCACTCATTTTGTAGATATTTTTGTGCTGAACAACTTTTGTGCTCGAAGTACCATACTCTCGTTTTTAATTTTAAAGCTATTTGCATTTTTTGTTGCAAAAAGTGAAAAAAATTAATTTTCTGCAGTTTTTTGCTAATTATTAAAAAAAATAAAAGGTATATGTAAATGACTCACCACTCATTTTGTAGATATTTTTGTGCTGAACAAATGTCATGCTCTCAGTACCATGCTATAATTAATTGTTTAAAAGTTATTTGCATTTCTCTGTTAAAAAAGTGACAATTTAATTTTCTGCCGCTTTTTTTGCTAATTTAAAAAAAATAAAATATATCTATAAATGAAACACCACTCATTCTATAGATATTTTTGTACTGAACAACTTTCGTGCTCACAGTACCATGCTATCATTTTTTTCATTTTAAAATTATTCGCATTTGAATATGGTTAATAGAGCTAGAATACATCTGTACTGCTGGCATCTCGCTGTTATATGATATCATCACAGAAGCCATTTTAGGATTCTGAGAGCAGGATTTTTGAATCAGAAGAGGCTGTGTTTACTATTTTAAAATGCTACGAAACTGCATTTATACTACTTTAATAAATGCAGTTTCAGTATAAGTGTAAACAACAACCTCTCTTTTACAACCCTACAAAGTAATTTATGAAAACAAATGTGTAAAAAAGGTGGTTTAGGTATCCTTTAAGTGTCCTCTCTGCTCCTAAAAGGGCAATCTTGCTTCTGGACTTTGACCATATACTTTCCATCTATACTTTACTGTTATTACTTGATGTTTCCCATTAGCTTTGACTCAGAGGTTTTATTGGAGTTAGGACAAGCAATGTTTAACTTGGGTGGGGGGGCACACACTTGCTCCATTTTCAGCTCTTCCACCTATGTGTTTTGAAGACCTGCTGAGGAACTTCCACACCAAGAGATACCAGGAGGGGGATGTAGCATACCTTCATTCAAGGCAATCTGGCCCAACAACTAGATGGTCACCTAGGAGAGACCCACTCTGATTTAACTGTGGAAAGGTAGGATGTTCCTCTACTGTCCTGCTGATACTGGCAGAATCTCACGCTGGGCACCAAGCCCTAAATGGGTTCCTTAACACATGGATACTCCAGGGTATAAGGACAATGGCCATTTGGAATTCACCAACTGTTTTATGGCTGCTAATGTTTACTGAGTTAAGTCCTTCACATTTCATTAGCGGTATGTTTGATCGGTGGGGGGAGATGAACCAAACTGATTACCAGACCAGAATCAGCCACTTGGATAGTTATGGTGATTTGCTGTCCATGGTCATGAGATACAAGGTCTTGGGGCAGTCATAATGGACTGTCACTTTTCCTAATATCTTCATGCAGTTACCTGTTGATATGTGTTTTACTGCTCTGGCTGGGCTGAGTTGTATGCTCTTATATGTTGATTGAATTATAGTGTTTGGGATGTTGAAATAGTACTTGTGGAGTATGTTTATGGTCACGACAGCTGCAGGACATGCCACTTTGGTTACCAAGGATCACCCAAATGCTAACATCAGAGGAAAGAGCCACTCAGGGGTGGAACTGGCTTTGTCTGTACATATATCTAGAGTATGCCCCTTACTGCTATGGCTGACTCTATGTCTATAACTTGGATTATGAGGGGACTTAACTCTTCTATTAAAAGGAAAATATCCTGGTCTATGTAAGAAAATTGGGTACCAAGGTGGCATTCCTGCAAGAGACCAAACTTTTAAGCCTGGAGGCAGGGAAGCTGAAATGTGAATGAGTGAGAAGGGAAATCCACAGTGCTTGCTCCACCTCTGACAGGAGTTTTCATCATCTGGCACAAAACTCTAAAGTAGCTCCCAATGGTCACTCAGGCACATGCTGAGGGGTGGTGAGTTGCCAGCAAGTGCTCCACTCTCCATGGCCCCATTATTCTGATTAACTCATATGCCCCTAATGAGGACACCCTGGCCTTTTTCATTCAAATTGACCAGTTTCTGGTGGATTGGGGAGCCTCAGCAACTCTGATCCTGTGGGCTGGATTTAATATCACTCTGAATCCTGCAATAGATAGATCTGGGGTGCAAATGGAGTCTCATGGATGCTTTCAGGCAATTTTACTATAGGCCAAGCAGGAGTTTGCTCTTATTAACATTTGGTGGTTGATGAATCCCAGGATGAGGGACTACTCGTATTACTCCACAGTCCACCCATCGTTCAGCAGCTGGTTCTCTGGCTGTCCTCCTCACAGATAGAAACATAGAAACATAGAAACATAGACTTTGATGGCAGATAAGGACCACTTGGCCCACCCAGTCTGCCCGTTTCCCTACCTATTGGATAAGCTGCAGATTCTAGTTAACCAACAGCCTACTTCCTGCAACCCCCCACTATAATTGCCTTGTGGCTGTCCCATGCATGTTTGAATTCCCCCACTATTTTAGACCCCATAACCTCTCCAGGAAGGCAGTTCCATGCATCCACCACTCTCTCCATGAAAAATAATTTCCTTACATTACCCCTGAGCCATCCCCCCAACTTTAAATTGTGCCCCCTTGTTCATACACATCTCTTTTTCTAAAAGATGCTACCCTCCTGGACTTTGTTGATTCCCTTGAGGTACTTAAAAGCTTCTATCATGTCCCCCGTCCCTCCTTTCATCAAGGGTATACATATTAAGCTCTCTCAGTCTCTCTTCATATGGTTTCTGATGCAGACCCTGCACCATTTTAGTTGCCCTCCTCTGGACTGCTTCCATCCTGGCTATGTCCTTGCATAGATGAGGTCTCCAAAACTACACACAGTACTCCAAATGGGGTCTCACCAACTGTCTGTACAGAGGGATAACCACTTCCCTTTTTCTACTTGTGATGCCCCTCCCTATGCATCCCAGTATCCCCCTGGCTCTCCTTACTGACTTCTCACATTGCTTACCCACCTTTAGGTCATCTGATATGACTACACCCAGATCCCTTTCCATTACTGTTGTTGTTAGTACCTCCCCTGCTGTTGTGTACTCTTCTCCTGGATTTTTATTTCCCAGGTGCATTACTTTGCACTTCTTTGCATTGAATCTAAGTTGCCATATGTCTGACCATTCCTCCAGCCTTGCCAAGTCCCTTCTCATCCTTTCTTCCCCCCTGTGTATCAACTCTGTTACAGATCTTTGTGTCATCTGCAAAGAGGCATACCTTTCCTTCCAGAACCTCTGCAATGTCATCTATAAAGACGTTAAAGAGGACTGGACCCAGTACTGAGCCCTGAGGTACTCCACTAGTAACCCCCCTTTCTTCAGAATGTTTTCCATTCACTATTACCTTCTGTGTCCTGTTGTGTAGCCAGTTTGATACCCAGGATACCACCCTGGGACCCACTCCAAGGCTGGCTAACTTGATTATTAATTTTTTGTGTGGGACTGTGTCAAATGCCTTGCTAAAGTCTAGGTAGACCATATCCACAACCCCTCCCTGGTCTATTAATTTGATCACTCAGTCAAAGAAATTAATTAGATTCATCTGACATGACCTTCCAGCTGTGAATACATGCTGCTTTGGGTCCTGTGCCCCGCTGGCATCTAGGTACTGAACAATTCTTTCTTTCAGAAGTGATTCCATCATTTTCCCCACCACTGAGGTCACACTAACAGGTCTGTAGTTTCCTGCTTCTGCCTTGCTCCCACTTTTGTGAGAGGGAATCACATCTGCCCTCCTCCAGTCCTCAGGTACCACCCCATCTTCCCATGATTTGTTAAAAAGTGTGGTTAGTGGTGTGACTAGGTCCTCCCTTAGCTCTTTTAGGATTCTAGGGTGAATCCTGTCAGGTCCCACTGCTTTGTCCACCTTGAGTTTTAGGAGTTCTTTCAGGACTCTTTCTTCCGTAAATGGACTGGCGTCAACCCCACTACCCAGAGTGCTTCTATTGTTTGGTTTAGGTAACTCCTCCTCTTCTTCTTTTGTGAATACTGAGCTCACACAACTGGTGAAGGATACCACTATACATCAAATTATGATCCCTGACCCTGACACCTCTTTCTCTCAATATTCTGTGGGGGCCCTCACCACCTAAGTTGGCCAGCTGGAGATTTGATCCCCTACTCTTTATTTATCCCTTGGATCAAGGGTGAATTGCAGGACCTCTGCTCCTACATGATAATGGAGCGGTCTCACATGCCACCATCTGGGAAACCTACAAACCCATTTTGAGAGGG
This sequence comes from Neoceratodus forsteri, assembly GCA_016271365.2. Taxonomy (NCBI): domain Eukaryota; kingdom Metazoa; phylum Chordata; order Ceratodontiformes; family Ceratodontidae; genus Neoceratodus; species Neoceratodus forsteri. The sequence continues at coordinate 836,914,951 of CM028132.1, forward strand.
CAGATGGTATGGTATGTTGCAAACAGGAGGAAAATCAGGGAGACGGAGACTAAGGATCTTGAAGGAAAACTGCAGGATGCTGAAGTAAAGCTGAAAGCGGATCCCTCCTCTAACTCTCATACTGTACTCCAACTGCAAGACCAGCATAACCAACTGTATTCCTGCAAGGTAGAGCTAGCCTTACTCAGGTCATACCACAAATTCTGGGAAGGGGGAAAAGATCAAGCAAAATACTTTCATATAGGTGCTGCAAAATGCAAGCTGAGCAGCACATCCCAGGGCTCAAAGACTCTTCTGAAACACTGCACATGATGGACCCTGCACTTAACAAGACCATGAGGGACCTTTATACCTCCCTATATGATTTCCCTAACCCACTCCCTGTTGACAAGATCCATGAGTTCATACAAAGGCTGCCCATACTGTCAGTGTCACCAGCTCATTTAGCTAATTTAGAAACCCCTATCACACAAGAGAAGCTGAAGACTACAATCCTGTCTATGAACAAGAACAGGGGCTTGATTCTCAAAGCTCCCTGCAAAGCACAAGGGGCTTGCACCACAAAGAATGGTGCAGAGTGCCCCTTGTGCCATAAGATGTGCCAGGAGTGATTCTCAAACACAGCCTACACCAGCTGCAGGCATGTGCCAAAGGGGGCTTGAGACATTTGTGTGCCACAAAATGGGCTGCAGCATGGCACTAGGAGCTTGTTGCAGATGCAGGCTGCCTAATCCCCTAAATCAGGATTATCAAAACTCTCCCAGAGAGTAGATTTCTATGTACCATTAGACCAGCCCTGGTCTAAGGGTACTTAGAAATATGCCCCATGGGAGACATGAGCATTTACAATGTGTCATGTTCCCTCTTCCCCAGCCCCGATCCTCACAGTATCACATTAAAGTCTCTGGTGGTCTAGTGGACCCACTCCAAAGTCCTGATCCCCCAATATGTACATTTTATTCATTCCTGGTGGTCTAGTGGTCCCCCCATCCTCGATCCCCTTACAATGTAAAGGATTCTGGCCCAATGCCTGTTTTGAGAAATATATCCCCATCCTTGGTGGCTAGTGGTCTCCCTATCCCCAATCTCCATTTGGAGAATTTAATTCCTGTCCATGGTGATCTAGCACCCCACCCAAGCCCAGTCCCCATATACTGATTTACACTTCCATAGTGATCATGAACCCCCTCACCAAGCTCCAGTCCTCTGTTATGCATCAATCACTCATCCCTGGTGGTGCCATGAACCCCAACCCCCACCCCAGCAGACAGTGTCCCATCACCCCACCACCAATTCCAAAACAGAGCCGGTAAGCGGCACTACCCTCCAAACACCTCTGGGTCCAGCCATGGAATGAGCTCTCAATAAGGAGCGTGTACTATACAGTACATGCTTGTAGACTGAGCTGTCAATCAACAAACATCAGTGATGGGATAAAATACAAGATCCTGACAAATCAGGCAGACAGAATAGACCTGGAGGTCTACTTCTGCTGGCTACTACTTATGTTCTTATGTACTATTATGCACTGTATACAGTACGGGCTCCTTATTGACAGCTCAGTCAATGACCAGATGTGGTGGCATGATGAGGGTTATGCACATTGCCAGCTCTGTTTTGGGGTGGGGGAGCAGAGTGGTGGGACACTGCCTGCCAGAGTGGGGAGGTTGGGGCCCACTATACCACCAGGGATGTGTGGTTTATGCATAACAGGGGATAGGGGTGTGGCGGGAAGGTCCGCTAGACCACCATGGAAGTGTAAATTATGCATAATGGGGGATTGGGACTTGGGGGGACAGCTAGACCTCCAGGGATGGGAATTATGTACTGTATAAAGGGATGAGGAGCCCACTAGCCACAAGGAACAGGGATATATTTCTCAAAACTGGGATTGGGCCAGAATCCTTAACTTTAAAAGGGAGTCAGGGATGGGGAGGGACTGCTAGACCACTAGGGACTGTATTTGGTCTAAGTGCCACCCAACTGCGCCAGCAGCTTGCAGCAAACCTCTCGGGTGCACCCCCTCTTTGGCACACAGTCACCTTTGCCACAAGCTGCTAGACATTGCTGCTGGGACCCTATCTGATAGAGAATCAGGTGCAGAACCCCTGGTGCACTGGGAGTTGGCACAAACTGCCATTGGTGCAGCTTGCGCTGACCTTTGAGAACTGAGCCCTAAATCTCCAAGTGATGATGGCCTACTGATAGATCTGTACCAGCAACTGGTGGAAGAATTTAGCCCACTTCTGTTTAAAATCTTTCATGAGACATTCGCGTGGGGATATCCTCCCCCATCAATGTGTAAGATGGTCATTTCGGTGCTCCCCCCAAAAAGGGAAGGGCCCGGTGCTTCCTGGCAGCTACTGCCCCATCTCCCAACTTATAGCTGATACCATAGTACTGGCAAAAATACTGTATTGTCAGGGAGATTGGAGCCAATTCTACCCCTTATAATGCACCCCTCTCAAGTTGGTTTTGTGAAGGGGCAAAAAGGAGCCAACCACCTTAGGTTAATTCTCAGTCTACATCACCTGGCTAGTTGACCCTAGAGTCCCCTGCTGTGGCCATCACAATTGACACTGAAAAGGCAATTGACTTGGTTGAGCGAGGATTCCTTTCCAAAGTCATGAAGTAGATGGGGTTTGGCCCTTTCTTTTTGAAAGCTGTTAGCTCATTCTATCAGTCGCCCAAGACTATGGTTCTTACTAACAGCACCCTCTCTGATTCCTTCCCGCTCCAAAAAAGCACCCATCAGGACTGCCCTCTTTCACCACTTCTTTTGTTGCTGTCCATTGAACCTTTGGCAGTAACTCTCCGAACTCATCCCTATCTCTCAGGGATTGGGGAGGATGCAGAACATAAGGCATTATAGTACTCTGATGACATCATGATTCTCCTGGCTGATTTCCCCTCTGCTATACTCCCCCAGCATCTCCTTGAATCTTTTACCTCTGTATCGGGCCCATGTATCAACCACACAAAATCAGAGGTTTTCTCTCTGAAATTCCACTGGATATGGTAAACTCCATGAGGGGCTCCTTGGGCATTTCTTCCCTTTTCTGAAAGGATGGAAGAGTGATCTGGACCAGTGAAAGCTACTTATTTTGTCCTTACTGAGAAAACTGCATCCATTAAAATGGTGCTTGCCCTAAGGTATTCCACTTTCTTAGCACATGTTCCAAGTAGATGGTTTGCCAAGCTAGATACACTAATAGGATCCTTTTTATTGGAGGGTAAACAGCCCAGACTTAGCAGGGTCAAACTCAGACAACACTGGACCAAAGGGGGTGGGGCCTACCCAGCTTTTCTCATTATCATATGTCCTTTGTCCTTGTCCAAATGGTCCAATGGTTTCTCCAATGATCGGTCCCTTCTCCACTATGAGTAGCCTTAGAGGAACATGTGTGTACTTCCCAGTCTCCCATGGTGACCCTATATGACAAGACTGATCTCAACTTGTAACATCCCACTATTCCTACCTCATGTGAATACTGGGCCCAGGTGTACCACACACTTTGGCTCCCTGTTTCCCCAGTTACTTATGCCCCTTTATGGGACACCAAATTTCTTCAGATTTGGGGGTCCCTTATCCCCGGGGGACAAGACAATGGGATGGGGTACTATTTGTCCAAGATCTTTGCCCTCAGAGCAGTTGTATATCTACTTCTTTGAACACCTGAGGGCCTTATTCTCTACCCCAAGAAAAGATTTTTGGTTATACCTCCAACTTTGGTCCCTTCTGGCACCTTACCTAAACACCCTTAGAAGAGGGGGGATAGGCATCCTTTGGATAGGTGACTTCAAATGCCCAGTAGCATGGCAGGAGACATCTATAAAGCCTTGAGAGAGGCAGTCCCAAGCATTACCAATATACTGACAAAAGTGGCATGAGGAACTAGGGGTGTCTATTTTGGAACAACAGTGGAACTCAGTGTGGCACAGAGCTAACACCTGCTGCAGGGGTATGAGGGCTCCACTCATTCAACTAAAAATATTGCATAGGGGGTACAGGACACCCATGTCATCACATTCATTGGCCTTCTCCCCTCTGATGTGTGCTGGCAGTGCCACTCCCATCCTGGGACTTCATCACATATTCTTTGGTTATGTCTATCCATTGCACAATTTTGGAAAACTGTACTCCAGTTCTCAAGGTCAGTCTGCCCACCCCAACATTATGTTTGATGCTGCATTTTTCCTCCTGGGGGTGGTACCAAACAGAATACCAAAATTGCTTCCTTTACTGAAGTTGGCAGTAGCCACCACTGTCATAGCCAAGCACCTCCTCCTGACAAGGTGGAGATCGCCAGATGTCCCCATTTACCAAGAATGGCTTATGGCAATGGGACATGCCTCCACCATGGAGCTTCTCTCACACATAGAACTAGGCAAATGGAGGTCTACACCAGGATCTTGTCACCTTTCCTTGCATTTCAGGGCCAACCTACCCTCTCTTAGCTTAGATAGGACCCTATCTCTCATTCTGTAGAGACAGGTACTTAGTGTGTGGTACTCTTGCATACGGGGTTCCCAACACAAATTATCTTTCCTTGGTACTGACTGAGTGCAAAATGTTCCTGTGATTTGTTTAAAGGCTGACAGGTAACTGTACAGATAACTGGAGTGCCTGTTTCTCTCTCCGAGACAGTATCTATGTTACTAATTCTACTGTGTTCCATATTGTACATAATTTATTGGTTCTGTTTGTTGTAATTGTGATAGACTGTTTTGTGTTTGGAAACTTTCACTGAAAAGTTTAACATTAAAAAAACTAACTACTGAGAGACCGCTGGGTGGAAAGGCTAAACAGCACAAACTAATATTGGGTGGAAGAGAAAAAAAAGAGTGGAATTTCAACATGAAACTGTTAATAAAGAACCAGTATCAAATAAATCAAATCTAGATATGAATTCAGCAAACAACAAGAATAAAAAAGAGGGAACCAAAACAAAAAATAAAAGAAATGGGAAAAATCAAGTGTCGCTAATTTAAGATATCTAATGGAATGCCTTTGTCTGGCTGCCCTTGCCACAGACTAATCAAGGCAGGCTTGAGTGGAGCCAGTTCTTCTCTTATCTGAAAGTAGTCCCAACAGGTGGCTTCCATGCAGTTGGCAAAGTTCTAGGGCCACAGTAATAAGGGCAAACGAGGAGTCTATCTGGAGTCAGCCTGAGGTCAGCCATCAGCCAGCCATGCTGCTCCACTAATTCCCTATCCTCATGCTCCCTTCACTCCCTGATGCACTAAGGACCTTGGACTCTGATACTCTATCAAATGTGACTGTTACTTTGCTTTTGCCTATTATACTGCACCCAGTCTTATCCAATCTGGGTATATCCTCCATACACTTTCGGTGCTTTCCGTGTTGTATCTATTTAATTATCACAGGTTGCTTACTGCTAGCATTATTTTAGTCTGTCTCATTGTTGCCTGTTTTTGCACTACTCCATGAATACGCCCCATTTAGGCAGAGTTAATAGTGATTTCTAACTGTGCCTACCTGCATTTTCTTTGGTTTTCCTAACTAGTTCAGCCACACCTTCATCCTGCGTTATCCAACCCTATGATATTCGTATGTAGACTGCCTGTCCCACTGCTTAGCTATTTGTTTTTGCCTAGGCTTTGCTCTTACATAGGAGTAATCCTAATAACTCTTTACCTGTCTGAAGCTTCCTAGGCATGTGCTGCTTTGCCAGTGTCTATTTTAATTGCTCATTGTTGGTTAATCCTGCAACTTGTTTTTCATTCTTATCCAACTAGTTGCTACATTCCAGTGTCTGTTTTAATTACTCAATTTTGGTTGCCAGTTTACATGCTAATCATGCTCCCATCCCTCATCTTCTGCCTTTTCTTGTTCCTCTTCCCTCAACCCTGTCTCCCTCCACTCCCTCTTCTCCCTCTCCCCCATTATTTCCCTTTCTCTCCTCTCCTCTGCAATCATCCCTGCCTCCAGCCCTTCTTCTTCCTCTTCCATCCTCATCTCCTTTCCTCTCCCTTCCTTAACCTGGAGTTCCTCCACCACTCTTTTCTGTCACTTCCCCACCTATCCCATCCCCTCCCCTCTACCCTCCCCAACCTAGGGGGGACCTGTTAATGGTAATTATCTTCCAGTGTGCTAACTTATTAAACAAATAAACAAACATGGATCAGAAGTATCACTTCATTCTTTTCCTCCTTACCCTGCTTCTCCTCCTTCCTGGTAACATGGAACTCAGTTCTGGTCCCCCCCCCCATCCCTAGAGGCTCTTGTATTTTCTACCTGAATGCTAGGAGCCTCCTCCCTAAACTGGATGTTCTTACTGTATGGCTCTCTCAGCACTCCCCAAACCTCCTCAGGGTCATGGCTCTCCTCCAGGATTCCTGAGTCTATCTTGGACATTCCAGATTGTCACCTCTTCAGGCAGGACAGCGGTATACTGTACATGGGGATGGCATTGCCCTTTATGTCCACCAGCATCTCTCTTGCATCATCACTGTCAGGGAGGCTGCACCCTCCTCCCATGAGTTCCTGCAAGCTAAACTTTCCTTTCTTTCTTCACAACCAATTTTTGTTGGTGTGTTCTATGCTTCACCAAGAATCTCCCCCACTTCTTGAGTGGATTCGCTCTCAACTCTCTCTGCACACCCCTCTGCTGGTGAGCTCATCCTCATGGGTGACTGCAACATTAATTGGTTTTCACCAACCTCCAGGTCACCTACCCATTAGACACTCCTCTGCTGGTGAGCTCATCTCCATGGGTGACTTCAACATTAATTGGCTTTCACTAATGTCCAGGTCATCTACCCATTAGATTCAGTCCCTTAACCTTTCACAACTCATCATTGAACCCACCCAACTCAATCCTCACTCATCTAACCACACCATCCTGGACTGGGTTCTTACATCACACTGCCACCACATGCTTTCAACATGTGTACTGCTGGATGCCTTCAGTGACCACTGTGTGACATTCTGTGTCAGAAAGTCCAGTTCCCCCCAGGTACATTTGGTCAAGGTTCCTCCTGTCACCGAACACTGAGGCTCTACTGGCAGCTACTGACTGGTCCCCCATAATCACTGCCCCAAACTTTGATGTAGCTCTATCCATCATCCAATCATTATTCACTTCTATATGGGATAAGCACACCCCCATCAGGAAAACCAGGGGTAAAATCATCCCACCACCCCGGATCACCTGTGATCTCATTGACATATGCAAGACTCCAGACCAAGCATGGGTCAAGTACAAATTATCCCACTCCCTGCAGAACCTCCTCTCCTACAGGGTGCTTAGAAACTTTAGCATTAACGCCATTCATACCACCACGTCCCTCTCTTTCAAAGTCAACCTCCAGAATAACATTAACTTCACTGTCACATTCTGGAATGTGATTCACTCTCTTTTTGATATCCTGGCTTAGTCCGCTCCCCCGGTCCTCTTGGTGAATGGTTCACCAGTATCTGACCCTGCCTCTGTGCTCACTTTAGTGAGTTTTCACCACCTGTGCTCTCCCCTCCTCCCCACCTCCTGGTTCCTCTCCTCTCTACACTTCTTCTCCCTGTCCCCTACCTCAATCTCCCCTTGGGTTTTGACTTTCCACCTGTCATGCTCCAGGAGACCCTTCTTGCCCTTTCCTCACTCATCTCTCCTAAATCTAGCCTAGATGGCATGAACCCTAAATGACTCCATCTGCCTGCTCCACAGGGCTCATCCTGGGTTCAGCCCTATTCTTAGTCTTACTCAGTGACCTCCCTTCTGCCTGTGCCAACTTTCATATTCACATGTATGCATATGACACAGTCCTCTATACCTCAGGTCCCTCAACTGCTTCTGTGGAAGTCTTGCTCCAGCAAGACTTTCCCAAAGTTATGTGCTGGCTTCAGACCTACCAGTTATGAGTCAACACACAAAAAATTTATCTAGTACCTTTGGTACCAGCCAGAAATTGGCCCAGATCACCTCCTTCCCCATTTTCTCCTTGCTAGATAACTCCCCCCTTCAGATTGTCCAAACCTTCAAGTACCCTGGTGTGTGGCTTGATAGCAAGCTTGACTTCTCAACTCACATCAATGCCATCCATGCCAAACCCCATCCCAAAATCAATCCCCTGTACCACAACAAAGAATGCCTCTCCCCACTGGTCTGTAGGGAGTTACTCACCAAAATGATTCTCCTAGTTTTCAGTTACATGGATGTGCTGTATGGCACCAACCCATCCACTTCCCTGACCAGACTGGACACCCTCTGCAATGCCTTCTGCAGCTTTGTAACAAACTCACATTCTTGCACCCACTACTGTTCCCTTTACTTGTCCCAATCCATCTTCCCACTCCCCACATGTCAGCAGTTCCACTGTGCTTTCCTCACCTCTAAACACTGGTTTGGATCCTTCCCCTCCTAACTATTCCATCTTTTCTCCCAATCCCTTCCTCATCTTAGTCCTGTGCTCCTGGGACCAGTGCACTTTCTCCCCCCCCCACTCCTCAGATGAAAAATCTGCTTTCTCCTACCATCTCCCCTCCCTCTGGAATCAGCTTCTCTCCTCCATCTATCTCTTACCCTCCCTCAGGTGCCAACTAAAACTTCTCCCTCCTCTGTCTTGTTCCCACCAACCCTCGTCCTGAACCCTTCCTTACCTCTCCCAACATCACCTCTCAGCATTAGTTTCAGCATCCCAATATCTGGGTTCCCTGCACTTTTTAAGTTTACCACATTCGCACTATTGCTTTTGATATTGTATGCTATTTATTTGGCACCCAGTTGAAATGTTTGGCACTACTGTCTGTATTGCACTTGACTTATACATTTTTATGTAATTGTTTTTGTTAATTCAGTATCAGCCTGGTTTGCATTTCTTTGTAACTATAGTCTCCCCTCACCTTCCCCCACATTGCACCTGGAAACAAGCCATAGCTCAGTGTGCCTCTCCCAGTTATTCATTTACAAATACATAAATAATACTTGTAACTTTAATAATAAAAGAGAATATTGCAAATTATTGGCCCACAATTTAAAACCAGATGTAATGGCTCTATCTGAAATCTGGTGGAGAAATGGAAATACCTGGAATAAAAATATCAAGAGTTATGAGCTACAGTATAAAAACACAACAGGACTTATAAAAGGGGAGGAGATGTAACCATATTGTATGTGTCAAAAGATGATAAACAAACTAATGAAATATGTCAACACATGTAAAAGCAATCCTCTGATACTGAATCACTCTAGATGCATTTATTAAAATCAAATAACTCAGAAATTCTAGTGGGTCTATATTATAAGCCACTAGACACATTGGAAAATGTTGATATACAGGTCAATGCAGAGATAAGAGTGCCACGATGGAGGTAACATAAATGCACTAGGGGATTTCAATCTGCAGGGAATGGATTGACAGGTAAAAATGTAGGAATGAAAATCGAACAACCAATCTTTAATAGCACCAGTGAATGTAATCTTGAACAATTAATCATGGGACCTACTAGAAATAAAAATATACTGGATTTAATTTTAACAAACTCACAGAATCTATAAATTATTACAGTACAGGGATTCCATTCTTTAATGAGGACCATAATACATTTTTTGTCCCACATAGATAACTTAAATAAACAAAATAAGAGCATCTTGACTTACTATAACATTAACAAAGCAAATAAAGAAGAACTTAAAACACAATTGAAAAACTGGAACTGGAAATTAGATATGAAGGTACAGTAAAACGGGAAAACAATTGATGGATGGTTCTAGCTGAGAAACTTAAAGAACTATTGATGCCTCAAAGAAAAATTTGAAAAACAATAATTAGATGCAATTCAGCTTGCATTTCTTATATATTGTATATATTTCTCTTTTCCGTTATTTATTACTGAGTAAATTTGCATGAATACATAATCTTTATACCTTGGATTTCCCTAAGAGTCCATCTGCATCTATAGCTTACTCCCTACTTCATCATAATCCTCTGTTGTGACATCACAATCTGCTAGCATGACAGTAACAGTGATGTCACAAGTAGTGCATTATGACCTCAGGTAGGAAGAAAGCAACAGGAATAGCTGAACTCTTCAGGAACAAAGATTTTGTGTTAATGCAAATTACCTCAGTAGTAAATAATGTAAAGTAGGAGTATAGAACAAACGTGAAATTCAATCTGAAGTGTTTAAATATTATGTGTTGTTAAAGTTGTCCTGAAGATGTCAGCTGCTCTTTAAAGTAGTTAGGGAAAGCTATGTTCCAATTAAAAAAATGTACAACACCAAGAGAAAGAAGCCACTATGGAACAATAGTAACATTAAGAAAAAAAGCATTTCCAAAAAAAAAATTATCTACAGAAATATGATCAAACATAAAGTACAGCAAACACACTTAAGCAATTCAAAAAAGCTATCAAACTAAAGAAAACATGGCCTGAACTACAAACTTGCAGGGGGAAACAGTCACTAGGCAATTTAATAGGTACAGTACATAAATTCAGGGTTAATGTGCCAGTAAGTCCACTACAAGACATGGCTAAAAGCATAACCACAGAAAAGTAAATGTAAGTGCTACTAAATAAAGGAAACAAAGAAAAGAAGTAGGAGCAACTCCAGTCCAGATCGTTTTCAGCTAAAACAGCATTTATTAGTGCCAGAAAATCCATGGCCAGGAACCCCTGCACTTCAGTGTACTAGCCTTTTGGCACTAATAAATGCTATTTTAGCTGAAAACAAACTGGTCTGGAGTTGATCCTACTTCTTTTCTTTGTGTACAGATTGAGGTTTGCAACCTCCGTAGGAGAATCCCCCTCATAGTGGTGCGCTGCTTCTCAGCTTCTTGATCTACTAAATAAAGGCTTTGCAAGAGTATTCTTCGAAAGTCAAATAATAATATTTATATACAAGAAAATAATGCCAACAATAGGAAATCAATCTCTGTAACTCGAGACATGGTATGCAGCAAACAAAATGCAGGTAAACAAAATACACCAGGAGGGCCAGATAATATATAGACAGGATTAATTTAATTTTCTTTTTTTTATTTGTTTGTTAACTAGGTAGGGACACTGGACTAAAAGCCCTTTTTCAGGTCTGACCCAGATTGCCACAATAAAAAATTACAAAACATCAGACAAATACAACAATTAATACATTTACAAATTGATTTCATCAATAAGAACTGTTTAAACATAGACTTAAAACACACATTAGAATTATCCATGCATATAGACACTGGTAAAGAATTCCAGAATTGTGGTGCAGAAATAGAAAAAGCACGAGGCACAAGTTTTTGATTACACATTAAAGTTTTAAGCACCAAATCACTAGCAGACTTCAACATTGATGGTACCCTATGGACTGAAATTAAATCAGATAAAGAAAACAGTGGACTTACAAAAAAAATCCCAAAAAGATTTCAGTTCTTGAACTGAAAGACATCCAGCCTAACTGAAAATACAGATCACAAAGATGTGCGTGGTAAGAAACAGATAAAACAAAATGGCAAATATTGTTATATGTTACAGATAAAATATTTTACTCCTTAGTACCCAACTTATAATAAAGACTGGCAACATAATCGAGATGAGGAAGAAGAGACCCAATGGCTATAGATTTTCTTGTTTCAGTGGTAAAATAAGACAAACTTATACAGAATGCCCAATTTCTGATTTACCATTCTGCTAACTGAAATAACTTGCAAAGAAAAATTTAATGCAGGATCTAACAAAACACTGAGATACTTAAACTGTTGCACTTGCTCAATGATTACCCTAGTCTGGTCTTGAACCAGTAAATTAGGATTGCCCTTTAACATTGAATTTATACCAAATAACATTGATTGTGTTTTCTTTGAGTTTAATACCACAGAGTAGTTTGTAAACCAAATACAGGTAATATTAAAGTCCTGTTGGACAGAGAGAACAATAGTAGAAGTAGAATTTGCTTGATAAAACAGAATCAAATCATCAGCATAAAGAATAGTTTCACAAGCTGAACATTGAGATGGTAATTGATTTATAAACAAAGAAAACAACAGGGGGCCCAATATGGACCCCTGCAGAACCCCACAACTGATAAAGGAGTCATGACACTCAACAGGACCAATATAGACCACCTGAGAACATCTGGATAAATAATCCCTAACCCAAGCAACAGAAACATCAAAAAACCCAAAATCCTACAATTTAAGGCAAGCCAAATCATTCATGCTCAATAAGGTCAAATGCCTTGGTCAGACCCACAAACACCATATCTGTCATTAAACCACTTTCAAACTTTCTCAGGACGGTGTTTGTGAATCTGACCAAGGCTGTACCAGTTCCAAAATTCCTGAGGAACCCATGCTGTTGTGAACAAAGCACACCATGGTCCTCAAGATAGTCATCAATCAGATTGGCTACAATTTTTTCCATTATTTTACTTAAAGGGTTAAGAATTGAAATGGGTCAAAAATCCTCTAATTATTTAGCATGTGGTTTCTTTGGGAAAGGTGTAAGCCTTCCATGTTTTCAAAGGGAATTGTTGGGAGATTAAAGATAAATTGGAAATATAGTAGAGAGGATCAACAATATAGGGAATAGCTAATTTAAGAAAATGGCCATCCAATCCACCCCCACAATCACTACATTTGTGAGGTAGTATATGCAAAGGTTTGAACACTTCACTTCTTTCCACCATCTTAAAACAGAACTTAGGTCTATCTACCTTTGAAAAGATAGAACAAGAATCAGCAATATTATCTCGTGGTAAAACCCTTCTGTAATTGGACAAATTAGTAAACGTTTCATTTAAAAGATCAACAATCTCAGTTGTGTCAATTACTTCCTGATCACCTATTTTCAATTTCTGTATAGAATTCCTCAATTTGGGAGACAATAAAGAATTAACATTATCCCACAATTTTCTAAGATTTGACAAGTTAGATTCAAAGTGATCATGAAAATGTTTCTTTTTGGCAGTTGTAACCATATTGGAGAATTGATTTTTTAAAGAAGAGATAGGTATTCAATGATGAAGTAGTTAAACATTTCTGTTAAGTTTCCCAAGCAAAATTCCTCTGTTTAATCATTTGTTTTATATCAATAGAAAACAATTTATTAGGGACACCTCTAAGTCTTAAATTATGTAGAGGACAAAAAAGAATAATTCTGCACAGGAAGCAATAAATCACAGAAAAAATCAAAAGCCAAATTTACATCTGGAACATATTCCAGATATGACAAATCAAGTAGGGACAAATGGGCAAATAATGCATCTAGGTTTAACTCTTTTAAAGTTTAGGACCCGTACAATATGAGGGGGAGTTTAAGTGTACTTAAAATGTAACACACAAAATGTTGCCATATGATCACTCACAGATTCAGGCAATACTCCGGAAGAACCTAACATACTTTCTCAATTAATGATGATCCAGTCCAAAATTGAATGACTGGAGGTTTGCAAATTTAAATGTGTAGGTTCATTAATGATCTAGACCAGACCATAAGAGTATAATAGAGATTCTGCAACCAATTCAGATGTATGTCACCACCAGCAGGGATTCATGACTTTCTGTCAAAGAAGCTATTTCTTTCAGATAGTCTTTTGACCCATCAAGCCCACAGTAAGGAGGGTTATTTAAACAACCCAGCATAATATGCTTCTTCCCACCCAAAAGCAAATGAAGTAGTAGCCAATCGGTGTCAGAATTAATCTCAGTACTTATTTTTATAACTGTTAACTGCAATTCTTCTTTAAAATACACAGCTACCCCATCACCTCTTTTTCTGCCTTTCCGGTCAGCTCTCAAAATATTGTAACCAGATATATTACAAATACTATCTGGTAAAGAAGGTTTTGACCAAGACTCCGAAATGACAACTATATCAGGTTTGTTAAAAGCAATAAGTTGCTCCATTTCAGCAAGTTTAGGAATCACACTTCTGGTGTTAAGGTGAATGACTTTAAGACCATGGGACTTGTAAAACAATTATGGGTGCAACTTCTTTATATTGCTAGAAATAGTGGGTCCCAGATTTAACTCAACATCCCCTGATAATAACAATAATGAAATTAGTTTAATTGCACGTGATGTACTACACAAACTAATGTAACTGAAATGCGAGGTTAAATGAAACCAAAGATATCCACAAACTCTAAACTCATATTTCTTTGCCAGTAATAATGGAGTGGTTTTGGAAGAAATTATTGACCCTTTAACTGATATTTTTAATAAGTCATATATAAATTTTGACCCCTTAACTGATCTTTTTAACAAGTCATACTGTATATAAATTGTTGACTCCCTAACTGATATTTTTAACAAGTCATATATAAATTGTTGATCCCTTAACTGATATTTTTAACAAGTCTTATGTAAGTAAAAAAGTACCACACAATTGAAAGGAAGCAATCATAATGCCAATATACAAAAGGGCAAAAAAAAGTTAACATCAAATTACAGTTCAATAAATTTAACATCAACACTGGGTAAAATGATGGCATCCATTATCAAGGACATAATAATGGAAGCTAATGGTAGCAATAATTGGTCAAACAAAACCAATGGGTTCCGCATGGCCATTACTGTTTAATATATTCACCAAAGATATGGCCAAAAATGTTGAATTCTGGTTCCAAAAATATTGTAGATGATTCAAAATTGGGATTTGATGTCAGTAATCAGAGAAAAATAGATCAACTGCAAAAAGACTTAGATAAGATAATTAACTGGGTGGGCATATGTGGAATGGCCTTAAATATAGATAAATGCAAAGTGATTTATATGGGGAAAAATCCAAAATATCTCTATTACATTAAGAGTATCCCTCCTGGTGTGACAACAGAAGAGAAGGTCCTGGATGTGATAATCTAAGAAGATCTCATACGCTTCAGTGTGCTAACATTAATACCAAGGCAAGGCAAATTTTAGGATACATTAAGATAAACTTTGTCTCTAGGAATAGAGAGGTTATAATGCAATTGTATAGAAATCTCTTGTGAGCACAGATAGATACACTTCACAATTTTAGTCTACCTGTTTGAGGAAGAGTATTAGAACTACAGAGGGGATCTAGAGAAGAGCTACAAAACTTAACTGAGATATGGAGGATAAAGCATATGGGGAGAGACTAGACAGTCTTATGTCATTTGAGACAAGGCGAGGCAGTGGAGATCTCCTTTTACTCTACGACATACTGTATTAAAGGACAGTTAACTAAGAATAAGCTGGGATTTAAATATAGAATAACTAATAAAGTCACTAGAGGTCAGAATAAGCAGTTAGAAAAACATATTGAAAACAACTGAAAGAAAACATTCCTTTACACAACGAGTCATTACTGTCTGGAACAACTTACCTCAGTCTGTTGTAGATTCTGAAATGAAGAAATGTTTAGAAACAAAATTGACAATCTAATTCTAGCAAGTGGACTACAACTGGCGAACCACTGAGAAGCGGGAGGCAGCTTCAGTAGACCACAGGTCTTCTCCTGCCTTATCAAACCTAACAAACCCTAGTAAAGGAGATAAGGGGTAATCTAAAATAGAACAAAAAAGTATAGGTCAACATTTTCATTGTTAACATACACTGCTGCTATTAGGTTCTTCTTTAGTACATTTTTACATGGGCTTGTTGGCAGAGATGGTGGCACTTTTTTGCCCACTTTAAGAATGGAAAGACTAGGGATGTCCATGACTGCACCTGTTGTGACAAACTGCTAGCAGGGAGGGGCTGCTTACAGAAGTTGACTATTTAAAAATACAATGCAGAAACAGTAGACACTACAAACTATGATCGTCTTCTTGTCTGAACACCGTTTTTCCAACTGGTAGACCTCTTTTTTACTTTTTCAAGTGAGGACATGCTTTCTTACTTATGCATTTATTTCAGTACTTTGACTGCATACGTTTAAGTGAACCATGTTATGTGTCTTCATGTTTTCATAGACAGGAAATACTGTTTGTTTTACAGGAGTAGTCATCAATCACTGCTTGCCTGGACCTCAGTCTACACAGCTTTAAAACTATGCAAAAGCAGAAAAACATGGGGGCCCTGTTCTCTGTCACTGGAGGGTGTCACTAGGTGGTCACAATGACTACTTGACAACACAGACAATTCTGCAACCCAGTAGTCCAATGCACGCAGAGGGGATCCCTGCCCTTCCCCACATGGTTGCAAAACACACTGCATCTGCACAGAGAGGCCTTGCACAAAGCATGGTGACATCCACTCATGGTAACAGACTTCTGCAACAATTGTCAGGCAGGCAGTGGGTTGTCACAAAAGCAGTGACCAGCAATCAGTGGTAAGTGGAGAAACTGGTTGCCAGTGCACACAGTCTATTGGACCACTGTGCAACCAGATGTGGGTTAGGGTGTGACGTTCCAGTGGATACCGGGAGTGAAAAGGCATTATGCCAGTATTGAGGGAGACACTGGACTGCCAAGGGTAGGTCAAGTCAGCATCAGGAGTTATAGAGCTACTGGTTCATTAGTAGTCCTAATTTTAATATTAATGTACTGTATGATATTAGCAGAGATGATTAGCTTATAGAAACAAAAAGACAGAATTTGTCAGCAGATAAGGACCCTTTGGCCCACCGAGTTGTCCTGTTTTGTCCCTACCTATACTGGCACTGTGGACCCTACCTCCTAATCTCTGGCTACTCCCCATCCCTCCCCCCACACACACACACATATTTTCCTACCATAATTCCTTTGTGCCTTTCCCATGCATGTTTGAAATCCACCACTGTTTTTGCCCCAACACCTCTGCTTGAAGACAGTTCCAGTGTCCACAACTCTTTCAGTGAAAAAGAGTATCTCTTCACATCCCTCCTAAATTCCTCCCTTCCAGCTTCATTGCATGCCCCCTTGTTCTCCTACACCTTCTCTTCTGAAAAATACTCCCCTCCCCTCCTGTTCCTTATTCACCCCTGTAAGGTACTTACAGGCCTGTATCATGTCTGCCCTCTCCTGCCTCTCTTCCAGGATGTACATATTGAGATCCCTCAGTCTTTCCACATAGGGATTATGATGCAGCCCCTGCACCATTTTAGTTGTCCTCCTCTGGATAGCTTCTACCTTCTCTGTGCCCTCCCTGAGTTGTGGTCTCTAGAACTGGTCACAGTACCCCAGGTGGGGTCTCACCAATGACTGATACAGTAGTAACACCAGTTCTCTCCTTCTGCTGGTAACTCCCCTCCCTATATGCACCCAAGATGACAGGCAACATGTGTTTGTATCTGGCAGATCATGTCAGACAACCTTAGTTGACTTTTTCGACTGTGTGATGCGGTCACTGTATAGGGACCATGCGGTGGATATCCTTTACCTGGACTTCAGCAAGACTTTGGACTCAGAGCCTCATGGAAGGCTGACCAGCAAGTTGAGCTACCTAGGAGCTGGGAAAAAAACTGGTTGGTGGATTAAGAGCTGGTTGCAGGACAGGCAGCAGAGGTTGGTAGTAGGGGGAGGGCTCTCGGCACACAGAGCTGTAACCAGCAGAGTCCCACAGGGCTTGGTGCTAGGCTAGGACTGGTACTAATTAACATCTTCATTGCCAGTATAGCAAAAGGAATAAGGAGTAAGATCAACCTCTCTGCAGATGACACGAAGATCTGCGCGGAGGTAGATAGTGAGAAAGGGGGTAAGGAACTACAAGATGCCTTGGTGAGACTTGAGCACTGGTCAGACACATGGCAACTGGGTTCAATGCTAAAAAGTGCAAAGTCTTGCACTTGTGGGCTAAAACTCCAGGGAACAGCTACTGGTTGAGGGGGGTACAGTTATCCATGTCAGTCGAGGAGAAAGATCAGGGGGTACTTGTAACAGGGGACAGGAATCAATCAGTGCAGTGTAGAAACACAGCTGCAAAGTCAAATAAAATGCAAGGATTCATAGCCAGGGGAATCACCTATCAGAGGGAGGAAGTCATTCTGCTACCTGTAGATGTCCCAGGTGAGACCACATTTGGAGTACTGCATGCAGTTTTGGTGCCCCTCTTTGAAAAGGGACATCAAACTAGTGGAGGGGGTCCAGTGTAGGTGATGAAGATGATCCTGGGAATGGAGAACAAAACATATGAGGAGAGCTTGCGGGAGCTCAACATGTATATTCTAGAGGATAGAAGGGAGAGGGGAGAATATGGCTGAGACCTTCAAATACCTAATGGGCATGAACAGAGTAATTCAGAGGGTGTGTTTAAGTTAAAATAGGGGGGTGACACTGGGGGCACAGTCTGAAACTGGAGGGAGGAAGATTCAAGAGGGATAAGAGGAGGCAGTATTTCATGGAAAGGGTGGTGGCAGGTTGGAATGTGCTGCCTGAGGAAGTGATAACACTGCAAACAGTGGGTAGCTTCAAGAAGGGGTGGGACAGGGTAAAAGATGGTAAAACTGAGTGGAAGATGGAGAAGAGAATTCGGAGGTAGGGGCAATAAATCAGAGGGGCAGGTAAGGGGAGGGGGGCAGTTGCAGTTTAATAAGCTGGGTGCTGCACACTTGTACAAACTTGATAACCTATAAGACCTGTATCTACTGGCAATTTTTTTTGTTCGTATGGATTGTGCCAGAAAGATCACACCAGACAAATGTGAATGATTTCTTCAACTGGGTAATGAAGTTGTTGATAAAGATAAGGTGGTATAATTCCTACAGATACAAGGGCTGCGAGATGGCATGGGTTCGTGGCTAGAAAATCTTGTCTGAAAAATCTGATTGATTTCTTTAACTGGGTGACAAAAGCTGTTGATAAGTGTAAAGCAGCATATATATGGTACCCTGACTTTAGCAAAACATTCAACTAGTCCCACACAGGAGAATAGTTAAGAAACTGGGAGACATGGAGTTGGGGATAAACTAGCATAGTATATCAAGAACTGGCTGGGAGGAAGGAAACATGAAGTTATTATAAATTGGTAATATTCACAAAAGGAGAGAGATAATGAATAGGATACTACAGGGGTCAGTCCTTGGGCCAGTATTCATCAGCATCTTTACCAACTACATTGCATAGGGTAAAATCTGACTCTTTGCTGATGACATTAAGCTGTTGCAGAGTGAACAGTGTAGAGGGTATTTGGGAAATGAGGTAGAATATGGGGAGGCAGGAGAAGTTGTCCAGGGTAAGGCAAATTGGGTTCAATTGAAAAAAGTGCAAGGTCATGCAGTAGTTATCAAAAACCTGAAGGCCAAGTAATGGTGAAATGGACAGAGGAAGAAAGGTGTATGGGATAATTTAATCTGAAAGCTTAACGTCATCAGTATAATTCAGTAAGGTGGTGGGGAAGGCAAATAGAATGCTTTAGTGAATAATAGGATGTAGCAGACAAAACAAGATGATGCTGCCATGTAAGATCACTTGTGAGGGTGCATCTGGAACATTAAATGCAGTTCTGGAGCCCACACCTCAAAAAGGACAAGGGCAGACTAGAATCAGTACATAAGGGGGAAGCAAGGTAGCTTGTATAAGGAGATGCAGGAAAGTCTGGATATGCATACATTAGAGACCAGAAGGAAAAGGAGATATATGACTGAGACATAGAGCAGGGAATAAAAAAAGTGGATACTAGCAAGCTGTTCACCCAAAGTGGCAACAGTAACACCAGGGGCAACACAAGTAAATTGGTGGGAGGCAGGTTTAAGAGAGATCTCAGGAGGTATTATTTCATGAATTATGGATGGTAGATAAGTGGAACGGACTACCCTGCTAGGTAGTCAATGCAAAAACAGTGGTGGACTTCAAATGTGGGTGGAATAGACACATCAGTTTGGTAAGAAATACATGGAGAGAAGCGATCATGGGAAAGGATGGCTGAGGACCTGTAGGATCCGTGGATCATACTTCACTCTAGGTAGGCAACTGCATAGACAGGACAGACCACTAGACCTTTTGCCATCAGTTTTTCTATGTTTCTTTCTAAGTTAGTAAACATAAAGCTTGTGTCATACATGCATGTGTGTTATCTGACTTTACTTTGTTTACCTCACCCAGCGTTAATGTATGCCAGTATCTTTGGCAATGTTTCTGCAATTATCCAAAGACTGTATTCGGGAACTGCAAGATACCACATGCAGATGCTTCGAGTAAAGGAATTTATACGATTTCATCAAATTCCTAATCCACTTCGACAGAGACTTGAAGAGTACTTCCAACATGCCTGGACATACACAAACGGCATTGACATGAATATGGTATGTGCCTTTGCCTATATGGCAGTTGTTGCAGGAACTAGATGCTATTTTAGGTTGCAGGGCTGAAATAACCAGGTAATAACTAGGGTTCCTACTTTTAAGTAAAGATGTGTACTGTTTTCCTTCACTGAAAAGCTATTGAATAGCATATGAGAGCATCACATGTCAAATAATACTTGCCAACATTTCACTAGGAAGAAAATGCAGCGTTATAAGTTGAAAGAGTATGGAAAGTACAGTATATACAGTTTACAAACAGCTACGACATCTCAACTCTGCATCTACAGTACTGAACATCTCAGCCTGTAGATACTGTACCATCCCTGAAAGAAAGAAAGACATCAAGTTTGGAAGTAAACTTTAAGCAGAGTTTATTGAAGAGCACAAATGTTAGCTTTATTTTTAAAAACTTGGTTACTCAATGATAGTATCAGTTGAAGACAAATGTTTTTAAGTATAAATTTGACTAAAAATATAATTACCTAGTAATCTAAGAGTAAATATGATTTGTAATATTTCTCTTTATTATGATTTATTAATTAAAAAACATTTCAAGATTCCACCATTAGAGCAATATAGATATCATGTCTACAGCTATTTCTGCATCTTTTTAACATTCATAAAATGACATCAAACATCACATGATGGTGTCACATGTTATGTAGCATTATGACATCACACTTCATGAAATTATGAGGTTATCATTCTCCAAAACTGACAGTTATCAGCTACCTGCTCAAACAGATAGTATATTTTCATCCGGACAGATCTAAATAGCAAGCTTTGCTATGTCATGCACTAAGGACCCGGGATAGTCAGAATAAGGGAAGGGGAGAAATACACCTGTAGCCTTCAGTATTGGTTGCACATGCAGGCATACCACACTTTTAGTACGTGGTCCATTCAACTAGACTGCCTTTGATTTCATCATTAAAATGATAGGGATCTTATTAACAGATTATATCTTCTAATCAGTACACTCACCTGCCAGTTTTGAAAGTCCCTTGTTTACAATTTGTTGGATTTACAAAGTTTATTAATCAGAAAAGACTTGCTTTGAGAGTTCTTTTGCATATCACACATTTATGTACAGCTGCCTCCAGGTTCCCTAGGCAATAGTGTGCTGCTAGATCACAGCCCAGCAGGACCTTATTACTTTCATATGGAAATAAAAATAGCAATGATTAGAGAGCAAGCGACACCTCTGAGTAAATTTGAAAAATATATTAGGAACTGAATTAGCCTATGCATCATTATCATCACAGTTATTTATTTTCCTCTCTTCTTATTATTAAAGACAGTTGCATACAATAGCTGGGCTTGAACTTTTAAAAACTCAGATCAAGCACAAAGTGAAATTGTTCCAATATTTGGTCACAGTTTCATTTAATGCCATAAATACAACTGTGGCCAAATGCATTTTGCAAAGATTTCTTGACAGTTTTAGATGTTTGACCTTAACTACTATAAGCCATACTGTATGTGCCGGAATCCGGCGACGTAGGCGACCACGATTGGTTGCCTACAAAAACAGTGACTCAGTCACGGTGTATGTCAATGGGGCTACCTTCCAGGGAGGGTGACCGGATGGGGGGGTTTGCGCATATAGCGACAGGATGTCACTACATGTATACACGTGGGGAGGGGCGAGCATGCTCAGTGAGTGGCGGGAGGGTTTGTGAGGGGTGGTGCCACAGTGAGCTGCCGAGCTGACCCTGTGGCATGGTGGGTGGGTTCAGGGCTGGGGTTCTGAGGGTGCTGGGTTTGGATTTGGATGCAGGTATGTTTTGTTGCGCCTGGCCTGAATTTTTTTTTTACAGTTTTGCACCCCCCTAACACGAACCCCCCCTCCTGGAGTTGAGAATCCTTTAGTAAGGGGGTGCAGGGGGTAAAACAGAAAATCTAAGTCCCCGGCACCCTTTTGTTGTGCACTGGGGGATACATCACCAAAATTGATTTTTGGTGATGTATAGTCACCCTAACAGCAATCACCTTTCAGCGGTTGCCATTATGACGTAGAACCATATGTGCCACTGTTGAGCCATTTGCAGCTGTAGTGGCCAGAGGCATTTCAAAGCCAGATATTGTACTTAATTCAAAATCTTTAGTGGGCTAGGGGAAAAAATTGCTTTTCTAAACACCCCACCAACTATTTCCTTTTCTGAGGCTTGGCAGACCTTAACAGGCCTTTTAAATCTAGCACAAGAGAGTGGTGCTTTAGAATTTTTTTTTGTTTGACCAGGAGGTGGGTTGGATCACACAGGCCCATTTTCAGCCATGCCTGAATGAAAACATTCAGTTACTCCTGCTAAATATTCTCAATCAAGAATCATGATTATGCTTGTGTGATATCCAAATATTTTCTGTGGAAAAAAATCTGAAGCTCCAAACAGAGCATAGTAATTTATGGTTGGGTGTATGAGGAAAAGAGCAGATGAATTCTAAGGGAGAGGATAGATTTGGGAATAGGAAAGGGAGAGGACAGGGAGGTTAGGTGCCTGGAGGAATGCGAAGCAGATCCTAAGAATCACTACAGCAGCAGGACTGGAGGCACAGCTGGATGTCATTGTCCTCCTGAGGACTAATGACCTGGCTAGGAATGGGACTGGGATAGTGCAGGGGGAGTTTAGGGAGCTGAGGAGGGGTCTTAGAGAGGTAGCATGCTCAGTGGCTTTTACTCTGAGGTGCTGCCTATATACAATAGGGAGGAGGAGAGGGATCTCCACAGCAGAAGTTTCAACTCATGGCTGAAGGAATGGTGCAAAGAGGAGGGGTTCAGCTACATTGGAGACTGGTGACCCACCTGGAAGGATAAGGTTCAATACAGGGGTGACAGTCTGCATCGATTTAAGAGGGGAACCACCTGACAAGGGGGTGGCAGAAGAGATTGGCTAGGCAGAAACTGCTCCCACCACAGGCTGAACTAGGGAGTCAAGAGAATCTGACAGGATTGAAATCCTCAGGACGAAAATTAATACAGGAGGCAGGGTGGAAGAAATTATGGGGGAAGGGAGTGGGTGCATTAAAAAGAGAGGAGGGAAGGAAAAAGAAAAAGGGAGAAACAAATGGAGTGGTGAAAAAAACACAGAACGCCATGTGTGCAAATGCTAGAAGTCAAGCAAATAAGATTCCAAACCTAGAAGCCACAATGGCAGAGGCTGACCTGGATATTGTGGCCATTACCGAGTCATGGTACACTGAAAACAATGTCTGGGACATACTCATATCAGGCTATACTCTATTCAGGAAGGAGGGGGTTTGGTACTTTATATGATGGATGACATTAAAGTGATGAAGATACAGAGAATACAGGGGGGCAGAGGTACTGTGGATTACCCTAGAGATGGGAAATGGAGCCTCTGTTCACACTGGTGTGATCTACAGACCTCCAGCACTGGGGGAGGAGTTATATAAGGTACTAATGGAAGTCATTGTCAAAATGGCAGAAAAGGCGCTGGCCCATTGGCGCAGTGGATGGATTTCTGCTTGTGACGCTGGCGACCAGGGTTCGGAAGCAGACCCGGGGCATCGGAGGGCCATCCGGGGGAAGAAGTATTGAGCATCCCATGACTGCTCTCCTTCTCCAGGGGGGGAGGGTGGTGGAGTGCTCGGTGCTGTGGGGACACCCAGCAGAGGCTGAGTATCACCACAAAGCGCCGACGTCTAGCAAGCTCGGGGCCGGGGCGGATGCTGGTCATCATTGCACGTCTCCGCCCCCACCTACAGAGAAAAAACAAGCTGCCAGCCACCAGGATGATGCCTGCCCCTTCACTCTAATGAGCACCTAGGCCGGCTCCCAGACTTATCCTGTTGTCTGCAGCACTCGGGGCAGTGCCGCAACCCCACGCTGGGGGGTAATCCAGGGGGTATCTGTGAGCCATGGCTAATGTGGGAGTGGAAGCAGAGGGGGCCGTGACCTGGGTGAATGGTTCAGCGGCAGGTGGCAGAAAAAAAAATACAAAAAAAATGGCAGAAAAGGGGGAGATGCTGTTGGCAGGGGACTTTAATTGGCTGGATGTAGATTAGAGTCTCCCAGCTGTGGCTTCCACCAGAAGCAGGGAAATCTTGGACTTCCTGCAGGGGGCATTCCTCAAGCAACTAGTCAGTGAACCCATTCATGAAGGGGGCAATACTGGACCTGGTACTCAGCAACAGGAACAGTGTTGCAGACCTCAATGTGGGGGCCACCTGGGGACCAATGATCATCATACAGTGTGGTTCAAAATAAGGACAGCTATAGAATTGAACCACACAATGGTGAGGTCCTGGACTTCAGGAGGGAAGATTTAAAAAAGATGGGTAAATTCCTCAGGGATGACCTGAGGGGGATCAACTGAGTGGGGTAGAGAAACAGTGGGGGAAAACTATAAAGGACCATAGTGAAGGCAACAAACCTCTGCATCAAGCAAGGGAGCAAAAGAAAGAGGGAAAAAAAGACCACTATGGTTCTCAAAAGAGGTGGTGGAAAAGGTGAAAGCTAAGAAGGCAGCATGCTGAAGGTACACAGAGACGCAGAGGGAGGAGGATAGATAGGTGTATCAGGGAAAACCAAGGGAAGCAGGGAGAGCAGTAAGGAGTGCAAAGGTGCAAACTGAAAAGAGAACAGCCAAGGCAGTAACAAAAGGGGACAAGACATGTTTTAGGTATGTAAGTGAAAAAGAAAGGCCAGGGTGGGATTGTAAGGTTAAGAAAAGAAGAGGGAACTGTGTAGAGGGGAAGCAGGAAAAGGCAAAGATACTGAATAAATACTTTTGTTCAGTGTTTACAGAGGAAAAAGATGGGCATAGGCCACAAAAATGTGAAAGGAGCATTGGAGGAGGAGGAGGGTGGGCACTAGTCCATTTTCAGAGAGAAGAGTTCTAAACGGACTCACAAATCTGAAAGTGAACAAAGCAATGGGGCCAGATGGGTCCAACCAAGGGTATTGAGGGAGATCAGAGAGGTACTGGCTGCATCTCTGAAGGCCTTATTTAACAGTTCATTAGAAACAAGAGTAGTTACAGAGGACTATAGGATGGCAGATGTAGTCCCATTTCACAAAAGTGGTAGCAGGGGAAGATAGTGGCAATTATAGGCCAGAGAGCCTGACTTTGATGGTGGGAAAGGTAATGGATATCTTGAATCCAGTTTGTTACAAGACCCAAGGCAGCTTGGAGTCATAGGGGGAGGTCATTCTACTGAGTCTGATAGAGTTATTTGACTGGGTGACCAAGGAACTAGATCAGGGTAGAGCAGTGGACATAGCCTACATAGATTACAATAAGACATACAACACTGTTCTACATAGGAGACTAGTCAGCATGCTGGGTAGCTTAGGAGTGGGTCAAAAAGTGGCAAACTGGGTAAGAAATTGGTTAAGGATGGGCAGCAGAGGATGGTGGTAAATGGAGTTCACTCAGAGGATGAGAAGATGACCAGCAGGGTGCCTCAGGGATCAGTACTGGGACTGATCCTCTTTAATGTCTTTATAAGTGACATTGCAAACAAGCTGAAAGGTCTGCCTTCTGTGTGCATGACACCAAACTCTGCAATGGGGTGGACATTCCAGGGGGAGTGGAAAGGATAAGCAGTGACCTGAGAAAACCCAAGGAGTGGTTAAGGGTATGGCAGTTGGGTATCAATGTGAAAATATGCAAAATAATGAACCTGCAGCACAGAAACCCAGGAGCAGAGTACAAAATGGGAAGGGGTGGTACTGATGGCCACCACGCAGGATGACCTAAAAGTGGCTAGGCAGTGCAACAAGGCAGTTGGTAGGGCAAGTGGGATACTAGGGTGCATAGGGAGGGGTATAACCAACAGAAAGAGAGAGGTGGTATTGCCTCTGTGTAGATCTCTGGTAAGACCCCACCTAGAGTACTGTGTGCAGTTCTGGAGACAACATCTCAAAAAGGACATAGACTGGAAGCATTCCAGAGGAAGGCAAGTACAATGGTGCAAGGTCTGCATCAGAACCCCTATGAGGAGAGATTAAAGAACCTAAATATATACACCCTGGAAGGGAGGAGAAAGCGGAGGATATGGTAGAGACGTTTAAATACCTCACTGGGGTAAACAAGGACAAGAGGGAAGTATTTTTCAGAAAAATGGTGTTCAGGAACAAGGGGGCATGATAAGCTGGAGGGGGTAGATTAAAGAGAGATGAGAGGAAGTACTTCTTCAAAGAAAGAGTGATGGCTTCTTCGAACAGCCTTCCAGTGGAGGTAATAGGGGTGAAAATAGTGGTGTGGTTCAAAAACGCATGGGATAGGCATAAGGGAATCTTGGATAAAGGAAAGGGGGTGAATAGGCCGGAGATTAGTTAGGATCTGCGGTGATACTATTGAGAGGGAAAAATGGGCAGACTATTTATTTATTTATTGAATTTTGTTGACCCAGTAGGCCCACTGGGACTAGAAGTCCCTTTTTCAGGGGCGACCGAGGGGAGAGGGCATACAGATGGTAAGCAACTGAAATTGAACCAGATTAAGCTGTTGGTGGTATTTTTAGCGAAAGGGCCAAGCAGTGATTATCTGCCAAAAAATTCTGTGTTCTGTGGGATGCAGATGTTATTTGTATGCTACTGCTGTTAAAAATAAAGAACAAGTGGAAAACAATATATCTAAAACAATGAGCTGAATAATGTTTTTTTCAAAGTTTTCCTGGATAGTTGTTTACAAACAGAAGCATATAATAGAAGCATTTCAGTATATCCACTGTTGCTTATCATTACCATTACTGGGCCCTATGCACAAATGATGTGTGAAATGCATGTAGCTCACCCACACACAGGTCCTTACCCCCACAGAGGCATGTACAAGCTAGCATGCACTAATATCAGCCGTCTGTCCATGCCCCCCCCCCAGTGTGTAGCCACATGGCTGAGGAATGTGGCGGTGCAGGGGTGGAGTACAGGCCATGGGTGGGGATCCAATAGGATTCCCATCCAGGGCCCCATAGCGGATCCCTTGTACAAATGTGCAGGGGAGCATGAGATGGCATGCAGCCTACCCAGAATCAACAACAGACATTTGACTGAATGGCCACCCCCTTCCCTCCCAGGTAGCCCTGTTTGCTGTGGCAGCCATGTGCTGTGCATGTGCTGTGGCAGCCATGGGGTCCCAATTCCGCTGTGCCCCACCAGTACCCTTCAGGGGGGCATGTAAATGTTTATGGCAGGGTCCACCCTCATGTACTATTTCAAGCCCTATCCTGGCACGCTGTGCCGTTGTGCATGGGCACATTGCAGGCATGCCCCCGGCACACCCCTGGCATGGCATCCCACAGCCAGCTGGGGGGTTCAGCATACAGGGCACTAGCACACCTGTGAGTGAATGCCACAGGGGGTGTGCTGATCACCACTGTGTGGCATTTGAGTGTAGGAACGCCTATGTGCTGCTCTTACACAGTGAATAGGCATTCGTGCATAGGGCTCAAGATGTTCAGTTACAACTTTTTTCCATATCCTTGTCCTAATTTAAATAGGAAAATAATCAAACCATCACCCACATACACAAGAAAATATAACTCTGAGAAATGTTTTAAAAGATCACACAACAGTGAAATTATGTTGAACACCAGTGATACTATTGCTAGATTCATGTCTGCTATTTTATAATAAAGCTGTGCCTCTCTGCTTTACATTAATCATTTTATGTATCATATGACACCCGCTTGAATGAACTACATTGCTTTAAGAAATTAAGTACGCTTAATGACTACTGTATGATATACTTATGAAAGACTTATCTTTTCCATGTCTGCTTCACATCTTAATATATGGAATAACAACACCAATGGTAAGAGCAGGAGGTATTTATGTAAGATTTAATTCTAATATAAAGTGTGAAAATATCAATGTTATATGTTGATTTTATAGAGCTCTTTCATGCATTCTAATTTTAAAATTAAGATTATTGCATGATGCAGTGGTAGGTAACGAAAACAAAAGTGATTGTCTGAGGGAGAAGGAACTGTGGGCTAAAACAGATCTGTTATTCTTTTACTTATTTCTCTGTTTTATCCCATGAGCTAAAATATTACCTTCTGCCCATGAGTTAGATTCATATACATATAATTTGCATTATAAGGTTTTCATTTATTTCATTTAAAGCTATGTCAATGCCCTGTCATGCTTATGACTGTGACTCTTTCTTTTCATGCGTGCTCATTTTAAGTTTGAACCATGTGTACTGTATCTCAGCATCTATAAGTATCTGCTAAAGCTTCTTAGGTTCTAACCATGTGCATTTGTGACCAATCTGCATGTGGGTCTGAAAGCTTGCTCTTGCATGAAATTTCTGCATTTGCATACAGTGTAACTGTTCTAATCTGAAGGCTAATAAACTATTTTAACTAGAATGAAAAGTAGTGACCATTCTGGATGTTAAACAACAGCTTAAAATACTGTAGATATTGTATGATAATCCATAACCCATATAAGAAGTTAATTCATTTTTAACACAATATTAATTTAACAATATTTACAGTCTCTGAAGACCCAAAGAAGAATTCTTTAAAATGTCAATATCGACCTTGAATTATGTAACAGTATTTATAAAATAATGACTAGAAATGGAACTATCAGATTGGTTGACAGAATTCTAAAAGGGTTAGATCAGCAGCTGGAGACCTTCATATACAATGGAATAATTAGAATTTAACTATGACAACATTCATTTTTTTTAAAAAGCAAAACATTTTACATAAATAATAGCATCAGGAGGTATAAGGCCCTTAGCTGCACCTCATGCCTCATGGTTCCCCTTGTGTTAGATTAACTGATGGTAACTCAACCCTTGGTCATGCCTTAATGCTTAAACCTCAATCAGATGCATCTGAAAGGTATCATTAGACAATGAAAACATTGTTTTTAAAATAAATACATTAATTTAGATTCCTGTTGGTCAGCAATTTATGGCTAGCCATGTAATCAAAATAAATGTAGAGTATAAACTCAAAAGCATTGCCATTTTGTGATGTTTAACATGTTAACAGCTGCCTGCTATGCTATTAATGCACAAATTCAGATCATGCTTTCCCATGAAATGGTTCAGCAATTATCTTCACTACTCAAAAAGGGAAACAGGACTCGCAGCTGTACAGGAGGCAGAACATTGTGCTGCCAACTGGGAGAATGGGGTTTATGTGTTAGCCCCACAATTCCTTGCTGCAGTCAGCTGTTTGTCATGGAGATATGATGCTCAGCTTCTGAGAAGGAAGGACATGGAAAACAGCAATCGCACACCCCTTGCTGGCCAATCGCAGTACACCTTTGCCATCGGCTATGGAGGCAACCACTCAACACCACCTACAACAGAAAAGGTGTAGCCATTGTGGCCATAAGGACTCGGTGGGATAGTGGAAACTGGAGGAACAGGGAAGGATAATAATATTTATATATTCATTGCAATCAAGTATAAAAACTGGATTGACATTAATACAACAAATGAAAAATAGCCAACTTTTTATAGTACATACACATCTACAAACACATTACAAAAGTAAACCTCCTCTTAGATTAAAAACCCAGAGTCAAGAGGAATGAGAGCACGGAAATAAACAGGCAGATAGTTCTACAAGCATTTCAGTATGTTCGGTAATCCAAATGTTTATGTACAATTCAGTATTAATCATAAAATGCTCACTCATAAGGACAGCAAATTATAACACTAAAAACACCATGCTTTATTACTTAATTGGGAAAATATAATGTAGGTATTAACAAACCTAAATTCCCTAAGTCAGACCTTTCCAAATTTTTATACTTCCCATGGTACAAAACATTTCATAAACCTTATGGTATGACTACCATGTGTATTCTATGTCTTCTTAAATCTAGTCTGATACCATTGTTGGTTATTATTTTTGGAGAAAAACAATGAACAAAAGAATGGCAGGATATTAATACAACTTTCATAAGCTGATGCTCAAGAGTTAAAGGAGGCCGGAAATTATCAACCATTTGGGTAGCATGTCATTACAGCAATTCATTATGGGTGAATCAATTTGCATGAATCAATTAGCAGGACTGCAAAATGGGTGAATGGTTAATTACAGCAAAGAGCCAATATGAGTGATTACGACTATTCAGCAAACCTCAGAGGTGGTGATCACCTCAGAAATAGCATCCTATAGATAGGGGGGCGCAGGGGGGGCATAGCCCCCCTGCAATACAAAGGAACATGTAATAGTGACCGGGAACTGGGACCCATAGTCACTCCCCATTGAAACATTGTGCCCATAATGGTCTCCATGCAGCAGACTAAGAAAAGTAGAGAACAGCACAGATCCTTGAGAGACACCGAGCAGCGCTGCAGTGTCCTCTCTTATCAGGTGTCTCGCTCCGTTCGTACATTGGCAGCAACAGAAAGCAACACCAGGATGTTTGCTGGTTCCCCACCTGCCCGCTTGCTCACTCACTCAGTCACTCACCACTGCGACTGACCTTTGCAGCAACAGACAGTGACAGCACTCGTACATGCCTGGAATATTTATGCCATGTTTTTGAGCTGAAATGTGCATTGCTGAACTTGCCAGTTGCTGTATTCTTCCTCGCTATTATTACTTCACTAAAATTGCATGTGCTGTTATTGAATTGCTGAAATGACATGGAACCTGGATTAGCTGCTGCTGGCAATGTTCCTATTTTCAGAAATTGTATTCATACCACAACGTAACTCTTGGTTAACAATACCTGAATCAAAGCTGATGTGCAAAACATTTTGTGTTGCTTTTTTGATGGGCAACATTATTTATTTATTTTATTTGAAAATTGGTGACCAGAAAAGGCACACTGAGCTGAGGTTCATTTCCAGGTACAACCCAGGGGGAGTGAGTAAGGCATACAAAATACATAATACAGACACAATTTGCAGTTACAATAAGGAGCAATCACATAACAGAAATTACAAGAGGAAGTACAAAATGAGCAATCAAGGTAAAAACAAAATAAGCAGTTCCAGCCTTCCCTATTCAGCGGTAGGAGGCAAATGCAAGGGAAACAGTCATGTGCAGGGAAAACAGGAGCCAGGGAGAGGGAAGGTGTTTCAGCTGATACCTGAGGGAGCCAGGGGAGGCAGTGCAGTGGAAGAAAGAAGGCAGTAGGTTTCATAGTGATGGGAGAATAGGAAAAGGCTGATTGTCAAGCACAGGTATGGGGATGAGGAATGGCAAAGGTATGTGAAGCCCTAGAGTGGAGGGAGCAGGAGGTACTGCAGAATGGGTGAGGGAGAGAAGTGATGAAAGGTAAGAGGAAAGAGACCCAAACCAGTATTTGGATATGAATGAGGCACAGTGGATATCGTACAGTTTTTTCTATGAAACCAAAAATGTTCAGTTTTGACTATGTCACTGCATGGATTCTGAACCCTGACAATGGGTCATTGTCCTGTCAGAGTAAATGTCAGAGCTCTGATTCCATGTAGTGGCATGGTCATAACTCCAAATTCCTGATTCCACCGAGTCCTGAACAGAATATTACCCATGACATGAAAATAATACAACACAATTTGTCATGTCCGCATTTATTAAGGTATAGTTAAATATAAATCATTTGGTAGTAGTAATAACATTTCTGAAAATAGGAACATTACACACAACAGCAAATTCACACAAATTTCCTTTCCTTTTTGAGTTCTGTAACACTTAAAGCACGAGTGCGTATTAGCAGTACAATTTGTGACATATACATTTTATATTCCGTTTTAGATTGGCCTTTATCTCCTGTCTTGTATAATACACTTTTTCCCAATTTGGACTTTGTTTGATCACTTTTTTTAATACTTGTATAATAAAAAAGAGCACTCATTTTTATACGGCTTGGCCCAGGTTGTCATCAGTACTCGAAGGAAGAGGAGGTCCCGGCACAGCGAAGCCACACTAAGAGCCGTGGTAATAAAACAATAAATCAAAGCACAAAGAAAACCATGCTGTAAAAATGATATACTGACCACAGTATAAGGTGCAAGCATATTTATACAGAAAACAAAAGAAACCATGGCATCAGCCTCCCTGGCGCTTCAAAGCCTGTGGTTCTTGAGGTTCTTGGTTTCTTTTGTTTCCCAAATAAACACTGCTTGCACCCTATACTGTGGCCAGCATATCATTTTTGCAGTGCAGTTTTCTTTGCATTTTGCTTTATCATCAGTAATCTAAGTACCGTATTAGTTCAGAGCACTCACAAACCCCTAAAGAGGGATGCTGGAGACAAAATGTTACTCACAAAGCATTTATTTTTAGCAGATGCAGACACATTTCTCTTCCTGACATATTTTGAACCTCCTGGTTCTGTTTCAAAGGCATGAAAGACACTGAGCTTCTCACCACACTACATACTAAAACAATCATATATCAATTATGACCTCACTAACCAGACCAGTGGCATTGAGGTTTGAGGCACTGGATGCCATACCTCGTACCACATTGGCGACCAGGGTTTGAGAGCGGACTCGGGTGGCCAGGGGCTGGCAGGGAAGGGAGAAGATGGAGTATCTGATGGACTGCTCTCCTCTCCCAGGGTGGGATCCGGGGCTTGGTGTAACAGTGACCTCTGATGAAGACCAGGGGTACTGCTTACACTGAGCCATACAAGTGGGGTGGAGTGGCGGTGGATGTCAGTGACTAGATTGTGTGGACGTCATTGCACATCCTCACTCCAGGGGAAACTATATGTGAAAATCCCCATCCTTGGGGATAGGTGAAGGCACCTCTGCCCCTGCCGGGCCATACTCCTGACTACCATGCACTCTCCTCTCCAGGGCCGATCACCCAGTCTGGCACTCTAGATAGAGTGTCCTGGGAGGATAGGGTGGCCCCATCTCATGGGGGTTCAGAGCCGTGGGGTCTGTCATGCTGGTTCGAGGAGAGGAGGTGTCTCAGATGAGAGGTAGAGCTCGGGGTGAGGTGAAGGCTGCCGGAGAGAGTTCCCTGAAGGATGGTGCATAAAGAGAAGTTAAAAAAAAATGAATACAAAATTATGACCTCACCAAAGTGGTGTAATCTCATAGGTTAAAACATGTACTTTTAATTAACATCATTAAAAACCACCCATCCAGTGTAATGAAAGATGAATCAAATCAGAGAAAACCACAGTTCTTATCTTAAAGCACAACCTCCAAATATTTAAAGAACTCCATAAAAATACATTTTATAACTGCCATTCAAAGATGCTATAATTAGAGAAGGCTAAAAGACCAGTCACTTGGAGGCTAGTGACCAGAAAGAAGGGAGGGAAGGGAGGGGAATTCTTTTAAAAAAACATTTTCGCACTGTTACTATTTAAAAAGTGAAATGACAGTGAGGGCAAGAAGAAAGAAAATTCATAACTGTAGCTAATTTCTTTTCTTCAGATTGGGCTTAATATCTAAATGTGTGTTAAGTCCTGGTTTCTGATTGGCTCTCAAAGTTAGTATCCATAAGTTTTCTCAGATGAGCATAAGTTTGTAGAAATCTCCACTCCTAGGATTTCTGCTCACTTTATCAATCGCCAAGAACTTAAACATGTTTCCCCACCCCATATATTTTTTACATGCACTGCAGTGTCATAAGTCTCATCCTGTCTTTTGATTGCCCTTATGTGTTCCCCC
This sequence comes from Neoceratodus forsteri, assembly GCA_016271365.2. Taxonomy (NCBI): domain Eukaryota; kingdom Metazoa; phylum Chordata; order Ceratodontiformes; family Ceratodontidae; genus Neoceratodus; species Neoceratodus forsteri. The sequence goes on from CM028132.1 coordinate 836,948,649, forward strand.
ACTCGCACTTTAAAATTGCGAGTAGTCTTCTCCACATAAAAGGCAGAGCAGTCACATGTTGCCAGATATATCACCCCTGTGGTGCTACAGTACATGTAATGGACTGTCTAATCTGAAAATATCTATTGACATTGCAACTACTGAATTCTTTTGCAGGGGCTATATGCTCACAGTGTACACATTTTAGGCATTTAAAGCAACCTTGTGGTGCTTTAAGCCAAGTAGTGGTAGGCGTGTCTTTATAATGGCTGTGCACCACTAAATCTTTGATAGTTGGAGCCCTTTTGTAGCACATTCTGAGAGGTGTACGTAACACGTAATATCCAGAAAGGGCATTTTTTGAGAAATCATAGAAACTGTACTAGCATGGATACTTGTGAAAAAGGAGCTGTAGAAATGGCCTCTAGGCTAGGGAGAGGGTTACAGCAAAAATAGTATTGTTAAAACTTATAAAGAAGCCAGAGACACCCCCAGGGAACAGTTGCTAGCCAACAAAAATCAAATAGACACACCAAGGATCAGATTTAATTTTGTCACTGAATTTTCAGCTCAATCAAGATCTTTATAATCCATTTTACACAAACATTGGCACATTCTAGCAATAGATCCTGGGCTGAAAGAATATAGTGGTACACCTCTCAAAATGTGCTGCAAAAGGGCCCCAGCTATCAAAGATTTAGTGGTACACAGCCATTATAAAGGCACTTCTACCACTACTTGGCTTAAAGCACCATAAGATTACTTTAAATGCCTAAAATGTGTACACTGTGAGCATATAACCCCTGCAAAAGAATTCAGTAGTTGCAATGTCAATAGAATTTTCAGATTAGACAGTGTATTACATTTAGCACCACAGGGGTGATATATCTGGCAACATGTGACTGCTCTGTCTTTTATGTGGGGACGACTACTTGCAGTTTTAAAGTGCGAGTGGGGGAACACATAAGGACACGCGGAAGACAGGACAAGACTTATGCCACTGCAGTGCATGTAAAAAAACATATGGGGGTGGGAAAACATGTGTTTAAGTTCTTGGTGATTGATAAAGTGAGCAGGAATCCTAGGGGTGGGGATTTTAACAATCTCATGCTCATCTGAGAAAACTTCTGGATACTAACTTTGATAGCCAATCAGAAACCAGGACTTAATACACATTTAGATATGAATCCCTATCTGAAGAAAAGAAAGTAGCTACAGTTATGAATTTTCTTTCTTCTAGCACCCACTGTCATTTCACTTGTTTGTTAAATAGTAACAGTGAGAAAATGTTTTTTAAAAACAATTTTCTTCCCCCAACCCCCTTCTTTCTAGTCCCTAGCATCCAAGTGACTGGTCTTTTAGCCTTCTCTAATTATAGCTTTGAATTTGTACAAATGTGTATAATTATTATAACATTTATAAGTTATTGAAAAGCTTTTCTTATTTATTCCCTTCTGCCTTCTGCCCACCAAACTGGTTTATGGTACAATAATGAATGAGTGGTTAATATTGTCATAATTATGTAAAATCATTGTGTTTTTATTTGTGCATATGTGGTGGGTTATCCCTTGTAGTTTTATGTTTCATCCAAACCCCCCATCCTTTTTTTCCACTTCTTTCCCTCTTCATGTTTCCCCCAGGCAACCCCTTGTTGTTCCATTCCCTATGTGTGTTTTTTTATGTGTATGTGTTAGTAGGTTCTTGGTTTTATCAAAATGTACATCTTTGAATGGCAGCTATAAAATGTATTTTTATGGAGTCTTTTAAATATTTGGAGGTTACTAAGAATCATACTAAGAAATGATAGATATACAGAAGGCCATGGTCCATGTGAGTATATCTCCAGTAAGCTGGTAATTCATCCACAATTCAGTAAATGATCATCCAAATTGTATTTTAAATTTCTCAGGACTGGTAGAGTCGACTACAGATGTAGGAAGTGAATTCCATAACGGAATTATTCTTTGAGTAGAGAAAAAATGTCTATTATCTTTTTTGGGATAAGTTAGTGACAATTGACATTTGTGACTTCTTAGATTACAATCCCATAAACTGTATGACATATCTAATTCAGTCATGAGTTCAGGGTCTTTTGACAGTTTATACATTGATAAGAGGTCACCCCTGGTCCTCTGCTGCTACAATGAATATAAATTCAGTTCCTCAAGTTTCACATCATAGTTCTTATTATGCATGTTATTGATAATGTTGGTTACTCTCCGCGGCACCCCCTCCAATCTATTTATGTCTCTTCTAAGGTAAGGGCTCCACAATAGTGAGCAGTAGTCCGTGTGAGATCTTACATAGGCTTTATAGAGGGGGAGAATACATCCCAATCTCTAGAGGTAAATGTTCTCTTTATATTGCCTATTAATCTGTTTACCCTATTGATTACATGAGTACAGTGATTTTGAAATGATAAGTCGCATCTAATGATAGTACCCAGATCTTTTTCCTCTAATACTGGTTTTAGGGCACAACCATTTAGTGTATACTGATTATGTTTGATTGTATCTCCCAGGTGCATTATGATGCATTTGCTGGTGCTGTATAACTTGTCATTTTGTAGTGCCCACTCCTTGAGTTCTTTTTATATCATTGTTGAGGTTTAGTACGCCTTCATCAGTTTTTACTTGGGCCACTAATTTAGTGTCATCTGCAAATTTAATGACAAAACTATTAATGTTTTTGGTCATGTCAGATATGAAGATAGAAAACAATGTGGGTCCTAAGACTGAAAACTGTGACACACCACTGGTAACCAGACTTGATTTAGACAAATTTCCCCTAACATATACTTTTTGTGTATGGTTGTTTAACCATTCTTCCACCCAGTTTGCAATTATACAATTTATTCCCAAATTTCGCATTTTCGTTGTAAGTGTTTTATGGGGCACCTTATCAAATGCTTTACAAAAGTCCAGATAGATGATGTCTACTGGCTTTTTCCCCCAAGGATTTTACTAACCTTCTCATAAAAAACAAGGTTATTTGTTAGACATGACCTCTGATTTTTAAAGCCGTGCTATGAGGGGTCTGTTAAGTTCTTTGTTTTCATGTCTTCCTCAAGTTTTTCTTTGAGTAGAGATTCAAAGATCTTACTGAGTACACTTGTGAGGCTGATTGGTCTGTAGTTTGATGATTCACCCTGGTTTCCTTTTTTAAAGATAGGGGTAACAACAGCTGTTTTCCAGCCATTAGGTATTATTTTTGAAAATAATGACATATTGAAAGTTTTGTACAGTGGTTCCACTAACCATTCTTTGATTTCTTTTAGAAGTCTTGGATGCAACTTATCAGTGCTAGGAGATTTATTAATATTGATTTTCTCTAGTCTGTTTATAATCTCTTTTTTACGTAAATTTAGATAAGTCCTCAGTTTGATTACTTGTAATAATATAAGTTTGTTTTTTAGGTTTAAACACTGTACAAAAGTATTTATCAAATTCCTCTGCAATTTCTTGAGGTGCTGTTATTTCATTTGAGTTGACAATCAAAGGGTCAATTGATTTTGTTGCTTGTTTTTTATTGTTTATGTAAGAATAGAAGCTTTTTCCACCATCTTTCCTATAGGCAAGTCTAAATTCTAGTTTATTTTTTCTGCTCTTATGCTTTGTTTGCATTTTTTCCGAATTGACTTGCATTTGAATTTATTATAATCATTATTGTCTCTTATATGTATTCTATAGGCCCTTCTTTTTTTGCTATTAATTGTGATATGTTTGGTGTCACCCAGAGTGGTATTTTACCCTTCTTATTGTATGTAATTTTGTTGGGTACATATTTTGTTTTAAGTTCTATAATTTTATTTTTAACTCTAATCCAGAGTTCTTCTGGAGATGAAAACCCATTGTCCCATTGCTAGGTATGAGGATTTGAGTTTAACTGAACAAAGTTTGCTTTATTATAATTTTTGAATATAGTTTTCCCTGATTCAGGTTTGGGGTGTATGTAGATTTCAAAGGTTATTGTCTTATGATCATTATTTTGTATGGCATCTTTAATTTGGATATTTTATACTTGGTCAGGAATATTGGTAAGTAATAGGTCCAAAATGTTACTTGTCCTAGTTGATGTTGTAATCAGTTGATGTAAGCCATTTGCCCAGCACACATCTAGAAATAAGTTCTATAGGTTATTACTGCATGTTCCATCCTTCCAGTTGATTCCTGGAAGATTAAACTCCCATAATAGTATAGTTTCTTTGTAGTCTGATTTATTACTAATGTTATTTAAAAAATTGTGATGTGTTGATGAGTTGGTGTCTAGTGGCCTACAGCATAGCCCTAATAGTAATTTCTGTTGCTTATCCCTTACTATTTTAACCCATAGTAATTCACTTGACATTTCTTCAGGTTGATCCTTGATTGGTTTAAATTTGATATTATTTTTAATGAACAGTGCCACTCCTCCCCTTTTTTTTTATGTTCTATTTTTATAATGGGTATTGTAGCCTGGTATATTCATGTTCCAGCTAGAAGTTCCCCCCACCAAGTCTCTGTTATAGTGGCTATATCTATTCCATCTTTATTTAGGATAATTTCCAGTTCATCAAGTTTAGTACCATGCAGGCTTCTTACATTAGTCAGGAGAAAGGTCAGTCCGGTGTTTTTGTTATGCATCAAATACCTATCTATTTTGTTGTTTTTGTTCTAGGTAGATTAGTTTCTATTGGGAATTAATTTTCCCCTTACCCCATGATCCTTAGTTTTTTTTTTTTTTTTTTTTTTTGCTGTGTTTAGTGTATTTTGAAAAATGCATCCCAGAAGTCACAATCCTTATTTACTGAGGTGTAAGCCATCATAACCAAACAGTGAGCTGTTATTTTCAATTTTTTTCCAGGTTTTTATACATTCAATGTTATTGGCTAGGCACTGTCTATGCAGCCAATTATTATAAGATTTGATGTTTTTAGTTTTTGTATAACTTGCTCTTGGTACTGGTAGAACTTCTGATATTATAGGTGTTACATTTAATTCCTTTAGACTTTTTGTTGCTTGCTTTAATATAAGAACAGTGGTTTTCTATTATTTGATTCATCTTTCATTACACTGGATGGGTGGTTTTTAATGATGTCAATTAAAAATACATATTTTAACCTATGGGATAACACCACTTTGATGAGGTCATAATTGATATATGATTTTTTTTTAGCATGTATAGTGGTGAGTAGGTCAGTGTCTTTCATGCCTTTGAAAAAAAACAGGGGTTCAGAACATGTCAGGCAGAGACATGTGTCTGCATCTGTTACAAATAAATGCTTTGTGAGTAACATTTTGTCTCCAGCATCCCTCTTAAGGGGTCTGTGAGTGCTCTGAACTAATATGGTACTTAAACTTTTTGTTTGTTCATGGTAGCACCACTTGTCCTAGTGCACACTTTTTGGAATAGATCATCAGTAATCTCTGTTGTTTTTGAACACCCGTTTGATTTTTTACATATGGATAATGTCACTTTTATCTCTGATTACAACCTTCCAGTTAATATTTTTGGTTACAACTGGGAGGTCGTAATCAGCACATATCAATCAAGCACTGCCACAGAAAGCTAATGGTCATGTAGTGTCTCTGTGGAGGGGCTGAGCATCTTGCCCAACATGGTGGCTCCATTAACAAGAAACTGGTACCAGCACTCAGGCTTTGCCTCACACTGTTAAAGCAAGTAAGATTTTAAATATTTTTAAATATCTATCTAGTTGATCCTGCCTTGAAAATGAAAAAAATCAATCTGGTTGATCCTGCCGCTCATAATCTTTGAGCGCATCTAACACTTTACAACTATGCCAATGTACTATGACTTTCTAGATTGCCATTCCCACTGTAATGTAAAGAAAAAAAAAAAGGTAGAGACAGGCAGTGTGTGTGTGTGTGTGTGTGTGTGTGTGTGTGTGTGTGCACGCACGAGTGCATGTTTCTATCTCTGACAGAAGTGCTGCACTAATTGAACTATGCAGAAAGGGAAAAAATGATAACCATTAATTAAATAAAATGATATATGGGTGGGTCTGTGTAAGACCAGAATTTTACAAACACCCGAGGTGTGGTATGCTTTTATAAACCCCTCCAGCTTTGCCCTCGGGGTTTATGTAGCATCACACCTCGGGTGTGTGTAAACTTGTGGTTACATACACCCACCCATATATTATTCTATATGTTATGACAAAAATGAACCAGCACACATCAGACACTGCTCAGTAACCCTACTGGACAATAGGTGTACAAAGGCAACTGAAAATACTGATGGAGAACACATGAGCAGCACTAGATCAGTGAAGAAATGCAAGAGATCCAACCATAATTTGAAAAATTCTGGGTTTATTCCAAACAGGCATGTAGTACAGCACAAGAGAGCCCTAGTGCTTCAAGCCTTCAACCTGACCCTTCATCAGGGGAAATGGACATTAAAGACTCAGAGTACCAGGGTTCTCTTTGCTATGCTCTGTGTCTGTTTCAAATAAACCCAGATTTCTGCATATTATTATTAGATCTCAATCATTTCTTCACTGATCAAGTGTGTTCCAGTGTTCTCTGTAAACTGCTGTTTGGCCAGCACTGGCTGGAGTAATTCTGTGCACTTGGTTTCTCTTTGTTTGCTGAAAATACTGATGAAAGCCTGGACCAAGCCATACTAAAAGGAGTAAAACAAAATGGTTATATTAAATGCATGTGGAAAATAGAAAATAGAGTTAAAAATCTACTTTTCAATCTTAGGTCTTCTTCAGGAAATATCTAAAAGAGAAAAAAACAAAGTTTTCTTTTTTTTCTCTTTTAAATGTTTCCTGAAGAAGACCTAAGGTTGAAACATAGATATTTAACTCTACTTTCTATTTTCAGTGTGCGTTTAATATAACCATTTTGTTTTGCTTTATGACCACATTCTGACGCAGCACCTTGTTTTTTATTTTTATATTACAAGGAGTGTTCCTTTTAATATTTAAAATATTAAAAGTTCCAAAGCTGACTCAATATGGGTCAAGAAGTGTATTTATGAGACAGGAGGTAAAGGTAATAATAAAATACAACAAAAATGTATAGGTGAACATTTTCACTGCAGCTGGCCTGTCAGCATAGTGGTAAGGCTACTGCTCGATACACCAGTGGCCTGATTTCGGGAACAAGTCCGTGTTGTCAGTAGCTGAGCTGGGGGTCAGGAAATTAGCATCTGAGAGGATACTCTCCTTCTTCAGGGATGGCAGGCAGAGTGCCTTGCAGTGTGATCATAACCTAGGGATCCACAGAGGGGAATCACAGTGGGTGCTTCTGTCAGTAGGTAGTGGGGCTTTGCTAGGCATGTGTGCATGCACCCATTGTGTTTGTGTGCACATGCACAGTCCACCCAATTAGCAATTTCCCAAGGGAGGACAGGGAGAAAATGCAGTGGATAAAACCAGCCACATCAGGATCAAGCTTGCCTCCCTCCTATGCCATGAACAACTAACCAGGCATCTTCCACCTGAATCCTGCTCGGAGGGTACTCAAAAACTCCCTCCGATGTACAGTAGTGTAGGTCCCTTTTACAAACATACTTCCATAGTAGAATGCAGATATATTTTTACAGCAGTGTAAGACTTTAAGAAGGACCTGCATCATACAGGCCTTACATAGTATTTAATCACCCATGTGTAGATCAGAAACACCATCTGACTTTACTCAAAGACTAAAATGGAACAATAAAGAATATGAACTAGAAGTTGAAAAATTTCTTCTACAGAAGAAAAACAGACTTACAGGATCAATGGAGTTTGCCTTTAAGGGTGGCAACAAGTATGGATTACAAATGAACAAATGCAACTCTCCAAATTTAATTTCCAAAGAATGTTAAAGAAAATGTGACTAATACATTATCAAGAAAAATTAAAAAAAACAAAACATAATTTTAGGTCAATTATTTTTATTTATCAGGTAGTCAACAGGATTTCTGGCCTGCTATTTAGTTAAGTAGCCCATCAAAACATGTGTAGCCCAACGACATTACAGACACTTAAATACTTTCTAAAATGTTAGACTACTAAAACTGATCAAATACTTCAATGCTATAAAGAAAAAAACTAGGTGGCCATTGTGAAGACTTATATAAGGGTACAAAATACTGGACTATTAGAAGACAGACTGTTTCTATCTGAAACAATCACGTTGGACTACCATCTTTAGTGATTTGGTTGTCCACACTATATTTTTGTAGTCTAAGGCTATTAACTATTTTGACTGCATCAACAGGAGTTAGATTATTCCACTCATGTCATGACTCATCCTTTCATAATGGCTTCAGAGATACACATACTGTACTGACATACTTCTTTTGTGACTATGTTTACACAAAATTTAGAAAGAAAAACCTTTACCTTCCTGGGTATATATCAACACTATGCAGTGTAGTCTGTCTATATCTTCCTCAGTGTTTTCTTAAAGTAAAATAAATAGAATAATAGATTGTAAAACAGTAGCAACAAGTCTAGTATTCAATTGAGGGATCCAGGTAATGTTCACACTCAGGGTTTATGTCACTAGAATCCCAAAATGAAATGAAAGCCTGAATACTGATGGTTACCTATCACCATTTTTTGCAATATATGGAACTTTCTGAGCATTTAATCTCATAATATAGTACAATTGGTCTGACGTAAGCATGGCATTATTATGACTTTCTGATGTCAGAATGATGGCACTGTATTAAGACTTTTTAAAGCTAAAATGATGGTATTTGACTGATGTCAGTACAATGGTATTATGAGATTTAGATAGTTAAATGGTGGTATAACTTTCTGATGTCAGAACAAAAGTATTATGACTCGAATGTCAGCATGACAGTATTATGACTTTTTGATGTGAGTGTATGATGACTTTCCAAAATCAGCACAATGGTATTATGACTTTCTGATGTCAAAATGATGGTATTATGACTTTCCGATATCAAAGCAACAGTATTATGAGTTGTTCATGTCAGAAGGAAGGTAAAGTGACTTCTGATGTCAGAATAATTGTATTATGACTCTGACATGAAAACAATGGTATTTGAATTTCTAATGTTAGAAAAATGGCATTGTGAGTTTGTGCTGTCAGAATGATGGTATGACTTTCTGATATCAAAATGAATTATAAGTTTTTGATTACACTGATTGCTTATGGGGAGAATGGTCATCTGTATATTTCTAGGAAATAAGAGACAATCATAATCCTCTAACAGGCAGTTTGGCCTTGTGGTTTGAGAGCAGAACTGTGGATTTGGAGGTCCAGGCTTTGACTCCTACAACTGCCACTTACCCACTGTTCAACTTTGAGCAAATCATTTAACTGCCCTGTGCTTAGGCTTGTTGTAATTTTTCAGTTCTCTGTCTGTCTGTCTCTATCTCTCTCTCTCTCTCTCTGTGGTTTAAATTATCCTGCTTACATAACTGTAGCAACATCCTCTCCTGTCCATCTCTTGGACTGTAAAGCACTTTGGGAAACTACTATATGAATGCTGCTGTACAGAATCCATTTCCATTCTTCCCTCCCTCCTTTCTTCCTTCCTAAATTATTTTTTGACTATTTACCTTAACTTAATTAATGTTACTTTTTCTTATTGTCAGTTGATGGTCATTTAGGAACTTTTGTATTTGAGATGTCTCTATGTATGTATTTTGCTGACATCTGCATAGTGTCCTGAGCCCCAGGGAATGGGCCCCAACAAATAAAATTGTATTTCCTGCCTTCCTTCCTTCCTTCCTTCCTTCCTTCTCCTCTTTATAGGGGATTTGTAGTGCCTACATGAATAAATCAGAAAACAAGAATTCACAGGTGCAACATCTGGATTTTGTCAGTATTTGATGAACTGTAAATGGTATACTTTTCATTGCTATACATCTAGGATTTCCTAAACTTCAAGTATTTTAGAAATGCAAAAGATAATTTTACTAAGATCAATCTGATCAACTTCTTGTGTCATATATATATATATATATATATATATATATATATATATATTCAGACATTCAATTTGGGAGAGAAAAAAGAACAGCAGTCCATAGAATTCCTCCTTCCCACTTATCAATCCATTTTCTTCAAAATACTTGTCTAGTATAAGTTTGAAGTTTATTACAAATCAAATGATGCTACATGCTCTGACAGTCTTTTCCAAGTGTTCGTAACTTATTCTATGACATGCACTTGTATAACAGAGTTATCCCTTTCAGATGCTTGAATATTGTATTAATGTATCCCCAAGTCTTCTCTGTCTACGAGAAACAGTCTTAGTTCTAGCATTCTGTCACCGTATTCCATAAACTCCGAGCCATCAGCCATTTTGGACATTCTTCTCTTCACATTCTCTAGCATATCAATATCCTTCGACAGATGTGGGCACTAGAATTGCATACTGTACTTGAGATGGAACCAGACCAGGGATATGTATAAGGGCATTTCAACATCCCTAGATCTACTTACAAAGCTTATCATAATACATGCTGTTATTTTATTTGCCTTTCTTGCTGCTGCCTCACACTGCTGCTCCCACTTATAGTTTCTGCTGATTAGCACTCCCAAGACTTTTTCCTGCTTGATTTAAGGAATCCTCATGTGTTCAGGTAGTATTTTGCATATGTGTTCAGTTACCTAAATCCATTATCTTGCATTGCTCAACATTTAAGCTCATCTACCATTTTGTTGTTTGTTTCCAAACCTGTCTAGAACCTTCTACATTTAAGTTATCTCCTGTTGTGATGCAACTACTCTTTCCATTTTGACATCATCAGCAAACTTGGTGACCCCACTACTAGAAATCACTTCAAATACACTTACATCAAACAAGTATGCCCCGGAATTGGCCCCAGCAACATGCTATGAGTCACTTGTCTCCATATTGATTGGTTACCATTAAATATGACTCTTTGCTTCCTATCCTGCAACCAGTTATAAGTCCATTATAGCACAATCCCTATTACACCTAGTTCAATTTATTAAGTAACCTACGGTATTGTTTGGAACTGTATCAAATGCTGTATTTAGTCGAGATATGCAACATCCAGAGGACTCTTCCAATTCTTTGGTGAGATCTTTAAAAAAGTATTGAGGTTTATTTACAGAAATCATACTGGACCACTAAATCCAAGTTGTTGTTTTATATGTGTTTGAAAATGTTATTTCTAATGACTATCTTCTTTGACTTTACTGCCCTCTCTGCTCTCTGTGCTCCGCTGACGAGGGATTGCTAGAGATCCCAGGGTCCATCTTCAGTCATCTTGGGTCAGAGCTTTTGCTTTTATGGCCCCGACCCTGTGGAATTCTCTACCTCACCAAATTCAACAGTGCCTGTCCACAGAGTCCTTTAAGGCAGCTTTAAAAACTTATTTGTTTGAACAAGCTTTTATTGGATAGATTATTCTGTTTTATTGTTTTAGTATTTATATTTATTCTTTTATTGATTATTGTTTTTACTATGTATGTGCACTTTGATTATTGAAAAGCACAATATAAATAAATTTGCTTTGCTTTTGCTTATCTTCAGTAGCTTCATGGTATTGACATCAAGCTCACCAGCCTATAGGTCCATATTTCTGCCCAGGAGCCTTTTTAAATATTGATACCACATGGGCCTCTCTCCAGTCATCAGGCATGTATGCAGCTCTGATGAACTCATTGAGTATAATTGTCAGTGGTATTCTGTAGTTAGTTCCACAGCTAGCTCCTTCATGATTATAGGATGCGTTCCAGCTGGCTTAATTGCCTTAGTTACATTTACCATCTTTAGTCATTTGTTGTCTGCTTCAGGTGTCAACCATATTGTTCTCCCTGAAATAACATTTCACTAATATCACTCCATCCCTTTCCTCTGTGAATTCTGAAGTGAAGTATGAATTCTGGCATTCTGACACTTGTCTGTCATGTCGAATTATGTCACCTGTGTCCTGATCTTAAAGTAAACTAGTAGTACTTGGTCTTTTTCTCTTTTCTCTTCTCATTCACATATTTGAAGATTTTTTTTATTGCATGTTTTCCATGGTGCAACTGGAGTGGGTCCAGTGTGAGCTGCATCTCTCATCCAAAGTAACCGCCCTGTTGTTGCTATTGTGTATGTAAGGCAGAATAGCTTGCTTTTTTTTTTTTTTGCTACTTAGTCTTATTATGTTCACTTGTCCCTTGTCCTGCCTCATGGTGCTGGCATGGCTTTGACTCAATGTTTTTTCCCTTGGCAGTCATCCTTACCAGGCTGTGAGTGTTGCTCCCTCCCCTTCTGGCAGTTCCTCGGAGTGGGCTAAATCTTCCTCGTTGTGGCTCTCTTCTCAATAGTGACTCACCCCCAAGTGAGCTGATTATAGTGGAAGTGGTGGAAGGAAAATTGCTCAGTAGTTGTTCAGCAGTCTGGAACATTGGGGGCCCAGATGATTTTGGAAACTTCTCCCAAGCACCCCCTGTGACTAGTGGTGACAGTGGTTGGTAGGTCCAGAAGCAAGCTTTCCCCAGTTGGACATCCAGTGAGGAAATATGCAGTGGCCCATTAAGACTGGGAGTAATACTTGTCATGCAGCAGTTCCCAAGGGTCAGAAGGAGTACTGACTGGATGGAGAAGGTGCCCCACCCTATCTGCATCTTTGTGACTAAGAAACTGAGGCACATTTAGGCTGCATGTCAGAGTTTATCTCTTCCCTGTGCTGTGGAACATTTGGAGTATTAGAGAGATGAGGGCTGTTTGGATTTTAAAATATTTTTGTGTACTGCTTGGGCACGGACATTCTTAAATAACTGTTTGAGCCATGGGGACCTGCGACTGTTCTCCTCAGGACTTTCTCCCCTGTTGGAACTGCATGAGCTATAAAGGGGATACCCCTCTTGGTCACCTTTTGATATTAAGTGCATTCATTTAATGTTATTTATGTGTTGGATGCTCATTTTAATTTTTAATGTACTTTATAAGAACTTCAGCTGTTCATTTGGTGGTTGCAATTGCCGATGTATCAACAGTAGTCTAATCTACTACTGGATTTGGCCTCAAGCGCTAGCTGTTTTTCTACCACTTGTCTGATTCTGCATTTGGTCTGTCTCTACACTAAACATCTGTTTTCATTGTTTCCATGAACTATGATCTGTCTGTATACCACCTTTTTCTCTCTAATTGCTTCAAGTACTTCATCTACCATCCCCATAGGTTTGTGCTTTTACAGTTGTACTTTTTTATTTATATTTTATGCTGATTTTATCAGTTTTTTCCCCTTCACTGAGTCTCAGCCATACATGCATGTGGAGGCATGTAAGTGCCACAGTGCTGAGACGTCCTCCCTCTGCTTGCCACCCGCCTGCCTGCACTGCCCTCAGACCTCCACCCAGGGGCAGTGGAACTATGGTGGGTGACAGGGTTCCTCCCCAGGAGAGGAGAGCTGCCTTTTTGGCTACTTGATCCTGTTCCTCCTCCCTCCCCACAGCCAGTTCCCAGTGACCCTGGCTCATTCCTGAACCAGGGTCACCGGCGTGATGCAAGGTAAGTAATCCAGCACCTCAGCCCTCAGTGCCACCGGGCCAGCTTAAAGTTATACTTCTGTTTCTGAGGGATACAGTCTTACTTTAAACAGTTCATATGTTTTTAAGGACACTGATGAGCATTAATGACCATGAGCTTGGTTTGCCAAGGTATCTGTGCTGCAGCATAGGCTTCCACTTTTTCATAAAATCAGCCTTATGCAGGACATGGTATAGGTAATTCTTATACATCTTTCCCTGTTCCCACCAAAAATGAATCTGATGATGTTATGGTCACTGTTTGCTAGTGTTTCTCTAATTTCCACTTCTCTGACCAGGTTATTTTCATTGCTAAGAATGAGACTTGGTGCTGGTTAGTCCCAAGTAGATCCTTTAACAGACTGCATCAAGCAACAGCCCTCCACAAGCTCCAGAAATATCCTGCTGTGCTTTGACTTAACTATTCCCTCTTATTAGTCTATACATGGGAGTTGCAGTCACACATCAGAAGCATACATCCTTTAGCTGTTGTGTACCTGATCATATTGTGAAGTATAAGTTCCTGGTTCTCTTTCTGGTAAGGTAGTCTGTAGAACACACTAACTGTAACTATTTTCCTTTTCCATTAGATACTTAGCCAAAGTGTTTCAAATTTCCCATTTAAAAATCCTGTACTTCAGTCACTTACAAATTGCTTTGGATGTATACTGCTAGAACACCTTCCTTTTTACCTAGTCTATCCTTTCAGAGTGGTTTACAGTTGGCTATCTTCACCACATATAGGTCATTTACATCTCACCATGCGTCCAATATTTCTATTATATCCAGATTCAACATAGTCATCTGTGTCTCCAGGTAACAAGTAGCTCCTGAGACTCCATGCATTTGTATAGATACAGTACACTTCTAGTTCATGTCTGATTTATCGTTTCCATTTCTCAGACTCTACTGTTGCATAAGTCAGCTTGTTTGCCTCCTTTTCTGAAGTAGTGTGCCCAGATATATTTTTTCCCATTTGTTCCCATTTTCCTTGTAGATTTGTAAGCCACTTTTGGTATCCCTACCCTCTATCAGTTAAAAGCCTTCTCTATGATTGCATGGGTTTGGTTCCCCAGTATTCTACCTCCTTTTTCACATACTGTAGATGCCATCCATCTCTCTGAAAAAGATCATTACATTCATCAAAAGTTGTCCATTTTCTATAGAAGCCAATTCCTTCTTCCTTAAACCAGCAACTGTTCTAAGAAATTATTCTCTGAATTTTGCTTGTGCATCTTTGGTTTAAAAACTAAATTTTTAGTGTTTCTATGATGTTGCACCCTTTTTAGTCTTTAATTACCCTTAGGAAGTTGTTCTTAATCTGTTTTTTCTTACTGTCACTGGTGCCATTTGTTCAAAAATATATCACTACCATGGGCTAATCATCAGTGAGCTCCTACAGTCTGTTTACTTTTTTCACTAGTATGCTTTATTCTGGCTCCAGTTATACAGCAGAATCCATTATTCTCTATGTCTTTTTAGTGCATGTGCCAATCAGTGAATCTCAGGATTGAATCACCCATGATCATTGTCTTCCTGTGTTTTGTTTCATTCATTGATATTTGGTTTTTGCTGCCCATTGTGTTACATACTGCAGTTCTTCATTTCCCTGTTCAGTCAGTAGATTGAACCGGTTCTCATCAGACAGTGGTGAGCTTTTCCTCTTGCTAATTACATTCCTGTTAGCTTGCTTCTACCTCTTAACTGTTTCCTATTGTGACTGTTCTTCACTATTGCTGGTTATTTGTTGCATGTGTCTGCTAATTTTCACTTTATGTCCCATTTTCATACTGCATTCTCTGTCTCCCTTACTGTTATCATTTCTGTGCTTTTCAGTGCCACTTTGAAATGACTTCCTCTTCTATCTGTAAAGTGTGTGATTCCACTTCAACTTTTCTTCCAGCAGAGCCATTCTGTTCATTGGCTGCTCAACAATGTTACACTTTTACAGATGAAGTCATTGCTTGATTCTTCTGTCTTCCGAATGTCTACAGTTGACAATTTCTACAATAGTTCAGTTTCTCTGTTGCAGCTCTAGCATTACTAAAACAACTGATGAAGATTTATTACTGTGTTCTGAGTTGAATTCAGTCATTAAAGGAGAACTGCACTGAACCTGTAAGTCATTTTTCCCAATAGAAACTGTTTTTAAGTACTGGTAAAATTTGTTATTGTTCCATCTATACAGGCCATTTAGTAACCTCAATGGGTGCTTCTGCCCTACAGTCTGATGTTAAGTGCCATTTTAGAACTGCATGATGTAGTTTATGTCCCTCTCAGCCACAGAGTTCTGTAATAGAACATGAATGCATTGTGCCAACAATAGAAGAGTAGAACAGGGACATAAACGACATCATACAATTCTAAAATGGTTCTTCCCAGCAGCATGTAAATCAGAAACACCCACTAGGATAGCTAAAAAGTCTGGATAGCTAGAGTAATAACAAAATTTGAACCAGTATTTATAAAACAACTTCTACTGGGGAAAAATATCTTACTGATTTAGCACAGTTCTCCTTTAAAACCAGGCATTTGCTTAGATATACAGTAGTAAGTACCCAACCGTTGACATGCAAAGTCCTCCCTTCTGGTATTATAGTAGAAAAGTATAATGGTGTGGCACCCAACTTTAAACTGTTCCAACTAACACAATCATCCAACTATAGATAACATTTCATAGATTAAATAGTTACTGCCTACTGCTTTACAAACATCATCAACTATTGAGGAAGAACTTATAGAGTTTATGTTAAGAAAAATTGCCCAGTGGCTAAAAGGCAATCAGCTTTCTATAAATCACAAGAAATTAAAACCATCCTATTTGTTTTATGTAATAGAACAGCTAGCCAAATCATAATGACAGTAAATATTAATGTTGCTAACTTGAAACCTGCAATCTAATTAAATATATGGGTGCACAGATCATACAGTGTTATTTAAAGCCCCCTGTAACATGCCTGATTGGCAAGATATTGCAGCTTGAAATATTGCATTCTTTAAACGCATTAGACCATACAGTACCTGACTGGGAAGGCAAGTACTGTATGCTGTAGTAATGTATAATGCAATGATCTTGCTACCCTTTGATTGTGGTAAAATAATTTAAGGTCAGTGCTCAGTCACTTCCCTTACAGAAACAATTATATGACATTTTTGCATGCTGCACACATAAAACTACCCATGTGACATGTGTGCTGCAAGCATAATTTTTATGTCAAATTGGAAACAACTGCATACGCAAGCAAGAGTGACAAGTATGCTTTTTATGTTAAATTGGAACAAATTGTATGCATGTGGCATGTATGCAAAAAGCAAATGGTCACTGATAACTGCACACATGAAAGTTAAGTGACTTGCTCAGGATCTCACGGTATACAAGTAGGGGTTGATGAGATTTAAACCCAGGTCTCCAGGTTTGCAGTTCAGTGCCCTCAACCACTATACAATACTGCCTGCATACATATGGCTCACTTGTACTTCAATACAAATCTGCTCACATCTGCATGTATATGGCATGCTTATAGCCACTGACATACTTTTTAGTTTTCTTGTCCCCCTCATCTCAGCTGCACAGCTGAACCATAGCACACATACATTTGGAAACACATGGAAACATAGAAATTGATTGCAGATAAGGACCGCAAGGCCCATCCAGTCTGCCCATTTCTTTTTCTACCTTATGAATGTGCTATCGGCCTTTGCTCTGTCAATGGCCTGTCTATTCATACTTATCTGTATTGCTCCCTTATGCCTATCCCATGCCTGTTTGAAACCCTGCACTGTATTCATATCCACCACTTCCTGAGGCAGGCCATTCCATACATCCACTACCCTTTCTGTGAAAAAGAACTTCCTCACATTACCCCTTAATCAACCTCCCCTAATCTCATGCTGTGTCCTCTTGTCCTGCTATTGTTCTTATATTGAAACATGTTAGACTCTTTCACCTTGTTAATGCCCTAAGATATTTGAATGTTTCGGTCATATCACCTCTCCCTCCTTTACTCTAGAGTATACATATTGAGCTCCATTAATCTGTTCTTATATGTTTTCTGATGCAGTCCATGCACCATTTTGGTTGCCCTTCTCTGGACTGCCTCAATTTGGTTAATGTCCTTGTGAAGGTGTGGCCTTCAGTACTGCACGCAGCACTCCAGATGGGGTCTAACCAGTGTCTTGTAAAGAGGGATTATTACCTCCCTCTTATGACTTATGATACCCCTACTAATATACCCCAACAACACCCTAGACATACCTATTGCTTTAGTGGTCTGCTTGAATGATTTCTGGTCATCTGTGATGATGATGCCCAAGTCTCTTTCTTCACTTGTGACTGCCAGCAATTCCCCTCCCAGCCTATAGGTGGCTTCAGGGTTTCTCTTCCCTATGTGCATGATCTTGCACTTCTTTACATTAAACACCAGTTGCCACTCTTTCGATCATTTTGCCAGTTTATCCAGATCTCTTCTCATTCTGCCCACCCCATCTGGATCATCTACTCTGTTGCAGATCTTGGTGTCATCTGCAAACAGACAAACCTTGCCCTCCAGTCCATCTGCAATGTCACTGATGAAGATATTGAAGAGGACTGGCCCCAGGACTGATCTCTGAGGTACCCCGCATGTGACTTGCATCTCTTCTGACTTTATACCATTTACCACCACTCTCTGTTTTCTGCCTGTCATCCAATTTGCCACCCAGTTGACCAACTTCTGACCCACCCTGAGCCTACCCAGCTTATTAATCAATCTTCTATGTGGAACAGTATCGAAAGCTTTGCTGAAGTCAAGGTGGGTGACATCAACTGCCTCCCCTTGGTCCACCACTCTGGTTACCCAGTCAAAGAAATCTATGAGATTAGTTTAACAGGACCTTCCTGTTGTAAACCCATGCTGTCTTGGATCCTGTGCTCCTATGGATTCCAGGTGTTGCACTATCCTTTCCTTAAGGAGTCCCTCCATAATCTTGCCTACTACTGAGGTAAGACAGATTGGTCTGTAGTTCGCTGCTTCCTCCCTGCTACCACTCTTGTGGAGCGGGATCACATGAGGCCTTCTCCAGTCTGCTGGGACCTCTCCTGTGCTCAGAGACTCACTAAACAGTTCTGATAATGGCTCTGCTAGTTCCACCCTTAGCTCCTTTAGTACCCTGGGATGTATGCCATCAGATGCCATTGCCTTGTTCACCCTGAGCTTATCGAGCTCTTGTAGGACCCTTTCTTTTGTGAAGGGACTAGTGTACACCTCCCTCCACCCGGTGTCCATGGTGCTGAGCTGTGGGCCCTGCCCTACCTTCTCTTCAGTAAATACTAAGCAGATGTATATATTTAGGATAGTTGCTTTTACATGGTCCTCCTCCTCACATGCCCCCTTATCCCCTTTAATCTTAGCAATACCCCCTCTGGACTTTCTCCCTTCACTAATGTATCTATAGAAAGTCTTGTCACCTTCTTTTACTGTTCATGCTGGTGTTTCCTCAGTGTGGACCTTTGCCTGGCTTAATGCCTTCCCTGCTACCCATAAGGAAGTTTGGCATGCCTCCCTATCTTCATCCCACTGCATTCTCTTATATTTCCTGAAGGCCAGCCTTTTGGCTCTGACCTTTTTTGCTGCTATTTTTGAGAACCAAAGTGGTTTCCTTCTTCTTTTGTACTTCCTTTTCTCTCTAACACAATTGGATGTTGCTTCAAGTATTGCATCCTTAATGCTTGCCCACTTTGCCTGTTTCCCCTCACCTGTATTTCTTTTTGCCAGGGCTAGCTTAACTCTGTTGGCCATCTTATCAAAGTCAACTCCTCTGAAGTCCCATATTTTTGCCTTGGAATGGGATGGGATGATTTAGTTCTAGCAGTCAAATTGAACCATACCTTGTGATGGTCACTGGCCCCCAGGTGACCTTCTACCTGGAGATCTGTGATCCTTTCCCTGTCAGTCAGTACTAGATCTAGGATAACCCTGTCTCTTGTGGGTTGTTGTACCAGTTGTTTAATTCCCTCCCCCTGCAGGGAATCCACTATGTGTCTAGTTCTGGCAGATGTTCCTGCTGGTATTGACCAATCTGTATCTGGTATATTGGAGTCTCCCATTATCAGAACCTCTCCTTTAGCTGTCATGTTTTGCATATCTTCTAACAGTAGTGTGTCTATGTCCTCCCCCTGGTCTGGAGGCCTGTAGACAACCCCAGTTTGTATGGCTGTCCCATTTACTATTTCAAGGGTGACCCACAGTTCTTCTGGCTCCTTATGTGTATTCTAAATTTCTGTAGCTTTGAAATTTTAATTGACATAAAGGGCAACTCCATCCAACCCCCCTTTTTGCACCTCAGTCTCTTCTGAACAGTACATAGCCAGGTACTGAAGTCTCCCAAGTGTGGTTACTGGTAAACCAAGTCTCACTAATGACTACTATGTCCAGTTTAGCCTCTGTCATTATTGCCTGCAGGTCTGGGATCTTGTTTCCCAGACTGTGAGCATTAGTGTACATGATTTTCCATTGGCCAGATTTCAGTGTGTTAGTTGTTGGGTGAGGTCTGGCATTTCCTCTGTGTGTCATATGGGGAGCTGGACCTTTTTCCTTACCTGGTGATGCAAATGAACTACAGACTTGCTGAACTCATGGTTGACCACTAGCTGAGGGAGGAGGGGTGTTCTTCCCATTGGATGTATCAGGTGCTGCACCTCTTTCCCCATTTGCTAGTTTAAAAATTCTGCAAAGACGTCAAACTTCTGCCCCAATGCACTGACTCCCTCCTTAGTCAGATGCTGTCCATCAAATTTAAAGAACTTTCACTCCCAAAACTGTTGCCAGTTCCCTACAAATTTGTGTCCTTTTTCCTGGCCCCAGCCATTGAGCCACATGTTTAGCTCCCCTCTCTCCCCTTCTCTGAACTTCTGTCCATCTGCGTACCTCTCCCAAACTGGCAGGATCTCAGAGAAGGAGATGCCGGGCAAAATGGAAGATAGTTTGTCACCCAGCCTGGTCAGGTGTTCCTTGGTCTCCACAACTGACTGGATGGCAAGATTATTAATCCCTATGTGTAACAGGGCAATAATGTTTTCTCCTGGTTCCTGTACAATTTAAGCAATGTGGTCAGTGTCTCTCCATGCTGATGTACCTGGGAGACATCTGACCATTACCTCTGGCTGGAGATAGGTATCAACTCCCCGAATCATGGAGTCTCCTATGATGATAAGTGTTTTGGATGTCTTTTTTGTCTTTTTGTTTTGGTTCCTGTTTTGCTTGAGCTTTGTTGTGCTAGCTCCTGTGCTGCAGTATCCTCTGCTCCTTTGTTGATTTCAAAGATAGAGGCAGAAACCCATTTGTAGTTTTTATATGGTTTGTGGAGGTGATATGTTGGAGAGCACCGAGTGATAGGGCTCCCGATTTGCCTCTCCTAATGTGGTTCTTCTCCCCCCACCCCCATACACACTTATTCACAGAACTACTTAATCACTTCTGTCTAGCCTGTACTCCTACTGTTTTCTCTCCATGGTTTTGAATGCTTCCATGCAAACAGACTTTAAGAGGCAAACACAAAAATAGCAATAACTTGGCACCCCACCTACATGGCCAGTCCCCCCCCACATACACTGTAGTGAGTGTGGCCATGCTGTTACAGACAACCCAAGTATAGATATAAATTGAGAGTCTCTTACCTGAATACTAGGGAGCCAGAGGCAGAATTCTTTAAGAGATGATGTTCATGGGACAGAGTGCTGGGGCATGCCCCTTTGAAATGAATGGGGTTATTTTTATTACTATTTTATACAGTGTGATAGCTAGTTGGAGATTAATAAAGGACACTGTTATATTAGCAAGGCCCTTCTTAGTCGAGCAGTAGCCTTCATTAATTTTCAACTTGCCATCATAATATATAAAATAGTAATAAAAAAATACCCCCATTCATTTCAATGGGTTGTGCCCCTACACTCTCCCTTGCCATACTGTATGTTATAACATGCCTGAGTGCAGGGGGGTGGAGATCAGCTTCACTGGGAGGAGCATAAGCCTGACTATAGTGGGCTCCAATAGCCTGTGCATACCATACCACTAAACTGTCCCTAATTGCAAGGGACAGCCCTCATTACCCCAGACAACTGCTCTGTCCCTCATCCATCCCTTATGGAAAACATGCTGCTCACACAGAGGATGTCCTGTAACTTTAGACTTTATGTCAGGGACACCATTTCAGATTTCAACAGGAGGGCAGCCAACAACCAGTGGATGCCAAGTGCCAGTTAGCCCATGGAAGGCAAGCTCTGAGACATCTGGAACATCTCTAAAAAGGTAAAACTTATTTGTTGTGATTGAAAAGTGGTATGAAAATCAGGAAAAATTCAAATGTATAAGATTCATCTGTCCCAGTTTTCAGTTCACTCTTCCCCTGTCCTTCTGCCAGAAGCTGGATGCTGGAACTGGCCATCACAAGTCCCCAGCATGGTCTGTGACCAAGTCACCACACCGACTGAAGCCACCCAATCTGTGTTGCTTGTTTCTTGCTTGGCTGCTGCCACACCACACTGATCAAGACCTGTGAAGGCTGCCCACACTGCTGTCATCACTGCTGCAAGGCCTAGCTTGCTGCTGTGGGGGATCCACATTATTTTTATTGTGAGATGAAGTAGTGTAGGTAGGTAACCTAGTCATCAAGCTAGCTTCTAGCTCACCCCCTGCCCCTTCAACCACCTGGGGAGGCAAAGGCTCACTAAGAGTAGACCAACAAAAATATGCCGCCGCAACACTGCTGTTGAGAACTCAGTGTTCACCAACTCCTGCAAGCTGTAGTGTGTAGCCTGTCTACTCTGTGGTGGGAAGACAGTCTCGCACTTGCACAGTTCACATGCTCTTGCTTGGAGCTCCTCCACATCACATGTGACAGCACCACCACCAATAGGTGGAGAGAGCAGACAAAACAGTACAGACACAGTCTAGCCAGGAGTGAACCCACTGCATGAGTGCACACAGGACAGGGGGGTAATTATTGTGCAAAAGATTAATTACAACTTTAACAACATTATTGCCACACCATAAAAACAACCTAGGCACAAATGTGGGAGGTGGCAACTTCCCCCCCTCTGCCCTACCTAAATGGCAACCCAGCTTTATGGTAGAAATTCATTCTCAGGTGCTAATATATGTACAAGTAAATACAATGGTTTCCACTGTGTTCTGAGATACTTTATCTCCATGTTTCAGGATGTGTCCCGAACATTGTGAGGGTTAGTGCCCTCATTGTCTCTCACTTTGAGTGTCCATGTCCCTCATTTCAGTGACAAAAAATTAGGTATGGTGCATGTTTCCAAGACCCTACTCAGCACAAAGAGTGCTGAGCATGGCCATAGTGTATATGCTCCATACAGAATGACAAAGGAAAAGTAAGTGAGCCATAACAGTCATGGAGAAACACATATGTTGTACTAAATATGCATAAGGGGATTTGCATAGGCCAAAATAAAAAGGTCAGGCTTCACACCACAGAGGCCCCTCTTTGCACATCTGGAATGGGGGGATGTTGGCTGACTATATCTTAGGCATTTAATGCAGTAAGCAAACAATACTTTACAAATTAATGGCAATTTAATGACAAAAATCAAAAGCCATTAAACAATTTGCAAAAGAACTTAATGATCAGAATTAATGAGTTTGCTGAAATTTATTGGGAAATCAATGGAAATTGTATCTTAATGGCTCTAATTGCTAGCAGTAGTATGAGAAATAGAAACTGATATTTTTTTTAGATGAGATTTGTACCAGCTTAGCTGCTGCATGCATGGCAAGTGTGCAACATGTGAACTTGATGTGATTTTTAAATGGTGTTCACACCAGCTTAGCTGCTGCACACATGTCAATCTTGCAGCATGTGAATCTGATGTGTTTTTTAGATCTGGTTCACTTAGGTTCACTGTGTATGCTAACTGCATGCAAACATTGCACAATTAAGCATGTGGCATGCATTGTGCATGTTCACAGCACACGTATTTCTGTAAGGGCTGTTGCATAAATGACGAAGTTTGCATAACAAGGTGGTTAGAATCATAACTGCAACTCTAGAGCTTCATCTATAATCACATTTTTTAAGGTTAAACTGTTTTTTCTGTTGGCCAGATGAGATATGCATCTAGCAACAATACTGTAAAAATGTATAAACAACACAGCTACTGTCTAGTACAATGATAATTCCAGCAATTTTTTTCCATCAATTGTTTATTCCCCTCAGCCAGGACAGGCTGGGGCTCCCCTTAGCTCTGTCCCGCTGGCCTCTACTGTCCTACACCATCCCAGTACTCACACAGAAGTCTGGTACCCCCACAGTTACCCCCCCATGGTGGGGTCAGGAAAGGGAGAGCTGTTCCCCCCCAAAGTCAGACATCCAGTTGTCTATGGGTTAATCTAGAAATTAGTCTCATTAAAAGTCTTTGTATTAATCCAGAAGCCTTATTTTACGTATCTGGTAAGGCACTCCCTTCTTCGCTGAAGAAATCTCCTATTGGGATTTCCTTAAGGATTCATAACCAGCTCTGTAACTTTTTGAAATATGATCAAACTAAGGACGGGGCGCAACCCACTGTGGGGAATCCCCAGTGGCAGATAGGAAATAAGACTATCAGGCATAACTGGTTACTTTTACCCATGGATTGTTCCTTAAGGGAGTTTCTCAATGAAGAGGGAGGTCTAATTTCATCTGTGGAGGTGATGAATAAGTTCAAACTGTCCACTAAAGACAGTTTTAAAATATTTCAATTACGTCATTCATTAATCCAAAAAGTCGGATTGGATCCGGTGAATACGCCTCGTATTTCATTCTGGGCGGATTTAGGCCCCTTGGTAGGCACCTCGCAGGCTGTCTCCAAAATATATATAGTATTGTTTCACTGGGCCTTTACGGAGAATTTAGCTCCAAGTTCATATTGGGCCAAGGTGTTCCCTACGGTAAAATTAGACTGGTTGCAGCTTTGGCAGAATTGCCATAGATTCATCCAACAAGATCATTTGAGACTTATTCAGTTTAAAATTCTACACAATATTTATTATTCTCCCCAAAAGTTGGCGGATTTAAATCTGGTGAAGGATCCTAAATGTTATAGATGTGGTCTGGGAGGGGGAGATCTATTACATATCTTTTGGCAGTGCCCAAAAATCGTCCCATTGTGGAATGAAATAAAGAGTAAAGCCAGTCCTTTATTAGGATTGGAGGATATGTTTTGTCCCGAGGTCTGTTTGTTAGGGGACATGACAGGTTTGTCGGTCAGAGTGAGAAAATTTCATATGGCCTTGATTTCTATCACGGTGAAAAAGCTAGTTCTCAAACATTGGAAGGATAGCCTTGGGATTACCTACTCTGAGTGGTTAGCAGAACTTCTTACAAGCCTTAGGATTGAGAGGATGATTGCAGTCCTACACAATCAATTGCCTCTATTTGAGAAAATCTGGACCCCATTGGTTGTATCTTATTCTTAGGTAGTTGGACTGTATCTCTTACATGGACCGCATTAGGGGATGTGCCTTGTGGGGGATGGGTACGATGGTATAAGGGGAAGGTAGGTAGGTAGGTGGGGGGTGGGTTTGGGGGGTTGTGGAGACTTGTTAATTCTGTTAATCTTATGTAAGACTGTTGCAATTCAAGTTCTTGGATGTTTTGTATATTGTCTTTATATCTTGTCTCTGTGAAAAACTGAATAAAAAGTGAATGGCAAAAAAAAAAAAGACATCCAGTTGTCAGCCTCCAGTGGTCCTGCAGGTGAGGATCGGTGAACAGTCATCATTTATGTCTATTCTGCCACCATTTTTCCTCCATAATTAGATGCCTTTCCCCATGCTGAGACACACTCATAAGTGTGTGCGCATGAAGGCACATGCACACCACAGAGTCCCACAGCCCGCCCTTCTTCTGCCCTCATTAAATCACACTGCCACATGACCTCCATCTGGTGGCAGTCATTCAGTGGAGCATGTAGGTCCCCCCTCTGGAAAGGAGAACACCGACCAGACGCTCAATCCTTTCCCACACTGGCTGACCCCCAGAAACCCAGACTCATTGCCAAACCTGGGTCACCAGCATGAAAGGAGGTAAGGCACTTATGATGCCTCAGCCCTCCATGCCACTGGGTCAGCAGCAAATTCCAGCAATTTAATTCAACATATGGATGCAACACCAGAGGAAATACAAAAACTAATGTGTATATTCTAAAGGCAAAACAAATGTTGGTAAATATTCTTTAAAATATAGAAGGCTACTTCTACATAACTCTCTCCCTACAAACAACCATGCATCACCCACTGTGCCACACTCAAACATACTGTAGAATGAAACCCTATTTGAACAAAGCTAGTAATTTGTTATACAAGCTAGTGATTTGTTATACAAGATAGTACTATAAACTTCTATATGTACTGTATGTATGTATGTATGTATATATGTATCTATTCGTCAATGTACCTGTTGTGCCTTAATGGCCTTATTCTTCTTAAATGTGCTGTATTCATTTTTTTTCAACTGTTTTACCAGTAAAGACATACTGAGCTGATCACAGTTCATTTCTAAATATGTCCTGGCAGGCTGGCCCAGTGGCGCTGAGGGCTACGGCACTGGATGCCTTACCTGGCACCACACTGATGACCCATGTTCGGGAACGAGCACAGACCATCGGAGGTCTGCAGGGGGGGAGGCGCAGAGCTGGATGGAGCCACCGAGAGACAGTTCTCCTCTCTGGAGAGGGAAGGAGGCATCCTTTGGCTCTTGACTGACCCATGGTGGAGGCTGGGGGGGCAGCACAGGCCAGAGGGAGTGCCAGGCACTAGGCCAATGGGTGGACAGATAGAGCCATCATCGGGGCTGTAGTACGCATGTGTCTCTACTCCTGGAGCCCCAGGGTAAAATGGGAGGACCATAGAAAAAATGGATTTGGCCACAGGATAATGCCTGACCCTCCGCAGGCTCTGCTCCTGGGCTGGGCTTAAAGTAAGCCCTGGTAATTCTGGGATGTCGGGGTTGGGGGGCCATTCAGGCTGAGGAGGGCAGCCATACAGGAAACAAAATAATTACAAAAAAAAATGTGTCCCGGGGGTGGGTAGGGAAGAGGAGTACAGTACAGTAAAAACTTAATAACAATATGCAATAAATAAGATAACTAACATAAAATCGATCCAGTTGATCCATGAGTTAAACATAAACACAGAACAAACATACATCAGCTATAATCAGATTGATAGAATCATTGAATTAGATCTGAGATAGGCCCTGTGCAAAAACCCAGATAACATGGCCCCTAGAGGGGAAATTGCAGAGAATAAAGATACCAGGTTATGGTACAGTCGAGGGCAGTTACAGCAGTGAGTAGTGAACTCATAAAGGGGAAACATGAGGGAGAAAAGGGTAGAGGATGAATAGATAGCAGTAGGAAGAGAAGAATGAGGCTTGAGGAAATAGAAGGAGAAAGTAACTTGGCCTGCAGAAGATTTCATGTAAGAAAGTGTGATGGATCTATGGTCAAAGTTATGGAGGGAGTAAGTGGGGTCAGAGGGAGGCAAAAGAGGGGAGGAAAGCTGTGTGGGAGAGAGTCAAGCCAGATTTGGAAATAAAGGAAGCACAGTAAGAGAAATGCCTAGCTTCCATGGAGGAAAGAAGAGAAGCAACAGAGGGAACAGTTGTGGCTGCCAGAGTGACAATCTAGTGCAAAGCAACAGAAAGAGTGGGTCTAGTCTGGCCAGAATGGATATAGGAGCAGCACTATAAACAATGTCACCATAGTCTAAAATTGGGAGGATCATTTTCAGAAGGATTTCTCTTTGTGCACAAAGCATAATGCATGCTTTATTCCTACAAAGAACTCCAAGTTTGTGGTGGAGCTTCTGTTGGATGGTATCCACATGTGCAGAAATGTTAAGGTGATGGTCAAACAAAACTTCAAGATATTTTAAGGAGGAGTAGCTCCCAAGCAATATGCCCATCCAGGGTATGGATGTAGGGGAGATGGGTGAGTTTGGCCAACCTCTGCCTGGTGCCAAAGGTCATGAAGATATATTTTTGGCATTAATGGTCAATTTACTAAACCAGATCCAATGTTAGATGTTGGTGAAATCAAACTGAAGCTGAGTACTCAGGTCAGAAGTATAGGTTCCAGAGGTATAGATCACTGTATGGTCTGCATACATGTGAAAGTCTGTAGTGGAATAGGCATTAGTGAAGTCATTTAGGAAAATGGAGAAAAGGACCTTCATATTCAGAGACTAACTCCACTACTGGACCGTGGAGGTGGGATGCATTGTTGAAGATGCTATTCATCAAACCAGTTTTTAAAATTGAGATCCCTTCTGTCTGTCTCTGGTAGTTACTGAGGTGGATGTTAAAGATCAAATGCCAATGTTTTACAGATTTACAATAAAAACATGAAATTGAATCCATGTGTCATGATTAGTGTTTCCTGTAAGTACCATGCAGTTTGGTTTTGTGGTTTTCTTTAAATCAGTATCTGTTAATGTGCTCTGCAGTAACTGGAAACAGTGAGGATATTTCTGTCTCTGTCAATGAGTGATGACATCATTCCTGTCCATCATGTTGCTGCAGCAATTACATCCTTGATTGCCTGAAGTACTGTAGCTGTTGCACTTCCCAGTCAGAGTTATCTGCAGGGCTAATTGTCTTTACTCCAAGTGTGTTACTAACCCATCTGGTTTATGTCTAGATAGGTCAATTTACAACCTATCATTCTGTTCTCATAAAGAGTTGGTCATTTGTGTTTCAGTGGTTAACTAAAGTGGTATAAATGAATGTTTGTGAGAAATATCCTGTCTGTATCACAGCTGAGTTCTGTCACATCAAAACTGCACTGTTTTTGGCTATATAAACACAGGGTTGGTTAATGGATCTAAAAAATCTAAAATTTGTTAAGTCATAAGTAGTGTGTCCTTGATGTAGCCTCCATACATACCTGTATATTCATGTGAGAACAATATTGTTGTTATGTCAGATTGACAAATAGATGTCTGCCACACTTTGCTATTTCAGGAATATATACTGTATGAAGTCACAAAATTCATTTCTCTGAGGGATTCTGTGGAAATACATCATGCATGTGTGTAACTAGCAATCAATAAGACATGATGGGGTGTGCATTATGGTGTGATAACCGCCTCTAGGGGTGTAGTTAGAGCGCGAGGCTGTAGGCCCCTAGGAGTGCGGGTTATCACCGTAATGCACATCCCCGAGTGTCTTATTGAGCTGATAAATGCCCTTAAGTTTTTTTTAAAACACATTTTTAAATAACTTCATATGTAAATGAATATTTGTTTTTTACATAAAATAATCTTTCCGCCTACTGGTGCTGGACTTTGCTTGAGGTCTTTTGACTCAAAGGACATTCTGTGGTTGTAGTTTCTGACTCCCATTCACCATGTAGTTCCTCTGTTGCCCCCCACACACACACACACTTTTTTAATTTTGGGTTTTCTTTTAGCCCACAGGTGGTTTTAAACAAAATGTGCATTTAATTGAAACAAGTGTGGCAGTGAGTATGATAAGCGAGTGAGAGACAAGATGCAGCGGAAAGAGAGCGTCTACAAGAGAAGTGTTCTCAGTTTTAAGTCCGTGTTAGATCAGGAGTTTATTTCTGTATTTTTTACATTCAGCCTTTGGACTGAAGCTGCTTGTTGGGCTGAAATGGAAGTGTTTTTATTGCTGTTATTTTCTGCGGTGCCGCGAGACAGGGCAAGGACACAGACATGCGCTGCAGGTTATACCCTCATGATGACTGAGATCCCCAACTTCCAATGTGGCGAGTGAGGACTGATGTCAGAACTGTGAGTTGTTTTTTTTTTTTTGTGATGGATTGAAGAATGAACAGGGGCTGCTGTTAAAAAGTTTATTTATTTATTACATTTTGGTGACCGGGTAGCACCACTGAGCCCCTAAGGTCCCTTTTTCAGGGGTGACCCAGGATAACAATACAAGTTATAAGAATGAACAAGGACATAAGGAACATTTGAGGCATTGTGAGTTACATCATGAGGTGGTCACAGTAAAGAAAAATAGTGGATACAGGCATGGTTACAGGCATGGTAAAATAAAAGCAGTGGATACAGGCATGGCTTACAAGCACGGTAAAAGAAAAGCAGTGGATGTAGGCATGGGTACAGGCATGGCTATCATCATGATATGTAAGCAATTGGTAGTACTTTGCATATAGTTTATTCAGGGGTTACACGTGGCCTCTGGCAAGCAGTCTGTATAAGGCAGGTAGTAGAAAGGTTAAGCTAGAAGACAGGAGTTGGAGAGGAGGGGAGTACCTTAGGAGCTTAAAGTGCCATGACAGTGGCATATGCTTGATCCAGTGTCCGATGTTTTTGCTTTGAACTGGGGACAAGTAGGGGCTGCTGTTAAAAAGGCAGTTGCTCGGTCCCAGGTCATATTCACCTCCCTCCATTACATTGTGCGAACGTGGTTACCTTTTTACCTATAAGATTGAAATACTACTGCACTGGATGGATAGGAAAGTGAAGGTGTTACTAGAGCTGAGGGGCACATGTTCAGAAATGCACATTAAAAGATCCAAAGAAAAGCGAGTCATTTAGTGAGGGGGAAAATGGTGACTTTGACATCCTATAACATTCTAAATAGAATGCCTGAAGAGAAATCATAGAGCCATCAAATTCTGTGATCAGGCATTTTTATTGGAACTAGTTATTTATAGTGCAACATTGTCCCATATTGCACTATAAATAACCAATCAGATTTCTGTATTGGTCTGTGACATTTTATAAGACCTAATATATGTCATCCTGATTCTCCTGTCTCTTGCCCCTCAGCTGAGGCTGCTGCATCCTGCTTCTCTCTGCCCCCCCACACGCAGGGCCAATACCCCCTGTTGCCCCCTGTTCCAGTCTCCACAGACAGGGCTACTGTGCTCTGCAAAGCCCAAGAGTCCCAGGGCCTCTGTCTCCAAAGTTGGGGCTGCAGCACCATGCTGTACAAGGCCACCAAAAGGTGGGGATTTTGCTGCACCATACACCGCCCCAAATGGGCGGGGCAACTGCAACACGTGCACTTTGTCTCACAGTCAGGGCTACTGTACCCTGATACCCCACTGTGTCCCACCCCACAGTCAAAACTGCACCAAGCTGTCCTATGCCACCTGCCACCACTGTGCCCTGCTGCACCATAGAGCCTCTTGCTTCCACAGTTAGGGTTGTTGCACCATGCTGCTCCCTGCCACCAGAGTCAGATCCTTTGGTACACTACCAAGCTGCTCGAAAGAAAAACAAATGCTTTGATCTTATGTTATAGGGTGGGGACAGAGGGTAGCAGGGTGCAGCCCCACCTGTGAAGACATGGGGCTCTAGGGCACAGAAGGCCACAGCAGTCTTGACTGTGTCAACATGGCTGCAGAGTGTAGTAGCCTTGGATGTGGTGACAGAGGCAGAGGATAGCATGGTGCAGATGCCTCACCATGTGGCAGGACAAAGGTGGCATCACAGTACAGAAGCCTGACTGTGAGACAGAGTGCATGTAATGCTGTGGCCCTGCCCATTTGTGGTCAGTGGGAGTGGGTAGTAGGGTGCAGCAAAGCCCCACCTTTGGTGGCCTTGGGCAGCATGGTACAGAAGCCCTAACTGTGGAGAAAGTGGCCATGGGACTCTAGGGCTTAGGAGAGCTTAGGAGAGATTGGAACGGGGGCAACAGGTGGCATTGGCCCTGACTCGGGGGGGCAGAGGGAAGCAGGGTGCAGTATCCTCAACTGAAGGGGCAAGAGACAGGGGCATAAGGATGGCATATAGTATGTCTAGTTACACACATACATTATGTATTTCCACACAGACTCCCTCAGAGAATGAATTTTGTGAGTTCATACAGTACATGTTCCTGAAATAGCAAAGTGTGGCAGACACCCATTTGTCAATCTAACATAACAACAATATTGTTCTCACGTTAACATATGTATGGAGGCTACATCAAGGATACACTACTTCTATGACTTTAACTTTAGATTTAGTTTATATCCATTAAACACCCTTGTGTTTATATAGCCAAAAAACAATGCAAAGTTTTAATGTGACATAATTCAGCTGCAATACAAGCAGGAGATTTTTCACAAACATTCATTTATACCACTTTAGTTACCCACTGAAACACAAATGACCAACTCTTTATGAGAACAGAATGATAGATTGTAAACGAATCTATCTAAACACAAACCAGATGGGTTAGTAACACACTTGGAGTAAAGACAATTAGCCCTACAGATTGGTCTGACTGGGACATGCAACAGCTACTACAGGCAATTAAGGACTTTATTGCTGCAGCCACAGGCTGGACAGGAATTATGTCATCACTCCCTGATGGGGACAGAAAAATCTTCACTCTTCACTGTTTTCAGTTACTGCAGAGCACATTAACAGATGCTGATTAAAGAAAATCACAAAACTAAACAGCATGAGATTTTCAGGAAACTCATTTCATTTTTATTTTTATACTGATTAGTTTGTGGGACAAGCCCATTTTCACAAATGACCAGTCTATACAACAAAACATAACACATCAGACTTTACAAACAGTAAACATCCAATAAATATACATTATGTAAAACATTTACAAATTGAATTCACCAACACATTGTTCCTAAGAGCAGTCTTAAATTTTGATAACTGTTTTTGACTTGTAACATTATAAGGAAGATAATTATACATCCTTACAGTGGCAAAGTTCAAGGAATTTTGACCAAAACAGGTATGGAAGAAAGGCAACATAAAACCCTCCTTAATCCATAATCTTGTACAACCAGGAAACTAATCATGACACAGGGACTTGAGCTCCTGTGTTTATTGTAAATATGTAATACATTGGCATTTGATCTTTAAAGATCCCAGGTCCCATTCACAGACATTATTGGGGCATGCAACATGGATGAATATTGTTCACCTTTGCACTGCCACCTGATAGTGCTATGCACAAAGGTTAATGTCTGTTTGTGCCAATGACAAGGTCAAAGTACAGCATTATGCAGGCATATGGCCCAGTGCCATGTTGCAGCCCAGTCACATCATAGTAAACACAAGTGCCTCTAGAAGTATGGTGGTCCATTATTTCCTCCCATGGTCAAGTGGCTAGTTGTCTACTTGTTAAGTGGACTCTACCCACTCCCAAAACTTCATGTATCTTGCTAGCCAAGTGGTTTCCCTTGCTAGGCCCAGCATGCCAAGATTATCTAATACTACTGTGGAATTTCTCCAGTTCTGATCTGGTATGCTAGCAGCTTCTCACAGTTACAGCGTGAGAACACACTATTTTACCAGGTAGATCCTGGGGAGATAAACAGGGCTGTAAATGTACCCTGAAGACCATCTGCATGGCAGGCTATGCATGCTTTATCAACAAAGGCAAATCCTTCGGTGACCACTCAGGAAGGGGTTAAGGCCCTCATGGAGCATTGCTCAATGGGGTCATAATATGAACAATGGCATTAAAGGAGAACTGTGCTAAACATACAAGTAATTTTTCCTGAGAAGCTTTTTGTTGTTTTTGTTTTGATACTAGTTTCAGTTCTATTATTGTTCCATCTGTATACTGGTTTCAGTTCTATCATTGTTCCAACTCTACTGATCTTTTAGTAAATTTGCACACGGTGGTGAAGAGTACCAAGTTAGAGCTGTTTGTTAAAGTTTATGCCTTTCAACTACATATTCTTCAGTACAATACAAATGCACTGTGTCAACCTGCTAAGCGTTACAAAGTCATACTGTATATTACATCATACCATTCTAAAATGGACTTTAGCACCAAGGTGCAAGTCCGAACATCAAATGAATTTACTCAAAGGGCAGTAAAGATGGAAAAATAATAACATGAGAACCATTATTTGAAACCGTCTTCTACAAAAATATAGGGCTGCAGGTTAAAAGCAGTTCTCTTTTAAGTGGTTGCAGTAACCACTTTGCTCCCTTACTGTAACTGTGAATATGGCCCCATCACAATTTTCAATGAAAATGAGGATATCCTGTGTCTTTATTCCAAGATTTCATTTAAAAAACATATGAAAATTATAGCTCTTATGGTTCAAATGATAGTCAGCCCTTATTGAACTGGAATTCCAAAGGAACTGCTGCATGCAGTCCGTGATTTTGGGCTGCACCTGTGGCATCCTAAATGTGACAAAACATTTGAATATTATTTTCAAACATTTTGCCACATGTATGACACATGGGCCCGCTTTACAGTAAAATAACGACTCCTGCATCATATATTGATGCATGTGTCATTACAGGTCACCCAAATTGTGGCAAGCTGTGGCATCGCTTCTTAGGTGAGCTTTCTTATTGTCACATCTATCAGGGATGTGGAACAATCTTGGTGCAAGCCCCCAGTGAAGCTCCAAAAATCTAGCCCATTATACTTAGAAAGAGCTAACTTTTGAACCATTAGGGACAGGTACCCTTCTTTTTTACATGAAAGCTTGGATTCTACTGTATCAATACAACCACTTTTTACTTTAAGTATATAAACATACGGGATCGGAATTCACAGAAATAAATTAAAAGAAAAAACATTTCTAAACATATTTTTACAATTTTCATACTCAG
Organism: Neoceratodus forsteri; assembly: GCA_016271365.2. NCBI lineage: Eukaryota > Metazoa > Chordata > Ceratodontiformes > Ceratodontidae > Neoceratodus > Neoceratodus forsteri. The sequence continues at coordinate 836,982,661 of CM028132.1, forward strand.
TTCATAGAAAAGAAAAAAACATGATATGATTCATATTTTAAAAATGTGTTGTTCAAAGTGTTAGTCATGTAACATAAAATCCTCATTTTCAATTTGAGTAACCCCAAATCTCCCCATGCTTTTGCAGGCTATGCTCTGAAAGTATCAGAAGATAATTATAATAAAATAGGATCCCTTACACCTACACTTCATCTGCTCGGTCTATGAGTAATGCTGATTCACAAGCATAGGATTATGATATCAAGTGGCAGGACAGATAAAGACTAATGAACAGTTATCCTATTTTCATATCAGTCTGCCTAGTTATAATAAAAAATGGATGCTAAACACAGAAAATACATGAAACGTAAGATAAATTGTTTATAAAAAAGTATGTTTTCCTTTTTCAGAACTTCCCCTGAGAAATTTGGGATTCTATATTTACTTCTGCTTTCTTGTATTCTCACCCCAGCCACCCCCGATGTACCCCACCTGCTCATCTCTCTTGATTCTAGTTCTGTCTCCTAATCTGATCCTTCCCCCTTGCCCCCTTAGCTTGTGGCTTACTTCCCCCAATGGCTGTACTGAATCATCTGGATGATGTTACGTTTGTACCCGTTAGGATATTGACAAGGCTGTATAGCTATTACTTTGATCATTCATGCGTGTACATAAATGGACTGGTGCACTTTATTATCTAGGCTGCTGAGGGAACTGTATCCCCATGTACTCTGTACTCACGCAATGTTTTATGTTATGCTTTTGCCTTATATTATTCTATGTTGATTACTCTATATTCTTAATTGATGAGTACTGGCAATGCCTACTGGCTGCTACTGTCTCCCCTACTCATGTATTTGTTTTCCCTCCTTTGTCTGACGAGGATCCTTTATAAAAGAGCATTTAGCTCAAAGGTTGTAATTCCGATTATTCAATAAATAAATAAATGTATTCAGTCTGTCCAACCGTTATCAAACTAACTGGCCTACAAAGAGCTTTGAGAACATGGGGCTAGATTCCCAAACGTATTTGGGACCAAGTTCCATACTGCAACTGCAGTTGCGGACTGAAATCTCTGCAGCTGCAGAGATTGGATGCACAGCCACAGCGGTTGTGGAAGATGTTACGACTAGTCCCACTGGCCGTAACAGTTTTCTGCAGCTGTGGGGATTTCCCTGGCAACACCACCCACAAGCTGCCATAAATCATGGAGCTGGTTATAATCCAGCTCACCTTTGTGAATTCCACAGCTGTTGGAAAACAATGGAAGCTACAGATCTGCAAGTGGCAACCCACTTAAGCCGGTTTTCCTGCAGCTGCGGGAAGTTTAGATGTTTTTTGATACCTGCCAATTGTGTGCAAGATGGCCCTAAAAAAATTAGTAGCAGCATATTCTGTTCTATTTCTGGTAACCTTAGGTGACCATTGAGTCTGTGTAGACTGCTTTGTATCCTTAGATGAAGATGGCATATCAGAAATATTACTAGTGATTCTTTTTCAAGTATTACCCAGGAGGGAAGTAGTTGAGAACAAGTTCAGGATGAGGTTTAATATACTGTAGATGGGACTGACACAAGAAGTTAGGAAGACCATGGTAGAGGAGAGTGGACAGCCTGAGGAGGTGGTTCTGATATACCATTAGGGTTATAGGCTTAGTAAATCTGGTCTGGTCTTAGGTCAGACACAGTATCAGACAGGTACTTGGACAGACTCGATTGGCCACTTGTTTATCTGCCAGCAAGTTCTAGGTATCTGAATATTACAGTCTGTTTTATCCTTCAGTTTTCTGATTCCTCCTTGGTCCTTAAACTTTCTGTCATTTCATTAACCCCCTCTGTCATTTTGCCATCCTGCACTCACTGAATGATTGGTGTAACTGTTCATGTATCCAAAAAGTACGTTAGGACAAAATGTGCATGAAAGGAAATAAATATAATCTAATCTGTCATGATACATAGATACATAAATACATAGTGTCAGGAGATAAGGGCCATAAGACCTATTCAAGTTGCCCATTTATGCTACCTGATGAAGCGGCCAGTGACCCTATCTGGTCACTGGCTTTAGCTTTTTATTCCTGTCTCTAATATTCCTTTATACCTGTCCCATGTATGTTTGAAGCCTGCCACTGTGCAGGCAGCCACCATTCCTGGGACAGGCTTTCCATGCATCCACCACCCTAATTTCCTGACACTACCCTTATGTGGCCACCCATCGGTATCATATCATGCCCTCTTGTTCTGGTACTACTTTTAAACTTAAATATGTTGTCCTCTTCCACCTTGTTCATGCCCTTGAGGTATTTGAATGTTTCTATCATGTCACCTCTCCCTCCTTTGCTGCAGCATGTACAAATTGAGGTCTCTGACTCTTTCCTCATAAGGCTTGTGATGCAGACCCTTCACTATTTTGGTGGCCCTCCTCTGCACCATCTCTATTTTGTCAATGTCCTTATGAAGGTGTGGCTCCAGAACTGGACACGGTACTCTAGGTGAGGCCTCATCAGGGTCCTGTGCAGTGGAACTATCACCACTCCTTCAGCTTGTGAGTCCCCTTCCAATACACCCCAACATCCCAGTGGTTTTCCCACCACCTTGGCTGTCTGCCTTGTGGCCTTCAGGTCATCGGTGATTATGATTCCAAGTCTCTCTTATCCTTAGCAACTGCAAACACCTCTCCCCCAACCTGTAGCTTGCTCCAGGATTCCTTCTCCCCATGTGCATGGTTTTGCATTTTATTGCATTAAACCTTAGTTGCCATGCATCTGACCATTTCTCAACCATTCCAACCATTACAGGTCCTTTCTCATCCTTTCCACCCCTCTGGGGTATCCACCCAGTTGCAGATTGTGGTGTCATCCATGAAACAGGCAAACTTTCCCTCCAGCCCATCTGCAATGTCACTGATAAAGACATTGAAGAGGACTGACCCCAGAACTAACACTTGAGGTACCCACCAGTCACCTCCTTTTCCTCTGATTGGGTTCCATTTACCACTGCCCTCTGTTGTCGGTCCTTTAACCAATTTTCAATCCAATTTACCACCTTGTGTTCCATCCCCAGGCTTCCTAGCTTGTTGACCAGTCTCCTATGTGGGACGTTATCAAAGCTTTGCTGAAATCTAGGTAGGCAATGTCTACAGCCACCCCTTGGTCTACTGCCTTTGTTACCCAGTCAAAGAAATCTATTAGATTAGTTTGACAGGACCTTCTTCTCTGTGAAAAAGTATTGTGGGTAAACTGATGGAGATACTAGTCAAAGAGGACCTCATAGACTATCTGTAGCATGATGGACTCCAAGACAGTAAACAGCATGAGTTTGTGGCAGGAAGGTCTTGTCAGACCAACCTGATAGTATTCATTGACTGGGTGATCAGAGTAGTGGATAAGGGCCATGCTGTGGATTTACTTTACTTTGATTTCAGCAAGGCTTTTGACTCAGTGGACACAGTTAGCTGGGTGAGAAACTGGTTGAAAGGGAGGCAACTGAGGGTTGTAGTTAATGGAGTCAAGTCAGAAGAAAGGGAGGTCACCAGTGGGTGCCAAAAGGATCAGTCCAGGGTCAAGTCCTTTTCAACATGTTCATTAGCAACATGGGACAAGGAATCCAGAGCAAGATGTGTCTCTTTGCAGATGTCACAAAGCTCTGTGACAGGATAGACAGTGAGGAGGGTTAAGGAGATGCAGAGACTTGCAAAAGATAGAGAGGTGGTCAAAGGTTTGGCAAATTCAATGCCATAAAGTGCGTGGTGATGCACATAGTGAACAACAGCCCAAGGACAGAGTTCTGGATGGGCGGTAAAGCTGTGCATGACCTCTGATGAAAGGGATCTAGGCATCTTCAGTGACTCCCTAAACAATCATACCAGTGTAATAAGACCTTCAGTAAAGCAGACAGGATGCTGGGGTGTATATGAAGGGGTACTGACAGCAGAAGAAAGAAGGTACTGTATTACTACCTCTCTGTAGATCACTAGGGAGGCCCCATGTAGATCACTAGGGAGGTCCCACCAGGAGTACTGTGCCCAGGAATGAAGAAGGTAAACTGTGAAAACTACTGTTTAGTAGGTTATATTAGCAGTCCGATAAATTTAGCGCTATTAGCGGGACCATTAACATGCGCTAAATTTAACAGACCACTAATATTCTAGTCATAACGATCCACTACTTCACTCAGCTATCCAGCCAGGTACTGCATCTACATGAGCTAAAAGAACTACAAAGTACGTTAATTCGGTAATGCGTAATGCGTGTATTTATTTTATTAAATTTAATTAAATGTGATTAAAAAAAAAACACCAATAAAAAAAAAAGCCAAATGTCCGTTTAGATGCAGATGCAGTGCGCTTGTGTTACTAGTGCGGGATGTTCTATTTTCGGCTTCTGCTTCTTTCGGCTCCTGCTTCACCTTGTGGTACTGTATCTGAAAGAAGCAGAAAGCTGACTTAGCATTTGCTCTATTCGATACCTGCCACCATCATCTGCACACAATAATGTAAAAATATGTACTCACTCAGGCAGTCATGGTGGGTGTCAAGTATCCCAGCCTCATGAAAATCCTCATATGATGTCTGCTTGTCTTCCTTGCAAGGAGGTGATCAGATCTCCATCCACGGGCATGGTGTTCTTTTAGGTTTAGCAGTCAGAGATCGGATGTTAAACTGTCAGTGCCTCCTGCTACCAACCTCTCCGACACAATGCATGCATACCAGTTGGTGAATTCTTTCTTGAGTAGGTCCTTGAAAATTTTATTTATACTGACATCCAAAGGTTGTAGTGAGTCAGTGCAAGATGCAGAAACGTAGATTGGTATAATGTTTAACTCTTCCAAGTGCAGGAGCACATTTTCAGTAGTATGTGCCCGATACAGGTCTAAAACAAGTAAGGACTTCTGCTCTGTGGGCAATGACAGCTGTGCAGTGATGCGCTTGATATAGGGTACTAACACAATATCAATGAAATCAATGGTCGTGACTTCATTGGCCCAGTGATTGTCAGAATGAGTTATACTCCACTCATTGGGAAATGTATTGTTTGGGTGTGACACAGCAGTCTTGCACTTATAGATGAGTGCGGAGGAGTAAATCACCATCAAGGCAACAGGCGAGGACAACTGAAATTTGTCTCTTATCCCTAATCCAGTCACCTGTACCTGTTTTGGCCCTGTAGCCTCCATCATCCATTCAGAAACAGGAATCATATTGACCACTGTTTCATCCAAGTTTATGACCAACTGTGGTGGGATCAGCTCTTGGGCACAAGCAGTGGCTATACGTGATAGAAAAGCCGCCTTTAGATTTTCAAAATCCATCGGCTTCTTTCGCCATGCTTTGGTGCCTTTTCTTTTGCTGTAGCCAATGCGGTTTAGAAACCCCCAGGCCCATTTGCTACTAAGGGTTAGATGACCACCATTTTCGGGCAGTAGCTGTGGACTGTTAGCCTTCACTATTCTGATAGCTATTGCAAGAATAACCCCAGCGTTTACAACTGCACCTTCTAGTCATAAACTTTTAACTATAGACTTTAGCTGTTCTTCCAGCTCACTTTCCAGGTGAGTTGGATGCCCTCTGGATTTTGTAGGAGGACAGGAGACATGGAACTAGGGTCTGGTGTTTTTCTTAGCTGTGCCAAGTAGTCTGCTCTAAAGTTCCTAATGGAACTCTCATTTATCGTGCAACCTGTTGTGGCATTATAATGTCACACAGCCGCCATAACCCATTCTCACGGCATATTTTCCCGAACATGCCGGATCTCGGTTTGTAAATTAATGTGTAGCCAGATGCGTTTTTTCACAGGTGGAGTTGCTACCCAGCTGAGGTTCCAGCGAGTTTGCGAGCAACAAACTCTGTCACAGTGTGCTCCACTCCAGAGCACTCAGCAAGCTCCGACCCTGAGACAGTACTGGCGTCCATAAGGTGTTTACGTTTAACTTGTGAGGACTGAGATGATTGCATCCACTTGAAGAGTGACATCCTCCTGTAAGTACAGTACCTTTCAGACAGGGGAAATACTGTAGGTGCGTGGTCGGAGGAGAGAGGCATTAAGTAAAACAGTAGATTCAAATCAGTCACTGCTTATTGTCAATGTGAGGCTAATTACAGTAGTGTACCAGACCGTAACTTCAGGTACAGCAACCACTAAATTTATCAGGCGCTAACATATAAAAAAGGTATCAAAGGTCTAAATCCGCTAAATATATCCGACGCCAATATAACCTGCTATACAGTATTTAGCATAAGTAATGGATCAAGAATGCAGGGGCATGAGTGGAAACTGATGGGGGGAGATTCAAGAGGGAAGTGAGAAAGTTTAATTTTACAGAAAGGGTGGTGGATCCATGGAACAATCTTCCAGCTGATGTGGTAAGTGCCAAAACAATCAATGGTGTCAAAATGGCTGGAATGAGTGAAGGGCTCAGTGGTTGCTCAGGGTGATAGCGAGAGGATGGGAGCATGGTGGTTGACAGTGTAGGATAGAACCCTGTATGGACAATAGATACCAGGTTTTAGGGCTTATGGGCAGACTGGATGGGTCAGTGATCTTTTCTGTCAACACTGGCTATGTTTCTATAAAGTAAGGTCTTTTTCACTATCCTAATTCCTTTAGATTTGGCTTTTGTTTTTTGACACCTTGAGCCATGGTACACACCATTTTTGTTTACAGAATATCTTTGGTCTCTCTGATATAGTCTTCAGCTGGTTTAAACTCTATCTCTCCAATTGATAATCTAGAGCAGAGGTCAATTTTAACATTGTTTTACTAGCCCAAGACATAGTGTGAAATGACCATGGCTAGTGCTGCTAACTCTCTACTTGTCTGTTTTGGCTAGTGAAGGTTTTCCATGCCTCTTAATGAAATTAAAAAGTCCCTGCTTTAGCAGGTTCTAGTCCTCATGCTAATCTCTCTCAGTGTTTCAGATGGAGAGAGGACATCATAGACTACCTGTAGCATGATGGACTCCAAGACAGTAAATAGCATGAGTTTGTGGCAGGAAGTTCTTGTCAGACCAGCCTGATAGTATTCTTTGACTAGGTAATCAGAGTAGTGGATAAGGGCCATGCTGTGGATTTACTCTACTTTGATTTCAGTAAGGGAGGTCACCAGTGGGGTGCCACAAGGATCAGTCCTTGATCAAGTCTTTTTCAATATCCAGGGCAAAATGTGTCTCTTTGCAGATGACACAAAGCACTGTGACAGGATAGACAGTGAGGAGGGGGTTAGGGAGATGCAAAGAGACTTGCAAAAGATAGAGAGGTGGTCAAAGGTTTGACAGATTCAGTGCCACAAAGTGCATAGTGAAACACATAGGGAACAAGAGTCCGAGGAAAGAGTACTGGATGGGAGGTAAAGCTGTGCATGACCTCTGAGGAAAGTGATCTAGGTAAGCAATAATACCCAAGAGGGTGGACGGTATTGTGCTATACCGGACTGCACAGGGGCATAATGAGGCCCAACACCGCAGGCAGAAGGCCTTATAGGCCCTGGAAGGTACCCACCCTGGAGGGTATTATTGCACTCAGAAAATAGGCGCCGTAAAAGAAAGTAAGTTTAAGTTTAATAAAAAAAGATAAATTAATTTAAAGAAGTTTTGTAACAAAATAGTTCCTCGGCATGCATTAGAATTTGTGCGTCTAATTTTTTTTGTTTGTTTGTTTGTTTTTTTAAGCTAAGGACTTCTGTACTGCTGGAACCTCTCTAATTGTGCCTATGGACCAGGTTGGTAGTCATGGTTACCACCCCCCCGACACGCGTGCACATGCACACACACACACACACTTGCCTTTTTTAACAGCATGGCAAGGAATGTCTTTTTTTTTTCAATAATACAGGACAGGGACATCGAAGAGAATGGAAATGGGATCGGGCGTGGAGGTCATGAAGTGTTAACATGGTGGATCCAAGTCGATGGAACTGGGAAGAAAAACAAAAGAGTAGGGGGAAAAACACAGGTGTATTGTGGTCAGTGCATCAAGATGATTGGGGCAGAGGAGTGGTATTGCATTTTGCAGCCTTTTTACTTCTGCTCATAATAGACAGAGTAAGGAGTTGCAGAGGAGGGATGGAATCTCCCTAGATTTACTGTATATCGAGTGACATGGATCGAGCTGGGAGGAAAAAAAGTGTAAGCCTGCAGAAAGCAAGTAGAGTTATGTATTTTGGCCAGGTTGTACTTGTTTGTCTTTGAGTTTGGGGTACTTGATATGCCTATAATTAAAAATTGAAGGTATGAATACAGTCACTCCGAGGAGGGTTGGTGATGCAAAGCTCCCCAAGAGAGGCTGAAGGTCCTTACATTTTAGCACTGCCACTGGAGGTCGACCGAGCGCGTAGAAAAGAAACAATTGAGAAAGATAGATGACTGTTATGCTTATGTGTAGTTTTGCTGTTTGTTTTTTTCAACTTGGATGGTGAGCAGGGTTATAAATTGAAAACTCAATGGATCGGGACAATCACATGAGAGAGTGTGGAAAGGACTTTCATGAGTTCCACTCCCCTGTACATGGCAACACGCTGCTGTCTCAGAGCACCTACTACAGCGGGCGGCCTTTGGGGATGTGTGGGACACGAGATATGCTGTGACATCTGTGCACTTTTTCTGTTACTGAAAATATTTCATTTTGGGTGGATTTTGTGTTTTTCCTTTTGATTGGATGTTTTGTGAGATGGGGAGATGGGGATGGGAAGGTGGCCTGTGATTAAATAATCGGAACTCAGTTACCGAGAAGAAAACATGGCAAGTCATAATTAGAAAAAGGCAGTGCTTATTGATATTGGGGATGGGATCTGATGGGGCTGGCACTTTTATCATCCAGGCTCTGTTGTCTGATAGATGTCCACCTTGCCAGGGCTATCAGCCAATCAGAACCCGGAATTTCTTAGCCCATTTTCTAAGGGTCATCAGGGACTCCTAAAACAATCAAACCAGTGTAACAAGGCCCACAGTAAAGCAGACAGGCTGTTGGTGTGTATAGGAAGGGGTACTGACAGCAGAAGGAAGGAGGTATTACTACCTGTCTATAGATCACTGATGAGGCCCCACCTGGAGTACTGTGCCCAATTTTGGAGTCCTCACCAAAGGAAAGACAAGTACAGGCTGGAGACAGTGCAACAAAGGGTGAGCAAAATGATTTAGGGCCTGAAGAGCAGATCTTACAAGAACGGACTCAAGGCACTGAACACGTACTCACTAGAGGCCAGACGAGAGAGGGGGAGATATGATAGAGACCTTCAAGGTCCTGAAAGGAATGAGCAAGGTAAACTGTAAACTATTTAGCATAAGTAATGGATCAAGAACACAGGGTATGAGGAAACTGACGGGGAGAAATCAAGAGGGAAGTAGAAAGTTTTATTTACAGAAAGGTGGTGGAGCCATGGAGCAATCTGCCAGCTGACGTGGTATGTGTCAAAACAATCAATGGTGTCAAACATGGCTGGGAAAGAGTGAAGGCTTATTGGTTGCTCAGGGTGATAGAGGGATGGTGGGGAGCATGGGGGTGGATAGTGTGGGATAGAACCCTGTATGGACAATAGATCCCAGGTTTGTTAGGATTTATGGGCAGACTAGATGGGCCAGTGGTCTTTTTCTGTCGTCATTGGCTATGTTTCTATGAAGTAAGGTCTTTTTCACCATCCTGATTCTTTTAGATTTAGAATCATAGAATCATAGAACTTCACAGCAGAAAAGGACCACTTGTCCCATCAAGTCTGCCCCTTCCCCCCTGCTAACCTTGAGTACCCTCCCACTCCATTGTAACACCTTACTGTATGCCTATCCCATCCCCTCTTGAAACCCACAGTGGTCTCAGTCCCCACCACCTCCTCCGGAAGCCCGTTCCAGGCATCCACCACCCTCTCAGTGAAGAATCACCCACTCGTGTTACCTCGGAAGTGCCCCCTGAAGTCTCAGGCCATGGCCCCTTCTAATGATTCCCTCCCTCATGTGTAGTAATCTCCCCTGGTCCAATCCCTTTGATGTATCTGAAGGTCTCTGTCATTTCCCCTCTCTCCCTTCTGGTCTCCAATGTGTAGAGCCCCAACTCCTTGTATCTCTGTTCATATGGTATGTACTTCGTCCCTTGCACCACCTTGGTCACTCTTCTCTGAACCCTTTCAATCAAGTCAATGTCTTTGCACAAGTAAGGCCTCCAAAACTGGACTCCATAATCAAAGCATGGTCTCACCATGGCTTGATACAGAGGCATCAGGATTTCCCTGCTCCTGCTAGTGATTCCCCTGCCAATACTTGCCTTATACAAGCCTTCACCACCACTCTTGTACACTGCTTCCCCACCTTGAGGTCACTGGAGACTATTGCCCCTAGATCCCTCTCCTGTTCCGTAACCCTGACCCCCACCCCCGAGTGTGTATTCTATCCTTGGGGTTCTGTGCCCAGGTGCATGACTGCACACTTCTTGATGTTAATTTTATTTGCCAGGTCTCTGTCCACCCTCCAGCATCTTCAGGTCCTGTCTCATGTCTCAACCCCCCCTTCCGTGTCAACCTTTTTCAGATTTTTGTATCAACTGCAAAGAGGGCCACATGTCCCTTCAGTCCATCTGCTATGTCACATATAGATACTGAATAGGAGTGGCCCCAGCATCGACTCCTGGGGTACCCCACTTGTCACCTGCCCTGACCTTGAGTGCTCCCTCATTTACTACCACTGTTTGGCTTCTATCCTCCAGCCAGTTTTTTACCCATCTAGTTATTTTGTCCCCAACCCCCATACTTTCCAGCTTGTTGACCAGCCTTCTATAGGGTATGGTGTCTGAGGCCTTGCTGAAGTCCGGATAGGCCAAATCCACCGCACCCCCCGATCTATTACCTGCATCACCCAGTGAAAGAATTTGATTAATTTAGTCTGGCATGACTTCCTCTAGTGAACTCATGCTGGTTGTTGTCCAGTAGCCCATTCACCTACAAGAACTCCATTACCCTTTCCCAGATGAGTACCTCCATGACCTTCCCCACCACTGTGGTGAGGCTGACCAGGTGGTAGTTCTCCCTCATCTCTCTGCTTCTCCCCTTGTGGATCAGCACAACATTTGCCCTCTTCCAGTCCACCGGTACCCTCCCAGTGTCCAAAGATAGGTTGAACAGTCTTGCCAGTGGGGGAGTCAGCTCCTCTCATAGCTCCCTGATCACTCTCGGGTGCAGACCATCCAGCCCCATGGCCTTGTCCACCTTTACCCTGCCCAGTTCCTCTCTAATGCTCTCCATGCTGAAAGGTCTTGTTTCCATCCCTATGCCTCCCCTTCTCAATTCCAGTCCCCTGCCCTCCCCTTCCTTCGTAAATACCAAGCAGAAGTACCTATTTAACTCTTCCGCTTTCTCCCAGTCCTCCTCTAATAGCTCCCCTCCTTCTCCCCTTAGTCTTTCAGTCCCTTGGCCAGTCTTCCTACTATCTCTGACATACTATATCTAAAAATGTTTTATTACCACTCTTGGCCTGCATTGCTATCCTTTCTTCTGCTTTGGCCTTTGCCCTCCTAATTTCCTTCCTCAATGGCCTCCTAATTTCCCTGTAAACCTCCCTGTCCTCTGCCTTCTGCATTCTCTTGTATTTCCTAAATGCCATCCTCCTGCTCCTGACCACACATACTACATCCCTATTGAACCAAAGTGGCCTCCTGCTTCTTGCACCTTTGCTAACCCTCCTTATGCACACCTGTGTGGCTTCCGTAACCCGATCTCTAATAGCTCCCCATAACTCCTCCACTTTGTTTATTTCCGCCATCCCTTTCATTGCCTCCCTCACTAATCTCTCATCTTCCTGAGTCTGCTCACCTGAAGTCCAGCACCATTGTGCTGGTTCAGCACACCACCCTTCCTGCCCTCACCTTTAACCTGATGGTCCTATGATCACTATTCCTAACTCCTCCACCACCTCCACCTCCTCCACATTCTCCTCATTAGTAAGGACCACGTCCAGCAGGTTGTTCCATCTAGTTGGTTCTCTGACCAACTGTTGAAGAAACACCCTGCAGCACCTTCAGAAACTCCCTGCTTCTGGACGAGGCTGTGTCTGGGATGGTCCAGTCAATGTCTGGGAGGTTCGGTCTCCACTAGTAGCTTCCCCTTGAGAGCCATCCCGCGATATCCTGTGAAAACACCCTGTCCTTTTCTTCCCTCATGTGGGTGGTCTGTACACAACTCAAGCCTCAAGGATTCCCCTGCATTTCTGCTTTGCGCCACCCAAAGGAGTTCAGTTTCCCCATTGCTGTCCTGCCCATCTGTCACCCTTATATCTTTCTTGATATATAAGGTCACACCTTCCTCTTTCTTGTCTCTCCTGTCCTTTCTAAACAGTCTGAATCCTGAAATAGCTGTCCCCCACATGTGAAATTCCGTCCACCACATCTCTGTAACCGCAATTATGTCCAGCCTGTCATGCTTAATGATGGCTATCAACTCCTCCATCTTGTTTGCCAGGCTCCTTGCATTAACCACCAAGCCCTTCCACCCACCTTTGCTCCCCCAAGGGCTTGCCAAAGCCTGTCCCTTTGACCCTTCCCGGGCGGGGGACCTATGGGCCCCCAGCTGAGCCATGGTACTGCCTGGCTTTGTTCCCAGTCCCCTCCCCACCCCCCAGTTTAAATTATTTTCTTTCTCGAAGAAATCTTCTAGCCTGCACTTCAATATGATCCCCTCCTTACCGAGATGCAACCTATCCTTGGCAAAGAGACTCTCATCCCAAGTTGCGCCCAGTCCTCTATCAGCCTGTAACCCATCTGCCTTTACCATCTCTCTAGCCAACTGATAAATTATTTTATTCTTTTCTTCCACTCTGTACTAGCCCTGGGTACCAGTAGCACCTCCAAAAAAAAGCTAGAGATTTAAAGCTTAGCCCCCCACCCCACAGAACCTAGCCAGTGCCTTAAATCTTGCCTGTACCTCCAGAAGACTGCTGCCTTCCAGGCTGGTCGTTCCCAAGTGGAACACCAGATGTACATTCCTATCCTGATCCTTATCCCGTGAGGGAATGTGGTGGATTACCTCCAGCACAGTCATTCCCAGCAAGCACTCAACCCATACTACACTACTTCTACCCCCCATTTGATTCCATTTATCATAGAATTTCCAATCAGCACCACTTTTCCCCCTATTTTTTTTTTTATTCAACTGTGTTACAGCTCTCCTCCTCTGAGGTACTGGTGTCCCTTCTATCTTCCTGGTCCTTGTGGTCTCCCCTCCCAACCCCTTGCCTTACTCCTTAGCCTCCCCTTCTGACCCCTTGCCCTGATCCCTAGCACCCTTGACCACAGTGTCCCCTCCCTCACTGCTTACTTCCACTACTACCTCTGCCGCCCCTGTCCTCAGCACTTCTATCCCTTGCCTCTCTTTGCTCCTATTCCCTGCCAGTGAATATCTAGGTGGCCTCGAGGTGTAGCTAGTCTCCTCCAACTCCTTCACTCTTTGTCCAGCTAGTTCAGTGCCACACTGTGACCCCTCCTGTCCTCCAGGGTTCCTCAATTTTAACCCCCCCTGCATTATTCTGGTTTCTGCCCCCCTACATATTCCCTGCTGGTTCCTATCCTCCTGAGATCCATCCTCCCTCCCCACTGCCCCCTCATAGAAACACAGAAACATTGAAGTTGACAGCAGGTAAGGACCACAAGCCTCATCCAGTCTGCCCATTTTTCTACCTTATGAATGTGCCATTGACCTTACTCTCTCAATGTCCTATCTATTCATACTCATCTGTATTGTTCCTTATGCCTATCCCATGCCTGTTTGAAGACCTGTACTATATTCATATCCACCAGTTCCTGAGGTAGGCGTTCCATGCATCCACCACCTTTTCTGTGAAAATAACTTTCTCATTACCCTTAGTTGGCCTTCCTCTAATCTCATGATGTGTCCTCTTGTCATGCTATTTTACTTATATTGAAACATGAGAGATTCTTTCACCTTGTTAATGCCTTTAAGATGTTTGAATGTTTCAATCATATCACCTCTCTCCCTCCTTTGCTCTAGGGTATACATATTGAGCTCCATTAATCAGTCCTTATATGTTTTCTGATACAGTCCCTGCACCATTTTGGTTGCCCTTCTCTGGACTGCCTCCATTTTGTTAATGTCTTTGTGCAGGTGCGGCCTCCAGTACTGCATGCAGTACTCCAGATGGGGACTAAACAGTGTCTTGCAAAGAGGGATTATTACCTCCCTCTTACAACTTGCGATGCCCCTACTAATACACCCCAACATTCCTCTAGCCTTACCTACAGCATTAGTGGTCTTCTTGGATGATTTCAGATCATCTGTGGTGATGATGCCAAAGTCTCTTTCTTCCCTTGTGATTGCCAGCAACTCCACTTCCAACCTGAAGAAAATTCCTTTGAAAAATGTTGGAATTGACAATATTCAGCCAAGGTTTCTGAAGTTAATATCTTCTTACATTTACATACATTTGACAAAGATATTTAATCTGTCCTTAGAAATAGGAATTTTTCCACAACAATGGAAAAAAAAACTATAATAAGACCAATTTATAAGGGGGGAAACAGTAAAGATTTGGGGAACTATCACCCTATTTCTCTTCTCCATTCCTTAGGAAAAATTCTAGAAAAGATAACAGAGATACAAATTAGTGACTACATACAATTGACTGGGTTTCAGGCTCCTGAGCAGCATGGCTTTAGGAAATTTCATAGTAGAGGAACTGCCTTGGCCATGTTCACAAATCACATCAGTGAGGCTATGGAGAGGAGTGAGCTCACTGGTGTTGTTTTTGTGGACCTATCCAAGGCATTTGACCTTGCTCACCATCGCCTGCTGCTCAGGAGCATAGCTGCAAATGGATTATCCAGATTGTCACATGAATGGGTAGAGAGTTATTTATCTGGAAGGGAACTACAAGTTCTTTATGAGGGCTCAGGGTCACAGTAGAATTTTAGAAAAGGTGTACCTCAAGGGTCAATCTTGGGACCCTATTGTTTTCCATATTTGTGGATATTATAGCAGGTAAAATTCTTAAGGCTAAGAAAATCTTGTATGCTGACGATATAATATTATATAATAGTTCTAATTCGTTAGATAAAATTGCCCAAGATTTGACTGAAGACTTTCTGAGCTTAGAAAATTGTCTGTTGGATTTAAAATTGTCATTGAATATTTCAAAAACTAAGAGTGTGATGTTTGCTTCTAAACAAAAATTAGCAAAATTAGGGAGTCTGAACATTTTCAGTAAAAATTGGACTAATTTGGAGCAGGTGCAATGTTTTAAGAATTTGGGAATGAATTTAGACTCCAGCTTGACATTTTCAAATCATATATCAACTTTAATAAAATCAGTAAATCAAAACTAGGGTTCTATTAAGATTACAGAATGTGTTAACCCTACAGGCTAGGAAAAATATAGCCAGAGTACACTGTTATCACAACTGAATTATAATTAATTTCTGTTTACAACTTTGTCAAAACTTGTATTAAATAATTTAATGACATTTCATAGCATTTGCAGATTTGTTTATAGATTGCCCTATAGTACACATCATTGTACTTTATATCATGTCTCAGGGTTTTACCACCAAATTTGAGTTCCATTTACTCTCTTTGTTGTAAAACGGATAGTGTATTGAGGCAAAAAATCTCTCACCTTGTATTTTCTGATATCTGTAAGGAAGTTCTGAAGAAATTTGAGATCAAATTCTCTTATTTGTCTAAATGTGAAAATCACTAAAACTAAAATGGGTGCTCAAGCTTTTCTATCCAAGCATCAAAATATTGGAACGATTTACCAACTGAATTTAGAACTTTAAGTAGTCATAATTTATTCAAAAAGAAATTGAAGCATCACTTGTTGAATAGCTTGCAAAGTCACTGCTATTTTAAATAATTACAGTGTATTTGTTGTCTAATATATCATGTATTTGTATCTTTGTATTAAGTAAATGTAAAAGTTATCTTTTTGTATAACATCTTGTGAAAGTTTTACAGTCTCAGGTCACATATGGAAAAGGGCCTTGGCTCAAGTGTTTACCCAGTTAATAAAAGAAATAAATAAAAAAATAAATAAAACCTATAGGTTGCTTCAGGGTTTCTCTTCCCTATGTACATGATCTTGCACTTCTTTGCATTAAACCCCAGTTGCCACTCTTCTGACCATTTTGCCAGTTTATCTAGATCTTTTATCATTCTATCCACCCTTGGTGTCATCTGCAAACAGACAAACCTTACCCTCCAGTCCATCTGCAATGTGCGATGAAGATATTGAAGAGGACTGGCCCAGGACTGATCCCTAAGGTACCCACTTGTTACTTGCATCTCTTCTGACTGCATACCATTTACCACCACTCTCTTTTCTGCCTGACAAACAGTTTGCCACCAGTTGACCAACATCTGACCCAATTCTGAGCTTATCCAGCTTATTAATCAATCTTCTATGTGGAACAATATCTAAAGCTTTGCTGAAGTCAAGGTAGGCAACATCAACTGCACCCCTTGGTCCACCACTCTGGTTGCTCAGTCAAAGAAATCTATAAGATTAGTTTGACAGGACTTTCCTGTTGTAAAAGCCATACCGTCTTGGATCCTGTGCTCCTATGGATTCCAGGTGTTGCACTATCCTTTCCTTAAAGAGTGCCTCCATAATATTGCCACTACTAAGGTAGGACTGACTGGTCTATAGTTCTCTGCCTCCTCCCTGCTACCACGCTTGTGGGGTGGTATCATATGAGCCCTTCTCCAGTCTACTGGGACCTCTCCTGTGCTCAGAGACTCACTAAACAGGTCTGAGCAGGCTCTGCTAGTTCCACCCTTAGCTCCTTTGGTACCCTGGGATGTATGCCATCAGGTCCCATTGCCTTGTTCACCCTGAGCTTATTGAGCTCTTGTAGGACCCTTTCTTTTGTGAAGGGACTTGTGCACACCTCCCTCCCCCTGCATCCACGGTGCTGAGCTGTGGGCCCTGCCCTACCTTCTCCTCAGTAAATACTGATCAGAAGTATCTATTTAGGATAGAAGCTTTTCCTTGGTCCTCCTCCACCCAGTACCCCTTCTCCCCTTTGATCTTAGCAATACCCTCTCTGGACTTCCTCCCTTCACTAATGTATCTATAGAAAGTCTTGTTTCTTTTTTACTGTTTGTGCTAGTGTTTCCTTGGTTTGGGTCTTTGCCTGCCTTACTGCTTTCCCTGCTTCCCATAGGGAAGTTTGGTATGCCTCCCTATCTTCATCCCATTGCGATTCCTTATTTTTCCTGAAGGCCAAAATTTTGGCTCTGACCTTTTCTGCTACTGTTTTTGGGAACCAAAGTGGTTTCCTCCTTCTTTTGCTTTTGCTTTTCTCCCTAACACAATGGGGTGTTGTTTCAAGTATTGCATCCTTAATGCTTGCCCACTTTGTCTGTTCCCCCCTCACCTGTATTTCTTCTTGCCAGGGCTAGCTTAACTCTGTTGGCTATCTTATCAATGTCAGCCCATCTGAAGTCCCACATTTTTGCCTTGGAATGGGATTATTTTGTTCTATTGGCCAAACTGAACCATACCATGTGATTGTCACTGGCCCCCAGGTGACCTTCTACCTGGAAATCTGTGATCATTTTGCCATTAGTCAGTACTAGATCTAGGATAGCCCTGTCTTTTGTAGGTTGTTGTACCAGTTGTTTGAGGCCTTCCCCCTTCAGGGAATCCACCATGTGTCTAGTTCTGGCAGATATTCCTGCAGGTATTGACCAATCTGTGTCTGGCATGTTGAAGTCTCCCATTATCAGAACCTCCCCTTTAGCTGTCATGTTTTGTATATCTTCTAACAGTAATGTGTCTATGTCCTCCCCCTGGCCTGGAGGCCTGTAGACAACCCCAGTTCTTATGGCTGTCCCATTTCCTGTTTCCAGGGTGACCCACAGTTCTTCTAGCTCCTTATGTGTATTCTGAATTTCTGTAGCTTTGATATTTTCATTGACATAAAGGGCCACTCCCCCTCCCCTTTCTGCACCTCAGTCTCTTCTGAACAGTACATAGCCAGGTACTGAAGTGTCCCAAGTGTGCTTTCTGGTAAACCATGTCTCACTAATGGCTACTATATCCAGTTTAGCCTCCATCATTGTTACCTGCAGGTCTGGGATCTTGTCTTCCAGACTGCAGGCATTTGTGTATGTGATTTTCCATTGGCCAGATTTAGATGCGTTAGTTGTTGGGCAAGGTCCGGCATTTTCCCTGTGCATCGTAAGGGACCCAGACCTTTTCCTTACCTGGTGATGCAAATGAACAATATGCTGAACTCCTGTTTGATCACAGGTTGAGTGGAGAGGGTGTTCTTCCTGTTTGATGTTTCAGGTGCTGCACCCTCTCCCATTTTCTAGTTTAAATATTCTGTGAAGTCATCAAACTTCTGCCCCAATGCACTGACTCCTCCTTAGTCAGATGCAGTCCATCGAATTTAAAGAAATTTGGCCCCAAAACTGTTGTCAGTCCCTACAGATTTGTGTCCTTTTTCCTGGTGCTGGCCCTTTAGCCACATGTTTAGCTCCCCTATCTCCCCTTCTCTGACCTTCCGTACATCTGTCCCCCTCTCCCAGACCAGCATGATCTCAGAGAAGGAGATGCCAGACAAAATGGATGACAGTTTGTCTCCCAGCCTGGTCAGGTGTTCCTTTTTCTCCACAACTGATCGGATGGCGAGATCAATAGTCCCTACGTGTACCAGGACATCGATGTTTTCTCCTGTTTCCTGCATGATTTTAGCAATGTGGTCAGTGTCTCTCCACGCTGATGTACCTGGAAGACATGTGACCATTACCCCCGGCTGGAGGTAGGTATCAACTTCCCGAATCATGGAGTCTCCTGTGATCAGACGTGTTTGGGATTTCCTTTTTGCTTTTTTTGTTTTGGTCCCTGTTTTGGGCAGGTTTTGTAGTGCTAGTTCCTGTGCTGCAGTGTCTTGCTCTGCAGTGTCCTCTGCCCTTTTGTTTGATTTTGGAGATAGAGGCAGATACCTGTTTGTAGTTTTTATATGGTTTGTGGAGGTGATACATTGGAGAGCACTGAGTGATGGGGCACTTGATTTGTTCCTCCTAACTACCTGACAACCTCCCAGACCAACTACCCTCTGCAGTCGAGGTGCTTTAGTTGGATGTTGGAGAAATAGTGGGCAGTTCTTATAATATATTTTCTCCTGAATATGCGATTTGAGGTGTGCAGTCTCTGCCCATGCTGCCTGGAGCTGAGCCCTGAGAGCTCCAATGGTCCAGCATGTAGGGCAGTGTCCTAAATCCTGTAAAACTGCCCTTTTGAAAAGTGTCCTGCAGTACCTGCAGTTAATAATATCCATTCCAGTTGAGCTGTCAAGTTTATAACCTGGCTCAAGTAATTAGAAGAAGGAAAATAAAAGCAAAAGTTTGACTTTTTTGTTTGTTTTTTTATAACTTGTTAAAACAAGTTAAATTATTTGTGCCCCTGTAAGTGAGGTCATTGTATGGATACCCCTCTGATGCTCCCCTTTCTACTTTGCTACAGGAAATGTCACGACTGTACTACTCTATAAAAAGAGTGTAGCATAGGATGGTTGGGGATGGGGGTGGGTGGTTGGGCCCTTCCCTGCGCGAAAATGAAGAACCACGGATGAAAGAAACAAGGAGGTAAGAGCAGAAACAACCAACAAATGCAGTAGCCCTGAAAGCTTAGCCTAATGATAGATAAAACTGTAAAACCTGTAAGCGCCACCTGTAACAATTTCACGGGCACTTTGTTTCAGAGAAAAATAATGCAGTAACAGAAGATATACCTTGCAAAAAACAATTTGAATCAGAAAAGATTACAGCAGTAATCTGTAAGCACAAAACAGTAACAAACCTGTAGGCACACCCTATAATAATGCAGCAGAAAGTATACCCTACAACAGCAGTTTGAATCAGAGAAGATTACAGCAGTAAAATGTAAGCAAAAAACAGTAACAAACCTTGTGAGCACAAAAGAAAATAGTAACACACTGTAAATCTGCTTAGCCAAAAGAAGCCTTACTCTTTTTTCCTTGCTCTGATAATGTTGTTCCTTGCTCTGTCCTTACAAGCAAACCTAGAAGAAAAGAGCTAAGGTGAAGCTAGGTGCCTTTGCTAGCAAAGCTAATCTTTCACTTCCCAGGTACTCCCGTCTTCCAGCTTCCCTTTCCATGCTTCCCCTAGCATCTCTTTTGCCCTGGTGTCCCTCCCCATCCTCCCCACCCTCCCATCCTCCTCTTTTGGCCTCTGCCTACTGCACCCCCTTCTTCTTCCAAGGCCCCTCCCACCATGTTGTCTGCCAATGGCAAGTACCCATTTGAGATTGGTGTCCCCCCCAGGAGGCTGCTTACTGCCATCTCCCTCCAGTGAGGTGAGCTCCCCTGCCTTGGTTTTTTAGTCCCTTTTCCCCTAATGCCAATAGCTCCCACTCTCTGCCATAGTCCACCCTCCTCCCAGTCCATTCTCCTCAATCCTTCCCCCCACTTCCACCCCCAGGGCAGGTCTGACTTTTCATGGTGCCTGCTGAACCCCATCCCCTTCACCCACATTTGCAGGCACTCCCCCGCTGTTGTTGGATATATGTTTCCCATCCACAACCCTCATGTCCTTCACCCACCTGCCCAGCTTGTACCTGCTCCTGCACATTCCAGCCTCCAATCCCTCAGCCTGGCACAGATAGAGCAGTGCCCTAGTCTCCACAGAGTGCTCATAGCCATGGCTGCTCCATTGCCACTGCATCCCATTAGCCTGCTTCCCTCCATCCTGTACCTGAAGTCACCCTCCCATCACTGTAGTGACTTGTTCCTGTCAGTGCCCCCCCCCCATACCAGTTTCCTTTGACGGTGCCCACCTTGTTCCAGCCATCTGCCCTTGGAGTCCACCAGTCCTCTAGACCCAGTGGGGCAACACTAGGTTAGTGGTTATTGGCCAGAAACTCCTTGCTATGGGAGGTAAGTCAATCCAATGCAGTGTAAACCAACCCAGAGCACTGCACTATAGAGCTGGCTTCAAATGTGTCATTGACTATTCAAGACAAGTTAGTCACAGTTGCCCAGTATTTAGCACTGATACACCCCAACAAAGCAGAGCAGTCAAACCACAACAGATCAATACAACTTCTAACTTGCCATTTAAATATTCATGCCTACTTTTTAGATTTTCAAGACCTACTTTCAGCCTTAGCTCCTGTTTAAGCCTCAGAGCAGACATTAAATTAAATATTCAAGAACTGCTTGCAGCAATAACTCCCTGTCAAAGGCTCAAAGTAGACAATAAATACTCAAGACAATCATGCAGCAGTTAGTTCATGTGTAGCAGTTTCTCCCCTAAATCTCAAAGTAGTCTGTAAATACCCAAGTCACTCAAGCAGCAGTTTAGTTTGTGTGTAGCATAAGCATAGTTTTTTCTCCTCATCTATACTGTTTGCCTCTTTAGTGCCTCCAATGAACCCCTTAGTGGGCCCCTCATCATTGACCCTGCCCTTCTCAGTTTTAGGCAGTGAGCCCAGCCCAGTGCTCCTCTTCATCCTCTCCTAACCTTCCAGTCACAGCCCCTCCCCCCTTAGGCCTTTTAACAGCGGTCGGGGCTGGGGTGGATCAGCGGGACAAAAAGCAAGCAACACAAACTGTGAGCGGCTGGACCCTGCCTTACATGCCCAGTCACAGTTTTGAAATTTGGTGCCTCCTCTTCTCCTTCCCCAGATTGGCCACCGATGTGACTCGTGTGTCAGGCCCAATACTGTGGCCCCCGTTGGGGCTTCCTGCAACCCTGTGCAACAGCTGCAAAGTCCTCCCACTGGTGAATACAGCTCACCTCCTTCACATCAGCAAGCAGCAGCTCCAGTCCCCTCTGCCGACAGTCCCCTCCACTGATGCAGCCACAACGAGGGACTCCAGTCAGCCAGTTGTTTTTCTGACACCTTGAGCCATAGTACACACCATCTTTGTTTACAGAATAACTTTGGTCTCTCTGATATAGTCTCCAACTTGTTTAACCCCAATCTCTCCAACTGATAATCCAGAGAAGGGGTTGATTTTAACATTGTTTTACTAGCCCAAGACTTAGTGTGAAATGACCATGGCTAGTGCAGCCAACTCTCTACTTATCCATCTTGTCTAGTGAAGGTTTTCCATGGCTGCTAATGAAGTCAAAAAAGTCCCTACTTTAGCAGGCTCTAGTCCTCATGCTAATCTCTCACAGTGTTTCAGATGGCTTGGTGTGATCAACAGCTCATTAAGAGCTGCAATTATATGGCAGTTCAGGAGAAGAACCACAGGAAAGACTCAAGAGTAGAGTGCTGTTAAGTGACTAGTTTTGTGTTTTCTGATTGGTTCTCTGTCTGATGATTTGTCCAACATTATTAAGACCAGTGTGCCCCATTTCCCAACACGTTAAGTGTCTATAGCCAACATTTCAGTGAAAAAAATGCTAAGAGGTATACAGGGTGCACCCTGCAGGCAGTGGGTTTTATCCTAGCCTCACCATAGCTACCCCCCCCCAAATCTCTCAGCTCTGTACTTTCCCTTGACACCACTGCAGACCAGACTCCGAAATGACCATCCATATATTATTGGCATGTGTAGGGGTCCCCAGCTCTTCTAAAAGGACAGTACCAGCCAACACCATATGTGCAGTACCACACTTATCCTACCCAGCATGTCCTTTCATCCTAAAACAAAGCTTTGGAGCATGCATGTTACAAAAATAAACCATAATAACATATATATAATTTGGAGGTTAAAATAGGAATTCCTAGAGGTGCGTGGATTATTCCATATAGAAACAAAGGCGTATAGAAACATAGAAACATAGAATTTGATGGCAGATAAGGACCACATGGCCCACCTAGTCTGCCCAATTCCCTACCTGATGGATAAGCTGCAGATTCTAGTTAATCAACAGATTACTTCCTCCTACCCCCCACTAGAATTGCCTTATGCCTGTCTCATGCATTCTTGAATTCTCCCACTGTTCCTGACTCCACAACCTCCTCAGGAAGGCTGTTCCATGCATCCACAACCCTGTCTGTGAAAAAATACTTTCTAACATTACCTCTGAGCCGTCCTCCCTCCATCTTCAAATTGTGCCCCCTTGTTCTTGCACATCTCTTCTTCTGAAAGATACTGCTCTCTTGTATTTTGTTAATTCCCTTGAGATACTTGAAAGTTTCTATCATGTCCCTCCTCTCCCTCCTTTCCTCAAGGGTATACATATTAAGCTGCTTTAGTCTATCCTCGTATGTCTTCTGGTGCAGACCCTGCACCATTTTGGTTGCCCTCCTCTGAACAGCCTCCACTCTGTCTATGTCTTTGCGGAGATGGGGTCTCCAGAATTGCGCGCAGTACTCCAGATGGGGTCTCACTAACTGTCTGTACAGAGGGCAAACAACTTCTTGTTTTCTACTGTTGATGCCTCTCCCTGTGCAACCCAGTATCCCCCCTGCACTCCTTACTGCCTTCTCACATTGCTTGCCCACCTTTAGGTCATCTGATATAATTACTGCTAGGCCTCTTTCGATTTTTGTTGTTGTTATTAATTCACCCCCCCATTGTGTACTCTTCCCCTGGGTTTTTGTTTCCCAGATGCATTACCTTGCACTTCTTTGCATTGAATCTGAGCTGCCACATTTGTGACCATTCCACCAACCTTGCCAAGTCCCTTTTCATTCTTTCCACCCCACCTTGTGTATCAACCCTGTTGCAGATCTTTGTGTCATCTGCAAAGAGACATAACTTTCTCTTCCAGGTGCGCTCCAATGTCACTTATAAAGACATTAAAGAGGTCGGTCCCAGTACCGAACCCTATAGTATAGCATTGTGCCTGTGTACTGTTTCTCCTGGGCTGATGAAAGAACAACATTTTAAAAAATCTGTTATCATTAGGGCACAGCATGTTAAAATCAATACTTTTAAAAATAAAAGTATCATAACATTTTCTATTTCCCAGCTACTTTAGGTTTGTGTAGCCCTCCCCCAAAGAAATCCTAGATGTGCCCCTCGCTCACTTGACATTGTACAAAACCTTCCAGAAGTGCAAGCCTCTGGTTGGTCACGGGGTGGGGGCTAAGAGTGTCTTTCTCTGCCTGACTCTGTTCATTTCCCTGTGGGTGGTGGTGAGAGTGTAGTGAGGTACTTGATGATTTTGGTTATGTGTGTGCAGAGCTAGGACTCCTTGTCTCAACACTTGCTGTTGTGGTATCTTCTGGTTTGGGGGCAGAAAGAGGAAAAGAGGGGACCGTGGTACAAAACAGTGGGGGGGGGGGCACTGTGTATGTGATGGCATTGCAGTCTTTTTTTGTGTTGCTGGGGAAGGAAGCAATATGGGGCAGGATAAATGTGAAATAATCAGTATTTCTTCTTTTGCATTTTCCGTGTATAAGTAATCAAAATTTATCATTATAATTATGCTCTAGTGCAGCCATCTGAGGGCTAGTGCAATTTTGAATCAACTTGTCCTGCTGGCTAGTGCAAAAATAGGTTGAGGTTGACTCCTGATCCAGAGTATCTTTTTGCTTTTTCTTTTCTTTTCCTTATGATTTGGTTTGTGGAGGTTTTCAGGGCTCCATTCTAGGACCCCTCTTGTATTCTATTTATATATTGTTCCTTTGAGTAGATTTATTCTATCCTATCATTTTTCTTTTTATCATTATGCCAACAGCACCCAGATCTATTTTTAATTGCTTTTATATCAACCTTATTACCTTTTAGAATAAGATTAGTATACACATGGATCAGAACATTCGAGCTGATGTAATATTATTAGATTCCGGGGGCACGGGGTCATAATGTCACACAGCAGAATGCCATGCTACACAATCGCAATTTCTTTTTATTTATCGTTCTTTGGGGGGCTCTGCCCCACACCTATTACAGGGGCTGTGCCCTGATCCCCACTATAGATTCCAACTCCGGGAGGTCCAACTTGGAGAGCACACTGCTGTCCATAGATTTTAGTTATAATGCTGCATTTATTGCCGCATGCATGAGCTAGTGCGATTTTGGGGAAGGCTTCTGATACAGTCCTCATTATGAGCTTCTGCAAAAACTGATAAATATGGGTCTGGACAATAGTGTGACAAGATGGATAGAGAACTGGCTCAGTGATAGATTACAGCGAGTAAGAATAAATGGCCACTTCTCCGATGAATGTGGAGTTAGTAGTGGGGTTCCTCAGGGACTGGTCCTGGGTCCAGTTCTATCTGGGTTTTTTTGTAAGTGATCTGAATAATAACATAGTTAACTATTTATCTAAATTTGCTGCTGATACCAAACTTGGAGGTGAAGTACACTCCTTTGCAAGTTACCACTGCCTTGTGAATGATATAAAAAGCATTGAATTTTGGGCTGCAAGGAATAGAATGTATTTACATTTTTTAGCCGTAAGGTACGTTTTCTACCGATTTCAGCTGTCCTCCAGCTTAGTCTGGTAGCTGCGGACTGTACTTTTCAAGAAAGCGGCTGTTCTCATGGAAGGTGCTGACTTTTGGACTGCTTTCTGCGACCTGGGCTAGGCGCCAGCTCTCCAGTGCCTCTTTCCCGCTTGAGGAGAACTCTAAGCGGTCACAATAAGCAAGTGGGTACAGCTCCTCCTGTGACCATCTGTCCCTGCTCCCACCCTCACCCACCCTGGTCGCACCTCTAGCTTTATAGGACTCTGCTGGTCATATGACTAAGTGTCCACTTTCCCATTGGTTCCTTATATTTTCTCACCACTGGGGTGATCAACCTGCTCAATGACTGCAGAAAATTTTAGTCTCACTTCGCCCAAATCCACCTCCCTGAACTTATCTCTTTCTCCTGAACTGACATTTCGGCTATTCCCCCATAAGTACCTCATCCTCGAGCTCTCCATCTGTTTCTCTGAACCTCGCTCTAGCTATATTTCTCTAGCCAATCCTTCCCTGCAAACTTCTAGCTGCTCAGATAAACTGGTCACAGCCCCAAAGCTAAAATGTCTCTCCTACCTATAGGCCCCAGCCCCCAAGTGGCAGATTAAAAGCGCTAACCATTCCAATCTGCCTTGTCCTTCTCTGGAGCATGAATGAAATCTCTCTGACACTGCGGTGCGAGAAACACCAGTACCCCCTACAGCCACGGACTTCAGTTTCTCTAACCTTATGATAGCCAATTCCTGGCTGAAACCCTCCTGGGAACACTTACTCCTCAACAAAGGCTGCACTTATCGAGCACTGATTGCCCTCAAAAATAGGTGGAGGAAACACCGGGAAGCTTTAAATCACAACAGCATCATGCTCGCGTTCCTGAAATCACTCCTGCTCAAACTGGCTGGCAACATATAACTGAATACAGGCCCCCCCTGCAACGGTGCTCCCCTGAAAGCAAAAGGTAAAGCAAATAAAGGACTATCCATAGCCCATATGAACATCCGCAGCTTACTGAATCACCTGTCTGAACTAGAAGCATGTCTTAAAATTTATGATCCTGACATATTGTGCCTATCGGAAACCTGGCTGAAACCAAGGACCCCCAATACCATGTGTGTCATACCTGGCTATTCATTCATTCGGCAGGACAGACCTGGGCCAAAAAGAGGTGGAGGTGTTGCCATCTACCACAAGTCTCACCTCAGCCTCAGTACAGTCCCTGCCCAAAACCCCCCAACAACCTGTGAATCAATTCATGCACGCCTGTCCCTTGGCTCTAAGAAACTACACATAATCTGCCTCTACAACCCGCCCTCTGGGGGAATGGATGGTTTCCAGGAAGTACTCAATCTAACGCTACAATCCATCAACAGCAATGAAGCAGTTGCCCTTGGCGACGTTAACCTAAATTGGCTGGGTCCCTCCCACAATGTCCTTGCATCACTGGTACAAGGCTTTAACTTCCACCAGCTAATAACCGAGAATACCAGGCTGAAAACACCGCAGTCAGGTACATTGATTGACTGGATTCTTACAAACCGACCCGAACATATGGCACTCACGGGGATTCTGGCTGATTCAATTACCGATCACTCTCCTATCTTCTGTCAGTGGCACTCTGGCCAGTCACCCCCCCCCCGGCTGGTCACTTTCACAAACTTTGCCCACTTGAACACAAATGCCTTTCTCCTCGAAATATCAAACTTAGACTGGTCAGAAATTTACCATGCAGTTAATGTGGAAGATGCCCTAAAAGTATTCCTACTGCAGTTTACCTCAGTACAAAACAAACATGCACCGAAAGCCACAAGAAGAGTCAGGGGGAAACAAACCAGATGGCTCCACAAAACCTTCTACAGCAACTTAGCACAGGGACAAATTATGGAAGCACTACAAAAGCTCTGGTTTGCCCAGTGACCATACCTCTCAAGTGTCCCTGATTTTGCCTCAGAATTTCACTCTGTCCCTCCTAATATTTGTGTGTTTTGTGTCTAAACAGTGGGACTGTAAGCACAAAACAATGTCAAGCATTAAAGTTATAGACTTGTTCTTCTTGAGAAAATGCATTTTGCACCAAGACCCATATTCTACCAGCTTTCTGGGTGGATATCTTTAATTTTGAAGATGTGTCCCTGATTTTGGTCCTTTGTCCCTGATTTTTTTAAGCCTTGTCCCTGATTTATGAGGCAGGAGGTTGAGAGGTATGCCAGTGACCACATAATATACAGACAACATATAAATTCCTGCAGAAAAAACATAAGGCTAGCTAAAAGCATGTACTACCAGAACTTACTAAACAACTCAGCCCATGATCCCCGGAAATTCTGGAGCCACATAAAAACCTTCCTTGGCTCTCCTCAATCTATTACCCCTCTCAGAGATGGTCATTAATGGATCCCACTGTAATAACCCCTCACCATAGCGAATGCTTTCAATAACATGTTCTCTGACCTCTCATCTTACACTTGTACTTTACCACTGGCACCCTCTACTTCCTTCCCCTCAACTGACAGTGTGCCAGTAACTGCCTATCCCTCCCAAACTACTGATCCAAAAACTCAGCCTTTCCACTTCAAAGCCATCACATGCACTCAGGTTCTGAATCTCCTAAAGAAGATATCCGAGAACACCAGTCCTGGTTCTGACCACCTGGAACCCCGCTTGCTAAAATTAGCTGCACATCTTATCTCAAAACCGCTGGCTAAAATCTTCACACTGTCCCTTGCCAGTGGTACAGTCCTGGACCTCTGGAAAACTGCTAGGATTACCCCAATCCACAAGAAAGGGAACAAAAAATGAAATCTCCAACTACAGGCCAATTGCAATCCTGGCGGTACTAAGCAAAATCTTAGAAAAACTCGTAGCAAATCAGATCCTGGAATACCTTGATTCTACAAAACAGCTCAGTGATGCACAGCATGGGTTCAGAAAAAACCATAGCACTACGACCGCTCTTGCCAAGTTCTCCTCGGACATCCTCTCGAACATGGACAAAGGCAGGTTTACAGGAGCTGTTTTTATTGATCTCACCAAGGCTTTTGACCTTGTGGATCACCCCTTGCTCCTGTCCACCCTCCAGAAAATAGGCTGCTCCTCCCCCGTGCTAAACTGGTTCAGGAGCTACCTAGCTGACAGATCCCAGACTGTTAAATTCAACTCTGCTATCTCAACAATGTCAGAACCAACGTCGGTGTTCCTCAAGGTTGATTCTGGGTCCTCTCTTTACACTCTTCATTAACAACCTCCCTGATAACATACCAGTCTGCTCCTCTCTTCTAGATGCAGATGACCTGGTCATCTACGTCAGCTCGCACAACGTGGAGCACATTAACCGATCACTTACCACAGCCTACAACAGTGTACAGACCTGGCTCAACTCCCATGCCTTATCCTCAACTCCAGCAAGACTAATGCCATGCTCCTGGGCACAGCACAAAAGCTTCGGTCGTGCACCACTCTACTGAATATTCTTGATCTTAATGGGAAAACTTCAGACTGTCACCTCCTTCCGCTACCTGGGTATCTTACTTGATCAATCTCTGGACCTAAACCTACACATCCAAACCACCTGCAAAACTGTGAACTGCAAGCTGGGGGCAGCCTATAGAGCCAGCTATATGCTCACAACATCAGCTAAGTTGACCATTGCCAGGGGAATCCTTCTACCTACACTTACCTACTGTGCCCCTTTACTAACTACTGCCCACAAAACAGCCCTGCAGAAATGGGATGTTACTTATAACAACGTGTGCCGGTTCGCAGCCAAGGCTCCTCGAACTCAACATCACTGTCAGCTATACAGAGACCTTGGGTGGCTCTCCCCCTCTGCCACCAGGCTCTATTACCTGAGCTGCCTAAACGACTCTATCCTCGGGCTAGGACAGCCAGCAGCCCCTGCTGAGCTACTTCATCCTGCTATACCAAACTGGGAACTAAGATCGGCAGATAAAGCCCTCCTGGAAGTCCCACGATGCCATGCCAACAAAGGAACTGGATCCTTTAATTACGCTGCCCCCAAAATGTGGAACCAGCTCCCTCTGGATCTCAGGCAAGCATCTTTGCACCATGCATTCAAACATGGATTGAGACACTACCTGGCCACCTCTGACCAATGCACCTGCTTTGACCCTACCTGACAGCCTTACCTACCCTACCCTATTACTCCTTCCCCTTGGCTACCTACCTTCCTATTTCTCTCCTCCCACACCTCCTATTTCTCTCCTCCCACACCTCCTCCTGCCCTCAGCTCCTTAAGCTCCCCTGCCTAAAACTACTTTTCTATAAACATCATAGATGTTAAGTTCAATTTTAATGTTGTGTTGTGAAGATCTTACTGTTTTTGTTTTTTTAAACTTTTGTAAACTGCCGCTATTGTTATCTTGTGTTGGTAATCTCCAAATAACTGTTTTGTTATGTTATTTTTGCTACTTGTCTCAGGCTCATCTATCTAATCTGGCAGGGCTACCTCTGACCAGACAGGTACTGGTACTGCGAGGGTCCCTAACCCCCTCCCCCTCCTGCTCCTAGTTCTTTGCCTCTAGATGTCCCGGGGCAGGGACTGACTTATGATCCCATGCCCAGCTTCGGTACCGCGAGCCCGGCGACATGTACCTTCCTCTAACCACTAAAGCCGTAAGTGAGCCGCCTGTCTGTTTGTCCCTGGCTTCGCTCCCTTACTCTCATGCCCAACCGTGGAATAACCTGGCGCTGCTTCAACTCTTTGCTACAGCCGTAGGCGTGCCTGACAGTCTCAGATGCCATGGTACGCCATCACGTGACCCGCCTCATGGCGCAGGTACTGCTAAGGTCCTAAACCCCTCCCTCCTGCTCCTAGCTCTTGCTTCCGGATGTCCCGGGCCAGGGACTGACTTTCTGATCCCATGCCCAGCTTCAGAACCGCAAGCCCGGCTGCATGTACCTTCCTCCAACCGCTAAAGCCGTAAGTGCGCCGCTTTGTCTGTATCCCCAACTGCTCCTTACTCTCTTGCCCAACCATGAAACCATGAACCCGGCGTGTATCTCTACACCTAGCCGCTAAAGCCGTACGCTTACCTAATTGTCCCCGGATGCCATGGAATGCCTGCCGCTGTATGCCCGCATATGACGCTTTCCAGCCCAGCCTCATGTACACAGCTTTGCTGGGTGCCTTGCTATCTCCTCCCTAGTCACTTTCCCACAAATGACGAAACAGCGAGCCCAGTTGCCTGCCCCTTCTAAAAAACCTCTACGACTTTGTAGTTTACCGACCGCTTTTACCCCTCTTGCCCAGCTGTGAGACCATAAGCCTGGCTTCTACTCCTACGCTCTACCGCAAAAGCCACTAGATTACTTGACTGTCCTCAAGACCCCTGACTGCTTGCCGCTCGCCCACCCGACTTCGGTACCCAACAGCCCAGTCCACCCCCTTCTCCCCATCGCCATATCTAGGAGCCATGCTTACTCCATCTAAATCCCCAACGCCGGACCTGGGTGGTTTCAGCTATCTGAAACCCGTCTCCAATACTCCCTCCTTCCCTTTATCTCCTTACCCTTATACCTGTCCCTTCCAGGGTGAAATGACTCTGACTTCATACCAGTACCTACACTCCCTTGTAACACCTCCTGTACTTTCTATCCAAATGTTTTGCCTAGTTCTAGCCGACTCAATGTTAGCCTAGCTGAAACTGCCTCCCTGTATGTATGTACTTTGCACTGCCATTCAAATTGTCTTCTTAAACCTTCCTTGGTATATCCTATATTGTACTCTACCGGTCGTGCCTGAAAATAGTCACTTGCTGGCTAGTGCACCTACCCAGTAAACAAAAGCTAAATAAATAAATAAATCAAGATAAATGCATGGTTCTGCATTTGGGACATAAAAACCAATGCGTAACTATACACTGAATGGCAAACTCCTGTAGGCTATGGAAAAGAAAGTGACCTGGTGTAATAGTAAATAACAGATTGTCCTCCCAAGATCAATGTAACAAAATAACACAGATGGACAGTAGATTACTAACTAGTGTTACTTAACATATGAACAATACAACATACAAAATTGCCAGCAGAAACTGGCCATTCGGTCTATCTAGTTTGTTCAATGTGTAGCACTTCAGTCCATTAGACTGCAGCTGCCCCTCCATATGCCCTCCCCATCTCCTGCCCTCCCAGTTTGTACCCCTCCCTGAATCTGTCCCACCCCTCTGAAGCCCACAACACTTTGCAGTGATATGACTTCCTTGGCAGAGCATTCCACCCTGCCACCACCCTTTCTGTGAAATTGTGCCTCCTCAGTTCCCACTTGAACCTGCCCTTTCCAACTTCATAGAGTGTTCCCTGGTTTTCCTTCCACCCTTCAGATAGAACATACACCTGGTGTCTACTCCGTTCAAACCCTTCAGGTACTTGAAGGTGTCAATCATATCCATACCTCTCAACCTCCTGCCTCATAAATCAGGGACAAGGCTTAAAAAAATCAGGGACAAATGACCAAAATCAGGGACACATCTTCAAACTTGATGATATCCACTCAGGAAGCTGGTAGAATATGGGGCTTAGTGCAAAATGCATTTTCTAAGGAAGAACAACTCTTTAACTTTAATGTTTGACATTATTTTGTGCTTCCAACTCCCACTGTTTGGTCACGGAAACACAATTTTTAGGAGGGACAGAGTAAAATTTTGAGGCAAAATCAGGGATTTCCCTGAAAATCAGGGACAGTTAAGAGGTATGATCATATCCCTCTCCTTCTTTCCTCCATGGTATACATACTGAGCTCTTTCAGTCTCTCCCTCATATGGTCTGTCCCCAATCCCAGGATCATTTTTGTTGCCCTGTGCTGTACCCTTCCAGTAGTCTGATGTCCTTTCAAGTAGGAGCACCAGAACTGCATGCAGTACTCTAGGTGCAGTCTCACCAGGGACATGTACAGAGGCAAATGACCTCCCACTCCTAGAAGTAATCTCCTTGCTATGCACCCTAGCATCCTGTTTGCCTGTGCTGCTACCTTCTGCACTGAGCAGAGTGGTTCATCTCCCGGTTACTAGCACTCCCAGATCCTTCTCCTTCTTGGATTTTGTTAATGGGACACCCTCCAGCCTTTGGAGGCAGTATGGTACAGTGGTTTAAGGCTCTGAGCTGTAAATCTGGAGACCTGGGTTTGAATTCCACAGCCCCACTTGCATACTGTGTGACCCTGAGTAAGTCACTCAACTTCCTCATGCTCCCAGGTTGCACCTGTAAACAAGCTTTCAGCTTAGCATGTCTCACCTGGTTAAATAATTGAAAAACAAACAGAACAAACAAGCCAGTAATTGTGTCCTGGGTTCTTGCCTCCTAAATGCATCACTTTTGCACTTCTTGGCATTGAAACCAAGCTGCCAAGTGTGAGACCATTCCTCCAGTTTTGCCAAATCCTCCTGAAGTACTTTTGCTCCTGCCCCCCCCTCCCCCATCTACCTTGGCACAAATTTTTTTGTCATCTGCGAAGTGACTGGTCTTGCTCTTAATCCGTATTGCAATGTTGGCTATGAAAATGTTAAACAGAACTGGTCCTAGCACCGAGCCTTGTGGTACACCACTTGTTACTGCCCTCAGTTCAGATGCCTGCCCCCCCACTACTACCTTCTGCTGTCCACCCTCAGCCAGTTCTCTCAACCCATCTGACCAGTTTCCTCCTTCTCCCAGACTCTTCAACTTGCAGGTCAGCCTACTGTGTGGCACCGAGTCAAAGGCCTTGCTGAAATCCAGGTAGAGGACATCCACTGCATGTTCCCTGTCCAGTGCCCTCATAACCCAGTTATAGAAATCAACTAGTTCATCTGGCAGCATCTGCCTGAGATGAACCCATGCTGCCTGCTGTCCTGAGATTATCCTCAAGAAATTGCACCACTCTTTCCTTGAGGTTTGTCTCCATCAGTTTTTCCCACAATTGCAGTAAGGCTCACTGGTCTGTAGTTCCCTGGTTCATCCTTGGATCGACTCTATGGAGAGGTACTGCATGTGCTTCCCTCCAGTCCCTGGCATGAACCCCAAGTTCAGAGAGATATTGAACAGGTCCACCAATGGCCCTGCCAGGACCTCTGCCAACTCTCTCAGCACCCTGGGTGGACTCCATCTGGGCCAGGTGCCTTGTCCACCTTCAGAGACTTAAGACCTCCCTCACCCCTTTCTCCACCATGATTTCCCATCCGGGTTGCTTCTCCCACACCCTCTCCCACCTCGCCCTTCCTCTCAGGTATGGGCCCCATCCCTCTCCTTGGTGAAGACTGAACAGAAGTATTCATGAAGTACTTCTGCCTGCTCAGCCCCCATTTCTACCCACCCATTTTCCCTCCTGATCCTAACAATTTGATCCTTGCTCTTCCTTTTCCCTCTGATATATCTGAAGAAATCCTTTTCTCCTTCTTTGAGTCCCTGCTCTAACCTCAGTTCTCTAGCCGCCTTTGCTGCCCTTACCACTCTGCTCACTTCTCTGGATTTCTTCATATATTCTTCTCTGTCTTCTGCCCTGTTGGATCTCTTGCAGGTCCAAAATGCATTCCTCTTTTCCTTCACCTTCTCCACTACCTCTCTACTCATCCAACTTGGTTTCTTGGTCCTGGCTTTCTTGCTCTAGCTCTTGACACAAGTTTTAGTGGCTTCAGCCAGTCCCGCCTTGGTAACTGCCCATTTTTGTTCTGTGTTCATTTCTGGGCAGATGCTTGCCATATGACTTTCCAGTATGTGTCGCATCCTGTCAAAGTCCACCCTTTTGAAGTCCAATACCCTAGTTTTGGTAGTGGCTACTTCTGTACCCATATTGATTGAGAACCACACTGTGCAGTGGTCACTGCTTGCCAGAGGTTCCTCCACCCTACATCCCTGACCTGTTCCCCATCTTCCAGTACCAGATCTAGTATATTCCCCTCCCTCTTTGGCTCCATGACCCTCTGGGTAAGGAAGCCATCCTGGAATGCTTCCAGGAGGATCTGCTCCCTGGGACAAGTGGTTACTGGGATGCTCCAATCCACCCCTGGTAGATTAAAGTCCCCCACCACCACTGTGCTCCCTTTGCCACTATGTCTCCTTATCTGCTCCCCCAGTTCCCTGTCCATGTCCTCCTTCTGGGCCGGAGGTCTATAAACAACCCCATACAGATCTTGGCCCCTTTCTGGCTGTGTAGTTGCAGCCAGATTATTTCCAACCTGCCCTCCTCCCCTTCCTCCCTATTACATCTGATCCCTTCCCTTACATAAATGGCAACCCCCAGCCTTCGCTTTATCTCTATCCCTCTGGAATAGTTTGCACCTTGGGATGGTTAGGTCTCAGTCATGGTGCCTGGTTTCACACATCTCAGTAATGGCAGCTATGTCCACCTCCCCCTCTGCGATCAATGCCTGCAACTCTGTCAACTTGTTCCCCAGGCTTCTAACATTTAATGAAACCATTATCCATGCTGCTCCTATCCTTTCTGCTTCCTTACCCTTTACTCCAACCCCTATTTCACCTAAGGTCTTATCTATCCCTGTGGTAGGGTGAGTTCCAGGTATAAAATCTCCTAGAATTATGACTCTGTGGCGCTTATCCTGCTCACCCTCTTTTTGCCCTCCACTCCCCTGCCCCCCCAACTTGAGAGGCCCTCTCATCCCCCATCCCTCCTCCCTTTGCCTCCCCTAGCCTTTTCCTGGTCCTCACCCCCCTCACAAATATGACCATGCTACTGACCTCCACCTCCAAACTATATTACGTCTGTGGAACCTCCCCTTTTCACTCACTTGTTGCTCCATCCACCACGCTACTACCTCCTCTGCAATTACTTCCCCATGTCTTCCCTGAAATGTGGCCATCCCCCACTCAGACTCCCCTCCTCTCCCTATCCTTAGCCTTCCCCAGACTGCATGCCTCTTCCCCCCACCCTCCTGTCTCCTTGCTCCTTCCTTCCCTCCAGAGAGACTGCATCACCATCACCTCACTGCCCCCCCGCCACTGTGTCTTCTTGGTGTACTGCCTGCTGCCATCCCACTGTGTACCTTTTCCCCTGTAGCATCCTCTCCCTGCTTCTTCACTGTAGCCTCCCTCCTCTCTGCTGCCTGATTTTCTGGACCAGCCAACACTGGGAATCTGTTTGCAGTGATAATCTCTTTTCCTTGAATGAGTCCAGTCCCCATTCCCACAGGCTGATATCTTTGCTCCAACCCAGTCTTAGTCATGCCCCTGTGCCTGACCCTCCTCCAGTCATCACTTCTTTCCCTTGGCTGTACCTGCTTGTGTGGCCCTCCTGCTGCCCCACCTAATAACCCCTTATTTTTGCCTGTTTTGAGCTCTTTTGGATACCTCATTACATTCCCCTCTTGGCTGTGTTCCCCCCCTTTTCTGTCTCCTCCATGCCTCCAGTTCCCTCCTCAACCACCCTATTTCCTGCCTCAGCTGGACCACCTGCCAACACACCCTACAACCCCTAGCCCTCCAAGCCATTCACAGGATTATGGCTGCTCCACACCCATGGCAGCATACAACCCTTCCAATCTTCCACCCTATTTGACTGCCTCGGCACATCCTGTCCTCCCTTAACATGGTCCTACCCCACTCCATGGAACCCTCCCCACCTTGAACTCCCCATGTCTGTACAGAAATATGTGGACCTCAAGTTAGGCTCTTTCCCAGTCTACCAGTATGGCCCTCTGCCTGCCGATGACCTGCAGATGCTTCTCAAGATGCTACACTCCTGCTTCTGGCACTTGGAGCTCAGGGTCGCTTGGTCCCTTAAATATTATTGATTCTAACCTCACTATTGGCTGGCCTGAGTCATGTGACCACCCTCCCTTTCTGTGTATTTCCCAACCTCTTCCTTCCTCAATTAAATGCCCCTCCTCCCAGTCAAGACAAACTCATTAGTTTTGCAGTTACACTGTTTAAATCACACAGCACACATTGTCATCTCATTAAATGCTACCTCAATCCTAAAAGAAAACAAACAGCACAGAGAAGAACTTATCTTCTAGCTCCAGCTGTCTGCCTCTCTCTGCTGAGTTTCAACTGCAACTAAAAGCAAACAAGTTAAATTGCCCTTTAACAATCACTCGATCCCAGCCCCGCTAATGGCTGGTCTGAGTCATATGACTGCCCCTCCTCCTGTGTATTTTCCAACCTCTCCCTCCCTCGGTTAAATGCTCCTCCTCCCAGTCAAGACAAACTCATTTTTTTTGCAGTTACACCGTTAAGTCACACAGCACACATTGCCATCTCATTAAATGATATCTCAATCCTAAAAGAAAACAAATAGCACAGAGAAAGTACGTGTCTTCTAGCTCCAGCTGCCTGCCTCCCTCTACTGAGTTTCAACTCCAGCTGTTCAGAGAACCTTTGTTACACATTGTGAACAATTCATACTGCCACTATACAGGACCTACATCTGTCCCTACCCGGATTATGCATCCCTCTTCTGGAGTTCATATCTTAAGAAGGATGTAGATATAACAGAGAGGGGCCAGTGAAGAACAACAAAGCTTGTCCCTCATCTCATAAAACTAACATATACAGACAGATTGGCTACAACAGATTTAGTTAGGCTGAAAGACAGAAGGAAAAGGGGGGATTTATTGCAATGATATAAAATTCTCCAAAATACAGAGCTAATTCAATGTGTGTACTTGAATATAACAATATAACTCTGGCACTTAGATCCCACGATAAACAATTAATGATTCCCAAGGCCAATACTAACAAAAGTAATAATATTTTTACAATAAGGGCAGCTGCGACATGGAATAAGTTACCTAAGGAGGTGGTTAATTCACAAACTTTGACAGTTTTAAAACACGATTGGATATACACTTCACATGAGACTACTACCCGGGCTTAATCCACTCACTTGGAGTGGGAGACAATCAAGATGGGCATATAGCCTGCTTTTGTCTTAAATACCAAGTATACCTTTTATTGATTATATTGTAGCTTGTCCAGCTGCCTCACTGATCTTGCAACTTGATCTACTTGAAAATTCGCTCCAACAAAACAGATGCATTTTATACTACCTTCTGAACCTCAGCTTCTTCTCATATATAGTCAAGTCTATATTCTGAGATTGTTAAATTTTCTTTTCTCTTCATTTCCTCTTCAAATCTGGTTAAAACATAGGTTTTTCATGTTTCTGATCTGAGCTTTCTTCATAAATCTCTGCACATGCAAAGTTTACTGGTTTCATTTAGCCAGTGTCATGCATATTCATAAGCACCTTTCTCCTGAAGCTACTAAAATTCTACTTTGTAGTCTGGTCATAGCTAGACTGGACTGCTGCAACCCTTTTTTGATTGGTCACTCAGTTTTTTCAATTGTGACTCTTCAGCACATTCAGAATACAACTGTTCATGTTATTTCTCCACTTGCTGTGCTAAGACCATGCCAGTTTTAAAATCCTTGCATTAGCTACTTCTTAATCTCAGATTTCAACTTAAAATATTAAGTTTTAACTTTTGTTGCTCTTCACTCTGGGACAACCCTTCTATCTCATAACATCACTTCATGAATATGTCCCAACTCATCTGCTTCATTCAAGCAACTCTGGGTTTTTGGTTATTCCTTCATGTAAACCTTCTTAGCTGTCTTATTATGCTTTCTCTTTCATTGCCCCTACCTGCTAGAATTTCTTACCCAGGTATGTTCATAAGTTAAATAGTGCTTTGATTTTTTTCATTGATTACTTAAAACTTATTTAGCCTTTAATGTTATCATTTTTTTAATTATTGTTTGATACATTGTTATCCAAACGTATTAATTCTACCATTTTGTTATACTGATTTTGTATTTTCCCTTGTTATGCAGCACTCCTACTCAGTGTGCTTTAGAAAATTTAATAAATGAATATGCTGTACCCTACACAGATGTTTGTTGTGCCTTCTGTATAGTCCTGTATTTGCATTTTTAACTACTCAACACTTTAGTGCAGAGATTTTACTTACTATCACGTATTCTATTTATTAGTTTAGAATTTGTTTTTATGGTTAAAGTGGTTAAACTTTTTATTCAAGTTTTTAACAAATTAAACCAAACAATACAGTACAGGCACAGAAGTTGAGGTCATGATTTATACAACAAGGGTACACAAAATAGTGAGCTTGTTTAGGGTATAAATATATTCAGCTATCTGTACTGATGGCAGGGAACCATTGTTGCCTCTTTAAAATAACAATAACTGCATAACAACATTGCTCACATGCAGAATTTGGTAACCGGAAAAGGCCCATTGAGTTGAGGCTCATTTCCAGGTGTATCCTGGAGGAAAGGATTATAGAAAGATAAGGGAATACAATGACATACAATAGTGCAGTCTCATAAATTAACAACCAGTATATTATCTACAAAAAGTTGGAAAGAAAAGATAAATACCATAACACAGCTTATTCTGGGAATATGCAAGATGAAATGACATTATATGCCAATATGCAGTTGTTTCTCAAGAATAGTAGATGGAGCATAGGGTAAGTGTAGAGTCAGGTGTTAAGACATGAGAGGAACTGTAACTAAAACCAGAGAGGATTCAGTGTGCATTTCTGTTTTTCTTCTTGCTAAATTCTTTCCATTTATTTCTGAATACAGATAGAAGGTTAACATTTGCATCATAGTCAGTGAGGCTTGAAATAAAAGAAGGAGTACAGAACCTTAGGCTGTAACAAAGCTTAAGTGGTTGTCAATGTCGCCCTTCATGTATGACTCCTCAATATCTGTGCTGCAGACTCAGCACCATCAGCTAGAGAATTTTCGTACTCAAGCAGATTAAGAAAATGGCTATTTCCATATTAGTTTGCTTCATGTATCATTTACTTTCCAGTTTGAGCCTTTCTTTCAGCAAGTACATTTGATTGTGCATAACTGAGTGTGCCTGTTACATGCATGAATTCTCAGTCTTTCATTAAGCCCAGTACTCTTTCAGTTCATCTGAGATTCACTGCCACAGTTCACAATAGAAAGCATCCATTGTTTTGCAAAGAGGGATCTTGTAGTACAGTAATGGATTTTGTACTAGCTACTGCCGTTCTGCACTTAGAATTTTCAAGATGAGACACATCATGGTATCTTAACTGCAATTCACAATCTCT
The DNA here is from genome assembly GCA_016271365.2 of Neoceratodus forsteri. Taxonomy (NCBI): domain Eukaryota; kingdom Metazoa; phylum Chordata; order Ceratodontiformes; family Ceratodontidae; genus Neoceratodus; species Neoceratodus forsteri. The sequence continues at coordinate 837,022,013 of CM028132.1, forward strand.
AAATACAGCAGTCTTTTTTCATTCCAATGACGCAGTCAGCTGCAACAATCTATCTAGGGTGAGTGGGCACCTTAGACTAATTAACAGATTGGTTCATATTTCTGTTTTCTTTATTACACCAACAAACTAGTATGCAACTACCTCATTCGTTTGAGCTGGTATCTCTGGCCCAGAACAATGCAGCTTGCTTTCTGCTTCCTCTTTTCTATTTCCCAATTACACTGATGGATTTTAGTATTCTATGTTTCAGTTTTCATAGGCACTGTAATGGATCATTTCCTGTCCTATTAAAGAACTATTGCAGTAGCTTCATAAATTAGACTAGGAGTTACTGTCAAATGAGCACATATATGTAGCACACAGGAAAAACACAAATTGACAATAACAGATATAACCTTACTCAAAATTCCAGTTTATTTTCACATCTGGCAACAGACCAACACCACAACCACAGTGAGAATGCAAGTTCATATTAAAAATACAGAATGCCAAAGCACTTGATACTCAAAATGGTGAATCAAGGCCAGAAAAGACCACAAGGTTGCTTACAAGTAGCAATGCTCAGAGGAATCTTCTTTAGAGCCTTCTATCTCTCAAACCAATATATTTTTGCTAGTAAATAGTAAGTGAGAGTTGCTTCATTTCTAGTTATCACTTTAAAGAGATACTGAACACTGATCATTTTCCACTGCTCATGGCATTTTGGGGAAATTGAAATGTAAAACAAAACATTAAAATCATCCATTCTGTCCAAGTGACCAGCTAACTCTATGACCACCCTCCTCCAGTCCTCTCCCATGCTCTGTCCTCCCATCCTCCCATCCAATTGCTGGCATACTGCCAGGACCCACACAACCTTTTTAAATGACTCCACATCTGGCTCGTTCAGCCTCAAACAGCTATTTGTACAGTAGCACGGACCCGTGTAACTCTGATCCATGATGGCAGCAGTTAGTAGGCAAATACACAGACAGTTCAGTAGCCCCCCGCCATCTCACAGTATTCTGCTGTATCTCAGTACTGTCATTCATATAATAGCCTACAGTGTACTTCAGTGGGGAACCCACCCTTTGCATCCTTGATCATAGTTTTTCTTGCATTATCAATGATGCAAAGACTGCCCCTTATGTGGCATTCATCAGCCTGTCAAATGACTGACAGCACTGAGATACAGTACAAGTACAGTACTTGTATTTGTGAGCAGGTAGTTGCACCTGCCTATAACCATCACTAGCATATTTTCATTTTTAGATGCTGGTCTAATGTCTTCATTCAGTTTATTGTCTATATTTTCCTTTATCTCATGGTATACAACATATACCACCCATCAATGAATGCATATGAAAATTGTAGTATTAATATTATTATTCTCATGAATACCTTCCTACTGTAGGCATAATGGTCCCATTAAATACATAAATAAATAAATGAATGAATTAATTAATTAAACCTGAATTCAGATCCTGCAATCAAACTATTTGAACATTTCTCACAATATACTGTAGATTGCCACTCCCCTTTTTTCCTGTTTTTTCATAGTTTTCCTTCTGTAAAGTTTGCACTAGTGCTGGGTGATATTTTTATATTACACTTGCAAAATTGTTCGAAATTGCTGATTTTGTATTTGTACAATATTCACACAAAACTGAACCAAATTCAGACATACAGTAATTCTGACAACACTTTTTATTCAGGTATCATATTTGCTTTCCCAGTTGTGTATTTGTTTTAATATGAGTTCTTAAAATGTTACATTGCAGCAAATAGCACCATTTTTATTTATTTATTGAAATATTCAGAAAGACCTTTGAGTCAGCTACTCATTTACAAAGGTTCCACGTCATACATAAAAGGATACATGCACAGAACTTGGAATACAGATTACAGTACAATTACAAATAACAGTCAATGAGGTTACATAGTTGTGCAGTTGTTGAATAACAGCAAGTTTCATTTCTTAAGTACAGCTATAATAGTTACAGAGGTTCTGTAGAGGCTGATGGTCATAGGATTTTATAGTTACAATTTGGTATGGGGAGTCTACAATAGTTAGTTTGATAGCTGCATATGTCAATCTGGTGTCAAGGGCAGTCAGATTGGTTAGAGACATGAAGGTATTTCCATAGCTTGGATTTATAAGGGCCAAGCCTTAATTCGTTTGTTATATGACTTGGGAGGGCATTAGTGCAGGAGGGGGCCCTGTAAGTGAAGGTTCGCTGGAATTGGGAAGTCCGGCCACGGGGTACCCTTAGCAACTGCTTATTTGAGCTGTAGTTTGTTTTGACTGGGGGAGTTGGGCGGATGATTTGGTTTAGGGTAGGTGGGTGGGGTGAGACCTAGTAGTACCTTTTGGTCATAAGGCAGTTGTGGTACCTGATTCTGCTATCTAGGTTTAGCCAGTGTGTGCTGCTGTAAAGGAGCAGGAGTGTAAAATGATCACATCCAAGGATGAGATGGCAGGCTTGTTTAACACAAGTGGAGTCTGCTTAGGGTGGTGGATGGAGGCGGCACTGTAGATTAGGATGCCATAGTCTAGCAGCGAGAGGATCGAGGAGTTTATGGTAAGTTGTAATGCTTCAGGGATGAGGCAGTGTTTGTACCGGTATAGTACCCCTAGACTGGAGCTAAGGGCTGTTGATAGGTGTAGGATATGTTGATTAAAGCTGAGGGTGGGGTCTAGAGTGATCCCTAAGTATTTAAAGCTGCTTACTTGTTCTAATGGGGTCTGATTGGCAGTGAGAAATTGGGGGCAGAGGCTCTGAGTAGGTTCTCGGGTATGAAGAGTATGACTTTTGTCTTATTGTAGTTGATAATAAGACGTTGGTGGTGAGCCAGTCTTCGTACTTCACGGAAAGAGTGTTGAGAGTTTGGTGGAGCTTGGGGGTGACAGGTCAGAGGCTAACAAGAACACATCATCTGCGATAGGAGTAGATTTCTGGGGCATGACGCTGGGAGGAGTTGAGGTATAGGCTGAAAAGTAGGGGGCTAAGTATGGAGCCCTGTGGGACACCGGAGTGGATAGGGAGGTGGGGGAGAGGACAGGCCTACCTTGACTGTCTGCATTCTATTGAGAGATAGCTGGTGAACCAGTTTAGAGTGTCATTGGAGAAACCCATGGTGTTAAGCAAGAGGGCATGGTTTACTGTATCGAATGCCTGAGATAGGTCCACGAAGATGGCGCCTGTAAGGTGGCTGTGGTCCAGGGCTGAGTGGACATGGGAGATAAATTCAAAGAGGGCAGTGGTGGTACTGTGGCCCTTATGGAAACCTTGCTGCTGTCTGGATAGAAGGTTATATTTGTTAAGGTGGTCAGTAAGTTGGTCGGCGACTATGCATTCTAGTGCCTTAGACGGGAGGGTAGGATAGAGATGGGGCGGTAGTTGCTTGTGGATGTGCGGTCACCACTTTTATGGATGGGTGTGATGTAGGCCAATTTCCAGTGGGTAGGGAATTTCCCTTGACAGAGGGAGCGGTTTAGAATGTGGGTGAGTAGGGCTAGGACTTCCTGGAGGGTGAGACGGAGAAGTCTGAGGTCCAGGGAGTCGTGACTATAGTGATTTTGGCTAATAGCTTTGGTTAGGTAGGGTTTGGCAGTCTCTGGGGTAAGGACTGCAGGTAGAAGGGTGGAACAAGGGAGGATACGGGCATTATGGGCAGGCGGGGGATCGAAAAATTAGGGGGCAGCACATGGGAGAGATCAGTGAAAGCAGTGTTAAGGGCCGAGGCTATTCTTAGGGGGTCGGAGGAGAGGCAGCCATCTATTAGAATTTGGTCAGGTGGCAGGTTTGGGGCTTTGCCACAGAGTTCCTTAATGTTTTCCCAGAACTTGCAACCAGAGCCCCAGGTGGAGGTTAAGGTGGCTTTGAAATAGTTCGCTTTGGCGGTGCGTATGGCCCAGGTGCACTTGTTTCGGGACTCCCGATAATGTTGCCTGTCCAGAGGCCATTGGGTCTCATTGGCAAGGTGCCATAGTGTGTCATGCTGATGAAGTAGGCCTTGGAGGTGATACGAGAACCATGGTGCATGATTCCCTTTGGTCATTGTTTTGGTGAGGGGGGCGAACTTGTCACAGGCTGCATTAAAGGTGTTGGTAAATAGTTCAAGGGCGTGGTCCAGGTCAAAGGTGTTAGTTAGGGGTGTCCAGTCCCATTCTCTGAGGTGGTCCTTGAGTAGGGCTAGTTTACCAGGCCCTAGTTTGCATTTTGCAATAATTTTAGGTGAGGTTTTGGGGGGGTACCAGACCAGTTGCAGAGAACTGGAGAGTGGTGACTTATTGTGTCAGGGAGGACTTGGGAGCTGGTTATTTTGTGGGGGTGGTTTGTGAAAACTAGGTCTAGCAGGGAGGATTACCCCGTGTGGGCGTGAAGCCGGTTGGGGGTTTTGATGACCTGAGTGAGATCGAGGGCTGATGCCTCATTGATGTATGGGGATGCTGTTTTGGCCAGCCAATTTATGTTGAAATCCCCCAGTGGTATTTTTTCATGCTTTGGGGGTAGGGTGGCAAGGTAGGACATGATGGCTTGGAAGGCTGGCTTCTGGTCCTTGGGAGGGACATAGGCCATGGTGGTGAGGAGGAGAGGGGATGTTGACTTACCTAGGGTTAATTTAAGGGTGAGGGCCTGAGCCCTGGATGTTAGTATGGGCAGAGGGAGTAGGTGGCCAGAGAGCGAGTCCATGAGGTAGACAGCACAGCCACCCCCTCGCTTGCCCACTCGGTAGGCATGGTAGAGGCGGTAACCAGGGAGGTTGACTGCTGAGTCAGGGACAGATGGGGAGAACCAGGTTTCACTCAGTGCAATGATATCAGGGTGATTCTGGAGTACCCAGCCCTGAAAGGAGTCCCATTTTTTTTGAAGACTGGAAATGTTTAGTGAGGCGATGCGCAGGCCATTTCCTGGAGATGGGTGGGATGGTGGGAAATTTAGAGGGCCAGGGTTGGGGTGGACATTGCCTGTCAGAAGAAGGAGGAGAATGAGTGACCTGAGGTGGTTTGTTAACACGAGTAGTAGGTCTTTGGCATTTATGCTGTGCGTGGCGATGGTGGGTATTGGTAGTTTCAGGGTAAGGGGGCAGATAGGAGTAAGGGGGAAAGCGGGGAATTTGTTGTGTTGCAGATGTGGGAAAAGGTTGGCCAGGACAGGGGGGCTCCAGTGGGTTACTTGGCCCAGGAGATGGTATCCAGGGGTGGGGGTGGAGGTGTCTATGTATGTGTTGTAGAGGGAGGGGTGTAGACGATGGTTTATCGGGTCTGGGTTTATGTAAAGGCTGGGAGTTCAGGTGCAGTGGGGTGGGGTGCGGGCTGGAGTGCCAGGCTGCGTGCTGGACAAGAGGTTTCATTTTGCATTCCATTTTGCATTGTGAGTGGTTGGCGAAAGTGCCTGAGGAAATTGCATGAGGAGTGATGAGGGTAAGTGGGAGCATGGTAGGATAGAAGTTAGGCAGTGATGAAAGAACTGAGAAAGAAGAAGAAAAAAAAAGGCAAGGGTCTCTAGTGGCAGCAAAAGATAAGCTGCAAATGGAAAGTGGACTGATAAGGTTATTTCACATCATGTGACTAGAAATCAAGCTATATATTGAATGCCAACCAAGGTGGTGGTGGTGAGGGGCTGGCAAAGTCAGTGCTCCAACAAACAAACAGTCATAATCAGGCCTATAGCTCCTTTAGTACCTGGGGCAATCTTTAACCTGGGCTCACCTTGTTCAGACTGGGGAGAGCTGAGCGAGCAACCCTCTTGATCATGGTATGTTGGGGCAATCTTAACCTGGGCCTGCTGAGAGTGGGGAGAGCTTAGCCGAGCAGCCCTTGACCACCGGTATGCTTGGACAATCTTTAACCTGGGCTCCATTTCTTTCCAAACGGTGTATGTTTTAAACTGGGATTTTTTTCTGTGCAATTTCAAACTAAATTGCCCATTTTAGACACACTGCTATAGTTCAAAAAATGTATGAAATTATGTGAGTCTAATGTAATTTTATGAAAATTGTGAAACAAATGTTTTTTACTTTACCAGACACTAGTTTGCATCCCCCCCAGCTCTGTCACACATTTTCCATATCTTGCCATGTTTCAGTAACTCCAGTGATGTGCAATTCCTCTAAAGTAATCAGCACTTCCAGTTCCTTAATTGTATTCCTTAAAATATGGGCATTGTGTCAGCTTATTCATGTTGGTTATTTTCCCAATATACGGGGGGGGGGGACAAAATGAAATAATTAAACTTTTCTGGAACATGTATTTTTGAGACATTTTGAATGCATGATAATGTGTCAAAGCATCTTTGTTATTCTGTGATTATACAGAGGATACCATAACTGACACAAAGATAAACGCAACAAAAAAATCAGGCCAAAACGTTATCTTCCCCCTCCTCTGTTGTCCACGCCCTCCCCTCCCCCTCCCCCTCCTGCTCTGCTGCTCCAAACTCTTACCCCTTTCATGGAACCAGAAGCAAATGATCTGATACCTTTTGTTGGACCAACGTAGATGTAACAAAAAGAACAAAGTTCTTCAGCTTTCGAATCAACCCAGTCCTTCCTCAGAAGCTTAATCTTTCTCAGAAGCTTAAATGCCCTTTCATGGATTTCTCTGTACTCCACTCACACCCCACCCCAGACACTCACACACTTAACTCTTTTCTTTTCTCTTCTATTTCTTTTCTACCTTTTCTACCTTTCCTCCCATGTCCCCATAGTATGCATGTCCTCCTTCTGTTCTCCCTACCTCTAGTACATCCTGGTGCTTTTACCATTCTCTTCCCCTTTCTCACCTCTCCCATCTCTTTCCTCTCTGAATCAGCCACTCCTTCAACCCTATTCCAGTATGCTCCACTAATGGGTTCCAATATCCGCTCTGCTGACCTTTGCTGAAGTCTTTATTGTGTGCACTGTATTTCACGGTTCCACCCAGTAGTTGGTCAATATATTACCATGCATTGTATTTGTCAATATATTACCATGCACTTTATTACTGTATGCTTATTACATGATTTCTCTGTTTTTTCTGTGCATTATATTTAATGTTATTTTTATTGCTGTCATGTATTTGTTCTACAGTTTGAGTCACCTGTAATTTTCTGTAACTCTGTTTTTATGTTTTCACCTCTATGTATACGTCCCTGTCTTTATGTAATCAGGACCTCCTTGTGAATGAGCTTGCTCAATGAAGGCTTTTTCTGTAATAAACTTGAATTAAATTGAATTGAATCTTCAGTATATATGCTGAAGATAGAAATAAAGTTCAGATTATCAATTTATACAAACAGTCCTAAAGCAAAGGACTTGCAAATGAGTCCAACTGTACTTTTAAAGCATTTTTTATACACCGACATGGTTAGGCATGTTGTTCTTGTAAACTGGCTAAGTATCTGTTTGAATGTGTTTATAGTTCTTTCAAAATATGGATAGTTTTAGTACAAGCTATATCAAAATCATAGTCTTTAGTACATGCCAGTGAATATTGCAGTCAACAAAATGGATAAAATCAATTGAACCACACATATGCAAATTCATATAAAACATTTATGCACTGTGGCCCACATAGTATGAAAGCCAAGTAAAGCCTATTGTTGATGAGGTATTATGCATACAGAGCCTGTAACAAGCAGCAGTCCAGAGCTAAACCTCTCTTGCTCATCACTACAGTACGTATTATGATGCTTCACCATCACCATTTTTGGAATCTTGGGTGGTTTCTGTGTATATACTGTTTCTTCAAACCAGACACCCCTCTAATCCTTAAACCCAGTGCAAGGAATTACTGGTGTGCAAGCAAGGATTCTTTGCCCATTGGTATGAGCCTTAGAGTGCATGGGTTCAATTCTCAAAATGCAGTGCAAGCCACAGCAAAGGCAGCTTCCACCAATTGCCAGTGCACTGGGGACCCTGCACCCAATTCTCTATTGGGTAGGGTCCCAGACAGTGGCAAAGTCCAGCAGCTTGTGGCAACCATGGCTGTGCACCAAACAGATGGCACATGTGGATGGTGTGCCACAAGCTGCTGAATGACCATGCACCAGTTCCTGGTGGTCAAGTGGTCCACCCCAGTCCTGATTCCATCTTTATTAAACAAATCACATCCCTGGAGATCTAGCAGTTCCCCCATATACCCACACACAATAATAAAATAATTCCCTAGTGATCTAGCAGTCCCCCCCATGCATGCCCATACATATTAATACGGTCATTCCCTGGTGGTCTAGCAGTTCCCCCATCCCTGATATCCCCATATATTATAATGTTAATACAATCATTCCCTGGTGGTCTAGTGGACCCCCACACCCCGGCAGGTAGTGCCCACCACCCCAAGCTCCCCCCTCATCCTGAACACTGAGCCGATGACTGGCACAGCCCTCCTCTCACCACCTCACTGAGTGCATACTGTATACAGTACGTGCTCAGTGACAGTTCAGTCAGTGGCCACCAGAGGTAGTGAAAGGAGGGCTATGCCAATCACTGACTCGGGTTGGGACAGGGGGAGAGCGGGCTGGTGGACACAACCTGCCGGGGTGGGGGGTGGGGTCAACTAGACCATCAGGGAATGATTGCATTAACATTATAATATACGGGGATATCAGGATGGGGGGACCACTAGAGCACCAGAGAATGATTGTATTAATAAGTACAGGCATATTGGGGTAGGGGAGACCACCAGATCACCAGAAAATTACTTTATTATTATGTGTGGGCATATCAGGGTGGGGTGACTGCTAGATCACCAGGGACATGATTTGTTTAATAAAGCAGGGACTGGGGGGGCTACTAGACCACCAGGATAGGATTGCATTAATATGTATGGGCATATCGGGGCAGGGGGACCACTAGATCACCAGGGAATAGTTTTTAATATGTATGGACATATCAGGGTGGGGGAAGGTGGACTGCTAGGCTGCTAGATCACCAGAGAATGATTATTAACATTTTATTATGGGGGCATTTCAGGGCTGGGGAGAGGGGACCGCAGCACATTAGCACAACTTGCTAACCCTCCCAGAGGGAATATTTCTAGTACTTAGACATTTGACCTCTGGGAGGGTTTTGAGAATCCCAGTCTAGGGGGTTCATCAGCCTGCATCTGCCGCATGCCCCCTAGCACCATGCCGCAGCCCATTTTGTGCCACAAGAATGGTACAAGCACCCTTTGGTGCATGCAGCCTGCAGTTGATGGAGGTTGTGTTTGAGAACTGCTCCCAGCGCATATTTTGGTGCAAGGTATACTTTTCACCATTCCCTGTGGTGCAAGCCCCTTGTGCCAATATGTGAGCTTTGGGAATTGGGCCCATGTGTCTGGTTTGGAGATAGATATACACTTTAAAACTCATACTCAGCACAAAAAATCATCAGTGTGCAAACAAGGATTTGCATAATTCTTTGCATTGGGCTTTTGTCTCAAAATGTACATGTGCAGTTTGAATAGATAGGTACAAAAAACAAATAATTTGGAAATAAAGCCTCTCTTTGTATCATTTGTGGATCCCTCATAATGCTCTTATACCAGTCTGTTTCTCCGATATTTTACCTCTGAGTGTACAAAATGCTGGTCTTGTGATACCAAGGAGAGGAGTTGTGCCTAACTAAACCGAAAATTCCAACAAAGAGCTTAGTGATTTCAGAGATGTGAGCAAGAAGTGGGGGGGGGCACTATTCCAAGTGAAAAGGGGTACTTAATGGTCTCCTGTGTGAGCCACTGCTCTCAAATGTTTACATGAGTGATCTGAAAGCTGTGGTCTCCAACAGACTGCTTAGGTTCACTGATGACGCTAAGCTGGCTAGTGTTGTAGACTCCTTTGAGGCTAGAGACTAGCTTTAGGAGGACCTAGCCAAACTGGGGGGGAGGGGGGTTTAGAGTCCTAGAGTTGTAGATTTTATGCAGCCAAATGCAAGATGCTATAGTTTGAGGAGTGAAAACAGAGTTAGGACCTACACTTTGTGCAGGGCTCCTTTCTATACAGTGGCTGAGATGGGCTTGGTGTCATAATAAACAAGTGGCTGAAACATTATCATCAGTGTGCAGTTTCAGTAAAGAATGTCAGCAGAATCCTGGGGTGGATCCAAAAGGGAGAGGAAAGTTGACCACCAGGGCAGGGAATATAATTCTGCCACTTTACTTGCCCTGGTCAGTCCATACCAGGTGTACTGCATGCAGTTTTAAGCTTCTCATTACTAAGATCACTGAGACAATGAAGAAGGTGAAGTGCAGAGTTACCAAAATGATTGCATGCATAGGGGACAAAAGCTAGTAGAAGAGGTTAGTGGCCTTCAACATGTGTACCTTGGAAAAAAAAAAGGAAGTTGAAAGGGATGTCAGTCTTCTATGTAATCAAGGATTGAGAAGATCAAACAGAAATGTTTGATCTGATATCCTCAACAACAACAGGGCATAAGGCTGTGCACTAAACTCACAGGTGGTAAAACAAAGGGTAATGCTAGGAGACAATTATTTTCCCAGAGTAGATGAACCTATTGAACAGTCTACCAGTAGAGATTGTGGACATAAAGACAGTAACTGTCTTCATCGTAAGCCTGGACATATTTCTGCTTACCAAGGGAATCACTGTGTACCCTGGGTAGTGGAATGAATAGGGAACTCCTTTAAAATAGTACATGATTGCATAGCATACTAATTCATCCCTGCTTTTGAAGCAGGTAGGAGGCAGAGGAGGCAGACATGACCTTTAATAGTTATGTAACTATGCTGCCAAGTTGTAAGATATTATTCCGATATTATTCCACATACACTGGCATGTCAACAGCCAACCACAGCATTAAAATCAGTACACAGTACTGGACCTACTTCATAAGGTTAGTAACAGTACTATATTTAGAACTTGAAATGAGAAGAAAATCCCATTTATTGTACTGCAGTATGTCATGCAGTAAACCCCATCAGATAAAGGTAGTGTAAAACACACGTTTTTAGTAACAACTTCAGTGAGGTAAAGGCTGTCAGTAGATGGTATTTCAATGGAAACCATTCCAAATACTGAGTGCATGGCAGAAGAACGCCCAACTAATAATGTGAACTGGTTAGTGGTACTGCTGGCCTGGAACTAATGTTGCTGCTGGCCAAGTATAGTGAGCATTTGGGAACATATAGGGATTTTTAATCCTGCAAGATAAACAGAGGCATGATCAAGGAAGGAATGGAACGTTATAAAAGCAACCTTGTACTAAATTCACAGTAGGGCTGGATGCCAGTGGAAGTTACAAGGGGTGGGACTGAAGTACTATGATCCCTTCTAAAATGCATTACAATATTACAAGGCTGAATTGCAGCATTTTGGACTTTTGGACATTTTGATGTTTTTGAGGAGACATAATCCTATAGTGATTCAGAATAAAATGAAGCCATGAAGGAGCATCTGAGCTGAAGAGACACCAAGTAAGTATCTTATATTGGAGGCAGTATAGTGCAGTGGTTTAAGGCTCTGAGCTGCAAACCTGGAGACCAGGGTTTGAATCCCACAGCCCCCACTTGCATACTGTGTGACCCTGAGCAAGTCACTTAACTTCCTTGTGCTCCCAGGTCGCACCTGGAAACAAGCTTTGGCTTAGTGTGCCTTTCCTGGTTAAACAATTTCCCCCTCCCTCCCCCTCCTCTTATATGAGAAATGTGTTGAAGATAATAGCTATTGTGTTAGCTATTTTATTAAAACATATATAACCATTCATGGTGGTTGAATATCCAGTACCAATTGTTTATTAAATTTTAGGCTGTCCTCATATGCTATATCCTCCAGCTTGGTATTCTGCATTTCTGATTTGTATCTCATACCCTTACGAAGAAATGTGTGTATGAACCATTTCCACCTGGTCTTCTGTCCTTTAGTGGGATATGGATCTGAGCTCTTTTTGACAGTTTTTTTTATTTTGTGCCCATTTATTGAACACCAGCTTTGAGCCTTGTAGTAGCCTGTTGCTATGTACAGTATTAAATTGTTCATTTCATTTATGATGTAAATCATGTCCATTATTGTGCCCTGCTATAGATGTCACATTCTTTGATGGGGTATCCCATGAAGATTGCAAAGGGATGGACGCAGAGTCAAAAACTGCACAGTCAAAACAGCATGCACAGTTCAGAGTTAGTTTATTTAATTTTAGCACTGTATTAGACTGTGCACTTTTTGGGTCTCCATGCAGCATACTGTTTGACCGTGCGGGTTTCCACTGCACTGAAATACGAGTGAACCCTTTGGTGGTGTCCAGCCTTATCTTCAGACACTATTGGCATGTACTGTACCCTGTAGCCCAAGGGGTTTGCTTCATCACTGACATTTCTATAAGCGGTACTGTTTTTTTTTTTGTTTTTAGTATAGTCTTGTCGTATTTGTCCAGTACTCTTCTCCAGTAATCTCAAAACCTAATCTGACACCACTATATCAGTCTCTTGTTCCACTTGGTCAGCTAACTCAATTAACTGTTTTCAGAATGTTCTGGTCTCAAGTCACATGCCCGCAAACTCCTGTCTTCTGTTTTCTCCTGCTATCTTCATACTACTAAGGTTCATACTAAGGTGAGAAATTAGCTAAAAGGCTTAACAGCTCATAAGAGCTCACATACTAGTCACTATCAATAATAAGTCAATAGATTACCAGATAGTAAGTAATTGTCTAATCTTGCCTTAAACTGTACCTTGTCTTTACTTATAATGATATACAATGGCAACTTATTCCAAGGTTTAATCACTTGTAAAGTAAATAAATATTTCCTTTTGATATAATTAAAGGATTGACTCATTAATTCAAGTGGGTGACCTCTAATATTGTAAGATGACTCCTTGAATGTTAAACCTAAATCTACCATTAAAGCAGGGTCTTGAACTACATCATACAGAAACAATAGATCCCCACGTAACCTCACAGTTTCTAAGGAAAATAGACCAAGTTCCTTAATCTGGCTTCATATGAAAGTTTATTCAGTCTTTGAAGATATTTAGTAAATCTCGCTGAACTCTTTCTAGTTGGTATACTGTATGTTAGCTTTTGTAAGAACACCAGAGCTGCGAAACATATTCCAAATGAGGCCTAACATATGCCCTGAACAGTGGCATTAACACCTCAGGATGTTCAGAGGTAATATTACGCTTAAGAGACCAAAGAACTTTATTAGCCTTATTTATGGATTCATTTATATGATTCGAAAAATCCATGTTGTTAGAGACAGTAATACTCTAAGTTTCTCTTATCAGTAGTCTCACTAAGTAAGTGTTGCCCCAACATATATGCTTTTTGTGGATTGGTATTACCCAAGTGCATAACCTTACACTTAGAAATGTTTAACTTCATTCCCAAGCAATAACCCATCAAATATATTGTTTAAATCCTGCTGTATAATTTCAGAATCACCTATGCTGGTACTGGGACCACCAATCTTAATGTCATCTGCATGTTTTATAGCAGATGACAAACAATTTGAGGTTGAATCAGAAATGAAAGCCTGAAATAAGCATGGTCCAAACACCGACCCCTGCTGAACACCACTAGTGACATAACCAATATCAGATAAACGGCCATTAATACTCACTCTTTGAGAGCAATCTGACAACCAGTTTTTGATCCATGTAATGATATATTGATTAACTTTTAAATGTTGTAATTTTACCTCTAAGGCCCAATGTGACATAACATTGAATGCCTTACTAAAGTCTAAAAAGATGACATTACAAGGAATGCGACTATCGATTAAGGAACTAATATTATCATAAAAGCACATCAAGTTAGAGTGACAACCTCTTCCTTTCTAAAACCATGTTGTTCCAAGTCCGCATTGTTCAAGATAGGACTCAATGCATCTTTAATTAAACTCTCCAACAACTTACAGATAGGTGAAGTAAGACTAATAGGTCGATAATTAGAGCAATCATATTTTAGGCTCTTTTTATGTATAGGAATAACATTTACACTTTTCCACTGCAGAGGAACAAAACCTTTAGTCTTCATAGTTTTGTCTTGTATTCAGGTATTTAGCTCTGTATAGTCTTTACCATTAGCTCAAGCAAGCATTCTACTTCAGTGGGCTTCAGACTCTTGTTATCTACCTTACTTAAGCTATTTAATGTTTCCATTTTTCACCAACAGATCATTTGCTTATTCTGTTTAACTGTTTTCAGTAATAAGCACCAATCCAGCATCCTGAAGCCCTCTGTCCCATACAACCATTGTTCTTTATGCAATACAACAGAGGTTTCCATCTTTGTGTCCTGTTATATTAGCTCTATGCCTTGTGTACAGAACAATTTGTCTTCGGCATCACACCCATAATATAGCATTCCACACGCTGCTGTTCAATTCAACCATATGTAACCACCCGTACCCATGAGTTGCACTGAGTAAGCCTGGAGATGGTAAAGGGCAATGACTGTTATGCCTTCAGGTAAATGGTGCCTTGGTTCATGGTTAGAGATGGGGCTTGTAAAATGGCATGGGGCCTCCACCTATGGTGATCCTTATGACAGAGCACTGCCAGAGTGTTTCCCCACAGGAAATATATACCACCTCCACCCTCTCTAACATAGGAATACAATAACACAATCGCCTCTCCACTTACCACTCTAAGCATGCAAATAAACAGCAAGGCAATAATGGCAAAATACATCACCAGTTGCAAATAAATAACCAATGGGTTTACTTTGGGGGTTGAAGAACAAGGTAGGAGACAAGAGAAACAAAGGTAAAAATAAACAGAGACAGCAGTTTGCATTCACACCCCCACTATAAGATGTGTTTCAGCATCTCTCTCCCCACTGCTGCACTAGTTAACCTCACAATCCCTCTGGGAGCTCCCAATTATAGTTTGAGGGTGCCCACAGATGCAGAGTTGCAGGCCTCTGATGCTCGGACCTCGGAGCAGTATAATATAAATTTGGTTGGCTGCAGCTGCTGACTGGCAAATTACACAACTGGATGAACAATAAAACATTTGGTTCTAGCTGTAACCTGTAGCTGTGGGCTTGATTCTAAGGTCATGCAGGAATGCCCAGAAAGTATCTAGCTAGCTAGCTAAACAATAGGAATGATAAATTCTGTGGGTAAAACCCAGTACTCACAACCATTAGATGGCATGCTGGTGCTCTTTCCTTGGGGATGCCTCTCCTGCTTAGGCAGACGATGGCTAGATTAGCTTTCCTGTAGGCTGGCTACAGGTGCTACTGACTCAATACACTCCAGTGGTAAAGGGTGGATGCCATGATGACTTTGCATGATGGGAGCTCTGTTCTGTAAGTTGGTTACAGGTGTGGCAGAACCAACACATTTCCAGTGGCGAGGGGTGCGGAGCGTGATGCTCCAGACAATGATCCTCTTTACCGCACATGGGTACTTGCTTTCACTCTGCCCCAGCAGGTGTGCAGTCACTTGGGACCTCAGTTGGTTCAATCCCATCAGGATAAAATCCTCAACTGCAGTAGAACGCAGTGGCTGACCACCTTCCCAGATGCAGAGCAACTTTCAAGGTGGCCCCTGCTCTAATTCAGTGCTAGAGCCCAGGCTTGGTACTGTAGCTGCATCAATCCCCCTTCCAGGGGTCTCAAGTCTGTTTTGAACACACTTTTTAGTCATACGGGAATGGCAAGTGAGAGTTATTCACAAATGCTCTCCTCTCTTCTGAGGTTCAGTTTCAGACAAATCTGCTCTAGTTGCATATGTCTCCCCTTGTGCAGAAATACAGGGATTAAATATCAGTGGCTAGCATCTCATGAATTACTCATTATGCTAAACCCCTGGCTCTCAGTAGCTGTCACTTCAAGGGGAAAAGCATCCATACAAGTCCTGAGCCAGATTGCAATTAAGAGCTGTTTTGCAGAGAACTCCAAATATATGTCAAATTCACAGGGACAGGATTTTCCTAATTTAGTTGCTTTCCAGAGCTGAACTAATCTCCAAATTGATGTCAGTGTCACAGAGACAGGATGGACTAATTTAGTTGTTTTTCACTTTGTGCAGCTCTGAGAACTGCTTGGAACTGAGTAATCTCCTTGTTGTGGGCTCCTGATCCTGAAGGAAATCTAGGGGTTGCTTGAGTCAAGAGAGCTGGTGATGTGCAGCCAATGGTGAAAAAAGGGCACAGAACAAGCCCACAGGAAAAATGACAGTGTCCATTCAAGCCTCAAGTCCCACAGTTGAGGTCTGGACTGGGACCAGGGTAAAGGAGCACTGCAGGGGAAGGCAACAGCACTGCTCTGGAGAGAGCCAAAGGCAAGCCCCCTTTTAGGAGGGGGTTACACTTAAAAAAATATGTAATCTTTAGTCATGTGTCCAGTACCCTTAGTCACTCACCTTTGAAGTGCTCCAACTTTCCTTCCAGCATCAAGGTATTTGTGAGTGTTCAATTCTCTATTTCAATATGGCCCAGTAATTTGTTTCAATCATCTACTGCTGTGTTTCCTACAGGAGCACTTTTTAGTTGGTGCCATGCATAGAAACATAGAGGTTGACGGCAGATAAGGACCACAAGGCCCATCCAGTCTGCCCATTTTTTCTACCTTATGAATGTGCCACGCACCTTTACACTGTCAATGACCTATCTATCCATATTCGCCTGTATTGCTCCCTTATGCCTATCCCATGCCTGTTTGAAGCCCTGCACTGTATTCATAGCCACCACTTCCTGATGTAGGCTGTTCCATGCATCCACCACTCTTTCTGTGAAAAAGAATTTCCTCACAGTCCCCCTTAAATGGCCTCCCTCTATTCTCATGCTGTGTCCTCTTGTCCTGCTATTTTTCTTATATTTAAACATGTTAGACTCTTTAACATTGTTAATGCCCTTAAGGTGTTTGAATGTTTCGATCATATCCTAGGAGGGCTGGAGGCCTCAATGGGGGAAAAAGACCTAGGGGTCATGGTGGATGCATGTATGAATAACTCTGAGCAGTGCAGGAGGCGGCTGGCAAGACAAACAGGATGTTGGGATGCATCGTAAGGGGATCACCTCTAGGAGCAGGGAAGTCATTCTGCCGCTGTACAATGGACTGGTTAGACTACACCTTGAGTACTGTGTACAGTACTGGAGACCACACTTGAAAAGGGACATACAGCTCCTGGAGAGGGTACAGAGGAGGGCAACTAAGATGATATGAGGACTAGGGGATTTGACGTATGAGGACAGACTTGAGGAGCTCTGCCTGTTTTCATTGGAGGAGAGGAGAGACGGGGGACATGATTGAGGTCTTCAAGTACCTCAAGGGAATAAATAGGGTAAACATGGAGGGGATCTTTAGACTAAAGCAGGGAGGTATCACCAGAGGATATGGTTTGAAGTTGGAAGGTGGAAGGGTGAGGGGAAAGAGGAGGAGGTTTTTCACTGAGAGGGTGGTGGACCCTTGGAATGCACTGCCTGGCAAGCTGGTTCAGAGATCCACAGTGAAGAGGCTTCAAGAGAGGGTGGGACAAACACAGAAAGTGGATGCATCAGTTGATGGCCTGGCCCAGGGGGTGGGGATGGATGATAGGAGTTTCTGGAACACAGGGGAGGAGCCTCGGCACCCAAATAGGGATCTGAGGTTCGAGCAGACTTGATAGACCATAAGGCCTAATCTGCTGGCAATTAGTATGCTAGTATATCACCTCTCTCCTCCTTTGCTCAAGGGTATACATATTGAGCTCTGTTAATCTGTCCTCATATGTCTTCTGATGCAGCCCCTGCACCATTTTGGTTGCCCTTCGCTGGACTGCCTCAATTTGGTTAATGTCCTTGTGAAGGTGTGGCCTCCAGTACTGCAAGCAGTACTCCAGATGGGGCCTAACCAGTGTCTTGTAAAGAAGGATTATTACCTCCCTCTTACGACTTGTGATACCCCTACTAATACATCCTAACATCAAGTAGTCAAGCTAGCCATTCTTCCCCACTGCAGTTGAGTTCATACTGTCTTATGGTACTAGTATTCAATTTTCTCTTCAGTGCAGGGGCCCGATATTCAAAAATTTGCACTGGTGCCAATGGTATTTGCTCGCACAAACCAAGTTTTGCGCTTGGTGTGTGGGTGTGGTCTAGTTTCAGACACCCCCAAGCTCTCTGGCAAACCCCATTAGTGCCCAAGTGTTAAGGTACCACTGCACCTATGCAAAGAAGGGGGGGGTCCTCCCAGCATATATGCGGAGCAGTATATTCAGAGGTTTGCACCAGTGATAATTCCCACCCAAAGGAGTGCAAATTACGCAGTTGCAAACCAATCTTAACAGGGTGTAAGGCCCTGCCAGCAGCCCATGGTACTGCAGCCATCAGCCCCGGCCCAGCCATTAAAAAGACATCCCTGGTACTTAGTTGTTCCCCCTGATCCCAGGCCTGGCATTGCAAGAAGTAATCCCTGGTGCCCAGTGCCCCCCCCACCAGTGGCTGTCCAGTAAGTGCATACATCAATCCCTGGTGCCTAATGGTTCCCCCTCCCTCTGATCCCGACCAGGTACTGCAAGAGGTAATTCCTGGTGCCCAGTGGTCCCCCCTCTGATCACAGTCCTGTAAGTGCGTGCATCAATCCCTGGTGCCTAGTGGTCCCCCTCCTTCCAGTCGCCAGCCTGATAATCCAGCAATATGTCCCTGGTGTCCAGTGGCCCCTCCCACTGTCCAACTGCCAGCTCTGTAAGGTCTGGACAGTTCCCTGGTGGCTTGTGCCCCCGCCAACCAATTGCCAGCCCCTTTACGACTGATGAAGTCCCATGCCTAGAGTAAGTAAGTAAAGCTTTATTCGTAAAACGCCCATCCCCGGAGGCTTTAGGCACTGAACATTAAAATACAGCAATGTAAAATATGACAAGAATAAAATATAACAGACAAACAATTCTCACAATTAAAACTAAATAAAACTGAATATAAGTGAAGAATATGCAACAAATTTAATATAAAGAAAAAGTCTCATTAAATAAATGGTACTTTAGACCCCTCTTAAAGGCTTTCAATGAGGGGGCTTCTCTCAAATACCTTGAAAGTGAGTTCCACAGGTCAGACCAGCTACAGAGAATGCGTACTCACCAGATGATTTCAACCAGACCCTAGGAACCTGCTAGGAGGCCCTCCTCAGAGGAACGGAGAGGATGGGGGGTAGGGAGACAGCAGGTCATGCAGGTAGCAAGGCCCCAGGCTATGTAGGGCTTTGTCGGTCAGCAGTCTGACCATGAAGGCAATCTGCCACCTCACCGGCAGCCAGTGAAGACAACATAAGACTGGTGTTATATGGCAGGACCTAGGAAGGTCCACCAACAACCTAGCCACTGCATTCTGCACTAGCTGCAGGTGATATAGGGCACCTCTGTTTAGCCCCAGATAGTGGGCATTGCAGTAATCAAGCCTGGATGTTACAAAGACATGTATTAGAGAGGGAAGGTCATCGGGAGAGATAAAAGGTTTAATCCAGGTGATATTCCTCAAGTGGTAGAATTCACATTGGACAACAGCTGACACCTGAGCCTTTAGAGTCAGATCACTGTCGAGGATGATGCCCAGATTTTTCACCTTCTGGAGATGGTCAACTGGGAGTTACCGAATACCAAACCGGAGTCCTCCCCTACCCGCTCAACATCCTGCCGATGACCAGGCTCAATCACCAATACCTCCATCTTATCTGGATTAAGCTTTAACCAGTTGGAGGACATCCAACCCTGGACCTTGGCCAGGCAGAAGTTAAATACAGAGACTGCACAGTGTTGTCCAGGCACAAAAGACATACACAACTGGGTGTCATCTGCATAGCAGTGGAAACTCATGCTGTAACACCTAATAATGTCTCCCAGGGG
This sequence comes from Neoceratodus forsteri, assembly GCA_016271365.2. NCBI lineage: Eukaryota > Metazoa > Chordata > Ceratodontiformes > Ceratodontidae > Neoceratodus > Neoceratodus forsteri. Next base: position 837,041,737 of record CM028132.1, read on the forward strand.
CAGCATGTTCACTGCAAATAAAATGGGCAACAGGATTAAGCCCTGCAGTACTCCACAGGACAGGGGCATTGGGAGGAGGAAAAAATTCTACAACCAATTTTACATCCTGCCTGTAAGAAAAGACTTACACCAGCTGATGACTGTGCTGGCAAGTCCACAACGTTCCTGAAGGCAATCTAGTAACACCCCATGATCCAGTGTCAAATGCCGCAGAAGGATTGAAGAGAACAAGATTAGACCATTCCCCATATCTCTCACCCTAAGGGGATCATTTTGCACCTTGACAAGGGTAGTCTACTGTGCCTGGATGTTAATCCAAACTGGAGCAGTTCAAAGATGTCATAGGCAGCAAGACGTGCCTCGAGTTGTACAGCCATCACTTTCTCAATAACCTTCCCCAGAAAGGGAAGGTTAGAGATGAGTCTGTAATTCGCTAGGCAGTCCAGGTCCAATGAAGGCTTTTTCAAGAGAGGTTTCATGAGAGTCTCTTTCAAGGGCCCAGGAAAACCCCACTTGAATGGGAAGACTGAACTATCTTGGCAAATACTGGCCCAATGGATTCAACACAGCCCACTAAGAAGCATGTTGGGCCCAGATCCAGGTCACAGTATGCTGGCACAGCTTCAAAACAATTCTACTAACCTCTTCCACCCCACTGGATCAAACTCATTACAGACTTGAGAACGACCTCTGTTAATCCCTAGGCCTGATACCACATGCTGACTGTGTGCCCCAGGAGATACCCAATCTGAAATTTAAAGATTTTATTGAGTTTATACAAGGAAGGGACATGTTCGTGTACATGAAAGGTAGTACACATGAATACATCAGTAGTGGATCAACATTAATCTTACCAAGTAAGTCAAGTAAATCACAGCCACCTCCCTCCCCATCCTTCCTCCCAAGCCCACCCCACTCCCACCCCTAGGAGTGTGCCTTAAGTTATTAATAAAAGAGGAGAAAGAGACCCTTTCATCTCAATAATCAAAATACCTAAAATCAATGCAACCCATTAACCTTAAGTACATCTAAGTTACAGCACTCATATTTTAAATATAGAGCATATAATTTACCCCATTTTCTATCAAAGCCTAACATGTTATTGCGAAATCCTGCAATTAGTCATTCTGTTCTAAAGAAAGCAGAAATATCATTTAACCATTCACTATAAGAGATGGTTAACTGGTCCTTCCAATGTTTAAGAACTAGCTTTTAAACAATAATAGATATCAACGCTATGTGGAATCTACGTTCTTTGACTTGGATACCTGAATACTTACCTAACAGACAGACTTCAATTGTGAAAAGGTCTTCCAATCCTAACCAGGGATCCAATTTGGATCGTATTTCCTGCCAAACTGGGGATACCTTTTCGCAATACCAGAATATATGTACTATGTTGCCTTCCGCTTTGCCACATCGAGTACAGTTAGAGTCCAGTAACCTACCCAATTTGGCTAATCTAGTAGGCGTGTAGTACATATTGTTCAGTATATGATATTGGGTAAGTCTGAATCTATCTTGGGAGTGGTATATGTAGAGATCCTTCCAGATCTGAGCCCAATCAAGATTCAAGTCTGGAAGTAAGGCACCCAGATTGGTGAGCCAGGAGAGGATTGGAGCCAGCAGTAGTCAAAGGAGGGTATATATTGTAGAAACGCAGTGTGGTTTGAAGCATAATCAGATACTTGAGCCAATAGGGTCTAGCCCTTGATATTCTAGGCTTGAAACCAAAAATGCACCTATAAAGTGTCTTAATTGAAACACCATAAATATCTGGTTCCTTGAAATATCAAATTTAGAAAGAATTTCAGGGGAGGAAAGAAGATTGTCCTGAGAAAACAGGTCTTCCACCCGCGCCTCCAATAACTGAGGGAGCCATTGATTCGGAAGCCAGGAACTATTTATTCTAATATTGGGATTTACTAGAATCAGCTGCACCATATCATATTTAAGGGGTATCTTGAAATATGCACAGCATTGTGACAGGACTTTAAGTGAGGTAGCAATTACCGAGTCGCACAATGCCGCAGGCAATGAATTTTTTGACAACTAGAAAACGGTGGAGAGGTTTATGGCATTAGACCTTAAGAGACTATTCTCTATCTGGAGCCAAATAGGAGTATAATTCATATCCCTTTGAGAAAACCATCTCCCCAACTTGGTTAAGTGACTTGCCCAGTAATAAAACAGAAAATTGGGAAGACGAAGGCCCCCCCCAAATCCTTGGGCATACTGAGTTTGCAGAAAGCGCGACGGGGATGTTTGCCCAACCAAATAAATCTAGAAATCATGGAATGTAATCATTTGAAAAGGGATGTCGGAAGCCACAAATTCAACAAGTTTAAGGGATAAAAGAAACGGGGCAGAACATTCATCTTAATCACATTTATCCGAGCCCATAAGGATAAGGGTAATTTCTGCCATCTTTGGAGATCCTGTTGAATGGTCACCACTAAATCATCCAGATTGAGTTTCTTGGTATAAGTGAGGTCCCTAGTTAGGTATATGCTGAGATATTTGATTGCCTGGGAAGACCATTTAATGCCCAAATGAACAAAATCCGATTTCACCGTGTAGCTATTGAGAGAAAAAATTCCGTTTTAGAAATATTCAATTTATAATTAGATAACCTGCCATATTGGCCAATGACTTCTAGCACATGCTCCAAGGAAAGCGCCGGTTGTTCCAGATGAAGAAGAATATCATCTGCATATGCCGAGAGTGTTAAGGTCTGGTTGAGGATTGGGATACCTTTAATTTGAAGGGACTGTTTTATATGATGAAGGAGGGGTTCTAAATAAAGATTAAAAAGAAAGGGTGAAATGGGACATCCCTGCCTAGTACGAGTAAATAATAGAAATCTAGCAGAGAAAACCCCCATTACAGTAGATCCTGGCCGAGGGAGAGGAATATACTGACTGAATCATTACAATGAAAGGGAAGGGGAAGCCTAATTTCTTCAAGGTTATCCATAAAAATTCCCAGTACACTCTATCAAAAGCTTTCTCAGCATCTAGAGAAATTAGAGCCATTGGAGACTGAGAAGCTTGGGCCACTTGAAAATATATGTGAGGGTTCTCAAATGGTCTACGAAAAGCAGCGGACACAAACCCTACTTGTTCCGGACTTAAGAGCTGGGTCCAGCTAAGGCCTTTATCCGAAGTGAAAGTACCGTGGCTAAAATTTTAATGTCACAATTCAAAAGGGAGATCGGCCGATAACTAGCTGGATCTAAATGGGGTTTATCTGGTTTGAGTAAGAGGATAATTGTTGCCTCCAAAAGGGTTGGGTCCAACTTGTCTGCCTTAAACATATAATTATATAGATTAAACAAGAGAGGGGATAGCTCCTTAGAAAATGTTTTATAAAAATTTGAAGGAAACCCATTGGGACTGGGCGCTTTATCCGGAGCAGGGCTGTTGATGGCCATTTTGATTTCATCAATAGTTACTGGGGAAACCAAAGAAGCCTGAGATATATCATCTAAGATGGGAAGATCCAGAGAATCCAGATAGGCCTCTATATCTTGGGGCAGTATTTGAAGAGGACATTTCCCATAAAGTGTTTTATAAAATACTTCAAAAACCTGGGCGACCTCCCAGGGTTCAGTTTTTATAGAACCATCCGAGGACCGAATGGAGGGAATTAGGCGGAACTCTCTAATTGGCGCAACCGTAAAGCCAGCAACCTTCCGGCCTTTTCACCTTGGTCAACATATTTGGCCTGAGTCTTAAAAGAGCATATTCCACTTTCTCCTTTATCAGGTCAGCATATTCATTCATAACACCAGCAACTCTTCTAGGATAGCCGGGATGTAGTGGAGGCCAAGGAATTTTCTCTCCTTAATCTGAGTTAATAAAGATAAAGCCTAGCCTCCTAAACCTTTTCCTCCTAGAAGCTATCTTAATAAGCTCTCCCCAGAGATAACATTTAGGTACACCAGAAAAGTTACCTCTTGTTATGAAATCTCCATTATGTTCCATAAAGGTAGAAATCAGAGTTTTAATATGGGAAACCATGGAATTGTCCTTTAACACCTGTGTATTCAGCTTCCAGACTGTATCCGTCTGGCGTGAGAATCCAGAGAGAGAACTATCCAGGCTACTGAATGGTTGGATATGACTATGGCTCAATACCAGATTGACAAAGACCAGGCATAAGGAACAGCTAATTAAATATAATCTAATCTTGACCACGATTGATGAATACTTCAGTTGAATGTATAGAGCTGCTGTGAAGGATTTACTGTCCGCCATGGGTCACAGCCCCAGCAACACAATTAAATCCTTCAGTGCATTCTGTGATGGCGAGAGCGGTTTCAAAGGCCTATGTGTCCTATCCAGGTCCTGGGTGGGTAGGATATTCAATCCTCCCCAAAATCAATGGGAAGGTAAGTATGGTGCTATTTTATTAGCCAGTTCCATTAAAAATCTGGGTCCCTCGCTTGGGCCATATATCGAACAAAACCACTGTACTACTATTCAAAATCCCCATTACTAAAACATATCCCCTTAGAATCAGTAATGAGTCGTCTCCACTTGAAAGGAGATATTCCTCTTAATTAGTATGGCTACCCCTGACTCGAGGATGAATCTCCAGCTACAAACACTTGAGAGATTCCTTGTCTACATAACAGAGTGCTTCTGCACTTACCAAGTGCGTTTCTTGAAGCAAGATAATACCCACATTCAGAAGGGCACAATGCTTAAGGATCTGGTATCTTTTCAATATGTCTCTAGCTCCTCTAACATTCCACGTAACAATTTTCACAGGACTATAAGCCATTTTGTCCCCAAAAATGTCCAAAATAAGATACCAACCTTACATAAACCAATCCCATAAGGCACCTCCATCCCACCCCCCCATCTAATCCCCTGTAACAACATAATTATACAATATTAAAACCAATATATAAATGTGAAATACCATATCCAGCACATTGTTTAAGTTTAGGTACAATATTCTACCAATAGTTATGGTATTTACTCGGAATATCAGCAGTCCAGAAATCAATAAAACCCTGCCTCCCCCCCTCTAATAATTCCACATAACTATTTACACTAGGCTCCTCGACCCAAAAAGGTAAATGTCTATACTTATATAATATCGTAATGATTAGGCAATCCCTGATGACGCATTTTGTACCCATAATGCAAAAAAGGCAAAGAAAATAACCTATCAGCACTTACGGCATCCATAACATGGTAATTATCCTCTGAACTAAGGAACATCTAATACAAAGAAAAGCAAAGAGAAGAAATACCAAAAGCACCATCCCCCAACCCCCAAGCTAGTATGCTATGCAGCCTTCCTGAGCCTGCTCCAACCTGGAGCCCCTGTGCCCCCCCCAATCCCTCTGTCTCTGAACACTGCTATATTAGGAAACCTCTCCCAATTAAGGAAGGCCTAATGACCATGAACCAATCTGCCATGATTCTGGTTGACCTGAGGAGGGTACCCCAAAAGGAACGAGAGGCACAAATGGTTCGTCCTCCTATCAAATCCTCCCTGAGGCTACGATAACGTAGCCTGTCCTCCGATCAAGACCTGTATGACTAAACGTGAAGACAAGTCCTGGTCAGAATTACACTGATGAGAAAATAACAAGCTGCAGCAGGATCAGCATAGCTAACCAGGGCCCATATACGGCGGTGAATAAAAATGCCTCTAGCCCTGCTAATACAATCCATTTCACTTACCAACACATGAAGAGTGGAAACCCTCCCTACAAATCAGCAATAGTGCCCAAAGTGACTGACCCGATCTTGCGACTTCATTGCCCTAGGAACTATTTGGGGGAAGGAAATAAGGGCACCCCAGTTGGTCCTTGTGTGTTTCCCCACTAGTAAACCACCTCCAACAAAACAGGTTCCCCCTGTGAAGCAAAAGGCCCCGCCAAGCCTTCCCAATTTGAGACCAGGAGTTACCCCACAATCACCACCGGGCTATATTAGGAAACCTCACCCAATTGAGGAAGGCCTAATAACCTCAAGCCCGTCTGCCATAATTCCTGGCTGAATCTGAAAAAAGTACCCTGAAGAGAACGAGAGGCACATACGGTTCATCCTCCTATTAAGTCCACTCTGATAACATAGCCTGTCCTCCGATCTAAACCTGTATGGCTAAAAGTATAGACAGGCCTTGGTCAGAATTGCCCTGACAAGAATACAACACGCCGCTTCAGGATCAGTATAGCTAGCTAAAGCCCATATTCGAGGCGAATAAAGGTGTTTCTAGTTCTAATAATGAAAACCATATCACTTACCCACACCTGAGAAGTGAGACCCACCCTACAAATCCACAATAATACCCAAGATGACTGACCTGGTCTTGGCATTAGTTGCCCTGAGGAGCTAATTGGGGAAGGAAATAAGGGCACCCCAGTCGGTCCTCGCGTATTTCCTGCTAGGAAACCACCCTCAGCGAAAACAGGTTCCCCTGTAAAACAAAAGCCCCCAAGCCTTCCTAACCGAGACCAGGAACCCCCACAAATCCCACAGGGCAAAACCCTTCTCAACATCTCCACAGGTAATGTAAATCAGTCACATCTTTTCATTTAACTGCCAAGAGCAGCAGGATGTCATAACAAAGTTCAGTCCTCTTTAAAGAGATTAGGCAAACGTGTAGCCAGATCTGAAGCTGCTTGCTCAGGAGTATCATACGCAAGCCAGGTTCCTTGCACTGACACACGCAGTTTAGCCTGATACTGCATCCTGAAGGGGATTCCAGCAGCAATTAATTTACTGACTGTAGAGTGAAAGGCAGCCAGCTTCTGGCATGTTTCCCGAGGTAAATCTTGAGTAATCCTGAGGGTTGCACTCTCCCATGTGATTTTCTGCAGATCCTTAACTTTACTGAGAACATGCTGTCTCTCCACATAACTTAGAAACTTCACAATAAGTGGCCTTGGGGGAGCTCCTGTAGGGGGTCGAGGCCAGAGGGAGAGATGTGCACTTTCAGTTTGGTAGTTGGGGCTGAGAGGGGAAGGGCCTACCACCTTTTGCAAGAACCTCTGTACAAAGGGAATGACATGGGCTCCTTCCTCTGATTCTGGTAAGCCGAGAATCAGGATGTTATTCCGTCGGCTCCTGCCCTCCAAATCCTCCATCTTCAACTGCAATTTATGAATCTGTTGATGTAAATGGGTTATTTCAGGCTCCGTCTTTTCTCTCCATTTCTCTAATGAGACCGACCGGGCCTCAGTATCCCCCACCCTTCTTGTAAGACCATTTAAATTGCTACGAAGGGATTTCAACTCCGCCGAGATATCAGAAAGCTTTTCTTTGAAGGGAAGCATTTCTTGAAGGAAATGATCCTCAGTTAACAGAGTTGCAGCAGAGGATGAGGGGTTCGGTTTGTCAGAACCAGCTCCTTGGGCTCGTTGTTTCTTAGGCATTTTTTCTGGTGTGGCCAGCAGAGTATGCCTTGGCAAGGCCTGCTTCATGTCGGCCTCCATAAAAACAGATATAGCCAATCTCGAAACTGAATCCCTATGTAGAACAGGTCCTATGGCATGAAAGTCCTCCTGGTACACTTTTAGGCAGTGTTTCCTTTAATAATGATCATAAAATAAGCGAAAGAGAAGCGAGGCACTAGGAGCTCCGTTTCAGTGCTGCTACCAGGGACCCTGCATCACGTGATCTTCCCAAGATACCCAATCTGATAGAGCACACTTTGTCAGCAAAGAATGGAGCAAACTCTTCACATCTGCTAGATGACAAGGCTCTAACTGGCTGGAGACAGGTCAGGTGAAGAAGCCTGTCTAGAGTCCGGAAGAGCTGAGCTGGTCTATTCTTCACTGAGACAATCTCCCTAGACAGGAACTCTGCCTTCTTATGGGAGATCGGCTTTTGATAATCCTTATAATCAGTGTTAAAGGAGAAGACTCCTGTATATGTATGATTTGGATATATCTGATGTATTTATTATATATTACATCAAGTACTGTACATATGTCAGTAAGAGATCAGCCATTTCTTCTGCTACAACACATATCTAGAGTTTGCGGCTCTGACACAAGGTAGTAAAATGTCAAGCAAGCCTCCATTTACATGCAAATGAGTCACTTGTAATACAGACCCTCCCATTCCTTGATGTCACTGCAGCAACAGTGCAGAACAAAACATAAGGGTATCAATGCTGTCTAGCCTGATTTTTAGTTTAAGTTTGCAATGGCTTAAGGCAGTTCTGTCATACAACTCACACAGGGATTAGTACTTGTAGCCTTAATACTCTATGTGTAGAGCAAATAATACATCCAATATTATACAATGGGCTACAAAACAGAACGTAAATTCTCTATCCTGATTGGCTGACTCGCACCCCTCTCCCATTGTAAAATCTACAATCACAACATGGGAAGAGGTGCCAGCCACTGATCAACCGCATCAGGATGTCCCCCGAAATCACTCCAACAGTCACCAACACAGCACTCAGAAAGATGGCGAAAATCCTTGCTTGATAGCGACTGGCAAATCGAGTTACTACAACAGGAAACCGCATACCTCACATGAAATTGAAACTGCGGCTTTCTCCCATATTCATTGATATTTATTTCATACCGTCGTCTGTGCCTCACGCACAATTTTTAACATTTCCCAGCCCCTCAAAAAAACACTGCAGCCGGCAATGTTAACTCAGTACTCGCAGCAGTAGCAGCTGCCCAGCAACCAGGGAGTATTTTTTCCCAGCGAACAATAAACACAGCAATAGATAACTTAAAATGAATAAAAAAAACTGATTTACTATTTTTCTATGTGCAAAATAGAGGACATTGTATAATTGCAATATGCCATTAGAAGGTGTTGGTGATACCAAGAGTTTACCCATACCTGCTGTGTTGTTAGTCACTCGCCGCGCCTCGTGACCGAACAACACCACAGGGCGTGGGTAAATCCTGGCATCACCAACACCCTCTCATGGTATATTGCTTAAGTATTTCATTCACAGGAAACAAAAGCTGTTTCTCTGTACTGCTCATTTCTCTCTGTGAGACAGTTGTAACATGTTGTGGAAAGCAGTAGACTGAATCAGTCAATCAATCAATCGAGCAGTCAATCAATCGAGCAGTCAGTCAGTCACTCTGTAGTGAACCAGGTGAACACTCGTGAGAAGATTCATTATAAGATGGGCCTGGGCAGTTTACTAAAGGATCACACAAGACTGACTTATACATATCCCCTTTCAGCAACCTGAAAGTGGAGAGCTAAATCATTTACTTTATAAAGTGTATTGTTTTACATTTCAAATGCTCCCTAAATCTCAGTTTCTGACTGGAAATACCAAGACACAGAATACATATGACATGGGAGAAGTGAGCTAAACAAATACAGAGCACTACAAATAGAGACTGATTAGTTTCTTTACCTACAACAGCTGAGGTGTAGCATCTGATTTGTCAGGGACATCCTACTTCAATGCTGGCATTACAAAGTGTGGGGGGGGGCTGCCACAGCTTATCCTTAGTTCCTTGAACGTGAAGTGCTGTAGCTCTCACATCACTGCTAATGATTTATAATGGGAAATGGGGCACTTTTAAAGTCATGGACCTGAGGGGCCATCACAGTTTCTAAAGAGATTAGGGGAACTTCTTAAGAGTTAGAGAGTAAGGGACTCTTGTAGGATTTGAACCAGAGTCCCCCAGTGCTTGTGCCTGTGCATTCCTGGTAACCTATTCCTTGTCATAGCTGAATTCTTTATTGCCTTACAGCAGCCATCCGATCACTGACTGCCTAGTTACAAAGGGAAAGGGGCCTTATTTGCAAGATTGTTTCTCACTGCTGGTACCAATCAAAACAGAGAATGTTAACACACACACACACATCATAATACAACAGCTGCATAATACCATTTAAAACCCTTGTTGTACCCAGAGTCATTTATTGGTAAACTGTTTTTGCTAACAGAAACAGTAACACAACATATACAGGCACTTCCTTATATGAATACTGTATATACCTCAAATCAGTGCTAACATCAAACTCACATGGTCCTAGTCCCTAGTAGATCTGCACTTCAGGATGTGCACAACACTTAAAGAGTTCCTCTATTACTCAAGGGGGGAACCAAACATTGTGGGTTTGGTCTACTGGTAGAACTGCATTTAGTGCAGCACCATTATCTGTTGCTCTGATGACATCATCCTCCAGCAACATTAATGGTAAAATGGAGGACAAACACATTGATAACTTTGGGGGGCTGTATATTTTTATTTATAATCTAGATCTGGACAGCAATATGACTGCTGGCAACTGGAGGAGGCACACAACAGTTACACATAAGGAGCTGGGAAAATATTGGTGTGGAACTATGGAAGACTTCCCCTTTAAGTAAGTTACTTTTTCTATTACTTTCTATTACATTTGGAAACTTGTTCCAGGAAGCTCTGTGCAGTCACTAGCAAGGATGGATGATTACTAGAAAAAGTAATACACACTACAATTATAATTACTTATTTCTTTTTATACAAAAACAATACAAAAATAATAACTATAAAAGATTGCATTTTTGGAAAATAATAGATTAGTTACTAGTTACTTTCAAATAAATGCAATCAGTTGCAGTTATGTATTTTTTTTGTATAAAAAGACATAAGTAATTGTAACTGTAAGGTGTATTACATTTTCCAGTACTTCTCCATCCTTGCTAGTGACTGCACAGAGCTTTCTGGAACAAGTTTCCAAAAGTACTAAAAAAGTAACTTACCCAACACTGCTTATAATGGATTTCAAAACCAATTTGTCCTCATCAGTCGAGGATCTCCGCCAGCGGCCCTCCAACCTCCGACCCTTAGTGGCATGGTAAAATTTTATTCATATAACAATATGAACAAGATAATACTCCATTGAGTAGCACAACTCATTTACAAGGAGGTCCATAGAACAAAGACAATAGTTATACATACAATAATCATTCTACCAATTTACACAAACATATAATATAGATCAATATTAGCGTATCAAAAAAGACTTTATTACATTTCACAACTTAAATTATTTAAAAAAATGTGCAAATGCTTCAATAAATACAGAAACCAGAAATTCCTTTCTCATTTTGCCTCAGAATACAGTTCATTAAAGTGCATATTATGTTAGTCTTCAGCTCCCTGAGCACCCCATCAAACCATGGTGATCTCAGGCATGAGGCCAAGGATCATACACAGTCTGGTGCTACAGAATTGAGGGCTGAGATAATGAGATCTACGATGCCGGTTCGACAACTGCGTTGTTGACCAGCATCACAGCAACAGACTCCATGTCTACAGCGATTTGCAGCCATCAGGGAGCCGTGCATGTCGGACACTGTTTTTTCTTCGGGGGGCTTTGCCCCCCCAAACCCCCCATGCAGGGGGCTTTGTCCCCAGCACCCCCCATACTAATGGATTCCAACTCCAAGTCGGACCTGGTTCAGAGAGGGGGGTGCAGCACAGGGGAAAGTGTTGCCGTGTCCTGGGCGGACTTCTACAGTGACATGCCGATGTTGTTGGCATTGATGTATGTTGCTGTAGAAGTGTCACTGTTGTGTAGGAGGCATACCGAGATAATGACCCTATTATAGGCCATCACCACTTCCCCTGGTCCTGCGTCGCAAGCAATCAGCACATTAGATAGGTCCAGTACCACTTGGAATCCTGATGGTGTCAAACTCCTTAAAGGGTGGTAACGGGCCATCTCAAGGGGAGGATTCTCAGGGTGGCCCCAAATGAAAACTTCACCGAGCAATGACCTGACCAAATGACCAGATCAGCCTCATGGTTTTCAACCCGAGACCCAGTGTGAACACTAGATCCAGGGAGCGACTGTGCAAGTGGGTCACTGAGGTAATTACCAGTAACAGGCCCGGTGATTCCATGGACTGGAGGAAGTCTTGACCCAAATACAAGAGTTCATATCAACCCAGGCATTAAAATCACTCAGAATTAACTATCTGGACAACTCCAACACCAGATCAGCCATGAAGTCCATGACTTTTTGCAGGAACTCCTTCTCACGGCCCGGAGGTCAGTACACAAGAAGGATCCTGCAGCCTGCACCTTGGCCACCTCAGATGGCCACGCACTCAAATAACCTGATAGGTCCCACCGGGAGCATGGAGAAGTTCAGGCTGGATCAAAAATAGATGGCCACTCACCCCCCCCCCACTCCAGTGGTTCTTCCTTGGGCAGTGTATGACAGAAAACCCCACTGGGATTACTGCCTCCAGAAATGGACTGGTGTCATTACCCAGCCAGGTTTCTGTAATGCAAGCCAGGTCAGCTGAGGAAATCAGGTCCATCATGATAGCTGTCTTATTCCTCATCAACCTGGCATTGCAAAGCATTGCCCAAGTAGGACAAATGGAGACTGTTGGACTACCTGCTCCCTGCCCGCTCGAACCAGTGGGACCCATGGGTATAATAATAATAATAATAATAATAATAACTTTATTTTTAAAGTGCCTTTCAAAATATCAAGGCACTTTACATGTCAAAATGCACAATATAAAATATCACATAAAACATATAAATACATAGCAACATCACATATTAAAAACCAACAATAAAATCATCCATACAATCCAAAAAATAATATTAATACTCAAATATCAGTTAATCATCCAAGAAGGCCCTCCGTCACAGGTAGGTTTTCACATTTTTCTTAAATACCTCCAGGGAGGTGCACTCCCTTAACTGACAAGGTAGAGAATTCCAAAGAGTGGGAGCTGCATAAGAGAAAGCTCTGCTACCAGAAGATTTTAAACTCACTCTTGGAATCTCTAACAACCCCTCGTCAGCCGAGTGTAGCGATCGGCCGGGGCAGTAAGGCACCAGAAGTTCTTTCAGATAGGTCAGACCCTGATCGTGAAGGGCTTTAAAAGTCAATAAAATGACTTTAAAGGTGATCCTCCACCGTATGGGAAGCCAGTGCAGTTCGCGCAGTACCGGGGTAATATGGCTGGATCTTCTTGTCCCAGTCAACACCCTGGCTGCAGCATTCTGCACTAGCTGAAGGTGACAGATTTCAACCCCAAAAAGCCCAAAGTAAAGGGCATTGCAGTAGTCCAGACACAAAGGCGTGGACCAACGTTGGCAAAGAGTCAGACGGAACAAGGTGACGCACCCTGGCAATATTCCTGAGATGATAAAAGGAAGTCCTGACAACGGCCGACACTTGAGATTGGAAGGTCAGCCTGTCGTCTAGGACAATCCCCAGATTGCGCACCCATTCAGAGGTCGGAAGTGACACGCCATCAAGAAAAATTCCAGAGGGCGAGCCATCATTCGGCCTCATTATCCGACCACCAGGGTCCACCACCAATACCTCTGTCTTCTCTGAGTTGAATTTCAACCAACTAGAATCCATCCACATTCAGATTTCTTCCAGACAGTTATTAAACACTGAGAGAGTTCCATCCTGGTCAGGCACAAAAGACAGGTATAGCTGGGTGTCATCTGTATAGCAGTGAAACCTCAGCCCCCCATACCGTGTTATAATGTCTCCAAGGGGCAGCATATACACTGCGAATAACATGGGTGACAGCACTGAACCCTGAGGCACCCCACACAACAAAGAAGTTGGGGCGGAGGAATGAACCCCCGACACAACTCTCTGTGATCTCCCGGTAAGGAATGAAGTGAACCATTTTAAAACAGTTCCCGACATTCCACATATTTGCCTCAGGCGTGCTAACAACACAAGGTGATCCACAGTGTCAAAGGCTGACGAGATCAAGAAGAACTAGAATAGAACATCACTTCTGTATGGGAGCCAAACAGTGAGAACTCCCTTCTAGTACCCATTTTGCCCCAGGGCGCCTTCTGAATCTCACCACCCCAATATCATCCCCCCCTGGTAGCTCTCCCCAAAACCTTCCACCTAGCCCCCTGCCTTCAAACAGTATCTGCCACCTATACATATCAGCTGACAGGGAAGGGTTTACAAAAGGGTGGAGGTCTAGTAGCTGGGCTGAGGAGTAGCTATGCCTGGGGGGGTCCAGCATCCCAACACATCACAAACGTGTTGAATAAACACCATGTCACAATAAAATAATATACAAATAATCCCTTAAAACCCCAAAATAAATTATTTAATATCCACCCTCCCTAACCCCGCACCCTCCAAAAAAGTATTACAACTCCTCCATCATACAAAACCAGACCAACCCAACTCCTGAATAAATAAGTAGAACCATATTACAACCCTTGTAGCATACAATACAAAACCCACCCAGCCCCTAAATAAATAATCAGACTAAGGACATTTAGTAAAATCTAAGAAAAAACAGGTGAACCCCAGCAGTTCAAAGTCTTGTGAATAAGTCCTGTAGTGCCATTACAAACCCATAATCATGGCTGTGATGTAGTAGAGTATAAAGAGCCTATACATAAGCCATATTGTTTGTATATCAGTCTCTGCTCTTACCAGAGAAACCAAGAGCCCAATATTCAAATACGCGCAAAGCCAAGCACAAAAATTTGTGCTGCACCTTGCACTTACCTGGGTGCCCGAAGATGCTATAACCAGTCAAATAGTGCCATCCAACTGGCTATAGGGCCATGCTGACCCAGAGTTAAGCCACTTAGCACTGCCACAACAGGGCTCCCAATGTACGCCACCAGAATGGATAGTGCCAGATCTCTATTTGCAGTATTCAAAGGGACCCATGCAAATGAGCACATTGGACATGTAAGGCCCTAACGGTCCATTTGCAGGCCCATTATGGGCACATTTGCATGATAGTGAAGCAGGTTAGCATGGCACTGCCTTCTCTCCCAATTTTCTGGTCCCAGGCATGTAGATTCCCTGGTGGTAGAGGTGTCCCCCCAGATCCCCAGCCCCGTAATGTGAAATATATTCCCTGGTGATAGTGGAGTTCACCCCCCCAACCCCCAGCTCCATAATATGAAATATAGTCCCTGTTGGTAGTGGTTCCCTCCTTCCCCCAATCCCCAGACCCATAATATGAAATACAATCCCTGGTGATAATGGTGCCCTCACTCCCTCTGATCCCATTGGTTGCCCTCCAATAGCACTGGGCACTCCCCTAACTCACTGTATCCTAGTCAGTGGTGCCACAGGTTCATACAGTGACCTGCTCATCCCTCCTCACACCTCCTTGGCTGGCCACCATATGTACAGGCAGGAAGTGCACCTCTTACTTATAGGACAGGGTGCATCACCCTGTCCTATAAATAAAAGGTGCCTCCCCTGCCTTTATATGTTTCAGCCAGCCACAGGTGAGAGGACTGTGTCAGACACGTATGCACCCACAGCAAAACCGATGAGGATACAGTGAGTGGGGGGTGCCTGGTGCTGCTGGGGGATACCACTGGATGTCAGGTAGTGATTGTTTGTACATCTGGGCTGGCGATGGAGTGGGAACGACTACCACCAGGGATATAAACTTGTATGTCGGGGCTGGGATCATAGGGAGGAAGGGTACCACTAGCACCAAGGACTGTTTTTCATATGTGAAGATTTTTAAACATTTTAGCAATTTAAAGGTACAACTGACCCATACAGTACACCATCATTGCATGTAGTGCAAGTCTTTGGACTGTATTTGAGAAACTTTACAGAGAAGAAATTAAAGTGTCCTAGAGTTACACGTGATCACCCAGGGGATACATGCATCATTCCAGAGAGGGGATCCACATTGCATCATCCAGCAAAACCAAGATTCCAGAGCAAAGCAGAATTGGAACACTCTGTGAGAGAAAAGAAGAAAAAAGTGAAACAGTTAATTTCTGTTTTGTTTAAATAAAAAGGGTTTTAAGTCCCACTGTTTGTTTAGCCCCTGAGGTTTGACACTCTCCAGTGTGTAAATCCAGTAATTCTCCCTCATAAGCAGCAAGTTCTGTCTATCACCCCCATCTTTCAGAAAAAGAGAAGTGCAAGAACAAGGGGACACAATTTGAAGATAATGAGGGGACAGCTCAGGGGCAATGTGAGGAAGCATTTTTTCACAGAGAAGGTGGTAGACGCATGGAACAGCCTTCCTGAGGAGGTTGTGGGGTTAAAAACAGTATGGGAATTCAAGAATGCATGGGATGGACATAAGGGAATTCTTGTGGGGGGTAGGAAGACATAGATTGTTGGTTATCTAGGATCTGCAGCTTATCCAATAGGTAGGGAAATGGGCAGACTAGGAGGGCCAAGCAGTCCTCATCTGCCATCAAAGTCTATGTTTAGGTGTTGTCACATGTTCCAGACCCATAGATTAAAGACCTGTGGAACTTGAGCCATGTTTTTCATGAAAGTGAGCCCCCCACTGGTTTGTCCACTCTTCTGTTTTCTATGTCCCTCACATGTTCCTGAATCCTAGTCTTAAGATTTCTAACAGTACATCCTACATAGATTAATCCACATGGGCACCAGAGAACATATACCACAAAATTAGTGTCACATGTCATGCATTCTATGATTTGCACTTTTTATGTTACCAACCTTTGGGTATATAAACTCCCTGCTTTGTTCAGATTGTACATAAACATTACATCTATGGCATTTGTAATTTCTCATTGGTTTCATTGGTAACTAGCATGAATGCTTTTTTTTCTTGACTGCATTCTGCTGTGTACCACCTCATACCTAAGGCTGGGTGCTCTGCTGAATGTAATGTGTGTTTTTTGTGCTACTGCCTTATGAAACCCTGGATGTCCCAGTAGTATGTGCCCGTTCAGATGTATGAGTGACCAATTCTCCCAGCAACATTGCAAAATTCAGTCACAAAAGTTACTAGATTAGTTTTGGAGTCCCCAGTACCTTGATTTTGTCCAGCCCTCAGAAGAACATCCCCCCTCACACCCTAGTGTTCTTGTTTTTGACTTTGAAAGGAGATCCCTATTATATCCTCTTTTGATAAATCTTTCTTACAATTCATGTGCTTGTAGAGTGAAATCCTCCACACTGCTACAATTTCTTCTTAATCTGAGAAACTGGCTATAGGGTATTGAATCTTTAAGTGCCTTAGGGTGTGCACTATTAGCATGTAGCACAGAATTTCTAGCCATACTCTTCTGGAAAGATTTAGTTTTTATTTCTCTATAGTCATTGTATGTGCAGGAAATTGTGATACCTAAAAAACGGAGGGTTTTTGTGTCTTCCACATACTGAATGTGAATCTCAAATTGAGATCATTTTCTTGTAGCCAATCTACAAATAGTTGTACCTCTGCCACATCCCCCTGCCAGATACATAACACATAGTCTATAAAACAATGGCAGAATTTGATCTATGGAAAGTGTGTGCTCTTACCAGGGTTGAGAACACACAACTCTTCCCACATGCCCCAAAAAACAATTATCATACTGTATGAGGGGACCATGGATGCCACCATGGCAGCCCTACATTGTTGTAGGTAGTGATTCCCATTGCATTCAAATGTGTTATGTGTGAGTATTAACTCTAAGGCACTTAGCACAAAGTCTGTTGGTATGGCCCCATCATTAACATCTTTTTCTAAAAAATACTTACATGTTCTGAGTCCCTGTTGATGTATAATGGACGTATAAAGGATTTCAACATCTATGCCCACCCATACAAAATATTTTTCCCAGACCACTGATTTCAATTTACTTAACAAGTCTGTGGTATCCCTGATATAAGAATCCAGGTTTGACACATATTTCTGCATAAAAAAATCAATACATTTTCCTAACTTTTTCTGTAATGGATCCTACCCCAGACACTACTGACCTACCTGGGGGATCCCTAATGTTTTTATATACCTTTGGTAGGATATATAAGCTCAGTGTAATAGGGTGTTCTGTCCAGATAAACTCAAATTCTTTTTCAGCAATATCACCATTATTAAGTGCTGCCTGTAGCATCTAGTGTAGCTCCCTCTTGTAAATTTGTTTTGGATCTGATGAAAGTCTTGTATATTTATCAGTATCATTTAATAAATTCATAACAATGTTGATGTAGTGGTCTTTGTCTAATACCACTACTTTACCTCCTTTGTCTGCTGCTTTAAGATTATATCAACATATGACTGCAATTCTTTAATGGCAACATTCTCATCAGTTGAAATGTTAAAACTCAAAGGTGCAATGTTACTATCTAACAAATCCTATACTTGTGTGGTTACAATTTTCTCAAATACAAAATAGCTGGGTTGAAAATATTAGGCATGAATGTCGATCTTCCTTTAAACAGTCTCTTCTCTTCCCTAATTTTACCTGTATATATCCAAGAATGTCCTGATTCATGTGCCATGGATGCCTCAGTTCCATCAATTTCATCGTTTAGAGGAGATACTAAATCCTGGTTTCTAATAGCATCCAGATTAACTTCTGTTGCAGTACAGGCTGCAGTCTCTGCCAGTAAAATGTCAATGTCCTCTTCTGGCTCAATCAATTCCTCCGTGTGCCCCATGTCAGTTTCACCTTCCCTGGTGCTTTCAGAGATGTTCCAGCTGAAAAAGTATGTGAGGCAGACATTTCTGAAAAATTTGAACAGGTCTATGTAGATTTGAAAGGCGTTGGTATGCGGAGTCGGGACGAAGAAAGACCTTTTCTCAAAACAGTTCTAGGCTCTCCGTGAGTGTTCTGTTTGAAATATTTCATACTTGTAGGTTGGTGCTTTTTTGTCCCACAGTAACCTTTTTGGTTGTTGTTCTCTTATTATATTTTTTGCCGCCTTTCTTTCCGCATCTTGTCTTTTTTCTGTGTTGTCCTGATGTGTACCCCGTTCCTCTAAAAAAGGCTCTCAGTCATTTATACCCAAGGTTTTGGTCTTCTGGGGGCTTTTATTTTTATTTTCAAATCTCACACAAGATCTGCTGCGTCCCCTGTTCTGTTTGTTACCCCAGTCCAGGATTCTGCCATTTTTAAAGTCTTTTTCAGCTCTTTTACATTTGTTCTGCTTTCTATTAATTATGATGTCCTCATAGAACGTAACCCTTTTACTTAATTGGGACTCATAATCTGCAAATTCTTTTTCTGCTTTGAATGTAAGCACAGTTTATTTGGCTAACTTTATCTGAACAGTAAGCACATTATATTTATCAGTGTCATTTTTTATAATCAGATTACTGAAAACCTTTGAGCAATTTGCAGCCGCTTTAACCAGTCTTCGCTATAGTTGAAACTTTGTAAGCCACCTAAGGGTATCACAGAAATTCTTAATCCCCTAGGTGTTTGGCATTTTTCCAAATACTCTTCAAAGGTAATTATATTGAAAGTTAAATCAATTTCTTACAGTAATAGTCTTTCTAATTTGATAAAGGTGGCCTTTACATGCACTCGCCCACTTTCAGGGCTCTCATCACCTGCTAGCTTCTCTTTTGCCTTCAGTCTTCTGCTTTGTAAAGTTTCACAATATTAGTTAGATGTAATCAACAATAGTGGAGTGTTGCTACAGTGCTATTCCTTTAACTTGTTAATTATTCAATCAGTTAGTCAGTTATGACTATTGTTCACACCTGTTGGTCTTTTAACTTAAACCATAACTCATAACCTAATAAAATAATGAAGAACTTAAAATAATGTGAGAGGCAGTGTCGTCTAGCTGCTAGAACAGAGAGTTGTGACACAGGTTCTAGTACCAGTACCACAATACAGTCACTAAGGGGCCCTATTCACAAAGAAGCCTGGTGTGCACAGGAAGGAACATGTACCATGATGCACAATTGTGCATCATGTAGCTGGCCCCACTGGATGTGCAGGGCCCATGTATACATCCCCATGGGCAGGCCCTGAGCTGCCAGTGCTGCCATAGCTCCACAATAGGGGTAGGAACAGCAAGCGGGATGTACATGGGCCATTTGGAAGCCCATATTGGATGCTACAGTGGATCCCCTGCTCCATGTGAGCAGGAGAGCATGGGATATGGCAGACTGCATAGGGCTGCCATGTTCCAACTGCCGCTAACAAAATATTTAGATACAGAAGTCAGCACCTCGCTGTCTGCCACCATCCTGAAGCTCTCTGTGGCACTGACTGACTGTGATTTGTGGCTGCAGGGCACCTCTGTGCCCTGTATCAGCAGGTCATGGAGGGCACAATCATTAAGGCAACCCTCTGGCTGGTGTAATTCTAAGCCCTCCCTGACACCTATCCTGTGGAGTGCAAATGCCATTGCACATAAAATGCTCCACTGACCCTCCATGGGCTTGCCAGCTCTCTGCCTCCTGCCTGGCCAGTTGCATAGTTGGGCAAGATCCCCCCACATGGTCCTAAATAGGGGTGCGGATTGGGTGCACACCATTAGTGCATCTGTGGGTATCTGTCAAACACCTGGGATGTGCATATCCTGGCACTCCTTGCCACATTAAAGGCAGATAGCGCCAGATACCATTAATACATAGGGCCCACTGTGACCTTGAGCAAATCACTTAACTGCTTTATGCTTAACCTTCTCTTTCCTTCTTCCTCTATCTCCCCATCTCTACTTAACCCACCAACTTAGCAGGTCCAGTGGTACTGAGGGTTGAGGTGCTGGATGCCACACCCCATGCCACACTGGTGACCCAAGTTTGGGAACAAGCTTGGGCACCGGGGGTCGGCAGGGGAGGGAGAGGGAGAGGATCAAGCATCCGGTGGACTATTATCCTCTCCCTTGGGAGAGATCCAGGGTGTCTCTGGCACAGTAGAGACCCCCGGTGGAGACCAGGGGTACAACTAGCATGGAGCTGCTAAGGGGAGAAGTGCAGCGGACATCTACGACTTAGCCATGCTAATGTCATTGCATGCCCCTGCTCCTGGAGGAGACAACAAGCAAAAATCCCATGCCTGGATAGGCAACAGCTCCCCTCCAGACCACATCACCACATGTCCAATACTGGGCCCTTGCCTCTGCCCCCTCTGTCCTTCCACCACCTCGGCGAGCACACTAGATTCATAGATAGAGTGCTGGAGTGGAGGTGGACCTACCTCAGGGGGCTCAGAGCTAGGGAGTCTGCCGGCAGGAGGTTGGTGGAGGGAAGCTACCTTTGAGGAGGCAGGGCATCAGGTGGGTGGTAGAGTGATGGTTGATGATGTGGATGCAGAGCAAAAATAGACTACTAAAAAAAATCACCAACTTTTCTTGACCTACCTCAATTTCATTTAACCTATCTGTGCATTCCAAGTGACTTTTACAAACTGTTTATGGATTGCAAGGTACTTTGGGATACAGTCAGTGTGTATGAAAGAAGATTCCCAGTATGACTTGCTACAATATTTGTACCACTGTTTCATTCTTCTAACGCAACCACTGTAATTCTTGAACTTGCATATTTTTGCCAGTGTAATCTCCATATTATTTGCTTCTTGTTTGTTTTACACTCTCCCTTGCATCAAGTGCTTGATGCAGTTATACTCCCTCTGCCACAGGGATCCTCATACCTTCTCCCATCCCCATTCTCATACTTCTGCTGGGCAGTCAGTCTTATCCTATTGCCTTCCCTCCTTCTGGAACCTGCTCCCCTCCTGTCTCCATCTCTTCCCCTCCCCAGTCTCCCATAGGCACCAGCTAAAACTCCTTCCTGCCCCCACCTGCTCCTGTCACCCCCTCCCTAATCCTTCCATGTTGGAGCCCTTAACAGCTCCTTTTTTTCTGCATCTGCACTGTCATTCATTCCAGCTGCTTTGGTCACTTTATTTGCACATCAAAGCCAGTTATTGTACCTTTGCTTCAATCTGTTTGTACCTGTTGTACCTATCATTAATACTGTGTATGCCTTTAGTATTGTATGTCCCATTCCATCTCCCGTAGGTCACATCTGAAACAAGCCTTGGCTCAGCATGCCTTTCCCAATTACCAATGTTCAAATAAACAAATAAAGAAAATTATAGTACTTTAAATATTGTCACAGTTTCACTTGCCATCTTTTTTTTTTTGGTGCTGTTTTGTCTATTTTGATGCAATTTCAGCTAGCAACTTTTTTTCCAATGCAGTCTCTGTTTGTACATTGTTTTTGATGCAACTGCTTCAGTTTTGCCACTCACTCAGTTTGCACCTTTTTTCTGATACTGTTTGAAATATTTTGTGCCTTTTGGCATTGTAGGTATGGTACTATCTGAAATATGTTGTGCCTTTTGGTATTGTACAGTAGCAGGTCATGGATGCACTCCTAGTTTCATGTTATCTTAATTTAGATTCTCATAGTGTTGGAGTACTGTGTCCAGTTCTGGAGGCCTCACCTCAGGAAGGACATAGGCTGGGTGGAGGCAGTACAGAGAAAGATAATCAGAATGGTGCATGGCGTGCATCAGAAGCCCTATGAGGAAAGGCTCAGGGAATTAAATATGTATTTACTGGAGGAAAGGAGAGAAAGGGGAGACATGATAGAAACATTCAAATACTTCAAGGGCATCAAGAAGGTACAGGAGGGTGACATATTGCACAGAAAGAGATGCTTAAGAACAATGGGGCATGATATGAAGCCGAAGGGGGGAGACTTAGAGGGGGTGTGAAGAAATATTTCTTCACAGAAAGGATGGTAGATGCCTGGAACGCCACCCAGCAGAGGTGGTGGGTACCAAAATGGTAACAGGTTTCAAACATGATAGACACAAGGGGACCTTAGTAACGGGAAGGGGATAAGGCTGGGGATCAATTAGGGTCTATGGTAGCACAGTAGGTATGGACTTTAGAGCAGACTAGATGGGCCAAGTGGTCCTTTTCTGCCAACAGCTTTTTTCTGCCAACAGCTTTTATGTTTCTATGTTTTAAGTAATAGTTTCTTGCTTTTGCTAGGTTAGAGATTAAACACCATCCCCATTGCAGGGACTGGCTCACCATTGTTCCTCTTTTTTACCTGCAGTGTATACAATAATTTTTTCTCACTTAGGAGAAAACAGTTACTTCAGATGGCATGGATTTTTGGGGGCCATTTTCTTCTCATAAAACTGTAAGGTTTGTCACAAGAGAATTACAGGAAATCCTGTCATCTCTATATAGTACTTTCTGTCCCTTCCGTGCAAGCAACATCAATGCTATCTTCTTGGAGCATTCTTCTCAGTCCTCAGGGTTATCAGGGCTTATTTGTGACATTGACAATAAAGAATTACACTCATACCTTTTGACCTGACTCAGCAAGATGTTCCATTATGAACACCCACTGACCTGAAATGCTAAAGGACATAACTTTGCATCACCTGATTTATATTAGGCAGCCTCAAATACAGGAGAACTAACACAGGCAAGTACTAATATAAAGGAATATCATTCCATCTCATCAAAAAATGCTCTCCCACGATTACAGATGTTTCCAGATTTGTCGGGGTTAGAAACCTCTCCACAGCCAATAATCTGACAGGCACCCAAGGCAATACCAATAATATTGATCTTCAGGATTCCTCCTTGGAGTGGGAGGCTGGTCTAAGTATGTCCCCTGTCTACACCCTCCTGTTGAGATTTCCATATCTTGATCATAAAACTGTTCCACTTAATTTGTTTTCTTCCAATGTTTAGAGACTTCATAATAGGGTTCATATATATTCTTTTGGATGAAGTGCTAATTATGATCATGCACTACAGCGTTTAGTTGCATGTTTGCTGCCCCATGTGGTTTGGTTTTGCATTCAACATGTGTTGTACAGTATCTGATGCTTTATTACTGTGAGTTAATGGCATTCATAGCATTGTAATTCATGTGCAGTGTTATTGCTGGAGAACTGATGTCTGTGCAAGGTTTATTCCAAACATTCTCCTCGTAACTGATTGTATTGTCTGCTTTTATCAGCTCTTGAATAAAGCTGAGTTTTAAAAAAAGATTCCTCCTTGGAGAATGAGGATGGTGTCAGATTGCCTCCACACTCCTCTGTCTCTTCTCTGTTTGACTCAGAAATTATGGAGTGTTTAGTCAAAAAGACCCTTAAGATTTTGTAGCTGTCTGAGATCCAGTCATCTAATGATCATTAAGGAAATCCCGTTCTTACTATTTCTCAAAAGAACGGGATGAACTACACAAAAAAAAAATATATTTTTTTAAATTCAATTGCAAGCACTACCTTTCAGAAGAGGCAGTGCTCAAGAAACAGAAGATCCTACTGGTGGCAGATTCAGTGATTTCAGTCATGGCTAAACCTACAGCAATGCCTTTTGAAGCAGTAGCATCTCATGCTGATGCAAATGGCAGGTGAGTTGGTGTAGCTTCCCACCAGGCCTTTGTGGCTTCCAGCAGAGCAATCAGAATTTTGTTAGCCTTAGCTCTAGTTAATCAAGCCTTGAGCAACTGAATTATTATTATAATAAAAGGGTTGCCCGAGGACTCTCTTGTCCTATAGCTGGGTCCTTTGACCAAGATGGTCACATCTTGTTTGTGGAACAGTTTCAGCAATCTTCTACAGGCCGTGGAAAGAGGCTTGGCATCTTGTATGAAGGAATGCAGACATCTATGGTGAAACCCTTGGCTAGGGGCCAAGATTTGATGAAAATACAGTTTGAAGGAGAGCTTTTATTTGGCTGTATTGTGTGATTTTGAAGGTATTAAAGATAAAACATTTTCACTGCTGGTATCTGGAGGTCAGCAACCTTCAAAACACAACTCTAAGTTGAAGAGTTTCAATCAGAGGCATTCATTTTGAAAAAATTGTAATACTTTTCATGAATACAGAAGTTAGCATAACAGAAGCACCATCTCCAATCTCAGGTTTTAGCAGGGCAGATGTAATTATTCACATAGATGTTTTGGAGGGACCACCCCAGAAAGGTAGTTATGTCTCACAATGTGTTGTAGGTCAAAACCTCTAAGGACTATCTGCAGAGATTCAACAGCAAGTGGACTCAAACCATGACACATGACAGGGTTCTGAATATCACTTTTCAAGGTTAGGTGATAGAGTTCTCTTTGCACTGTCAAGCAGAAGATTATGTTAGTCTCTTGTCTCCAGAAATCCCTGGAGATCCCAGGAAACAGAAGGCCATATTTCAGAAGCTAGCTCATCTTCTCATCATAGAAGCAACAGCTCCACTTCCATTCCAGAAACAAAAGATGAGCTGCTACTAGATTGAGTTTGTGGTTCCAAGGAATTCAGGAGATTGCCTTCCAATTTTGAACCTCAAAAGTCTCAGTAGGTTTTTCAGACCCATCAAGTTCAAGATGGAGCTTCTTTTCTTGATTACTGAGTCAGGGCAGTTGTACTTCCTGGCTTCCATCAGTCTGAAGGATGCATGATTGCACATCCTGGAACACAAGTCTAATCAGAGGTTCCCAAGGATTGCAATACATGATCAATATTTTCCATATCAGACTAATATCCTAATAGTAATCATAGAGCATTTCCTAATGGAGGGACACCATGCATTCTCTTACCTAAACTACTTCCCAATCAAAGCCCTGTTGAAAGCTCTAGCATATCAGTCAGTTTAGAAGACATCAAAAACATTCCAGGATAATAAATGGATAGTAATTCATAAGCAGAGTTCTCTACATCCATTTCAGAGCTAGGAACATTTCAGTGCTAATTACCACGAGGTTCAGGCACAAGTGTTTTTATCCCAATAAAGAATGGAGAGTGCCAGAGATTCACCTGTCAAGAAACTAGAAGACAGTTTTGGCTCATGGACATCTCCAACTCTTGGGCTGATGACAGCCACTATAGAAAGGTTTACTTGGGCAAGGCTCCATATGAGGTCACTTCACAGCTACCTTATCTTTCACTGACCTCCAGTGCCAGAACAATTCCATGTTACATTGTCAAATCCACAGTTTGTCCACCATTTGTTGGAATGGTGGGAGAAGCATTGGGATCTCTGGAATGGATCTCTGCATCTTTAACAGAAGTAATCCTAACCACCAGTGGCAGTCTAAAGTGCAGTCTGCTGCCAGATCCCAGTTCCACAGTTATAAGCTCTAAAGGAACTGAGCCTATGAATAGACATTTTGGAAATGAAAGCCATTTTCTTGGCTCTTGTCCATTTCCAACTTCCAGTCACATGAGGTTATGATCTGGTCAGACAACATGATAGCAGAGGCTTTCATGAACAAACACGGAAGTACAAGAAGTTTAAGCAGACTGACTGGGGTATACAGAGTGATGAGATAGGCAAAGCTGAACCTGGAGTCCATATCTGCAGTCCACCAGACAGGAAAACTAAATACACAGGCCAACTGGCTCAGCCAGCAGTATGTCCATCAAGGGGAAAGTTGCTGAACAAGCAAGTATTTAGAAAAACATAGAAACAGAGACAAGGATGGCAGAAAAAGACTAGAGATCCATCCAGTCTGCCCAAGTTTCCCTATAATCGCTGGAACCTACTGTTCCTCCAAGGTACTAACCATCCCCATCCTCTCCCTATTCTCCTTTTTGGTCCTGTTGCCCCAGTCAACCACTATTCCCTTCCTTCTATCCCAGCCATGCTTGAATCCCCTGCCGGTTTTCACACCCACCACCTCAGCTGACAGACTGTTCCAAGGTTCCATCACCCTTTTTGTAAAGTAGTACTTCCTCATATCCCTCCTGAGCCTCCTTCCTGTTAATTTCCACTCAAGTTTACATGACTTTGAGTTGGTATTAAGGCTAATTAGTTCCCCGCAGTTCACTTTGTTATTTCCTTTAAGGAACTTGAAAGTCTCTGTCATATCTGCCCTCTCCTTTCTGGTCTCCAGTAAGTACATATTTAATGCCTTGAGGTGCTCCTCATAGGATCTGCTCTGCTGGCCTTGAATCGCTTTTGTTACTCTGCACTGCACTGTCTCCAAACTATCCTTATCCTTTCTGAGGTGAGGACTCCAGAACTAGGCTCAGTACTTTAAGTGAGGCCTCACCAGGGATCTGTAGAAGGGAAAGAGTTACCTCTTTTCTTCTGCTATCAGTACCCCTCCCAATACATCCAAGCATCCTGTTAGCCTTGCTATTGGCCTTGTTGCACTGACTCAATTGCTTAAGTGAGTTGCTGATGATAACTTCCAGATCTTGTTCTTCAGCTTTAGTGCTAAGTCTCTCCCCTCCTATCCAGTACTCTGCCTTGTGGTTCTTTTTCCCTAGGTGCATTATCTTGCACTTTTTGGCTTTGAATTTTAACTGCCAGACTCTGGACCACACATCTAACATTTGTAAGTCTTTCTACATTTACCTTATTCCCTCATCACCATCCACCTTCACACATAGTTGTGTGCCATCTGTGAAGAGACACAACCTGCAATGGTTTCCTTCTCCAGTGTCACTAATGAACATGTTAAAGAGGACTGGACCCAGGACAGATCCCTGTGGAACCCCACTCGTAACCTCCTTGTCTTCTAATTTAACCCCATTGATCACCACCCTCTGCTGTATCCCCTCTAGCCAGTTACCCACCCAGTTCACTATGGGTTTAGCAGTATCCAGGTCTTCCATCTTCTTGAGCAATTGTTTGTGAGGTACTGAGTCAAAAAGCCTTGCTGAACTCAAAGTACTGCAGGTCCACAGCATGGCCCATGTCCAATTCCTTTGTCACCCAGTCAAAGAAAACTATCAGGTAAGTCTGACAAGACCTTCCTGCCATGAAACTGTGCTGTTTGCTATCCTGGATCCAGTTGCACTCCAGGTAGTCTATGAGGACCTCCTTGATCAGTGACTCCATCAGCTTCCTTACGATAGAGGTTAGACTGACAGGCCTGTAGTTTCTTGGTTACTCTTTATCCCCCCAACCCACACCCCATGAAGTGGTACAACATCTGCCACCTTCCAATCCCTTGGAACTTCCCCAGATCGAAGTGACCTGTTGAACAGACCTACCAGTGGTTCAGCCAGCTCCACTGTTAATTTGATGAGTATCCTCAGATGCAATCCATCTGGTCCTGTGGCCTTATCTGTCTTAAGGGTAGCCAGCCCTTTCAGGACCCTTTCACTAGCAAGCAATGAAGGTCTCATTTCTGGGACTCCCTTAGTGGTCACATTGATGCCACTCTCTGGCACAGACCCGCCTTCCTTCTTAGTGAAAACTGAGCAAAAGTAGTCATTCAGGATGGCAGCCTTTGGCCCATCTTCCTCTATCACCCTACCCCCCAATCTCAACTAGCCTTACAATTCCCCCACCTTTTTTCCTTTTTTCACTAATGTATCTGAAAAAGTGTTTTTCTCCATTCCTGACTTCCTCCATGATACGTAGTTCCATGCTTGCTTTTGCCTCCCTAATGGCCCTCTTTGTCTCCCTATTTTTCTTGACAATCTTCCCATTCTACCTCCCCCTGCTTTTCTTTGTATTTATAGAAGGCCTTCTTTTTGGCCCTTACTGCTTTCCTGATCCTTACTGAGAACCATAATGGTCTCTTAAACCTGTTTTTTCTTTGTTACTGTTCTTATGCATACCTTAGATGCCTCGAGGATGGCCTCCTTAATTGCTCCCATCTCTCCTCCTGCCCATTTATATCCTTCACCCCCTACTAATTTATCCTTGACTAGTTCCCTCAGCCTATTAAAGTCTGCCTTTCTAAAGTCAAGGACTTCAGTTCTCAATTGGGTTTGCTGGCCCCAAGTGTCTTTTCAAAGCAAACAGAGTTATGATCACTGTTCCCCAGTGGCTCCCTTACTCTCACAGCTCCCACCATCTCTGTGTTGGTGAGCACCACATCAAGGATTATGGTCTGCCTAGTGGGTTCCTTAACTAGCTGCACCAGTAGACAGCCTTGGAAGGCATCCAGCAAGGCCTGACTCCTGTCTCTCCTGGCCACTAGGACATCCCAATTGATGTCTGGCATGTTCAGGTCTTCTGCCACCACTACCCCCCTTTGCTACTCCTCTTTCAAATTCCTCCTCTTTGAGTTCTCTGTCCCTTTCCTCCCCTAGTCCTGGAGGCCTATAGATCACCCCCAAGTGTAATTTCCTGCCTCCTGCCTGAGGCTACTGTGAGTTGAACCCACACTGACTCACCCCCCCATTGCTACCCCTAATGCACTCATCTTCTACCACCTCAATGCCCTCCTTGGCAAAAAGGGCAACTCCTCCTCCTCTATCCCTCCAGTACAGTGAATGCCCAGGGACCATCAATGCCCAGTCATTATCTGTGGCCCACATTTACATGATGGCCACAAGATCCAGTTCAGTGTCTCCCATCAGAGCCTGGAGCTCACTGGGTTTATTACCTAGGCTCCTGATGTTAAGGCATTCCCCCTTCCATCTGACCCCTGCTCTAACTTTGCTACTTTCCTTCTGTTTTCCATGTTTTCTCCCACCCTTGTTGGTGCTTTTGCCTTTGGTTTTCCCCTCACTACTGCCCATTCCCTTGGTCCTGTAAACACTACTGCTCTCTTTGTACCCTCTTTGCTGCTACAGTCCCCTGGATATGGGGGAGTACTATCTAGGATCCCCTTCTGCTCACGAGCCACCATAGTTCCCCTAGACCCAGACTATTTCAGCATCTATACCATGTTTTTCGAAAACCAGACATAGATTTGTTCATCCCTGTGAAAAATATTCAGATGTCAAAAGGCAGCAGCTTTAAATGTACAGTCCACATCCTGGAACTTCTTCAGAGGGTATATATCTTTTCCCAAATTCTTCTATTCATAGCAGTGCTAAGAAAGACTTGAACTATTTCCTGGCTCACCTCCCTTTTAGGATTTTTTCCGGGCTAACTACCCATTCAGTTCTATGGAAATGGTTGAAATCTCAACCCTTGCTCCATTCAAACCTATTGAGTGAGGTTGAGAGATCTAAAATACACCAGGCAACCAAAAAGGTACTGTATGCTGTGTATGCATGGTGTTTGTAGTGACAAGGTCAGTCACACATCAAGTTTGTGTTCTAGATATAGTATTTATTGTAACTGTCATTTGATTGAGGTTGAAAAGAAGTGCCAAGCCCGGAAGCAGCTGACTTTCACTTTTAGGATTAGGGCAGCTAGTCAGGCATCTGCTAATTCTTTTTAGGTAAAGGGGAACACCAACCACATTTGAGCCCACAGAGAAGTGAGGGACCTGTGTCCCAGAGTGCTCGTTTAATGCATCTGACAGCAGCACATAAGGAAATGAATGCCGGCAGTCCCATTCTGCTACTGCCTTCCTAACCCAAACTAGGAAATAAATAAAGTCTGAGGTACTGTACATTATATCTATATCTTTCTTATTGTCAGATTCCTCAGTGCGTAAAGAAACCAGCAGAAGTGGAGAGAGGAGAGATATGCCGGTTGCTGCCACTGAGCACATTACCAATACCAGTACTTGGGGGGATCTTCTGTACTGGCATCAGTGACTCCCAGACCTAGAGCAGTCTTGATTTAAAGGGGAACAGTCAGCACAAAAGGCTCCACACTCATCTGTGAGGCTGGTCCCAATATGCACTTTGTGTGCAAAAACATTTGTTTACTTACTGTTTGCTATAGTATAGCACATTGTATCAGACTAAATTTTGCTTAGTTCGAGCCTGACATCTTCTTTTACTACAGTTCCCAGAATCCTCTGCAACTGCCATCAGAGCAGTAAGCAGCAGTGCAAGATTCAATAGCCTACAATGCATGTTAGAGTTTAGATAAGCACTGATCTTTGTTTGCTGGTCCCACTGTCCTCCCTGGGCTAAGTACATTTCACAGAGGACTGTACTTATCCCCTGGAGAAAAGCAGACCTGGAAAACTTCTGATCATAGATTATAAAAGCTCTAGCATGCACTGCAAGCTATTGAATCTCCCACCGCAGCCTACTGTTCTTATAACAGCTGCAGGGGATTCTGGGATTTGTAGTAATAGAAGATGTCAGCCTAGAACTAAGCAAAATTAGTCTGATACAATCTACTACACTACAGTAAACAGTAAGTTAAACATTTGTTTTTGCATACAAGTGCAAATTGGGACCAGCCCCACATGTGAGTGTGGGGTCCTTTGTGCTGACTGTTCCCCTTTAACAATCTCCACCCATCACTATGTCCCCCTTGCCAGTCACAGCTCCAACTGGTAAGGAGAAAAGTCAGGAATGCCACTGTATTTAACCTCCACCCTCCACCAGTTCTGGCTCCTGCTGGTATAAAGAAACACTTGCGAGGCATGGCTGATGTAGGGGACTCCTCATCATCAAGAGCCTTGAGTCAAAAATTAGCCACCCAGCACAGTTCTGAGAAGAGAATCTCCAGCATCAGGACCCTGGGTCATTTCAACTGCCCTCCAGTATGGCTGCGGAGGAGGAACCCCATCGGTGAGCTCAGCAGTCATTTCAACTGCTGCCATGTGCAGCTACAGGAGGAAGATCCCCATCAGTAAGACCCCTGATTATTTCAATTGTTGCCAAGTGCAGCTGCAGAAGTGGAATCCCCATCAATAAGACCCCTGATCATTTCAGTTGCTGCCAAGTGCACCTACAGGAGGGGGATCCCCATCAGTGATACCCCTTATCATTTCATTTGCTGCCATGGGCAGCTGCAGGAGAAAGATCCTAATCAGTAGGATCCCTGATCATTTCAGTTGCTCCCAAGTGTGGTTACAGGAGAGGGATCTCACCAGCTTGACCCCCAATCATTTCAGGTGCCACCTGCTGCAGCTATGAGAGGGGAAAGCCCCATCAACAGGACCCTTAATCATTTCAATTGTCACCCAGTCCAGGTGCAAGAGGGGAATCTTATCTTTCCAACTGTCATCCGGTACTGCTGTGGAGGGGTGGATCCCCATCTTGGGGTCCCTCATCATTTCAGTTGCCACCCAGTTCAGCTCCATGATGACAGCTAAGGAGACAGCAGCACCTGGGATGATGTTTACTAGCATGTAGGTGAGCAGCGGTGCACTGTCAACTCCAACATAAATATGCAGTACTAAGGAAGTTCTTCTGTAAGTACAGCTGGTCTTTGGCTTGAGGGGAGGGATTTTCTGTTTCTGTTTAGCTGCTGTCTTAAGAGCTGTCCAGAACAGTTGAGGATTTTGTGTGGAAAGGGAGGGTCTTTGTGGGTATGAAAGGTCTGTGTGGGCAAGGGGGGGCATCTGAGTGAGTGTGTAGGGGTCTTTGTTGGTGTGCAGGGATCTGTGTTGGCACATGAAGTCCTGTGTGGATGTACTGGGGTCTGTGTACATCAGCCAGGTCAATGCACATGCTTTGCAGCCTCTGTGTAAGTGCCCATACTTCAGGGTCTGTGTATGTATGCGTGGGTGTGTCAGGGTCTAGAAGAGCATGTTAAGGTTTGTGCATATAAGCCATGGTCTGCCCATGTGTGTGACTTTGTCTATATGTGTATTTCAGGGTGTGTGTGCCTGTAACTTGGGGTCTATAGGCAGGGTTGTGTGTGTTGGGGGCTATGTGCACATCTGTGCATTTCGGCTACAAGTGTATCGGCAGCTGTATGTGCATGTTTGCACATACTGGGGTCTGCACACCACATGATCTGTGTTTATGCATACTTCAGGGTTTATATATGTCTGTGGATCCTTGGTCTGTCTGTGTGCACCTCAGAACACAAATGTGCATGTACAAATCTTGGTTGTGTGTGCATATGCACATCAAGGTCTGTCTGTATATATATATATATATATATATATATATATATATATATGTGTGTGTATGTGTGAAATCACATAGAGATGTTTCTGTATGCATGTCAGTGCATGCTGGAGTCTCAGTTTGTGTGTATGCTTCAGGCCCTGTGTAAGTGAATGTGCACGTGTTGGGATCTGTGCGTGTTTGTGCGCACATGTCAGGATTTGTTTTTGGGCACATACAGGTCTGTGTGTATATCTGTGCATGTCAGGGTCTCTGTGTCTGTTTGCATATGCTGGGGTACAAGTGGTGTGTGCCTGCATATGTGTGTGTGTGTGTGTGTGTGTGTGTGTGTGTGTGTGTCTGCATACAGTGGTACCAACAGGAGGTTTAACATAAGTGAAACCAGATCCACTGCTGTACAAAGTATGTAATATATTGATTTCATGAGTAATACTATAGAAAATCATACCAAAAATACATTGTAATACCATTGCAGAAATCCATTGATAGTATTACAAGATCTTGAAATACTAGTGATGAACATCCACCAGTAGTATAGACAAGATCAGACAGCTACCTTGCACCACACACCATAAACAGTTCAGTGCGAGTTGACTTTTTGTAACTTTCATAGATACATAGATACATAGACAGTGTTGGCAGATAAGGGCCTATGGCCCACGCAGTCTGCCCATTTGAGCTTGTAAGTTCAGTTTATGTTTTCCTAGAAGTCTGTTGCCCCTTACCCCTGACCTCCACAATTCCTTTATGTCTATCCCATGCATTCTTAAATCCCGTGATTGTTTCAGCCCCCATCTTCCTCTGGCAGGGTGTTCCACTTGTCCACCACCGTTCTGTGAAGAAATTCTTCCTCACGTTTCCTCTGAATCGTCCTCCCTCCAACTTCATCCCATGCCCTCTAGTCCTGGGACATCTTTTCGCTTAATAATAGTGTATTCCTGCACCTGTTCCTCCCTGTAAGATACTTGTATGTCTCTATCATATCCCCTCTCTCCCTCCTCTCCTCCAGGGAGTACATGTTCAGTTCCTTCAACCTGTCCTCATAGGACTTGTGATGCAATCCATGCACCATCTTTGTTGCCCTCCTCTGAACCTTCTCTACCCTGTCTATGTCCTTACGTAAGTAAGGTCTCCAGAACTGTACACTGTACTCCAGGTGGGGCCTCACTAGTGTCTTGTATAGTGGAATTATGACCTCCCTTTTCCTGCTGGTGATGTCCCTGCCTATGCATCCCAGCATCCTATTTGCTTTACCTGCTGCCTTCTCACACTGTTTCCCTACCTTGAGGTCATCAGAGATGATAACCCCAAGATCCCTTTCCTGCTTGGTGCATGCTATATCCTCACCCCCAACTGATATATTGTGCCAGGGTTTTTGTGCCCCATATGCATTATCTTGCACTTCTTTGCATTGAATTTCAACTGCCAAACCCCTGACCATTCTTCAAGTTTCTGCAGGTCCCTTCTCATTCTGTCTACACCCTCTGGTGTGTCTACTCTATTACAGAGCTTTGTGTCATCAGTGAACAGTGAAATTCTGCCTTCTAGGTCCTGTGCAATGCCACTGATGAAGATGTTGAATAGGACCGGTCCCAGCACTAATCCCTATGGTACCCCACTGGTCACTCTTCCCTCTGTGGAGTAACAGCCATTTACCACCACCCTCTGTGTCCTGCTGCCCAGCCAGTTACATACCCACCACACTACTGTCCTGCCCACACCCATATTCCCCAGTTTGTGTAATAGTCTTCTATGTGGCACAGTGTCAAAGGCCTTGCTGAAGTCCAGATAGGCCATGTCCACTGCCCTCCCCTGATCCACCTCCCTAGTCACCCAGTCAAAAAATTCAACAAGGTTGGTCTGACATGACCTCCCCCTGGTGAAACCATGCTGCCTTGGGTCTTGTAGT
Source organism: Neoceratodus forsteri (assembly GCA_016271365.2). Taxonomy (NCBI): domain Eukaryota; kingdom Metazoa; phylum Chordata; order Ceratodontiformes; family Ceratodontidae; genus Neoceratodus; species Neoceratodus forsteri. Next base: position 837,075,951 of record CM028132.1, read on the forward strand.
CCATTGACAACCAGATGTTCCACCAACCTCTCCTTCAGTGGTGCTTCCATGATCTTCCCCACTACCGAGGTGAGGCTGACTGGTCTGTAGTTCCCCGCTTCCTCTTTGTTCCCACTTTTGTATAAGGGGACTACATCTGCTATCCTCCAGTCTTTGGGTACCTCTCCTGTTTCCAGTGATCGGCTAAACAGGATAGCCAGAGGTTCAGCCACCACCTCTCTTAGTTCTTTAAGGACCCTGGGGTGCACCCCATCTGGCCCCATTGCTTTATCAACTCTTATTACTTCCAGTTCCTTCAGGACCCTTTCTCGTGTAAAGGGACTTGTGTCCATTTCTGCACCATTCTCACCCCTTGTACTCCCTTCAGACCCATTACCTTCCTCTTCCTCAGTAAAGACTGAGCAGAAATACCTGTTCAATATGTCAGTTTACTGTTCTCATCCTCCAGCTGCCCCATCCTCCCCCTTCAGTCTCACTATCCCTCCCTTTGCCTTTCTTTTTTCACTTATGTACCTGTAAAAGGTTTTGTCCCCTCCACCCACTGATTTTGCAATGTGTTCTTCTGTCTGAGCTTTGGCTTCCCTTACTGACCTCCCTGCCTCCCTTTGCTTCTCCTGGTACTTCTCCCTATCCCCTTCTGCCTGTGTCTTTTTGTATTGCCTGAATGCAATCTTTTTGGCTTTCACTTTCTTTGCTACCTCTTTGGAAAACCATAATGGTCTCCTCTTCCTTTTCCTCTTGCTAACCTGCTTAATGCTTAATTCTGTTGCTCTTATAATCCCCATTTTAAATACTGCCCACTGTTCCTCAACCCCTGAGTCCTGCCCCATTCCCCTTAATGCCTCTTTCAAGTATCTCCCCATTTTCCCAAAGTCTGCCCCCCTAAAGTCCAGGATACGTGTTTTTGTGTGGTTTGGTTCTGCTCTTTCTGTGATTTCAAACCACAATGACTGGTAGTCACTGTTCCTCAGGTGCTCCCCACTGTTACCCCCATCACACTGTCCCTGTTTGTGAGCACAAGGTCCAGTATTGCCTTCTGCCGAGTTGGTTCCATGACCAGTTGCTTGAGGAAGGCTCCATGAAGGGAGTCCAGGATAAATCTGCTCCTAGTTGATGCTGCTGCTGGGATGCTCCAGTCCACGTCTGGAATATTGAAGTCTCCAACCAGTACTAACTCACCCTTGTCTGCCATCCTTTGGATGGCTAGTATCAGCTCCCTATCTGTTTCTTCCTCCTGGGCTGGTGGTCTATAGACCACACCTGTGCGGATGGCTGGCCCCATTTTCCTTTCCAACTTAACCCACAGCATCTCTCCCCCATTTTGTCCCTCCTGGATCTCTGTGGTCTTATGTCATTTTTCACATACAGTGCCACTCCTCCTCCCTTCCTGCCTGCCCTGTCTCTTCTGAATATGTTGTAGCCAGGTATGGCCATCTCCCAGTCATGGTTATCATTACATCAGGTTTCAGTGATGGCCACAATGTCCAGGTCTGACTGCACCATGACAGCCTCCAGATCTTCCATCTTGTTGCTAAGGCTCCTGGCATTTGCACACATGGCTTTCCATGATTTGACCTCCCTAAACTGTTTCTCTGTTCTACTCCAGCCCCTTCCTTGGTTGTCCTTTATCCCTGGTTCTCCTTGCTGTCTGCCATTCTGCTGAATTTTTCCCCTTACCACTTAGGAGGTATACTGTGGAGTGGGAATGTATCCAAGGACTGGGGTGAGGTCTGTTATGAAATGTAACCCTCATGTACAATAAAAGCTGTCTGCCAGTACAGCTGACGAGAAATGCAAAATAAAAATGGTATAAAATGACCAAGAAACTACAGGTCCATATTTTACAAAAAAATAACAAATAGGGGACTGTTGTGGCTCAGTTATAATTGCTCTTGAGGTTCACATGTCCCCAAAATCTCTCATTGTATTATAGCCTCGTAATACACAGTCCTCTTTCTCTTTTTTTTTTCATAGTAATTTTCATTTTGACCTCATGCAAAATCTGCTGACTCATCCTCAGCATGTAATATTTTTATATTTCTACTTATTGGTGCCTTTGTGGGGAGTGAGAATATAGTATAACACTGCCAGTCTGGTAGTACTGTCAGCTCCCAACAGAAGTATTTATTTTATAAATAAAGAAAGGATATATGGCTCCTTTTAATTTATTTTTTGGTTTTTGTTTTGGCGATAAACTGTATGGAAGAGTCAGGTTTTTGGGCCAAGAGGAGGTATACTGTGGAGTGGGAATGTAGCCAAGGACTGGGGTGAGGTCTGTTATGAAATGTAACCCTCAAAAAAGAAAGCATGTCAAGATGAGAAAGTCCAATATCTTTGTGGAAATTAACATGCACCATAAAATGGTAATGAAATATAAGACCGGAGCCATGTAGGATAAAAGGTGAGAGTGGAATGGGATGGAGGAGTTGAGTGCACAAGGGCTTCAGGGTCAGGCACCCCAAACAAATCCCAGATCCAACCCTAGTGAGGCAGTATGGTGGGGGTGGAGGAGAGTGAGATGTGGTACTTCCTGGTATACCTTTGAACCTGTTTTCCTGAAAATGTGGGGCACTAACATCTCAAAATGTAAGAATATGTGGGGCACTGGCCCTCATAATGTGGGACACATTAGGAAAGACAAGTTCAGAAGATTGTGTAATGTGTTTCATTTTGATTTAGCATCACAGAGTGTTATAAATTTCTACTTCAGTCTTAGTTTAGAATGTGGGGCAGCATCTCCTCTATGTAGAGCAGTACCCTTTTCATGTGGGAAGAACCAGTCCAAAGTGGTAAAATAAGGGACATCACTCTTCTTGTGGTACAGTTGAGATGAATGCATCTATTTTGGGGCGTACAACCCCCAATCCCCAAAGCACAGTTCATGCTACAATTCACTTCCTTTATAACCACACCTCTCAAAAGTATCACGTTACAAGTGACACCCCTTTTTTTGTCCTTCAGAATAGCTCCATTGCACATTTGTCCTACAAACAAAGGTGCTGATGATTCTCAGAAGGTGCTTTAAACAACCTTTAAAGCAGAAATTAATATTACTCTATGGCCCTAATATTCAAAGATGGCCATTTTTGGCACATAAAACATAGTGCTGTAGCCAGCTGGTGGTTCTGTGGTAGCATTACTACCAGCCATGCCGGTGACCCAGGTTCCGAAATGCACTCAGATAACATGGAGGTTAGCTGGGGGGAGATGATCTGCCTTCTTCTCCCAGAAGGGAGCTATGACTGCTCCACTCTATGCCTGCCTCCTAGGGGAGATTGGGTGGCAGGGCAGAAGGAGCAGCATTGGGGGTGGCTGGTGGAAAGAGAGCATGTGCCTCCCATACTCTTGTGCCTGTCTACTAGTGGCCTTAGCGACTGTGGAAAAAACAGAGAAAACTAGAGGTGGACCATGCATGGTGATGGTTCAACTGTCATAGGCCCCACTCTCAACCACTAAGCACCCTCTTCCAGAGCTGAATCTAGACTGTGTTTTTGAATTGCATGGCCAGCCCAGATGGTCTACCATGAGTGGCAGTTCATGGAGGATTGCCAGATGAGGTAATACTTAGGGATGATGGGGCAAGGTGGCTGGGTAGTCCAAGACAAGATGGGGACTGGCCAAAAAAACATAAAATTTGCCCTAAAAACATAGTGCTGCATGTAAAATAGCATGTGGCACTCACAGTGCCATATTCATACAGGTAGCACACCCAGTCTGACGCATAATGTGCTTTAAGTAAATTCCCTGTTAGTCTAGTGGTAACCCCTCCTACCCCAATCCCTGACATAATCTAAGTAAATTCCATAGTAGTCTAATGGTACCCCCCCTTTTGCCCTGATCCCTGAGACAATGTAAGTAAATTCTCTGTTGTTTCCTTAGTATGTATGCAATTACTCCCTGTCATTCAGATGGTGGCCAACAGAGGTGGTGAGAGGAGGGTCTGTGCTAGTTGCCATCTCCACCACTGCCGGCAGGCCTGGGTTTGCTATTGATGAGTAAATCAGGGTTTGACGAGGAGCAGTGGGTGGTGGGTAATGCATTGGTAGGCTTGAGAGGCAGTGGGGGTTTATGAGTGCTCTTTCTAGGCTTGGGGCAGGAGGGGGTACCACTAGACTACCAGGGAATTTATTAGCATTATTCAGGGATTGGGGCAGGAGGTTCCACTAGGCTGCCATGGATTTTGCTTACATTATTTCAGGCATTGGGGCAGGAGGGGTGTACCACTAGACTACTCTGGTAATATACTGAAATAAAAGGAACTCCAAAAGACATGTAAAAATGCAATACAAAAAGAGAAAAAAAACTTGAAATTAAACTTGCAAATAATAAGACCAACACTCGGCAACTCTTCAGATATATAAATGTTATTAAAAAGGACTATGCACAGGTTGGACCATTACAAGAAGAAAAGAATACTGTTACCTCAGAACTGGAAATTATGGAATTACTAGATAAATACTTCACTAGTATATTTGTAACTAAGACTATTAAAACTACCCCCTATATACAAATTATCTGCCTGACCATAGAACCAATACAATCACTAGGGAGGAAGTTTACAATAAAATTAAGCTTATTAAACAGAATACGTCAGGTGGACCAGGCAATGTCACAGCAAGGCTGATAAAAATAATTAGGGAGGATATCACTGACCCATTGATAGCTATCTTTGATAAATCTATACTTTCAAGAGAGATAACAAGGTAAGAAAGAAGCCATAATAATACAAATTCATAAAAACGACAGTAAGAAAAATACATCTAACTACACACCCATAAGTTTCACTTCAATACTTTGGTAAAATATAGAATCCATAATATACTATAGAATATTGAAATTTATTATTAACCACAACCTTTATGATACATTTCAACACAGATTTTGAGCTAACAAACCTTATGTCACAAACTTACTCAGTTTTTATGAGCCAGTAAGTAAAAATCTTGACTGTGCTGCACCTGTCTATGCTATTCTGTTACATTTTTCCAAAGGGTTTAATACTGCACCTCATGGTGGTATAATTACTACAACTGGACAAAGATAATTCCCTGGTAAAGTGAGTTGAAGAATGACTGCATTCATGAATGCAAAGGGTCAGGATAAAGGAACATCTATTCTCAGAAAGAACAGCAACTAGCGGAGTCCCACAGTGCTCTTTTCTTGATCCACTTTTGTTTAATACAACATATTCACCAGTGATACAGCAGAAGGAATTAAAGAGGATAGGAAATGATTTCTAACTGGCAGCTGCGTAAAATGTTCTGGGTTCAGAAATGATATCCATGCCCCCAAATATCTTTATTTATGTGTCTGAATAATGGTCTATGTGAAACACTTTATTTTGTATTGTTTTGTTTTTTTATGGCAACATTCTGTAGAGTTCCTTTCATGGAACAAGTAATTTGGAGCTTTAACTATGTCACTGTTTGTGTACAGAACTCTAAACTCTATTTGGATAAGTCAGCAGCTTATGTTTAGCATTCTGTACACAAACCATGACATCATTCAGACTCCAAATTTCTGGTTCCATGAAAGGAATTGTATAGAAAGTTGTTCATAAAAAGAAAAAAGAAAGAAACATTTTTCACATCAATGTTTATTTGACTACAGGTATCTATGGAGCAGTTGGAAGTATAAATGTTATCTCTGTAAATGAGAACATTATAAACAGTTGCAAAGCGGCACAAATTTCCGGTCCCCTTTAACGTCTGGTTCCAAAAATTTGCTGATGCCTTAAAACTAGGATTTGATGTCAGTAATCAGAGTAACATTAGCAAGCTTAAAATGGGCCTATGTTAAATTATTAAATGGATAGAAGCATGAGGAATGAATCTAAATATGAAAATGTAAGGTTATACACATGGGTAAAAAAAATCACAAACACATATTGTATAACAGGAAATATTCACTGTCATTTTATTTTCACTATATTCGCTGGTTCCATATTAGAGTGAAAAAAAAAAGATAGTGAATATTCGGCAGATTGCGATATATATAGCAATACTAGTGTTCCACCAGTGAAAATAAGAGGAAGTGACTATGTGGGGGTGTGTTTGGAGTGCTAAATATAAAGGGCATGAATATAAACTGCTATACAGTATGTCATATCAAGGGAAACCCAAACTCAGTATCTACAGATGAGAAAACCCTGGGAGTGATAGTCTGTAGAGATTCACCAGTTCTAAACACTGTGCCAATATAAATGCAAAGACAAGGCATATATTAAGCTGTATTAACATGTTGTCTCAAGAAACTGGAATGTTATAATTCCCTTAAATGGGAATTTAGTGAGGCCACATACAGATTATGCTTCTCAGTTTTGGTCTCCCTTTCTAGTAAAGGATAAAAAAAAAAACATTGAGAGAATCCAGAGGAGAGCAGCCAAAATTACAAGAGGATTATAACATTTTAATCTAACGTCTCAAGAAACCAGAAGAGGTGGGGTGATCTTGTACTTGTTTATGACATTTTGTAGGATACCAAATTTATAAAGGCATTAGGATGTAAACTTAGACAAAATGAACAGTCCATTCAAGTACAAGGTGAACAATGCCTACAAACTAAGTTAAAGACAGCCAAAAGAACGTTTTTCTATACACTTTTTCTATATACTAAGAGTAACTATACTGTAGAATGCGTTACCACAGCATGTGATTGACTTTTTTAAAACATATTTTATTGAAAGAATACCATACGGTACAAAGATATCAACCATACTGAACATTAATGCAGCAGACTTTACAGTTTATGTTCAACATAACCTATAGCAACTAACTAATACAGGTATTATCCTACAGCAACTAATAAATTTACAATTAAGGGTGGTGGTGGTGTTCAGCCTAAAACATTGTAAAGCATGTGATCGACTTTCCAAAAAAGAATATTTTCAAAACCAGGTTGGATCAGCTGATGCTATCTAGGAAATTTCCTCTAGCCAACTACTGAGAAGTAGGTAAGCAGATCTAATGGACCACAAGGTATTTTTCTGCAGGGAATTACCTTATGTTATCTCGGAGCGAGGGGCAGGAAAGGGGTACCACTAACCTACCATGGAATTTGCTTCCAGTATTTCATGAATTAGGCAGAAAGCGGTCATGTCAGTGTATGGTACAACTGCTGCCAGAGGGGCAGGAGGCACACAGCACTAAACTCACTAAGGATAGTGTTTGGAACTGGTAAATAGAGCTGCCATGGCAGCCAGTTAGAGCTTCCAAAACCTGCTGGATGTACCACTGCACCATGTATGCAAGAGTGTTCCATCATTTGCATAGGCACAGTGGCTTATTAAATGTGATTGCACTACCCAGAGAGCACCATGCACTGGGGTCCTTTCAATAGGACTCCAACCATGTACAGATGTGCTATGCCCAGTTAGCATGGTGCAATTCATGTTAGCACAGTGCCAAGCTGAGAAGCTTGGCACTGTGCTAACATGAATGTTCTCAATATCAAGGGGTATGCTGATAAATCAAAATGAAACATTGCACAAATAAAAACAGTAGTTTCCACAGTATTTCGAGCCTGTATCTCCATGTTTGATGATTTGTCTTGCATTATGAAAGCCAGTGCCCCACATTTTGAATGTCTGTGCCCCACATTTCAGTGTAAAAAGATTGAGAGGTATGTGGGTTGCCTTTCAGTGCCTTTGGTACTTTTATTTTCCGTGCTCATTCATTTTTGGTCTGAATAACAAATAGTAAATAACTGAACACCTGAGATGAGAAGCATGACTACTCACTGAGCTCACTGAGTATTGGAGAAAAGGTACTCTCACACTCCAACTAGAATGTTTCTCCCAATAGCAAAAAAAAAAACAACAGAAAACTACAATCTAAAAATTGTAAATTAAAATGAAACAGGTTTGCAGGTATATTGCAGTGTGTTTGAGAGGGGCTGATAAACAAGAGTACATGCACAGCAGTGGCCAGACAAAGTTTAGTACTCACCAAGTAAAATGGTAGACAACCCAGTGAACTGTCAAACAGGTGATCATATTTTCAAATCCCACCTCAGCCAGTGGCTCAGTGGGTGACCTCGAGAAAGCCAGTTAACTTCCCTGTGCCTAGTCCTCTCAGCTATAAATTTAAGTAGAAGCAGGACCCCACTGAAAACAATATGTTGCATCTGAGCTGGGTTATTCAGGGTAAATAAAATGCAAGAAATATTCAGATGATGGAGCACTCAGCTATCCACTATTGTGGGACTGAAGTTTGATTGTTAGCATTCAGTTTTGTCCTCCCTACTTCAGAAATGTATAGCTCATATTTAGCTACAAATAATTAAAAATGCCATATTTTGAAGCAACAAGCAGATTAATGTACTTTAGAACCAAGTTTTTTACTGACTCCATACTTACAGTAATTAGAGATGGTTTATGTCTGAAAGCTTTAAAACGGTCTGGTTCAGTAGGCTGTGGATATAAATGCTTAGTTACCCTGTTTGCACATTGTCTCAGCTCAGTATCATCCAGAGTCTCAAACAAGTATTATTCACCCAAAACCAAAACTGCATTTTCCAGTTACAAGAAGGATTGAAACTGAAATATATATATATATATTATTTATTTATTTAAAATTCAGTGACCGGGAAAGGCACACTGAGCTGAGGCTCATTTCCAGGTGTGACCCGGGTAGAGAGGTGTACGTAGAAGTTATCCAGATGAAATAAGTACAACAAATTCATTTTTACAGACAGATTGCAGAAACAGTTCTGGGTTACAGCTAGTAGTTACAACATCTAGAGCTTACAATAGAAACATTTGTCTTGCAATATGGTATAAACAGATGCAGGAGTAGTACAGTAGGGATACAGGAATTAGTAATAGCTTGAGATAAGTGTAGGCAGATATTTGAATAACTGAGGCTTCATGGTGAGGGAATTAGTCCCATGTAGGGGTGAGTACCAAGGTGCATCTTTGGCAAGGAGGGGTTGGGAGGAGTCTGGGGAGTTGCCTTGCCTAATTGCTGGGAGGGAGGAGGCCTAGTGAAAGATGGGTAGGAGGTTGTTCCATAGGAAGGGAAGACGGTATGAAAAGGCGGCTTGACCAGAGGCAGTGTGAGGGCAAGGGAGGTTGAAAGTGCTGGTGTCCCTGAGGCGGAGGGAGTAGCCTAGGGAGTTAGCTGGTGCAAGGCGGGAGGTGAGGTAGGGGGGCAGGGAGACCATCCAGTGTCTAGGTATGAGGGAGGCGCTATGGATGGTTCTCCTGTATGAGAGCAGGGCCAGGAGGAGAGAGTGGTGTAGAGGGGCAATGATGAGTAAGTGGGGTGGAGGCAGTGGCAAAATGACAGAATGCATTTAGTAAGATGTCAAGTTTAGAGAGGGATGAGGTTGGTGCTGTACAATATATGATGTCTGCATAGTCTAATACAAGTAGGATTGCTTTTCGTATGATTTCACTGTGGGCAGGAAGGGGAAGGCTGTCTTTATGGTGATATAGGATGGCAAGTTTGGGCTGCAGTTTGGAGCAGACGGCCTCTGTGTGGGTAGAGAAATTTAGGTGGCTGTCTAGTCAGACTCCCAGGTATTTGAAAGTGGAGACCAGGTCAAGGGGAGAGCCATCCAGGGTGGAGATTACTGGGTGGGCCAGTAGGGAGGCAAGCTTTTTTCTAGATCCAAAGACCATGGTGACTGTTTTTTTTGTCATTTAGTTTAAGCTATTTTTTCAGGAACCAGGATTAGACTCTATTAAAGTTGTTTTGGAGATCCGGGAGGACACTGTTATGGGAGGGTCCCAAGGCAAAAATGATTGCATCATCATTGTACAGATGCACATTAGCAGAGAGGCAGGTGGAGGGGAGGTCTTTATAAATAAGGAGAATAGGATGGGGCCGAAGATTGAGCCTTGGGGGATGCCTGAGATGATGGGAAGAAGGGGGGAGAGTGTATCCCCTATTTGAACGGATTGCTGCCTATTCTGGAGGTAAGAGTGGAACCAGTTTATGGTAGGTTGGGTGAGGCCAAAGTAGCTGAGTTTGCGGAGCAACAGGGGGTGAGAGACTGAGTCAAATGCTTTTGCCAAATCGATAAATATGGCGGAGGTGGTCAGACTGCTGTCCATGGCCAAGAGGACAGAGTCTGTTATGCATAGCAAGGTGGTGATGGTGGAGTGGTGTTTTCTAAAACTTGACTGATAGGGAGAGAGGGAGCTGTTTGAGGAGAGAAAATCAGTCAATTTGGACAGTGTGAGGGATTCATGTATTTTAGCGAGAGAGGGAAGGAGCGAGATGGGTCTGTACTTTCCCAGCGAAGAAGGGTCACTGCCTTTGTGCACAGAGAGGATCTTGGCCAATTTCCAAGCTGAAGGAACTGTGGCAGTGGCGAGGGAGAGGTTTCGTATGTGTGTCAAGGGTGCTGCTATGGCTGAAGCCAAGATGCAGCGAAGTCTTGGGTGCAAGCTGTCTGGGCTGGTTTTGTCCTGGTTAAGAGAGGTAAGTGCATTGTAGACTTTCCAGGGCATGAATGGAGGAAAGAGGAAGCCGGGGAAAGAAAGGAAGGGTTTGGGTTCGGTGGGGTCAGGTGGAGGAGAGGGGGAGACAGGTAGGGCACATGAGATGAAAAACAAATTGAATATAGCAGCTACAGAAACAGGATCAGAAACTTGTCTGCCATCAATGTTAATGACTGGGCAAGTCTGCTTGGAAGGGGGTTCGATGATGGAGTTGATTAGCTTCCAGAAGGACACAGAGGAGTTTTGGTTCTGGGTGAGTTGTGCTTGGAAGTAGGAAGATTTAGATTGCGGAATAGCTTTAGTGCATTTATTTCTGAGGTGTTTGTAGGATTGGAGATCTCGAGTGGTATGGGTGACTTTGTATTGCCTCCATGCCTTGTCCCTAGCGTGATACAAAGTGATGAGATCGGATGTGATCCAGGGATGGTGGTGCCTTTTCACTCTAACTTTCCTGAAGGGAGCGTGGAGGTCCCAGGTATGTTGGAAGATGTCACTGAAGTGGGATAGGGCAGTGTCGACGTCTGGCATGGAAAAGACTGGATACCAGTCTGTGTTTGTTAGGTCTGGCTGCAGGGCAGATTCATTGAGGAAGTGAAGGGGCGAGACCAGATAAATTTGGGGTGAGAGTGGGGGGAGCAGATTTTATGGATGCAGTAAGTGATGCAGTGGTCGCTGAGGGCATCAGAGAAGATGCCAGCTGATGAGATCCTGTGGGGATGGGTGGATAAGATCCAGTCCTGAAGGGTGTGATTTAAGGACCGATGGTTTTGATGGATAGGTTCCTGCATTAGCTGGGAGAGATTTAGGGCTCCAATCCTTAGGGCAGTGGGTTTCATGGAGGAGGAGAGCCAGTCGAGATTGAAGTTGCCTAATAATATGAGTTCACCATTCATAGTTCTTGTGGAAATTTCTGAGATAGCTTTAACCAGGGAGTCAGGTGAGGTTTTTGGCGGGGCATACAGAGCCCTGATGTAGAGGGGGTTGGACGAGGGAAAGGTTATGTGAGCAATGATAGTTTCATGGGAGGAGGGGCAGGACTCCTTGTATATAATGGAGCATGGGATGGAATCTCTAATGTACAGAGCTACTCCCCCCACCTCGCTTGCCCTTGTCCTGGCAGAAAAGGATGTAGTTTGGGATGGCCAAAGAAGGGTGGGGATTTTGGCAGATAGCCAGGTTTCCATGATGCAGAGTATGTTTGGGTTGTACTGGGTGGCCCAGATGGAGAGGTCATCCAGTCTGAGGAGGAGGGTCTCCAGAATTAGAGCTCTGTACAATAGCCAATGAGCAATCTGGCCAAGTATTTAAGTAGACAAAACTTTGCCTATGGACACTTCCTTGATTACTTGGACACCATGTAGGGCTTCCTCCTTGGTTGGAGAGATGCAAAAGCACTGCCACTGGGGAGGAGCCAGAAATGGCTCCCCAAGGGGAAAAGGTATCTGGCTGTGGGAGGAGAAAGAGACGTTTATGTTGGCCTGAGCCTGATGGTTCTCCCCCTGTTCTTCTCCACCAACCGAGATCTCCCACCCTCCTTCCCTCATAAAGGCAGAGAGTTTTCTGGGTCAGGCCACGATAACATAGGGGACCCTTTGCCCCTTGGGGGGGTCTCCTTAGGGGCTGGCATGGATTCTTTTCTGATTTTTCCCATAGGGTTTTTCACTTCCTCAAATGAGGACAGAGAGTATGTACTTTCTCTTTTTCTTGTCACAGCAATTTGGGTGCAGCTTGGTAGTGTTACAAAGCAAATGATAAGATGAGAAGGGAGAGCTCTACTTCTGTCCAAACAGGTCTTTAGCGGATCAGGATAAGGCAGGGGGCCAGATGATCAGGTGCCTGGAGCAAGCATTGTCATCCTCAGTGGCGATTGTTTCCAGGTGCAGAGCCACCAGACAGGGTGTGAGCACCTGAACATTCAGCCATATGACACCCCCCGTTCTCAAGTGAGATTTGCCTCTGGGATTTACATTGAGGATTGCTGAGAACTGAGGTTGACTTGGAAAGACTCCTGAGCTATGCATGTCACTTCAAACTGTGTGGCAATTTATTGTTCAAAAAATGAATGATGGTGGCTATTTCTTCCAAGACATGGGTGTGTCATAGGAAGGGGAAATGTAGGGGCCTATCAAGACAATAGGCCACAATTTTCTTTTGTTCTGTTTAATAGTAAAATGTTGTATTCCTTTAGTCTTACAGTATAGCCTAGAGGTTAGAGTAACTAGCTGTAAACGAGCTTGGTACATCCAGCAGACCTGGTTTCAGTCCCAGTCCCACAGCCTCCACTTACATACTGTGTGACCCTGACCAAGTCAGTTAACCTCCCTTCAGTTAATCTTCCTGTGCTCCTGAGACACTCCTGGAAATGAGCTTCAGCTCAGAGTGCCTTTCCTGACCTAAAATTTTAAAACAAAATGTTTCTGCCGCGTAACCTCGAAAACCTTTTCCTAAGTCTTACTTGCCTTGATATTTGGAAGGCATATTTTATTTAATATAATAATTATAATGTATTTACAGTATGTGCTGGGAATTGAAAAGGGTGGGTCACTATAACTAGAATTGTGATGTCTTTTTAAAAATTATTTCAGTAACTTGATGGTGTGACATCATGAGTGTGTGTGTGTGTGTGTGTGTGTGTGTGTGTGTGCGTGCGTGAGTGTGTGTTTTTGTGTGTGCATGCATGCATGTGTGCGTGTGTGTGTGTGTGTGTTACTATGTTAATAAAAGCGGTTTAATGATGGAAGCTAGTCAGAGGGTATGCATTCATTGGAAGATATGGGTGCTCTCTGGTGTGTGCCAAGTCACAAGACCACAGGTAAGTGCCCCTCAGCATACACTAAAATAGTACCTGTAGCTCAACCAACTCAGCATGTTTGAGAGAGCTACTGCACTTAGAAATGGCTTTGGTTTAAAAAAGGCCATTGTAAACCTAAAAAAAAAGAAACTGAAAAAGACATGCCCTAATCTTCCTGCATTTTGTTTGGGGAGGGGGCGTGCAAATAGTTGAACAGATAATAGAAATTCAATGGCCTACACAGTCAGTATGATGTCATGCTTGTGCAACTGTTGTACTTGGTTTTGGCCTTTTACACTCTCTGTTCCAGAGGAATTACTGCCCTGTAGGGGTACCAAAGGCAAGGAACCCTCAAAGAGGGTTCCACCACTAGAGGCGCCGTGGGACAATTCCCTTGGCTAAAGGTGCCTTAGGAAGGATCCTAAGGAGAGAGGCTATGCCACTGGAGGAGGAGGGGAGGATGGTGGGGCAAAGAAAAAATGCTTGGGAGAGAGGCTCGGAGTAACTGCTTATGTAACACAGGAATGGGGAGTGGCTGGCTTCTTGTCCACTGAACTACAGGCATAGCCTTCCAATTCAATGGCCTATGCAGCCAGTATGATGTTATGCTTGTGCAACTGTGTTATTGGTTTTGGCCATTTGCACTCTCTCTTCCAGAGGAATTACCACCCTGTAGGGGTACCAAAGGCAAGGAACCCTCAAAGTGGGTTCCACCCCTAGAGGTGCCATGGGACGATTCCCTTGGCTAAAGGTACCTTAGGAAGGAATCCCCCCAAAAAATGTAGTAATACAAAAGCACGTTAGCAATCAGTAACTGTGATGCATACATGTAGATAAGGCACCAGGCAGCTTGATAATGTAATGAGATGCGTAGGTTAGCAAGGGCATTTCATTTCATTTTTATTGGTTATACTGCAAAGGCATGTGAGCATTGCTGCACGTTTACACAGGCGTCCAGTTACATACAACAATCATGAGACATGACATAGGCCAAAACATTTGACTTACAGCAAGAGTTAATACAATGGTACATAAAATCAGGATAATATAGACTAAAGGGCAAACCATGAACTAGCCTTGGTGAATTAACAAATACAAGGTAACATTAAGCATTCAGTGAGGGTTTAACAATAATATGATATAACAGTGGGAAACGAAAAATTGAAGTGCATTCTAAAAACTAGCCTAGGTGGATTAACAATACTGCAAGTGCTAGAAAGAGAGGGTAAGTGCCAGAGGTGGATAACCAGAGGGTGAAGGGAAAAGAGTGCAGAAGGGGGGCCACATTAGGGCAGTGAGCAGATGCAGGTGAGGGAGAAATGTCTCCTGATATTGTGATTGAAGGCATTTGTGGAGGGACAGAGTTTTAGTTCCGGAGGGAGAGAGTTAAAGAGCTTGGGTCCCATAAAGGAGAGTGTTTTCAGACCTTGAGTGGTCCGACAGAAAGGAACAGTGAAAAAGAGAGTGGAGGACAGTCTAGCGGTCCTGGTGGTGATGGCTGTCTGGAAGAGAGAGTTGAGGCAATCAGGGAGCAGTCTGCTGGAGAGTTTGAAGAAGAAGGAGGCCATTTTGCAGTTGAGGCGGGCCTCAAGGGAGGGCCAACTGGTGAGCTCATAAAGTGGTCAGTGAGTTTAGGGAGAGCTGTGAAGTCTGGAGAAGTTTTTGATGGAGAGGCGGGAAGGGAAACAAGTGAACCATAGTCGAAGACAGGAAGGAGGAAGCTGGAGACTAAGAGAGATTTGAATTCCCTGTTAAGGTAATGCTTGGTTCTGTGGAGGATACCGAGGCATTGGTGAGCTTTTTTGATTGTGAGGCTAGTGTCAGCATCAAAATTGAGGTGGCTATCCGGGAGTAAGCCAAGGTACTTGAATTCACTGACTCTTCTTTTTTTTTTTTTACTCTTTATTTATGAAAGATTTTATGATATTACAGTCAGAAGTGATATAAATAAAAAAGAGAGGAAGTACGCAGACCTCCGCATTACGTGGATAAGTATGGTACAAACTGGTGCATTTTTCAGGAATTATAAAATCCAGCTCTACAGAAGGCTGCTAGAAAATAAACTAACAGGAGAATAGTGTGAACTAATTATCCTGTATAGCAATGACACTCTCACCACATAACTAAATACAGCAATTCAGTATAATCAGGATAGCAGTTGCCTCATAGAAATTAAATGATGTGGTGGGCTGAGTGACATTCCACATATAGACAGAAATTTACCCCTATGGCCTGGGCTCATTTAAGTTGAAAGTGAAACCCATAGTCTACAGCAGAGCAAGGCATCCTGCCCTATGGGTACAGATTACAATACAGGCTATCTTTACAGTCCACAAACTGAGTGGTGATCATATTCCCCATAAAAACAATAACTATAGTGTAAGTCAAAAGGCAGCTTAATACAAGATATATTAAAAGGAGCAGCAAAATAGGCAACTTAATTAAGGTCAATAACAAATTTTAAACAGTTAAGCAATTTTTTTTTTATCTCCTCTATTTTTATCCTCCTGCAGCCACAGTCCCTGCCTACCTCCAGCCATCGCTTCTCCTCGCCACCAACCTCAGAGCTGTGTATGCCCAGCTGGCATACACATCTCTGCCATCGAGAGGGGCCCCCTCCAATGCCCCCACGCCTGGCCAGGATCCACTACCAGCACACACCTCTGTCCAGGCATTCGCTGGCCAGTGAGGCTGCGGCAATCAAGGAGCCATGGGCTTTGTGCTGCCATTTTCCTCCCTATTTTGGTCCCTTGGAGTGCAAGCATGCAATGACGTTGTGAGCGCGCTGATGTGTGCCGCAATCCACCCTCTTGCTGCACCACTCTAGTAGTGCCCCCGGTCATCACCAGGGGCCACTGCAGAGCAGTGGTTTCCTGGATCCCTCCCCAGGATGGGAGAGTACTCATCCGGATGCTCAGAGGGACATTAAGTTACTAGAGGGGGTGCACCGCGGAGCAACAAAGATGATCAAGGGGCTGGGGGACTTATCATATGAGAGGAGGTTGAAGGAGTTGAACATGTACTCACTGGAGGAGAGGAGAGACAGGGGTGACATTATTGAAACCTTTAAATACATGAAAGGAATAAACAAGAAGGGTACAGAGGGGCTGTTCAAAGTAAGGGAGGGGAGGGCCACCAGGGGCAATGATATGAGACTGGAGTGAGGAAGGTTCAGGAGGGAGATGAGGAGACACTTTTTTACAGAGAGGGTGGTGGCTGGGTGGAATGCGTTACCTGCTGAAGTGGTATGCAGTAGAACAGTGGACTGCTTCAAACGAAGATGGTACAGGACAAGGGGAAGGGTTAATGAAGGGGAAGGGTGAAAGGGAGGGACAGCTGCAGAATAAGGGGTGCTAGCTGCACATTCGAGCAGACTTGATAGACCTCTAGGCCTTTATCTGCTGGCAAATTTCGTATGTTCGTATGTTCGTAATCCCATCCCTCCCCTGCAGACCCCTGATGCCCGGGCTCATGTCCGAACCCAGGTCGCCAGCGTGGTGCAAGGTGTGGTGTCCAGTGCCTCTACCCTCAGCACCACCGGGCCGGCAAACAGTTAAGCAATTTAAATAGGAATAATTAACTAGCATCCTGAGAACAGTAGAGAAATAAGGAACATTAGAACCTCAGTATTTTAACTAAAGGTATGCATATCCCTTACAGTCCATTTATATAATTCCAGTCCTGAGTTCCATTCCGGTGCCAAAAATTGCAAATAACAGCAAATAATAGCTTACCCTTCCTCATCAGATATGGAGTCTGAAGGATTCAATTTTTGTAGTAGTTTTTCTGCAAACTGCGCTGCCACTATGGGATCCAAAAATGTGTAGGCTTTAGAATCATGCCTAACATGAAGGCATGCAGGGTAATTTAAGCTGGCTTCAATTCCATGACTCAACAAGTCTTTTTTTATCTGAAGCTCCTATTTTCTTGCCTGCATGAGAGCGGAGAGGTCGGGGAAAAACCCAAGGTGACTGCCTTCCCAAATGATTTCTCCTCTTGATCTAGTGGCTTGCAGAGGTGTGATCCTAGCCTCTGGCACCGACAACGTGGCAATCGCTGTGAGCAGTCTCTGCTGTGTGTCCCTCCATTGTTTGGATCACTGTGGAATTGCAAAAACCAACAGAATCTTCAGCCAGGAGTCTTCAGGCAGTGGCTGTAGGTCATGGAAGATGAGACGTGTTACCGCAGGTAAAATCGCTGTTACTCCAGCGAGTCTAGGAGGAAAGCCCACTGTGCAAATATTCACTTGCCTCTGTATATTTTCAATAGATTCCATTTTCGACCTAAGATATTCAAGGTCCTTAGTATAGCCAGCACTGCAGGTCGCTTGTCGCTCTTGCGACTCTTGAAGTGCTTTTATTGCCTCTGCATTACTCTGAATGTTATGGTCATTATCTGACAGCTTAGCTTTTATTGCTGCAAGACACTTGTTGGTCTCTTCACCATTATTCTGGATCTTAGTGAGCATTCCTAGGATTTGTGTGGTCAGGAGATCTGAGAAAGGCATTCCTCCAGCTGTAGTAGGCCCCGAACATGCTGCTGAGCTAACAGGAGACAGAAAGGGCTCCAGGTTATGCGATGCCTCCCTGGAGTCCTTCTTTGGCCCCATTCTGTACCAGAGAGCTTCTGACATTGCTTGGATGTTTATTTAAGAGTTTGTATTTATTGTAGACTCAGGATTCTGGTACTTTAGCTGATGCTATCTCGGAGCTGCTTTAAAAAGCTGCCCCCATCTTGCTGCTCCACAGTGCCCCCCCAAACTCTTCACTGACTCTTTCAATGTAGTTACCAAGGTTGTCATAGAGGGAGAGGTCAAAGCCAAGGGGTTTGTGTGTCCTGGAGAAAACCATAAACTTAGTTTATTTGGAGTTGAGTACAGGACCTTTGGAAATGAATCAGGTGTGAAGTCTGCTGAAATCAAATTGGAGTTTGTTAATGAGAGCATTGGGGTTTTTGTCCTGACAGAAAAGGGCTGCATCATCAGCATAGAGAATGAATTTGGAGGAGGTGCAGATGTCAGGCAGGGAATTAATGACCAGAGAGAAGAGAAGATGGCCTAGGACGGACCCTTGGGGGATGCCGTATTTGATGGGGCAGGATTCAGAGTGGACACCACCAAAAATGGTGCAATGGGATCTGCCCGTTAGGTAATCTTTGAACCAGAGGCAGACCTCAGGTGAGAAATGGAGGCCAGCCAGGGTACGGAGGAGGACTTCATGATCAATGAGGTCAAAGGCTTTGGTGAGGTCTACGAATGCAACACTGGTATAGAGGCCTTCATTGTTACCTTTGTCTATGGAGTGGGTGAACTTGGTGAGGCCAGTTTCAGTATTGTGTCAAGCATGGAACCTATTTCTAGGCCTCTGTGAGCAGGTTGTATTTGGAGAGGAATTCTGTGGTTTGCCTGTAGACCACTTTCTCTAAAATTTTTGAGAGAGGGGAAAGGAGGGAGATGGGACGGTAGTTGGATACTAGATCCTTGGAAATGGATTTGTGAAGAGATTTAATAATGGCACACTTCCATGCTTTCGTAAAGGACCCCATGCAGAGGGAGTGATTGAAGATGTTAGTGACAGGGATGGCCAGGGAGTCGCAGACAAGACAGAGAACTCTGAAGTCAATGTTGTCAGTGCCCTTGGATGGTCTTGGGTCATTTGTTCTGATTAACTTGACCACTTCACCAGGGGTTAGGTACCCGAAATGGAACTTAGGGTGGAAGACTGGAAGAGGTGTGGGGTAAATGGGGTAACAGTGGAACTGGGCTTGTACTGGTCAAGGTCACTGAATTATTTATTGAAAAGGGTGGCTGTTACAGCATGAGTACGATTAGTTGCTCTGAGATTGAGGGGGCCTCCTAAGGAGAGAAGGAATGGCAAGTAGGCACACCATCCACCTCCATCCAACAGCAGAACTTACCTAAAGTAACTAGGGAACACTAACTATGCTAACTAATGGTTATGACCTGAGGCACGGAGGAGAGAAAAAAGACCCTATGAGGAGGAAATTTCTGGGGATCCAAGGCCTAGATTGCCTTTCCTCCAGGCTTGGGATGTTTATTTTGACAGTAGTAGGGAGAATGCAGTGAAGGTGCGCATAAAGGCAAGATCATCACATAGGTCAGTTGTGAGGAAGTGCAAGCACTGAGTAAGAAGCACGGCGCCCATGTAGGGTGAGCATGAGAGGATGGTGGGACCCCATGTGGGCAGCCATGCTGTAGTGTCCAGGTATAGGAGGTGAGACCCCCATGTAGATCAGTTGAAGTGGGATGGAATGCATTGAGTGGCAGCCAGGCACCCTTGTGGGTGAAGCAGGAATGCATGAGCAGGCAGCCAGGCCCCCTTGTGGGTGAAGCAGGAGATAAGCAGTCAGGCTACCTTGCAAGGCAAAGTGAAGATAAGCAGCCAGGCCCCCTTGCAAGGCAAAGTGAAGATAAGCAGCCAGGCCCCCTTGCAGTGCAAAGCAAAGATATGCAACCAGGCCTCCTTGTGGGGTGAAGTAGAAATGCATTAAGCAAGCAGCTAGGCCCCCTTGCGAAGTGAAGCAAGATAAGCAGCCAGGCCACCTTGTGGAACAAAGCAGGAATGTGGTAAGCAAGCAGCCAGGCACCCTTGTGGGGTGAAGTGAGATAAGCAGCCAGGCCCCCTTGTGGGGTGAAGCAGGAATGCATGAAACAAGCAGCCAGGCCCCCTTACAGGGCAAAGTGAGATAAGCAGCCAGGCCCCCCACAGCGTGAAGTGGAGATAAGCAGCCAGGCCCTCTTGCAGGGCAAAGTGGAGATAAGCAGCCAAGCCACCTTGCGGGGTGAAGCAGGAATCTAGTAAGCAAGCAGCCAGGCCCCATTGAGGGGCAAAGCGATATAAGCAGCCAGGCCCCCTTGCAAGGTGAAGTGAGATAAGCAGCCAGGCCACCTTGCGGGGTGAAGCAGGAATGTGGTAAGCAAGCAGCCAGGCCCCATTGAGGGGCAAAGCAATATAAGCAGCCAGGCCCCCTTGTGGGGTGAAGCAGAAATAAGGTAAGCAAGCAGCCAGGCCCCCTTATTGCAGGGTGAAGCGAGATAAGCAGCCAGGCCCCATTGGAGGTGGCTGTATGAAAAAGAAGAAAGTGATGGAAAGCACCGTGACCCACATACAGATATTAAAACTAGTTTATAGCATCAACGGTAGCTTAGCTGACCTCCAGTATAATAGCAGAGTACAAATATAGAGAGCAACATCTGTATGAACAATTATGAGTTATAGGGGTAGCAATTCGATGAATATAGACTGGAGGGAGGCAACACTGTGAAAGCAGCAATTTCTAGGCAGTGCAATGAAAACAACAGCAATGAGGTATGTGGTATGAGTTCAGGAAGCAGGATTGAGTGTTATAGGCTAGAGTTCAGAGTGAGCCTGAACCAGGTGAAAACAATTAAGGTGCATAGCATAGAGAGCTACTATGTGGTATTGTTGAAACACACAGATAATGATTGCAGTTGCATTGTGAGTAAATGGGAGCAAGTAGCATGAGCTCAGGATTAGCAATACACCAGGAGTTGAGAAACATAAGCCCCCCCAAAAGAAAGCAAAACAAAAGACACACAAACATAGAAGGACAGGGAACAAGTGACACAAAGAAGAACACAGCCGGAGGAAAAATGCAAACCAAGATGCAGGAGAACAGACAAAAGAAGGCCAGCAGAAACAAGCGGAAGCTTGAATCTAGGCTGCAGAGTAATTTCGTAGTCGTAGAAAGATTGTTCCATAAGCACAAGTTAGTTATGAATTACAACAAGACTAAAACTATGCTGTTCTCCAGCTCCCAAAATAGGCACAGAACTTACCCTCTTTCTATCACCAATGAAGAGGGCTCTCCCCTGGAGCTAGTTCAGCTCTTTAAATATCTGGGGATTACTACTGACAGTACGATGACCTATGCCTATCACATTGACAACATTGCTAAGGCTGTTAACACCCGCATTGGGCTACTTTATAGGCATAAGCAATGTTTGACCCCAGAGGCCCGTAACCTGGCCATTCAAAGCTCTCTTGTCTCACTTATTGATTACGGTTTACCAATCTATGGATCAGCTACTGAAACAACTCTTTGCCGCATTATAGTTGCACTCAACAAAGCATGCCAGCTCCTCACCGGCTCAGCCCGTCTGTTCCATACCTTCGACATGTACACTCAGGCTAACTGGCTCCAATTCAAAGGTAGACTCATGTACCAAACATGTTTACTGTCCAAAAAGGTAAGCTTAGGCAAAATGCCCCCAGGAGTACAAAAGCTTATTATCCCCAGTATCAACCGTCATTACACCAGAAGCTCTACTAGCCAGATTTTAATATACCCCGCTGTCGCACTTCTCTGGGACAAAGGTCCTTTGCCTACCGTGCCCCACTATGGATGAACTTGCTGCATCATGACATCACTTCAGCATCCACCTTGGGCTCCTTCAAGGTTAAACTTAAGCAACAGCTAGTTGCTGATGCCAGTTGTGACTGCTTCCAATAACCTTCCTTCTTGTGACCAGTGCTTATTCTAACCTTATGCTATCCTGACCTTATGCATAACTGTTCTCAGCATGTAAATAACTATTCTAAGTTGCTAGTCATTCTCCATCACATTTCCTCTTGATCCCTTCCACTCTTTCCCCTCACCCCTCTATGGCTTTCCTCCTATCCTCCCTCCCCCCGTTATATCTCCTGAGCTCCCTTGCTCACTTTAAAATGCTTTGTCCCATACCTTCTCACCTGTGATGAGGCCCCTGGGCTGATGCCATCCCTTACCTTGTTGATTATTAGCTATTAGGCTGAGTCTGTTCTCATTTTCCCGTAAATAGTCATTTCATAAGACCCCACACCCTCTAATATGACCCTTTGAATTCCAGGTTTTAATCAAATATGCACCATGGCATACATCGTACAATGCCACATTTATTGAAACTTCTTTAGTTATACACTCTTGTAATGTCTTGTATAATTCCTTGTTTTGTTTGTTCTCCATCTCACACTTTCCCAATATGTATTGTTCATCTGACATGGAACCTATGAAATGAGCTTGTTAACAAGGGTGTTATCCGAAATTTCAATAAATAAAAAAAATTTAAAATAGCGGGGGGGGGGGGGCTAGGCCCCAGCCAGCAGCAAACACAGACCGACACAGCCTCCAGCTGCAAAGAAAAAGTGCTTGGGAGAGAGGCTCAGAGGAACTGCTTATATAGCACAGGAAGGGGGAGTGGCTGGCTGTTTGTCCACTGAACTACAGGTATAGTCTTCCAATACTGCTTGGATAGGTGTATTGATACACAGTACTATACAAAGCTAAATCTTTTGTGCTGTGTATTGGGTAGTGAAGTAGATCTGACACAGTGCATAAATGAGTACAAGAGGCATGGCATGTGACCTGGCTTGCCTAATCAGAAAGCAGTACTTGTTGCAGCAGTTTTGACTTAGTTCTGTATGTATCATATATACTGTACCTTTGGCACAACTGAAAATTATTGTGCTACTTTTAAACCTGCTGCAAGTTATAGACAACTAGTAAAGACTAAATATTGTATCTTCATGTTGGTCACTGAACTGAAGTGTAATTTAGTCATTTATAAATACATTTTATACATACTGTTTATATGTTTAATCAAACTGCCATTATGTGGACAAGGTATAACAAGTTATCATTTTGTAAAAAACATGAGCCTAGCCTGGTGATGCAAGACTGGGGAGGGGCATAGTGCTTTACACGACCTCATGGGAGACTCAGATTTGTTGACTTAGCACCTCATGTTGTTGATGAGGAGCGGAGTCAGAAATTATGGGTGACCACACAGTATGCTGCCTTGCTTGCCACAACTTTATCATTGCATGGATGGATCAGAACAGGGAGGCTGTTGGATTTAACAAGGGAAAATTCCCTATGGGTTAATGTGGGCATGCATGCCGCTCTGTGCATCTCCTCCACCTTGCCCACTGGTTTAGTCCAGCACTCCTGGAGACCTCCACCCTGCTCAACTGATCAGTAGTACTCATGAAGAAAGCCTTCTGTGGGGGGGGGAGGGGCTTCATGGGAAGGCACTGCAGGCACAGGAATCTCAATGGCCATCCAGGAATTGGGAGTACTAAGCTGGGCAGGAATGGAGTCTCAGCATCAAGGTGAAGAAAACTTGGGCCCACCATAAGAAGCATAAACAAAATATTTGAAAAATTAATAAAATAAATATTATATATTAAAATGAGGTTTCTATAAATATAATTTTGAAACATAATGTATAAAAAATCTACAAAGAAAATTAGGTGAAACAAGAGAATACTTGTATAAAATAATGGATCATATTTAGAATCATTCTTTCAAAAATCTATGCCTATTCTGTGGTTAGATCATCTATACAGTATTACAAAGTATAAACATCCCATGAGTTACAGTTCCATATGATATTAAGATTAGCAAAGCTACACACAGAAAAGTTCTCTACTAAAGGAACCCATGTAGTAGGTAATTTTAACAACTGTACATTTGGAGAACATGTTACAATTAATTTATTGAACAAAAACTTACAACTGTTTATTTCTTTGCAGCATGAAGCCCAAGTTAATGTTGCTCTGTGCTGTGGATGTAGCAGATTATTGCCTTGATATTTTAAAATGTATACTTCTGCTTTCAGTGTTGTTGGCCTGTAAATTGTTAAGCTGTTTTTGCAAGTGTGTCTTAATTCTGTTTCTTTTCTAAGTCCCAGGTGTAAAAGAAAACATTAGGATTTTGGTTTCTCAAGTTGGTAGTGTGTTCTGCATGAGAATGTTTAAGTAATTGTTATTAAAGTTGTGGTAGAGAACTAGTGGTAGCTCAAGAATTTGTCTGCTTTCATAATTCTTGTTTCTAGACCTAACACTGTGTTTGAAACCAAAAGAAGTAAATGAACAGCAGACATTCAAGGCTAAATCTTCATAAGCTCTCTGTTGTGTGATTCAGTCATGCAAGTGGAAAATCATTTCACTCATGTGAATGTCAATTGTGATCTTCAGTATTGAATTGCTGAAGATATAAAGCAAGATATTTTTGTCTAAATGGCACATCACTAAACATCTTTTTTGATGAAAATTACCGACTACAGATGCAAATATTGCTGCTAAGGTGGTAGCTGAATTTTACATTTTAAATTTATTAATACAAGAGCTACAACTGCAAATTAAAAAGATCCCCCCTCACACACACACACACACACACACACACACACACACACGCATGCACACTGTGTGTACATGAGAAGTAGTTTTCTCAGTTATATACTGAAAATAATTGCAAATGTAAGATGTACATGAAAACATCTGTTATTTGAAATTCGAAATACAGATTTTGCATCCCAAAATAGACACAAAACCATCTGTAACACGCAAAGCATAAACCATATTTGAAGAGAGTGTTAATCTGCAAACTACAGTTTGCATGGAATGTTCTGTCTTGTAGTTGTCAGAGAGCTTTGAAGGTTCAATCCCCTTGTCAGCAGTTCATACCAGTGTAACAACTTTTTTCTTAATTACTTTTTTTATAATTTAGGCAGGTATTGTTCTGTCACAATTTGGGGACAATGCAATTTTAGAGAGCTAACTGCACACTTTGCTTACTTGGTCTCATTATAGCTCAATTGGCAGTTCTACAGTAATAGAAATATTGCATTTTTCGGTATTTTTAGACACCCCAATTAAATCACACCAGTGGTTCATAGATGTGTGCAAGTCCTGTTCCGCTATGTGGTAATCAAAAGGAGTCAGGATCTGCTTCAGAATAGTAGAAATGATATTGAAAAATGGTTTCTAGCCCTTAAGTAGATTCAAGTGCTCCATTACTCCAGCCCTGTACAAGATCACTGGTGCTATCCATGAGGCTGAAGGAAAAGGTTATGTCACCAGCAATGCAAACACTGACTTGATTAAAGATTTTGATCTGGTTGCTCATCAGGTCTTTGTCCTTACAAAACTGAAAGAGTTGGAGTAGAATGTAGCACTGAGGTTGTAGAACTCTAGTAGGGCAAAATAGATCCAGGAGTAGTTCTGATGAGGGCATGGTGATTGTAGACCCTGGTGAACTCATCACCAAAGAAAACCCAACTAGCTGGTCCAGTATCACAGATATAGTATTACCACTCACTACGCTGATGACCTTAGCTCAGGTGCAGATTCGGGTCATTCAGTGGCTGGCTGGGGGAAGTAGCATTGAGCATCCTGAAAACTGCTCTATTCCCTTGGTAGGGAGGTGTGTGTGTTCCCCGTATCATGCCTGACTTCAAGCACTGATAAGGTATCAGTGCAGTCAGGGGCTCCACATGACATTGGAAACTGTTGGACACTAACATTGTCCCACAAGCTTGTGCACATCATTGCACATCATGCATCCCCAGGGGAGGTAGGAATGGAGGAAAATCCCTAGCTGAACCTGAATGACAGTGGGCCCTCTGAAGGCTTTGAATCATCATCTAATGGGCATCCTGGTTCTGACGGGTCTGGCCAGCTCTGAGAGCCCTGCCACAAACATTAAGTAAAGGAAGCTGAGTGGAGGTAAGCCCCAGAGATGGTGTGTGATGGGGATGGAGTGTGTGTAAGAAGGGGGCCAACCAGGCATTCGGGGATAAAAACCTTGACTGAATGCTCACAACATAATTCGTTTGGGAAGGGGTGGTAGTCTAGATTTTCCAGACACAGTAGGTGGGAGCATGGTTGCCGGCAGTCAGTCAGAGCTCCTGCAACAGCCACTCAGTTAGGACAGCTGACCAAGTTCTAGTTAACTAGGGTGCGCTTGTATTTCCTGTCATTCTGAAAGGTCAGCTCAGTGATGACTTAGGATAGGTTTCAGCCTGTGAGGAAACCAAAGTGTTTGTTTCATTCACTGCCCAGTAAAAGATAAAATCAGGTAAGATGCAGATGGATTTCAGTAGGATATTTGCCCATGTCATTATTTTAAGAGTAGCTAAAATGCTTCACATAGCAAGTAAACTATGCAGGTATCTTTTTAAATCTGTGCAGTTCTCTCAGGAAGGCCACAAATGTGACAGATGTTACAGTGGCTGTATGATGTATTTGAATAGTTTATGGAATTCCTGTATAATGTTTGCTTTTGTTGTAATTATAAGCCAAATGGATTATTTCAAAATGCTATTCTGAACTGATTTGAAAACCACGTATTTTTTCACAGGTTTTAAAGGGGTTCCCAGAATGCCTACAAGCAGATATCTGCCTCCATCTCAACCAAACTTTGCTCCAGAATTGCAAAGCTTTCAACGGGGCAAGTAAGGGCTGCCTTAGAGCATTGGCCATGAGGTTTAAAACCACACATGCTCCTCCAGGTGATACATTAGTCCACAGTGGAGATGTCCTCACAGCACTCTACTTCCTATCCAGAGGTTCCATTGAAATTCTGAAGGATGACATTGTTGTAGCAATTCTTGGTAAGCATTTATGAAATACTATATTATACATTGATGTATTGTCAGAGTATGTCATAGGTATCATCGGTATCATAGGTTGTTACAGAGCAGAGTAGACATAAGTCCATATAGCTAGTTTTAACAATCTTCTCAGTGAAACTTGCCTGCACCATAAATGTTCTGTATATAGTAGGTAGATAGCTATTTCACTGAGAAACCACAATTTTCCATTACAAAAAAAACCTTCCCATTACAAGCAGGAAAATAATGCAACTGACAGTAGGTATCAGGTGAAATAATGTATTTTCTGCCTGTGAAATTTAAGAATGTGTACTGCTGCTAATTATGTCAAGGAAGGACAGCTTAAATAGGGATGTATGGACCAATCTCGTCACATTCAGAACCAACACAGACACTATGACATTCTGCATAACCTGATAAACCTACATTCTACTTCCATTGTTTAAGATCTGCAGCACATTCACTGATTTTTTTTAATTATATTTGTGGCCTCCATAGACCATAAAATTGTATAGTATATTATTTAAAGATGTACCCCACCAAAATGGTTGCAGTACCTTGTGTCTGCCCATCACTACTGCTAAACTCTAGCTCTCTCTATCAGTAACCCCATGCACATGGGAACTTCGGAATCAGGTGAAGGGGGGGCACCAAGTCAAGATGATGGTGCAAACTATAAAAAGTCAACAGTTCAAAGTAATAGGGCACCCACAGCAACTCCAGACAAGGACAGTATAAAGGATACCACATACCTTTATTGCAGCAATACTGGAAACTGCAAGAAAGTCATGGTCTCAGTGCCAATGTGTTATGTGAACATTCCAATGACATTAGGAATGTACCTAACATTTTGCCCAGAATGCACCGGACATTCTCACAGGTGTGACCCTTAATACTGCAAACCATATAATGTGTGTAGGATCTGACCACTTCCCCCACCCACCAATGTCAACAGTAAATTCACAGAAAACTCACTGCTGGTACAGCACAGAGGCTGTTTAATACAGAGTATCATATAATATGTTTAGGATTTTAGCACACATCCCCACCTCAAACTGTTGTTGATTTGACCTCAGAACTACCCTCTGCCCCTCTTAAAGTTGATATTGATATTTTAGATTTTTATTATTGTCTTCCCATGAAGGGCTACAGTTA
This sequence comes from Neoceratodus forsteri, assembly GCA_016271365.2. Taxonomy (NCBI): domain Eukaryota; kingdom Metazoa; phylum Chordata; order Ceratodontiformes; family Ceratodontidae; genus Neoceratodus; species Neoceratodus forsteri. Next base: position 837,103,758 of record CM028132.1, read on the forward strand.
ACAGCTCAGAAGATTCCTCTGGTGTGCAACAAAGACAGAAATACCGCCCCCCCCCCCAACATCATCATCTTGTCCTGCTGATGGCAAAGGGCAGTCAGCGCTATGGCTACAGCATGGTTTCAATGACTTGAAAGATAGTAGCTAACTCAGCAGCAATGAGACACACAAGCTTGGTTTACAATTAAATGTCCCAAGGAAAACTATTTAATATTATCTCTAAACTGTGAGGTGCCCAGTAATCTAGCCATCATAAACACATTTGTGTTTTTATGTATTTTTTACTGTAACATAACCTGTGCCATAATCTTAAAAGTAGCCATAAAGCAGCAGTGCATGTTAGCAGTGAAACGTGACTTTGTTTTTAATTTGTAATAATTCTTTTCAAAACCCTGTTAAAAGAAGAGCTCAATTTATTATTTCATATTCATAAGTAGCAAAACTAAAAATAAGGGGAGGGATAACACACAAGACAAGATATTAAGTGGATAAGGGCCAATTGAAGATATGATAGAAATGCAGAGGTCACAATTTGTGATCTTTAACATGCATTGCTGCTTTAAAAACAGCAATATGCACCAGCCCATTCATGCAGCAGTTGGGCTACCTCTCATGATGCCTGTGACCTGGGTTTGGGAATGAGCTTGGGTCATTGGAGGGCCAGCCAGAGGGGGATTGAACATCCCAGAGGATGCTCTACTCTAGAGGGGGAGAGTTTTCTACCCTCACTGCAACACTGTCACTTGGCTGACCATGGGTGGTAGTGCAGCGTTAGGCAAAGTGAGAGGCAGGACATCAGCCAAGTGTGTAGTCAATGTGCCATGTTGTGTGACCCTATACTGTGCCGATTAGTGAGCCAATATCTTAGAGGGCTGGGAGAAACATATAAAAAGTCTCCAGCACCCATGATAATGGATCACAGACATTTCAAGTTTCTCTTGACAAAGTGCAGCGTGTCTGAGCAAAATGTTGAGACTTTTCCTGGCTGGTGTGTACCTGATGTTGGAGGTGCTGATTTTAATAATAAACCAAACTGGGCACCTTATGTACTTAGAGTGGTGTCAGTATTCCTGGCGTGAGTGAGTGCCACTGTTTACTGTACTGACTACTATGTTTTTACTGTGAGCACCACACACTGAGCAGCAGCTCTGTCTAGTTGTTCTTTAGGCTTCAATAATTGTACAAATAATTTTTCACGCCTAGCAAAGGCAGACTGCTACGAGCTTTGCTTAAAGTGCCTGGGCTCACATAACAATTTTACCAGTTGTGAGCTCTACAAAAATGTTTCCCTAAAACCCAAAAGAAAATAGCATTAAAAAGAGAAGAATATATAACTTCTCAGCCTGCCTCTGTGTCAACAAAGCACAACAAAGGCTCAGAAGGAGTTCCTTATGATGGTGGAAAGTATGCATCAGAGGGCTCTTCTCCTCATTAGAAGCAGAAGTCCCAATCAAAGGGGACAAACAAAAAATATAAAGAGGCTCAGCCATCAGATAAACATGGTAAAGATGGTAAAGGACAACAGGGTGTCCAAACAGGGGAATCCTGAGTTCAGTGATGGCAAAACTACAAACAAAACAGCCTCATAGCAGACACTGGAACCAGTGCCTGCTAAGATAAAATGAAAAGAAAACATGTTCATGCCACTTCTCCTGCAAAGGAAAAGGAGCAGGCAGTGGATCAAAGAAAAATGCCCTTAACAGAGGATATTTATTTATTTGCTTTTGTTAACCGGGTAAGCACACTAGACAGCCAAGTGCCTATTTTCAGGAGCGACCCGGGAGGGTTACAGGTAAAAACATCATACATAAACAATTGAGGAAGCATAAAGAATACACAGTAAAATAACAGGCAATGCAGTACAGGCTCTGGAGCAAGGTAGGTATACATTGAACAGTTGAGGAACAGAGAAGGATACATGAGAAATATACAGGCAGTTTCAAGGCTAGCTCTAGGACAAGGTTGGAACGGAATTCATACATGTACAAATTGAGGAGACAAGAAACATAACTAAATTGACAGACAGATCAGGGCTGACTCTAGGATGGGTGGCACAGTGCTTTAGTGTAGGATGGGACAGGCGGGGTACAAATTAGGTGGTGAACAACAGAAATAAGGTTAATGGTTAGTGCCTGCAGGGGCAAGGGGAGTGCCCTAGACAAGGTGGTAAGACCAGATATACATGGCCAGTTCCTGAGGGGGAAGTGCAAGAGGTGCTGAGGCCACTCCATCCAATCAGGTTGGGGGTTGGGGAGGGCAGGGGAGTAGGACTACGAAGAGCAGGAGCAGGGGGAGGAAGGTTTCAGGAAGTTCCAGAGGGAGACTTTAAAGCTTGGATGGGAGGAGGAAGACCGAGTGAGCTCAGGAAGCAAGTTCCAGAGTTTGGGGGCGTAAGTGCAGAAGGCCCAGTCCCCCGCCAGGGTTCGTGTTCTAGGAACCAGGCGTTCCTGATTTGCCCCAGATCGTAGGTGGTAGGATGGGACGCCTGGGTTAAGGGGAAGGGCTAGAGCTGGAGGGATGCCAGAATGGATGATGTTGTCAATGAAGTTACCTAGGACGAAGGAGCGATGCTTCTCAGGGAAGCCACTCCAGGCGGCTGTATAGATCACAACGTGGGTGAGGGAGGGCGGAAGGCGGGCGGCAAACATTGTTGTAAGCCATGTCCCATTTTGAGAGGCTGGATTTGGGAACTGGTGCAAAAGTTACAAGTCCGTAGCAGTGAGTGAGGAGGGACCCCCTGGCTAGGGCCAGGCGGGCAGCAGGGGTGAGGCAGTTTTTAGCGTGGTAGGCTAAACCAAGCTTACAATTAGTAGCCTTGCAAACATTACGAATGTGAGAGGAGAGGTCCAACTGCGAATCTAAGGTGACGCCCAGATACTTAGTGGTGGTAACCGTCTCAAGGGGTGAGCTGTCGACCCCATGGATCAGCAGGGGGGCAGTGCAGGATTTTATTTTGTTCAAGGACCCAAACAGCATGGATTGGGTTTTGTTGAGATTGAGGGTGAGTCTGTGTTCCCCCAACCAAGTTTGAATGCGTTCGAAGTCGAAGTTCAGGTGTGAGTTAATTGTGGAGATGTCCCGGGAGCTGGTCAGGAGGACAAGGTCATCTGCATACAAGGTGGTGTGACCATGGGCAGTGACGGATGGGAGGTCATTGATAAATAGTGAGAATAGGGTTGGGCCAAGGAATGATCCTTGTGGGACCTCGCAGTGGACTAGTGAGAGGTTGGAGGACGTCCGATTGAAGTGGGTGAATTGCTGACGGTTGGAGAGGTAGTTTAGGAACCAAGCATGGGCAGAGGAGGAGAATCCGAGGGATAGGAGTTTGGACCCGAGGAGAGAATGGTCGACCCTGTCAAATGCTTTTGAGAGGTCCACAAAAATGGCTCCCATGAGGTAGCCTTGGTCAACATTTGTCCTGATCAGTGAAGTGACTACAGCAAGGGCGGTGGACGTGCTATGCCCTTTCCTGAAACCATGCTGGGCAGGTGAGAGGATGTTGTGGTCCTGGATATACTGGGAGAGCTGGGAGGCAGCGGCTTTCTCGAGGAGTTTACTGGTGGTGGACAGAATGGCAATGGGATGGTAGTTGCCTGGATCTTTGGGGTTACCCTGTTAGAATACAGGAACAACCTTGGCCACTTTCCACAGGTCGGGAATGATCCCAGTGTTAATGGAGGTGTTGAATAGGTGCGAGAGGGGTGTAGCAAGGAGGTGTGCCCCCAGTCTGAGCAGTTTTGGTTCAAGACGGTCGTGCCCTGTGCCTGTGTGAGGGGAGAGGCCTAAGAGTAGTGTCTGGGCCTCCTCAGGAGAAACTTGTCTCAGTTGGAAGAGGGGCCGAGGGTAGAGACCGGGAGGGGGGGCACCAGGAGGGTCGGCAAGAGGGGGCCGGGGGGGCAGCTCAGAAAACAAGGAGTTGAAGGCGTTTGCAATGGTGTGCGGATTATTGCAGCTGACTCCACCAACGAGTAGGTCAGTGACCTGTGCCTTAGCTGACCCCCCAATAGCATTTTTAATGTTTTGCCAGAAACTCCTCGGATTGCTGCTAGTGGAGAGCAAGGCGGCTTTACAGAACTCGCTTTTTGCTGAGCGGATGGCTCTTTCACAGGAGTTTCTGAGGTGCCTGTATGTCATTAGATCATGGTTATTTTGTGAGGCCTGATAGGTCACCCAGCACTTGTCTCTGGCCTTCATAAGGGAGAGTAGGCCCCCATTTAGCCATTTGGTGACAGTGCCGCGGACCCTTCTCCTAGTGAGGGGGGCATGCTTATTCTGAAGGGGGGGTAAGCTTGGGTAGGGTCATTGGAGGTAGTGACCTCTGTCCAGTCAATAGCGAGGAGGTCAGACAGGAAGTCGTGGGAATTAAATTTGGAGTAGTCCCTCAGTTCAATCATTTTACTAGGGACTTTTGGCTGAGAGATACCCCAGACACAGTAGATAGGGGAATGGTCATAGATGGCATCCGGAAGAGTACCAGAGGACATGATATTGGCAGGCCTGTTGGAGAGGATCCAGTCAATAAGGGAACCAGAGTTCCCCCGCGCGTCGGGCCTGGTTGGCCCAAGGATATGACCAAGGAATGGCATTTATTCTAAGTCTTCCAGGTTATGGGAAACATACTTAACATGCCTGCCCCACCCCACCCAGACTCACATCCTAGACCACTTGTCAGTGGAGGAGGAGGAGAAGGATTTAGATTATGAGGACTAGGAGGACGGTGATCCTACAGAACCTGACAGTTCACCTGACCAGGAGTTTGGTCCCCCTCCTAGGCCCAGAGAGAATTCTACCTCTTACTGCATGTTTTTTTAAACAGTTGTTGAACACCCTCAACATCTCCTTTCATGAAACAGAGGAGAATGAGGAAGAAGTGGAGTTCATGGATATGCTGGGGTAGACCCCACAAGGAGGCTGCTAGTTCCTATCTACAAGTCACTTCATAAAAGCTACTTCAAAAATCATGTCAGGACCTCAATTAGCTGCTGGCATAGATGAAAAAAAGTAAAAAAGAAGTATCAGGTGGATAGTCAGTGGTGGAATACCTGTATGCCTACCCTGATCATAACAGAGTGCTCCATGCAGCTGCTTGTGAGAAGGCCAAGGTACCTTTCTCAGCTCAGCCTCCTGAGAAGAATTCTAGGAAACTGGACACTATGACCAAAAGTACACATAATAACTTCCTTGCTCCTGAGGCAGGCAGCTTATTTGGCATATATAGCCCTGTACCAGAAAGCACTGTGGAATGCAGTGCGGGCACTGACAGATAAGGTAGATGGTGAAGTGGTATAGGATCTGGTTGCCACAGCAAAGACAGTCCTGGACACCACTAAGCATCAATTCCATATGGCTGTAGACACCAATGACTCAGCTTTATGAGTCTTGGCTCATGCAGTGGCCCCAAAGAGATTTGCCTGGTTAAGGGATACTATCCTTACCAGGATTCCCAGACTAAAGTCATTAATTACCCCTTTGAGGAAAGTCCCAATCTGGTGATAAAACAAAAGCATACATAAAAAAAGTGGACAAATACAAGTCCACTTATAAAAATAAAAATTGAAAAGAAAAGGCCTCCACTTCCTACAGGCCCTATGGAGGGGGAGGTTGGGGCTACTATCCAAGACCATACACACCCTAAGAGTACAAACCCCAAAGAGGTTACTACACAGGCAGAAGCAGGAGGGGCTCCAGATGTACTGCAGCACCAGTCCCCAAGCCACATCCAAGACAAATCTCCTGACAATTCTGCCCAGGTTGAGTGAAGGATAAGCCACTACTTTCAGGAATGGGGAAAAATTACCACCCACAAGTGGTTCCTGGAAGTAGTAGGTCAGGGATTGCCCCTGTAGTTTAAAAAGTTTCCAAAACTGCAGAGACCAAAAAACTTCCCAGCTCATTCACCAACAGGAAGAATTCTGCTGGAACTAGAAGTAAAGAAACTGCTGCAAGCAAAAGCAGTAGAAAAGGTCCCTGTCTCACAGCTGAGAAAGGGCCTGTTCTGAAGATACTTTCTGACCCACAAGAAAAATGGGGAGCGACAACCCATTTTAGATCTAAGATACAGTATCTGAACAAATATATCAAAAAGTAAAAGTTCAAGATGGGCACATTGGGCACACTGATACCATACCAACAGTCAGGAGACTGGCTGGGATCACTGGATCCAAAAGATACCTACATTCACATTCCAGTCAGACCCAATCACAGAAAATATTTAGCGAATAATGGAAAAAATTAAGAACATCAAGAAAGACTGTGTGCCAGGTCCAAATATTATCACCAGTAAAATGGTTAAATTATTTGGCGACCATATTGTAGAACTCCTTAAGATAATTTATTGCAAATCAATGTACCCTCTGACTGAAGAGATGCTAATGTAACCCTGATTCACAAAAAAGGGTCTAAGGCAGAAACAGCTAAGTATAGGCCAGTCAGCCTTGCCTTGATTCCGGGTAAGCTACAGGACTCAATAGTTAAAGATGAGAGTCTGGATTACTGGGATAGTACGCAAGGGATTAGACAATCAACAACATGGATTTTGTAAAGGCAGATCTAACAAAACTAATGGGTTTCTATGAAAATGTGAGCCATGAGTGAGACAATAACAGACCTGCTGATGTATATTTGGACTTTCAGAAGGCTTTCAACTTAGATCCTCCCATGGCCATAGCAGAGAAACTATATTTTATTGGCATTAATAACTCAGTTTGTTTGTGTAGAAGCCTGGCTAAAGAATAGAACACAGAAGGTAAAACTTGAACAGATCATCTTCAAGTGGGAGTGTAAGTTGCAGGGTTCCACAGGGGTTAGTATTTGGATCAATATGGTTTACCATCTTCATTTTAGATCCACAAGGAATCGATCCAGTCAGACCTAAATAAAATAAGTACATGGGCTGACACCTGGGTCATGAGTTTTAACAAAGAGAAATGTGCAGTAATGTGCTTCAGTAAACATAATCCAGAACACCAGCATGAATTCTTTGGCACAGTACTTCAGGCAGTTAATTCCCAAAAAAACTTAGGGATACTTATGATAAAAAGTTTAATCTGAACAACCATTGTAACAATGTAATAGAAAAATCAGATAAAATCTGGTGGGAAAACAAAAAAAGTATAAAAAGTAGGGACAAAGAAATAATGACACCACTATATGGAAACTAAATACTTCCTCAGCTTGATTACGGAACACAACTCTGGGCACTGTACATTAAGAAACATATAAATAATATTAAAAAGGTACAGAGGAGGGTGACTAAGTCAATTGGGGGCTGAGAAAAATTGATTATGAAACATGCCTAGAAAATACAAAATTAATGACTCTGATAGATGAATAAGAGGGGACCTACTATTCATTTATATTTTTATTCATTTTATTTTAGTCTTTGGTAACCAGGTAAGGCCCACTAGGCACAAATGACTGTTTTCAGGGGCAACCTGGGAGCACTGGGCAGTTAAGTGACTTGCTCAGAGTCACACAGTATGCAAGTGGAGGCTGTGAGAATCAAACCAAGGTCTGGTCTACTGGATATAGCAAGCTCATTCACAGCTCGTTACTCTAACCTCTAGGTTATACTGCCAGCCCATTATTATGTTATAATAAATGAACCAGAACTAAAGAGTAGGCCCCCTATTATTCATCTAGCTTCCAGAATCATCATTGTTTCTGCTTAATACCACATTTAATGGGTGGCTATTCCATAACCCAACTATCCAAAGAAAGACTTTCTCTTTTCACTCTTGAACATATTCCTTTGTAACTGCAGTGGATGTCCCTGTGTTGTTTTACAGTCCTATTAGTAGTGCATGTCTAATCAGTAAACCGTAAAACAATACAAGGAGGACATCTACTGCAGTTACAAAGGAATATGCTCAAGAGTGAAAAGAGAAAGTCTTTATTTGGATAGTTAGGTTATAGAATAGCCACCCATTAAATGTATAAAGGAGGCAGTATGGCGCAGTGGTTTAAGGCTCTGAGCTGCAAATCTGGAGACCTGGGTTTGAATCCCACAGCCCCCACTTGCATACTGTGTGACCCTGAGCAAATCACTTAACTTCCTCGTGCTCCCAGGTTGCATCTGCAAACAAGCTTTCAGCTTAGTGTGTCTCACCTGGTAAAATAATTGGTAAATAAATAAATAATTGGTAAAAAATGAGGTATTGAGCAAAAACAAAGAGACATTTAAAAAAAAGATTGGATTTCCATATGTCAACAGTGCCTACCATGAAAAAATATTAGCACTGAAATAGTGGGTTGGGGCAGTTCACATGTGCATTTTGCATTTATCCGTCCCAGAAAACTTTAATATGAACTTTGGTATCTCAGATTCAGGCTTGGAAACTACTAATACCAGTATATAGCCCCTCCCTTCAGTCTTACCTCAGCAACAAGGGTCATCGCAAAGTGCCTAGCAGTGGTGGCAGCACACCTGAGAAGACAAGATGTGGTGGTTTTACCCACCTAGATGACTGGCTAGTCTCTGTTAAAACAGAGCAAGCAGCAAGGTGCTCTATTGAAAAGGTAAACAGCTCCCTTAAGAACCTGTCATTCCTGATAAATCAGCAGGGGCCAGATATTCAAAAATGGGCAAAGTGGAGTGCAAAGTCTTGTGCTGTGCCTGCCCTTTGCCCACAAACCTGAGGATGCCATATTCAGTCAGATAGTACACCGGCACAATTTGACTGAACATAGAGGCATATCGGCACAGTGCTAAGCCGAGTATCGCTGCCCTGACATGGATCCTGGTAGTGAAGGGAACAGTGCCCCCAGAGCTAATAGTGTCAGTAACTCCCAGTGCAACACTCAGATGGCACTATGCAAATGAGTCTATTGGGCATGCAAGATGCTAAGGGGCATTTGCATACCCATTATAGGCACATTTGCATGGGAAGCAACAGCAGGTTTGCACCCCTATGACTGGCTCTGCCCCCACTCCAACTGACCAGTCCCATAAGAAACAACTATTCCCTGGTATCTAGTGTTCCCCTCCACCCTATGATTGCTAGTCCCAGTATCATATAACAAATCCCTGGTGCTTAGTGGCCTCCTGCCCTCTGATCACTAGCCCTGGTATCATATAATAAATCCCTGGTGCCTAGACGTCCCCCTACCTCTGATCACTGGTCCCATTATGTATATATACATTCCCTGGTGCCTAGTGGTCCCCTCATTCTCTGCTCGCCAGCCCCAGTATGTGAATATACATTCCCTGGTGTCCAATAGTCCCCCTGCCCTCTGATTGCTAGCCCTGGTATTGAATAATAAATCCCTAGTGCCTAGTGGTCCCCCTGCCCTTGAAGCACTGGTCCCAATAAGTGTATATACTGTATAGCAGGTTGAATTTGTGGCTGTTATATTTTGTGCAATTCAACCTGCTACATATGTTCATGCCTGCTTGAATTTATGTCTGTCCCGTCATGGCAGTCAGCGTAATCCCTCACATCAGCCAGACTTAGAGAGAGTTAGAGAGGCACTGGAGAAGCATTGTGAGCCAGAGCAGCATCAGCCAGGAATAACATGGGCCAGGAATGAGAGAAATGGGGGATAGTGAGCCAGGTAGTGTGGATGTTTTCTGACCACCACTTGGTTACAGCATTCAGGCAGTGCAACTAAACAGTGTTTCAGTCTCCCCTGTGTGTTTGTTACATTGAGCATTTTACAGGTACTTAAAAATTCACTACAAATATTTTTTAAGTAATTTTACTGGTACTTAATTTATTTATTTATTGAAATGTTTGACCAGGAAAGCACACTAAGCAACAATTTGCTCATCTCCCGGTGCAACCTGGGGGAAAGGGGTACAATAGGAATGAGACATTAAACATTCAATTTACAAGATCGACATTAGCATACAGTTGTAAGGCAGGTGTTACAAAAAGTGTTACAACAGTGTTGAGCATAACATGTAGAAAGAGTGGACAATAAAAAGTGCCAGGTTAATAAGTAAACAAGTGCTTATGTGAAAGAAAAGGGGAAAAGGGGAGGGAGGGGTGAGGTGGGGAGAGGGGGAAGAGTCATATTCCCGGATACCCCCTCAGGGTGCAAGGAACCCTGCAATGGGACTGGTGGGACCAGACAGAAGGGGATAATGCAGTGTCCCAGAGATACCCCTTTAGATACAAGCCCCTTGGGGTGGTAAATGAAGGTGAGGGTAGAGAGGTAGGGTTTTTCCAGGGCTTAGAGGAGGGAATTAGACAGGGCCATGGCAGGAGCAGCTAGGTGCAAGGTAATTATTGAGGGCACAGCTGATGGAGTAGGCGGAGGATGAGTGTCGGATTTGAGGTACGAGGGAATTCCACATTTTTGTGAGGCAGTGAGAATAACAGGATTGGCCGATTTGGGTGGATCTGCGGGGGACAACCAGGGTATGGGAATTGGACGATCTAAGGGAACTGGAGAGTGGAGGGAGTGTTATAAAGGAGGAGGTGATAGGAAGGGATCTCACCCAGCCAGTGCTTGGAGGTGAATTTAGCACAGTGGGAGAGATGCCTATTTGTAAGAGACGGGAAGGATAGGGCATGATAAAGATCGCAGTGATGGGTGTGGGGGGGCATCCAGGGCAAAGCAGCAGAAGGAATTGAAGAGGGTGTCTAGTCTGGCCAGGGAGGACTGACTGGCAGCACCATAGACTACATCACAGTAGTCAAAAATGGGCAGTATCATCTTCTGAACAAATTCACACCTAGCCGAAGGAGGGATGCAACTATGGTTCCTGAACAGGGCACCAAGCTTGGGGCGCATTTTTTTCTGGATGGCATCAATATGTCCAGAGAACTTTAGGTGTTGATCCAACCAAACACCTAAGTACCTGAAGGAGGATGTGTCCTTAAGTAAAGTCCCATCAACAGTGTGGAAAGTGGGTAGGGAGGGAAACCTAGAGAGTCTCTGCCTTGTGCCATAGGTCATGGAGACAGTCTTCTTGGCATTGAGGAAAAGGTGATGGTTAGCAAACCAGAGCTGAACCTTGTCAAAGTCTTGCTGTAAGCTGGTTGTAACCTCATCAAGACAGGAGCAAGATGCATACAGGACTGTATCATCAACATACATATGTATAGCAGAGGATGGGGAGCAAACAGAGGGAATGTCATTTAAGAAGATGGAGACTAGGAGGGGCTCCAATACCGAGCCCTGGGGGACTCCAGTGCTACTCAGGAGGGGAGGGGAAGTGGCATCCAAGATCTTAACTGATTGGGTTCTGCCAATAAGATAGGCCTTGAACCAGTTTGTGGCGGAGGGAGATAGGCCAGCTGCCATGAATGAGTCGAGAAGAAGTGAGTGAGAGACGCTGTTGAAGGCCTTGGACAGGTTGACAAAAATGGCAGCGGTAATTTGTCCGTTGTCTATCCCAGTTAGGATGGAGTCTGTGATCCATAGGAGAGAGGTGGTGGTTGAGTGGTTTTTCCTGAAACAGACTGGAAAGGGGTGAAAAAGGAGGTATCAGAGAGAAAAGAGGTGAGTTGGGAGAGAAAATTGTGTTCTTGAAGCTTGGCAAGGGTAGGGAGGAGAGAAATGGGGTGATAGTTGCCAGGGGATGAGGGGTCACCCCCTTTGGGTAGAGGGAGGACCACAGCATGTTTCCATGAAGAGGGGAACGAGGCAGTAAAGAATGAGAGATTTAAGATTACTGAGAGGGGGTAGGTAATGGCTGAAGCAGAGAGGGAGAGGAGGTTTGGGTCAAGACCCTTGGGGAGGCACCTTTAGAGGGGTTGATGTTGAGGAGGGCACTTAGAACATCATTTGGGGTTACAGTAGTGAAAGAGAAGGGAAAGTAGGAGGGTGGTGGAGGGAGCACACTGGTTGAGGATGGGAAGGGGGAAGAACAGGAGGAGAGGGATTTCAGAAGCTCAGTGGCACAGGAGGTATAGTAGGAATTCAATTCCACAGCTACAGCTAATGGGTCAGACACTAGTGAGCTATTTACTTTAAGTACTGGGGGCAGTGGGTGAGATGAAGGTGTAAATAGGGTGTGAACCACCTTCTAGAACTTTGAATGGGAATTTGTGTTGGTGATGAAGACATTTGAAATGTTCAGACTCGGCTAACCTTGTAGCCCTGGTGCAAGTGTTTCTGAGTATGTTGTAGTTTGTGAGGTTACTAGGATGCTGGGTAGCTTTATGACACTTCCAAACTCAATCTCTAGCCCTGAGGCAGGGCAGAAGTTCAGGGATTATCCAAGGTAAGTGGTTACCTCTGACTCTGGTTTGTTTGAGTAGGGCAAAGGCATTCCAGTTTACAAGAAAGACTTCTTTGAAGTATGCATGGGCCTTATCAACTGAGGGGAAGGAGGTTAGGGGGGACCAGTCAGAAGTGGCAAGGTTACTCAAGAGAGGTTCAAGGTCAAGAGACTTGAAAGAGCATAGTTGTATGGTTTTGTGTGGTGATTTAGTTCTGTGGACTTTCCTAACTATGAATATTGGGTTATGGTCACTGACAGCATCAGGGAGAATGCCAGAGGTGATGACACGGTGGGGGTGGGAGGTAAGGGCCCAGTCAAGTAGGCAGTGTTGTTGTGGTTTGGGCAGGTGGGTTCGGAGATCAGTTGGGAGAACTTTAGGGCTCCGATTTTGTTTTTTAGTTTTGGTAGCTTTAGGTGACAACCAATTTATATTAAAGTCACCTAGGATGAATAAATCTCCAGGGTGAGCAAAAGAAGTGATGGTGGTTAGGAGGTCCAGTGCTACCGAAGGATGAACATTTGGGTGGCTGTATATGCCAGCTACGAAGATTGGGACAGTGAAGAGGAAGATCACATGGATAGCTAGAGCATCATGGGTCTCAGGACAGGAGGATGAGTAGATGATGGAATATTGGATGGTGGCTAGGACATAAATGGCCACACCACCACCTCTGCCAGCACGGTCTTGCCTTAGCAGTGAGTAGCCAGGAATAGAGACTGAGTGGTCGGAGATAGTGCTCTTTAGCCAAGTTTCTGAGATTATTGGAATGTCTGGTTTTAGAGTGCACTCCATGGTATAAATATGGTCTATTTTTTGCAACAAGCTACAGGTGTTAAGATGTAGAATCTTTAAGCCCTTTGGGAGGGCTGACAGAAGGGGAGGGTAGTAGAGGAGAAAGCACCAGAGGAGCAAGGGCCAATAGGGTCTGGGTTGGGGGTGAATATTCCTGGTGGAGAGCAAGAGGTGGGCAAATATGAGAAAGTGAAGCTTAGGGGATTGTGAAGGGGCTGGCGAGGAGGTTGGGAGTTTTGAGAAGGGAGTGGATGATGGAGGGAGAAAAAGGTGGAAAACTGCAGTAAAAGTGGACACCAATATCAAAGCCACATAAGGAATAGTAGTAGAGTGAGAATATTTCAAATGGTGGTGAGGGAGTGATAGCATGGATTTGGGTAGGGAATTGGAGATAGTGACTGATGGTGTTGGGAGAGTTATTAGGGAGAGTTATTAGGAGAGTTAAAGGAACTTAAATATGGTAGGATTGAAATGGGAGAACCAGAGGTTAGTGAGCCTAGTGGTCCCCCAGCCCTCCGCTCACCAGTCCCTTTAAGTGTGTTAGTGAGCCAGGCAGTGTAGATGTTTTCTGCGCACCACGTAATTTCGGCATTCGGGCACATTTCAGTCTCCCCCATGCCTTCAATACAGGTACTTAAAATTCACTACAAATATTATGAAAAAGTATTCTTTGTTGTATTTGTGGTGCTAGTGACCTTACTGAGGGGGTGATCTAACTGGTCTGAGGGAGAAAGCAGCACCATACTTGGCTTTGGTCTTAATAATCAAGGTAATTTTATTTTAGTGTTTTTTGCCAATCAGCAAAAATAGTGAAAATAAAATTACCATGAATATAACCTGGTATACAATATATTCCTTGGTGTCTAGTGGTCCCTCCTGCCCTTCGATCACCATATATATTACCTGAGTCCAGTGCTCACCTGCCCTCCGATCACTAGCCCTGGTCTTGAATAATAAATCTTTGGTGCCTAGTGGTCCTCCTAGCCTTCCGCTCACCAGTCCCTTTATATGTGTATACATTCTCTGGTGTCTAGTTGTCCCCCCACCCTCAAATCACTGGCCCTGGTATCATAAAATAACTCCTTGGCATCTAGTGGCACCCTCTACCCACAGATCTCCATCCCAGTACACTATCACAGAGTCCCTGCTGTCTAGCAGCCCCACTTCTGCACCATGAGCACAGACCACCCACCCTGCCAACCCCCCATGCCTGCCTTGCAAGTGCCGAAGGAGCCCATATGGCAACCAGCACAGCCCTCCTCTCACCACCTTGGCTGGCAACCATTTGCAAGGACAGGGAGCATGCGCCCCCTGTACTGTAAAGGGAGTGTGCGTACACTGAAAACCAGGGAATTATTTTCTATACCATGGCCAACGATCAGGGGTGGGGGAACACGGACACTAAGGGGTTATATTTGTCACAGGCCAGTGTTCGTAGGGTGGGGGGGTTATTGATACCAGGAACTTACTTTATTTTAACAGGAACAGGATTCAGAGGGTGGGGGTGCCATTATCCACCAGGGAACAGTTGTGCTCCTCCACTGCCAATGCGGTTGTTAGCTGCAGTTGCTCTGGTAGCTGCAAGGGTTGCCCAGAGTAAGTTGAGGTTTTGCATGCAGTAATGGCACTGCGCAATGTGGCCTGTGCTATTCCTTTTGCTTAGCACTACGGTGCTTAATATTGTGATGTGTGAGTATTCTTGTCCCCACCCATCCCTTTGCCCATGGCATACATTATTTTGGTTTGCATGCACTAACCCTGTTAGCAAGCACAAAAGCCCCCTTTAAGTACTGTACATGGGCACAAACCCTGGGGTGCAATCATTTTGCCCACCGGGCAAAGTTTGAATATATGGCTACAGAAGTCTTAGACAGAACCAGTTCAGGTTCCAGACTTCATAGGTTCAGAGCTGAATACCCTGCAAGGGAAGGCTGTTCTTTCGTGGGGAAAGGGTATCCAATCTGACTGCTGCTGCAGAATCCTTCACACTAAGCTACCCAAGGCTTGCAAGGGATTTTCTTCAGCTACTGGGATACATGGCCTCATCCACAGCATTGGTGCCATAGGCCAGATTCCAAATGAGGAACATTCAGTACCACCTAAGGGACCACTGGTCACAAAGGTGAGCCTTGGTGTTCAAGCTAGTGTCAGTCACAAAGACCTTTGTGCAAGCACTAAAGTAGTTGAAGGAGGAAAGCAACCTCAGAGAGGCCATTCCTTTCCTCCAGCAATCCCCAACAAGTATTCTCACAACAGATACCTCACTCCTAGGGTGGCATGTCCACTTTGAGTATCTCACAATAAGTGGCATCTGGAGTCCACAGGAGGCTCAGGAGCACATAAATCACTTAGCACCCATATCATTACTACTTTAAATGCAATCCTTTTTTCCCTGCTACAAGGTCAGTTCATTCAAAATTTCAAATAGACAATACTACAACAATGTATTACATACAGTACATAAGCAGGAAAGAACAAGATCCTCAAAACTGCACAGAAGCCATGAGGATCTAGGATTTACTTTATTCCCTAGATGCAAAGATTTCTGTAGTATATCTGCTAGACAAGGGCAATGTGCTGGCAGACCCTAAGCAGAATTAGCAGGGATACTATGAATGAACCATGTACTAGCAAGTGCTGACCTTAGTCTTCAGAAGATAGTGCACTCCAGAAAAAAATATGTTTGCCTCTTGGGAGATCAATCAGCTGACACAGTTTTGTTGCAGGCCACCTACCAGGGGTACAGTTCCACAGGACACACTAGTTCTGGACTGAAAAGGGAGGTTCCTGTATGCCATACCACCATTCCCACTCATACAGAGACTGCGGCACTGGATTTCCTTGCTTCTGTCCGTGTTTGTCCCATTACCCAGTGCCCTTGGTCCCCTTGGTTTGATAGAACTTTGAGGGAGCTGAGGAAAGTGGGATGAAGGCTGGAGTGTTGCTGGCGAAAATCGAGCCTGGATGTCGATAAACTTAGATTGTTAACCCATTATGAGGATTATTAATCGGCTATCTCCCATAAGAAGGCAGAGTTCCTGTCCAGGGAAATAGCTGCGGCACAAAATCTACCATCTCAACTCTTTCGTACTGTAGACAGACTGTGCAATCCAGTCTGTCTGCAGTCTCGGAGAGTATTGTCACAAGAGAAATGTAACGAATTTGCTCACTTTTTTGCCAATAAGCTTGTAGACATCAGGTCTGAGATTTGCACAGGACACCCCAATGGGGCGGACGGAGATTGGTGGGGGGGGTGGCAGCCCCTAAGTCTGCCTTGTCTGACTTTGGCCGACTGGCGATTGCAGATATTGTGAAGATTATCCAGTCTTTGCGGCCAATCTGCTGTGGTTTGGATCTGGGCCCAATGTGCCTCCTTTTGGGGTGTGTTGAGACCATTGGCCTGGTCCTTGCAGTGATAGTCTGGTGTTCTTTGGAGTCCAGGGTGTTTCCTGACACTCTGAAGGAGGTGGTAGTGATACCCTTTCTTAAGAAACCATCTCTTGACCCAGACTGTCTTGCAAACTACAGATCTATCTCTAACCTTCCCTTTGCAGGTAAGGTTATTGAGAAGGTGGTTGCGCTGCAGCTGGAGGATCATTTGACCATCCACAGTATCTACGACCCTTTCCAGTCTGGTTTTCAAAAATGGCATAGTACCGAGACAGCCCTTGTTCTGGTTCTCAATGATCTTCTAATAGCAAGAGATCAGAAGAGCCATTCCATCTTGGTTCTTCTAGATCTCTCGGCAGCATTTGACACTGTGGACCATGGGGTGTTGGTCGAGCGCCTGCGGTTAATCTGCAGACTGTCTGATACAGTCTTCAGATGGTTTTATTCCTTCCTCATGGGCAGGTTTCAGAGGATTGTCTCTGGGGTTTACTCCTCTGACGAGGCCTCCCTACCATGTGGGGTCCCGCAGGGCTCTGTACTGTCTCCCATATTGTTCGCAGTGTATATGCTGCCGTTGGGAGACATTGTAAGGTGGTATGGGCTGAGTTTTCACTGTTATGCAGATGACACTCAGCTCTACCTGTCCTTTGTGCCTGAGCGGGGGGGGGGTTGTCTCATGTTTTAATGACTGTCTTTCATAAATTGGGGACTGGATGAGTGCCAGTTGGCTAAGGTTGAACCTGGATAAGACTGAGGTGTTGGTAGTGGACCCAGGCCATCGTGTAGAGGGGCCATCAGAGTTGCGAGCCTCGGGTCTTTGGTTCGGTGGTCGCCAGCTGACGACCTCTAAAAGGGTGCGGGATCTGGGTGTGATTCTTGATGACGGATTGATGCTTAAACATCAGGTGTCATCCGTTGTCAAGACCGCCTTTTTATTCTAAGGAATGTAGCCTGTATCAAGCATCTAGTTCCACATGACGACCTACCAGTGTTGGTTTACACCTTTGTAATCTCCCGCCTTGATTATTGTAACGCCCTGTACCTAGGGCTACCAGGGGTTGATATCTGCCACTTGCAGCTGGTGCAGAACACTGCAGTGAGGCTGTTGACTGGGCAGCCTCATAGCTGTCATGTCACACCTGTGCTGCGTGGTCTGCACTGGCTGCCTATTCAGTGGCAGATCACCTTTAAGGTCGGTTTACTGACCTACAAGGCCCTACACTGACAGGGACCGAGTTATCTGCAAGATCTTCTACATCCCTACTGCCCCTCCTGGTAGCTTCGCTCCACCGATGAGGGATTGCTAGAGATTCCCAGGGTCCGCTTAAAATCATCTGGAGCCCGTGTATTTGAATTTATGGCCCCGTCCCTGTGGAACTCTCTATCTCGTCGGATTCGAAAATGCCTGACGGTGGAGAGCTTTAAGTCTGCATTAAAGACTTATTTATTTAATCTTGCTTTTCCTGATGCTGTTTGATCAACTGCAGATGTTTTTATTTGTTCGATAAGTGTATTTGTTTTTATGTGTTTTATGATTATGTACTAGCGCTATGGTTTTAGAATAGTGCTATTTATAAAAAAACAAACTGAATGATTGATTGTTCATAAAGCTCAGGAGAGAGCCAGCAACAATGATCCTGATAGTCCTGGACTGGGCCAGTAGGCTTGGTACTCAGTGATTTTGACCTTGTCTAGCAGGATTCCAATCAACCTGCCACTGAGATACAACCTGCTGACTCTGTCTCGGAGATTCTCATACTGGTGTGAACCCAGGAAGATAATCCCAATGCAGACAGGGCTGCCTGCAGTCCTGGGCTACCTGGTACACTTTCAACCCTTAGGTCTGAGACCCTCAACACTGAAGGTACACTTAGCAGTGGTGTCAGCCTACACATCACAGTAACAATGGATTTGGCACTCAACTGCCAAAGAAAGCACATACACCTTGTACTGTGCTAAAAAGTCCCGTAAACATTATTGAAGATATATATGCAGATACAAGTACAAAACAGTGCTTTCTGACTACTGTATGCTGGCTCTGGGAACTGGTATCACCTCTGAAAAGGTGAGAGAACTTACTACCTCCATGCAGGTCTTTGCTAACTCCCTGAACCTGCCTTGCACAACCTCCACTTCCTCCCCTGCTAAGTCGTTGGTTCCTAGGTGGATGACTAAGTTAAGATTCCCTCCAACCTCCCTTACAATTTTCTTGATTCATAGTCCTGCCTTCCCTGCTGTCATCCCTGGCATACAAACCACCCTCCTTCTTGCTTTGGGTTCCCCTTCCTTCTCCAGTAAGTACCCCTAATTATGGAGTCCCCAATAATTACCATACTTCCATCCACTGCAACTGTGTTTCCCATGTTCCCATTCTCTTCTAAGATGTCAGCTGCTCCTCCACTCAACTATGCCCCTCAGCCCTGGTTAACTTTTAGCTGCATCCACTACTATCATCAATCTGATTCATCACCCCCTTCTAAGCTCCCTCCTCCCTGGCTAGCCATGCTTGCTACCACTTTTCCTCACCCTTTTACCCTGTTCCTCCCCCATCTACCTTGACAGTTTCTTCTTCACTGCCTTCCCAGATTAGTCCTGTCCCACCACCCCATACCTCCAACCCTTGACTCTGGATTATCCTGACCTTCTACCTCACCACCTGATTTTCCCTTCCCCTATACCAGACAGTGGTGTATACCTGTTCATTAAGGGCACCTCATCATCGTCAGTTCTCTCCCCTTTTCTCCCTCTCCCAGTCAATTCCCGCTTCTGCTGTTCTTCTTACCCTCCTACCTCTTTCCTCTACCGCTTGCCATTCCCCCACTCTGGGCTTTCTGGATCTCTAAGGAAGAGATATCCCTGAATAGTGGATGGTCCTCCCTGCTCCAGTCTCATGCCTGCCATACACTTTCCCCTGGGCACCCCCACATTCCCCATTCTCCACTGCTTTTCTCCCCGGTCTCCCCAACCCATTCTCCCCAGATCCCATCTGAGCAGTCTTACCTCTTCTCTGAGCTGCTCCAGAACCCTGCCCACCATATAGCCCCCTGCTCTCTACACTGCCCCCAGAAAGACTACAGCCCCACAACCATTACAGCTTACCACCCTGACTATTCTGACTCCTGTACAAGCTTGTATTCCCCCACATCCTCCCTTCAAAGCCTGCCCCAGCCCCCAGTTATGTATCTCTGTATTTGACTTGGTCGATGCTATTAACAGTTTTCCCTCACGTCCTCTCTATTCCCCTAACCCCTCTTTCCTCTTTATTGCCTTAGTACAATGTAGGCTGGCCCAAGATAGGGATCAGCTGCATTTGTTTTCCACATCTTACGTTGTACCCCAATCCTCCTTCCTTGTAACCCTGTTCAAAGGTAGGCTGGCCCTGAATAGGGATCAACTGCAGCCCCCCTTCCACCTTCTGCAGTGTATTTTCAACCTCCTTTTCCCCCTTACCTCACCTGCCATGACCAGTGTGACTTACGGCCTGCTGTCCTTCCTGTGGATGACCTGCCGAAGCCCCCAGATGCCAGGAAGTCAAACATGATACTCCTGTTTCATGGTACTCACGCTTTACAGTTGCTCACATTTTGGGGTCGCTAAGGATTATGGGAGTATATAGGAACTACAGCCTCTCTGTTGGAGGACTGCATCCACGTGGCTTGCTGGGCCCACCACTCAGGTTGTCTAGTCAAGCTCAACAGCCACCCTCAACCCTTCCTCTGCTGATGTCCTCCCTCTACCCAATCTCCACAGCTCCTAGCACAAAATTACCACAGCATTAATTTAAAAGTGTTTTTTTGTTTGTCCAAAGCTAAGTCCCCCAGTACAGATTCCTGCTGCAGTTATCTGACTGATCCTGCTCCACATTCCTCCTCACTCTCAGCGGTGTCCTGAAGTGAGTGAACTACACAGGCAGCTTGATATAAGGGAACAAACTACAGCCCCCCTATTGAAGGACTCCAGCCACATGGCCTACTGGGCCCACCACTCAGGCTGGCTAGTGCACCTCAGCACCCACTCTCAACCATCCCTCTACTGACGTCCTCTCTTTCACCCGCTCCCCACAGCTCCAGGAACAGAATTATCACAGCATTAAGTTAAACGTGTTTTTCTTTTTGTTTGTCTGAAGTTACGTTCCACTGTACAGGTCTCTGCCACAGTTCTCTGGCTGATACAAATCCACTTTTCTCCTCGCTCAAGGTGGTGTCCTGAAGCAGAATTCAGTAAGATGGGTGAGGTGCTAAAGAGGCAGCTGGTGGTGTCAGAGTGGCATCAGAGTGGATATGGGGTGGACCAAAAATAGTCCATCATCAAAGAAGAAATACTGGCTGCCATGGGGGAGTGCATTAGGCTCATGGGGAAGAACTCATGGGCCAATGCACCCAGCTGGTTCAGCTCTGAGGTTGCCCAAGTGGTGAGGGACAAGAGGTCAGCCTACAAGAGTTACAGGAAGACTGAGAGAGAGGTGCATAGGGGAAAGCTATCTAATGTTGGCCAAGGTGGAATGCAAGGTAGTACGGCAGGCTAAGGCACAAAAAGAACTGCAGATAGCTGAGGCAGTCAAAAAGTGGGATAAAGCCTTCTTTCAGTCTGTCAGTGTGACTCAGATAGTAGCATATCTACCTCTGGACCAGAAGGTCATGTATTTCATCCCACACCAGGATTGGACACATACCTAAAACGCTGGCATCCGAGTGCAGTATTAGGGAGTGCTGTACTGCTGGGGTGTGCCGTCCTTTGGATGAAATGCTGAAATTGAGGTCCCTTCTACCCATCCTGGTGCTGTCCTGGTGGGTGTCCAGGTGGAAGTAAAAGAACCCAGGGCACTCTTCGCCAGGCCAGGATGGCATACACCCAAAGGTGCTGAGGGAGCTGGCAGAGGAGCTTGCAGGGCCACTGGCAGGCCTGTTCAATAGTTCCCTGGAGTAGGGAATGTGGTTGCAGGATTGGAGAATGGCACATGTGGTGCCCATCCATAAAAGCGGTTCCAGGGATGATCTGGGGAATTAAAGACAGGTCAATCTGAGCTCAACTGTGTGCAAACTCATGGAGACTATACTTATGGAAATGTTGATAGGCTATCTAGATAATAATGGTCTCCAGGATGAGAAGCAGCTTGGGTTTGTGGGAGGGAGATTTTGTCAAACAAATCTGATTCACTTCTTTGACTGGGTCACTAATGCAGAGGACAGGGGCAAGGTGGTGGACATCCTTTATCATGACTTCATTAAAGCCTTTGACTCTGTACCCCACAAGAGATTGATCAGGAAGCTAGCAGATCTCAGGGCTGGAGAGAAAATGACCAGGTGGATAGAAAACTGGTTGAGGGACAGGACCCAGAGGTTGGTGGTGGGGGGAGAGTTATCTAGCACCAGGGAAGTCACCAGCAGAGTCCCACAGGGCTCGGTGCTAGGGCCGATGTTGTTCAATGTTTTCATCAATGACATTGGGGAGGGCATCAAGGGCAAAATGTGCCTGTTTGCAGATGACATCAAACTCTGTGGGAGAATGGACACAGTAGAAGGGATACAAAACCTGTAGAAAGCTCTGTGAAAACTTGAGAGGTGGTCAGGGATTTGGCAGCTTGGCTTCAATCCCAAGAAATGCTAAATTATGCATATAGGAGCCGGGAATCCAAGGATCGAGTACCATGGGGAGGGTCCAGGTAGCAGCAATGGAGGAGGAGAAGGATCTGGGAGTGATGATCATTAGTGACCTGAAGCATTCCATACAGTACAGAAAAGCAGCAGCAAAGGCAAACAAGATGCTGGGGTGTATGGCCAGAGGAATTAGCAGTAGGCAGAAGGAGGTCCTACTGCCCATGTACAGGTCACTGGTGAGACCACATCTAGATTATGGAGTAAGGTACTGATGTCCACACCTTATGAAAGACATCAACCTGCTGGAGACAGTCCAGTGGCCTTCTCTATACACCTATAAGTTCAAGTTCAAGTTTATTGCAGGAAAACTCCATTGAGCAAGCTCATTCACAAGGAGGTCCTGATTACAGGTTTACAGACAAGTACACAACACATATATAGAATGACATAACAGTAATTAATAAACAGTAAGATTCAATGTAGTACATTATGTTCAGGTCATAAAGTAACATTGTTAAAAACAATCAGCATGAGCCTATGGGGAGGCGTAAGGAGCAGGAGAGATAGAGAGTACATGGCAAATAAGAGAAGAAAAAAGGGGGGAGGGCAGGTGATGGCTAAATGAGGAATACTAGGATGTAGGAGGAGATAAGAAGCAGTTACATATATCTTTTAAATTGTAAATCACTATCCTTTGGAAAAAGTTAACAAGGACAGTACTGGATAATTTCAGTGAGGATTGTAAGCAATTCCAAATGGTTGGAAGGCAACATGAGATAACACGTTTACCAAAGGAGGTCCAAGTCCTGGGTACATCTAGAAGGATAAAGTCCAACTTTCTGAGTGAGTAGACACTGTGGGAAATATGGACAAGAGAAGTTAGGTAGCTCGAGAATTTATTCAGAAGAAGGTTTAGGGTCCAGGTGCCAGCATGGAGTGCACGCCTAATGGTTAGCGAGGTCCACCCAACTGCTAGGTACAAATCACAGTGATGAGTTCGGTATGGGGAGTTGGAGATAAAACGCAGGGCACGGTGGTAGAGGGTGTCTAATTTATGGAGGTTGGTAATTGCTGAAGTGTTATAAATTATGTCGCCATAGTCCAGAAGGGGGAGGAAAGTGGCTTGTACAAGTCTGAGTCTGGTCTCCAAAGGAAAGAAAGACCTATTGCAGAAAAAGAAACCTAGCCTGACTTTTAAACTCCTGGACAGATCTTCGAGGAGATTATTAAAGGAGAGTTTGTTATCAAGAAGATGTCAAGATATTTGAATTTAGAAATAATTTCCAGTGGTTCTCCTAAAGAGGTGACAATAAGGTCTTTAGATGTGTCAGGAGTAGTAGTGCGGGAGGTATATGGAGAGAAAAGCATGGCTTTAGTTTTCTTGGCATTTAGTAGTAGCTTGGCATTAATTAGGTTAGTTTCTAGCTGCATGAAGTCAGCTTGGAGGAGGTCTCTAACTCCAGATAATGTGGGGCCAGAGGTATATAGCACTGTGTTATCTGCAAAGAAATGCAGGTTTGACTTAGATATCTGGTGATCAAGATTATTGACATATAGAGAGAAAAGAATGGGACCTAGGATGGAGCCTTGTGGAACTCCCCTCGTGATAGGCAGGGAGGATGAGAACAAACCTCCTGCTTTAACTTTCTGGGTCCTTCCGGATAAGTAACTATTGAACCATTGGGAAGTGGAAGGTGGAACCGATTTTAATAAGGCTATTCGCTACTAAGTTATGATCTACTGTATCGAAAGCTTTACTGAGATCTAAGAATACTGCTCCCGTTATTTTCTTAGAATCCATTGCAGCAAACCAATCATTAGTAACTTTGGCCAGAGCTGTGATGGTGCTGTGATTAGGGTGAAAACTGGATTGTGCAGGGTTTAGAAGAGAATGGGATTCGATATGTTTTTTTAGTTGTGTGTAGATCAATTTTTCAAGAACTTTTGAGAGGATGGGCAGAATTGAAATGGGCCTATAGTTGTTTAGGTCACACGGTTCACCTGATTTAAATAAAGGGAGAACATGAGCAGATTTCCAGCAAGAGGGAACTGTGGCGGAGGAGATTTCCAGCAAGAGGGAACTGTGGCGGAGGAGGTAGAAAAGTAATATGTAGGATGGGGCAGTAAGGTATGAGTAACCAAGTTTTAGGAAGAGTGGATCCAGTCCATCTTCCCCTGTGCTTTTTTTGGTATCTAAATTAAGAGAGTCTTCAACTTCTTTGAAGGTCAATGGGAGCAGCTTGAATGAATATGCCGAGGAAGGCAGCATTGAGTCTGAGCTGTCTTGAATCTTAACACGAGCAGCATACGGTGAAGAATCAAAGGCTAGGCCAGCAGTGGCAAAGTGGGAATTACATTCTTCAAGTATTTGTTGATTAGTATCCACAACCGTGCCTCTACTGTGGATCTTTTGTTGGAACATAGTGGGCAGTCGACCGACCCTCAATAGATTTTAGGGTCCTCTAAATTTTATGGGGGTTCCGCTTAGCCTGTTCTAGGGTGGAAATGTAAAAGTTCGCTTAGGTGGTACGAATACATTTAACACAGGCATTCCTAGCTGCTCTAAAGTCCTGCCAGTCTACAGGGTTCGTGGTTCTCCTGGCCTGGGCCCATAGTTTATCACGGTTTGTCAATGCAAGCTTAAGTTCCGGATTGAACCAGGGGTGAGAGATTTTACGCCTCTGGACCTTGATCAGAGGTGCATGTCTATTAGCTAAGATAGTAAAGTTATCATTAAGGACAGTAACGGCGTCATCAACTGATTTTGTTAGAAAGGGATTTTGCCATCTGACCTTGCTTAGGTCAGCCAGGTAGTTTAAGACATTGAACTTTAGAAAGGACCATTTAATAAAGAAATTAGGCTGATGTTGTACTTTAGCTTGTGACCTTGTGCAAACTACAATGCCATGGTCACTCATGTCATTATGGAAGACTGCTGCATGTGAAATTTTATGTGGGTGAGTGGTTAGTACCACATCTAGGATCGAGCTGTTTTCGGTTTTTGAAGTATTAATCCTAGTTGGTTCACTAATTAGCTGAGCAAGGCCTAGATCGTCGCATAGGGATTTCAAGACAAGTGCTTTGGGGGACAGCCAATCCAGATTGAGGTCACCAAGGATTGTTGTTTCTGTATTAGCATTGATGGCAAGAGATGTAATAATGTTAAGGACATCTGTCCCACCAGCAGGGGGCCTATAGCCACCGATAATAGTGATGCTTTCTGTAGAAGGAAGGCGGAACTTCAGAGAAACAATCTCATATTTCTTCTGCTTTGAACTGCAATAGAGATCACTAATTGAGAACTTGGATTTGGTATAGATGACTACTCCACCCCCCTGGAGTCCCTGTCTGCCCTATACAGATTATAGCCCGCTAGATTAATTTGTTGGTCAGAAGTGTTTTTTCTTAACCAGGATTCAATGACGACGATGAGGTCTGGTTCAGTGTGGCTGGCCCATGCTCGTAATAGGCTAAATTTTTTAGACAGGCTCAGAATATTGACCAACATTATTTTTAATCCGGATGCTGCTGCAAATTCTGAAGGAGAGGTGAGCAGCAATGGAGGGTCGGGGTTTAGCTCAACATTGTCTGAGCAAAAGAGAAGCAGGAGTAACAGTTACTTTAGGAAATTTAAATGTGCTCTGAGTGCTTTTTTCCTTCGTAGGTGGTTTGTAGGTGAAAAGGAGGCTGGCAGTTGAGTGTTAGTTAGGGACAGACTTGCATGACAATTTTGGGCTAAGAGGAGGAGAGCTTTAAGTGCTATGGGGAAGGGAGTAGTGAGAGTGAGGGGGGAGAAGGTGATGTATAAATAAAGAATGTGGGGCATGTAGAGAGGAGAGTAATACAGTAATTTGAGGCAATGTAAGTGAAGGGTTCCAGGACAGGGCTCGAGTATTGAGTTTTATTAGGAAAGTCTGCATTAGGAGCATTACTTATTAGCAGCAAAAAGGCAATAATTAAAAATGCCATGGCTCTAAGAAAGAATAGTCTGGGAGTGGGTGGAGAATAAGGCAGAATGAATACAGGAAAGAAACTGGTATGGTCATGATTCTAATTGTGGACCTATTGGACGACAGAAGGCCAAGGAAGGTGTGGCTAAGGTGTATGTAAAGGAGGTCTGGAAGTGGGTGGTGGGGGTGGGACGAAAAACTAGCAGAAAAGGCTTCAAATACGGCACCAAGTGGCAAGGGTAAAGCAGGAGAGGTCTGGACCAATCAGGGCTTGCTTCGGGAAGGCGCCCGCACTCCAGTTGGCTGGCTTGGGGCCGTACCTTAGTGCAGGAGGGATCTGGCTTTTGTGCTGCAGCTGTCAGCTACTGAAATGCTGTTGGGCCGGTGAGTTGGAGTCCGGGAGCTAAGCGTAGGCTAGCCCTGCTCAGGGCAGCAGCTGGTGGGAGAAAAAGGCAGGGATTTATAAAGGGCTAGGACAGAGGGTCAGGCAGAGAGGCCAGGGAACAATAGATTAACAGGACAAAAAAGCAATTAATTTAGGCACCAAGGGCAGTGGGGGGTTAAACAGAACAGTTTGACTTCACTAACAGGGCTGTAAATCACTTGAACACTCTGGCTTCACTAACAGGCCTGTAAATCACTTAATAACAATTCTGTAGCTCTAAAACAAATTAAGTTATACAGGCAGATAGTTCTTACATTAATTTAGAGTGAAAAACTAGCAGAAAAGGGTTCAAATACAGCGCCAAACGGCAAGGGTAAAGCAGGAGCAGTCTGGACCAATCAGGGCTTGCTTCGGGAAGGCACCCACAATCCAGTTGGCTGGCTTGGGGCCGTACCTTAGTGCAGGAGGGATCTGGTTTTTGTGCTGCAGCTGTCAGCTACTGAAATGCTGTTGGGCCGGTGAGTTGGAGTCCGGGAGCTAAGCGTAGGCTAGCCCTGCTCAGGGCAGCAGCTGGTGGGAGAAAAAGGCAGGGATTTATAAAGGGCTAGGACAGAGGGTCAGGCAGAGAGGTCAGGGAGCAATAGATTAACAGGACAAAAGAGCAATTCATTTAGGCACCAAGGGCAGCAGGGGCTTAAACAGAACAGTTTGGCTTCACTAACAGGGCTGTAAATCACTTGAACAGTCTGGCTTCACTAACAGGGCTGTAAATCACTTAATAACAATTCTGTAGCTCTAAAACAAAATTAAGTTATACAGGCAGATGGTTCTTACATTAATTTAGAGTGAAAAACTAGCAGAAAGGGCTCAAATACAGTGCCAAATGGCAAGTGTAAAGCAGGAGAAGTCTGGACCAATCAGGGCTTGCTTCGGGAAGGCGCCTACGATCCGCTGACGATTTGGGGCTGTACCTTAGTGCAGGAGGGATCCAGTTTTCGTGATGCGGCCATCGGCTACTGAAATGCCATCGGACTGGTGAACTGGAGTCCAGGAGCTGAGCATAGGCTAGCCCTGCTCAGGGCAGCAGCCTAGTGCAGAAGGGATCCGGTTTTCGTGCTGCGGCCATCGGCTACTGAAATGCTGTCGGGCCGGTGAGCTGGAGTCCGGGAGCTGAGCGTAGGCTAGCTCCCGGACTCCAGCTCACTGTGTGGGAGGTGTTGATCTTTGATTGCTATTGCTCCCACATGCACTGTCAAGGCTGATTTATTATTGTCTGCTTCTAAAGACTGCATATGTCCACATGCCCTGTCTTTCACTCTTCTTTTAGTGCAGCCAACATAAAATGCCCCACATTGACAACTGGCTAAATATAGCACATTGGTGGTATCACAATTAATAAAGTCCTTTATGTGTACCATACTACCCATTTTAGGATTCAAAAAGATTTAGCATTAGTTATTACAGGGCAATACTTGCACCTGCCACATTTTTTTGTGCCAGAGGGTAAAGGTGGCAACCCATCAAAAATAATTTTTTCTGCTCATCAGCTAACTGACCTCTTGTCGATAGCTCTGCAAAGAGTTTACAAATAAGCCTGAGAGGAGCTCAAAGTGAATCTCAGGTTAACCCCCTAAACTCCAAATAGCTTTTTGCAATCATTTCAACAGTATAACTATATACAGTTTCAAACAGAGTGATCTCAGTATCACATACAGTTTCACACAAAGATTCACATACATTTTTGTAGCAGCAGATACGCAAGGGGAAATAAAAGACAGAAACAGCAAGAGAAGCAGAGAGACAGCGAGAGGTGAAAAATCATGAGACTGTCAGTGATTAGTTCCTAGGTCTCACAAGAACATTTGGTTGCACAACCAGGCAGATGAGAGACAGAAAAGGAGAGGATAGAACAGATTACTGCGTTTAACTCTTTCGGGATAACAAATGGGACAGAGATGGGACAGTGTCTTATTCAACACTGTCACAGGATGCAGTCAATAAAACAATTCACCCTAAGCTCAACGAACTTTGTAGGAACAAAGCTAGTATTCCACTTTTTTGCTTGTCATGAGATTTCTTAAGATGATCCTCCCAATTTCTAATTGCAGGGATGTTGTGTACAGTGCTGCCCCAATAAACAACCTCAGAAGACTGGACCCCTTTCTTTTCCCTTTTACCATTTTCCCCTGGATGGCCACCATGCAAGCAGCACTGCTCCATATACAGTATCCCATCCACTTACTTCTATCCCTCAAGGGTAAACATCTTGCTCACTATGACTCTTTTGTCTCTAAATTCTAGTTTAAAATCCTTCCCTTCTATTTCAGCTTCTTACTATCCTTTTCCTCAATCCCCACCTTCCCATCTGCAATTCTCTCTCTCTCTCTCTCTCTCTCTCTCTCTCTCTATATATATATATATATATATATATGAAACTTTTCTGTGGGTCAGTCAGGGTTTGCCTGCAGATTCTTCCATTTCTGGTCAGACCTTCACACTGCTATCTGCTCTGCACCTTCCCCCCTTCACTCTTAAAGCCCTCCTCCATGATAATACCATCCCTGTCTGCAACTGCCATGAAGCCCCCTATAAATCACACTTCTGTACCTTATTCTCAATGCCTTGTCAACTTAATAAAGTTTATTTATTTTCCTACCAAACCGTATATTGCTCGGTTTGCATGTTTTCTATTGCATATACACTGTACACGTTACAATACTTTTATTTTGTGTACGTTACTACTGTACCATCTGTGTGATTTGCACTGTAGATGGTTTACCTCATTACTGTCATGTTTATGCACCACTGTTACTCCTGCAGTTTTCCTACTGTGTATTACTTGCCTTCCCCTAGGATGCATCTGGAAACAAGCTGTTATCAGCTCAGTTGGCTTTTCTTGGTAAAATTATTACTAAATAAATAAATGAGAGGGCCTGGGCTTGAATCAAACTCTGCTGGTTCAGCTCAGAAATGGTGCTGCTTTAATAAAATCCTCTCATTCCATCTCCAGTTAGTAGCTGTGCCCTGTCTTCTACAGCCACAGCAAAAGACTAGAGGTGGATAAGCCAGGAATGTTTTACCTAGAGCCAAGTCAAAGTCCAGCCAGGGGTCTGGCTTGACTCTGCAAGCCAAAACACAAGCTGAACCCTGGCTACTGCAGGCTGTTCTCGACACAGGAGTGGAATATTTCAAACACTAACTGCTCAGGCTAACAGAAATGCTTAATTTTGTCATAACTGGCCTGGCTTGACCTTGGCTTTCAATTGCTTATAGAGGTAGAGCTGAGTCAAGCATGGCAATAGGTTCAAGCCTGCTCTGACTTGCCCACCTCTACAGAAGACAGCACTCTACCATTCTGAATTTCCTTTTCCACCCCATAACCTCCACCTATTGCAAAAGACAGTGCTCCATCACTCTTCTGGACCTACCCAAAGTAGTAGCAAAGAAGAGAGTCTGAGGAATGCACTATCCATTCTCCTGCCAAATCACCTGCCCCATGATTCAGTGATATGCACTGGCCACTGTGGCACTTTAACAAGACTGAGGGTGAGCAAGCCATGAGCACATGCCCATCAGTAGTGTCACTGAGAGGATGCATGGCAGGACAGATGGATGAAGGCAATGCCATCGAGGAGGGACAGGAAAGAGTCCAACTGGACCAGCCGACAAAAAGAATTAGTCATATCAGTGCTGATAAAAACAGTTTCTAAGTCCTCCTGTCTCAGTCAAAAACACATGGGTGGGAATGGGACTGCTAGTAGGAACAGTAATTCTCTCATCAGTGCAGCAGCACGTTCATGTGTGTCTGTGACTGCTGCTGATGCCCTAGAAGTCAAATGAGAAAATGAACACACTTAAAGTCATCAAAAATAGATTAGTTATACATTCATAATAAGACAGTCTGGGTCTCAGGCCAGCATTATTAACTCTGCCTGCAACAGGAAGATTTCTAAAACAGTAATCTAAAAAAAACATGCTTTGGAGGGAGACTGAGTTTGGAAAGGGGAGGGTTCACACTCATCAGAAACTCTGAATTTGAATCAGAAATGTAGAAACATAGAATTTGTTGGCAGAAAAGGACTGCTTTGCCCACACAGTCTGCCCAGATAGTCCCTGCCTAATCTGTCTCTATATACTGTAATTGGTCTCCAACAACCCTCCCCTCTGCCTGTTTATTAATATTCCCTTATGTCCATTCCACACGTGCTTGAAGCCACACACTGTTTTCTCCTACGCCACTGCTGCTGTCTGTTCCAGGTGTCTACCACCCTTTCAGTGAAGTAGGACTTACACACACACACACATCTTAAACTTCATCCCTACAGCTTCATTGCATACCCTCTAGTCCTCGTGCTCTGCCTCATTTGAAAGAGACTCCCCTCCTGCACATCGCTCACCCCTGTGAAGTACT
Organism: Neoceratodus forsteri; assembly: GCA_016271365.2. Classification (NCBI taxonomy): domain Eukaryota; kingdom Metazoa; phylum Chordata; order Ceratodontiformes; family Ceratodontidae; genus Neoceratodus; species Neoceratodus forsteri. The sequence continues at coordinate 837,134,453 of CM028132.1, forward strand.
TGAAGGTCCTCTATTATCTCTCTTTTCACTTTCATCTCTTTCAGGGTGTTCTTGTTGAGATGTCTCAGTCTCTCTTCAGAGGGCTTCTTGTGCAACCCCTGCATCATTTTAGTTGCCCTCCTCTGGACTGCCTCCACCCTGCCTATGTCATTTCTGAGGTGCAGTCTCCAAAAACCAGACAGAGTACTCCACATATGGACTCACCAGCAAGTGATTCAGTGACAATACCACCTCCTCCTTTTGCTTAAGATACCCCTTTGGCGCACTGCAGTATCCCACTGATCCTACCCACTGCTTTGCCACACTGCCCTGCCACTTTGAGATCATCAGTTATGATAACCCCAAGGTCCCTTTCCTGCTTAATGACTATTAGTACCTCACACTGCATCCTACATGCCACTCCTGAGTTCCTATGCCCTAGGTGCATGATTATGCACTTTTTGACATTGAACCCAAACTGCCATGCTTTTAATCACTCCTCAAGTTTCCAAAGATCCTGCACATTCTCTCTCTCTCTACCCACTTCTGAGTGTCCAACCTAGTACAAATTTCGGCATCATCTGAAAAAAATCACACCTTCCCTTCCAGTTTTTCTGCAATGTCACTTACTGTATGAAGACATTGAAGAGGACCAGTTCTAGTACTGAGTGCTGCAGCACCCCACTGGTCACTCTCCCATCATTAGAGTGAATTATGTTAGCCACCACCCTCTGTCACCTATCAGTTAGCCAGTTTCTAACCCAAGTCATCACTTTGGATCCCACCCCTAAGCTACAGTACTAAATTTCTTATCAGTTTCCTGTGTGGCACAGTGTCAGAGACCTTGTTAAAATCTATATAGGCCATTTCTACTGCTCCTTCCTGATCTATTTCTCTGGTACCCAATCAAGAAATCAGCTTGGTCTGGCATGACTACCCCCTGTGAATCGATGCTGTCTGTGGTCTTGCAGCCCACTGGATTCAAGATACTCTACCAACCTTTCCTTAAGCAGTATTTCCATTAATTTTCCACCATTGATGTGTGACAGACGGATCTATAGTTGCTAGCCACCCCGTGCTGGCACTCTTGTGTAGATTTACCACCTAATCACATTTTCTTTGAGAAATCATCCTATTTTTATTTATTAAAAGTTACACTTGATGGACAGTGTCAAGACATCTGAATATAGCTTTCTTCTGTCACTGGGTGTCAAAATTCATTACTGTATTGCCTGTATTGATATGTTTTTAAATAAATTGATGAATGTAAACTGTGTCGACATGCCTCAGCCATGTCAAGATGACTCTTAGCTGTAATTTCATTTTTTATTAATGAAGTTCCTAGCTATAACATTTCCAGTGTTAACCCTTTTTCATAAAACATATCTTTATAAAGACCCAATTTTCGACAAACTGCTAGGAACTTTATTCTTTTAGGAAAGGTTCAAGTCAGGTCAATGTGGTTGTGTCACTATGCAGCCTTCACATAGTTTTGATGTACTGATACTATGTCTGACATCTTTGATGAAAATAACTTGTACTGACATCCCTTGACTATGTCAAGATGATGCAAGGCTTTAATTTGTTGAACAAAAATTAGTTTTCAGACCTAAAGATTCCAAAAGTAGCCCCTGTCATGAATAATTTTGTTAGAAAGGCTAACAATGAAGATATAGACTTCATTTTTAAAAGAATGCTTGGAGTCAGGTTGAAAAGATCATAGAATGGTCTTTACTAAGGGAGGAAGTCTCTACTAGGCTGATATCTATAGTGGGAAAAATGATGGTGTGTCTTTACTAAGGGAGAAACTGGTGGACTTCCTGGTGGGAATTGTGTTTCAGGACCCCAGACAACATGATTCATGAGGGAAAGGTCTTGCCAGAAAAATCTGGGTGACTGTTCAACTGGGTGAACAGGGCAGCAGATAGAGGACATGCAGTAGATGTGGTATACTTGGTCTTTGATTCAGTCCCCCACTGGAGACTGGTCAAGAAGATAAGGGACTAAGGGTGGGAGAAAAATGGCAACTTGGGTGGAGAACTTGCTGAGGGAAGAACACAAATGATAATAGTTAATGGGGAGTTTTCAGAAGTAAGGGAAGTAACAAGTGGGGTGCCTCAGGGGTCAGTGATGGGACTGGTCCTTTTCAGTGTAAGTATTTGTGACATAGAGGAAGGCATTAAGTGCAAGACCTGCCTCTTCGCAGATGACATAAAGATCTGTGCATACGTAAACATGGGGGAAGGGATAAGGAAACTCAAGGAGGAACGGGGCAGGTTTGAAAGCTGGTCAAAAATCTGTGAGCTTGTCTTTAATGCAAAAAAACAGTTATGAGGAGAGGAACCCAAGAGTGCACTATGAAATGGGGAAGTGGTGCTGAAAAGCACCATTGAGAAAAACGACCTGGGGTCATGATACTGGGGAGCCCAAAAACAACAGCACAGTGTAGTAGATCTCTGGGCAAGGCAAATAGGATGCTGGGTTGCATAGGAAGGGGGTAAGCAGTAGAAGTCAGGTAGGAATTCTCCCATTGTGCAGGTCATTGGTGTGACCACCCATGGAATACTGCACAAGGTACTGGAGTTCACACCTGAGGAGAGACCATAACAAAGTGAAAGCAGTAGAGCACAGGACAACCAAGATGGTCCATGGACTAGGGACAAGCAGAGGCTGCAGGACTTAAACATGTGTGCCTTTGGAGAGAAAGGAGTGACATGACTGAGACATACAAGTGCCTGAATGGGATAAATAGGGTGGATGCCAAGAAACTTTTCTCCTTGAGTTCAACTACAGGGATGAAAGTCAACTCACATAAATTCACAGGGGAGGGGAGGTGGGATTCAAAAGGGACATCATTAAGCACTTTCTTCACAGAAAGATTGATGGATAAGTGGAACAAGCTGCCAGAGGAAATGGTACAGGCCAAATCAGTGAACAGCTTTAAACAGGACAGGCATATGGGATTAGTTAGAAAATGGTGGAGAGAAAGAAAAGGGAGGGATTGCCACTAGGGCCAGTGCAGAGTAGTTAGGCAGGATGGGCAGACTGGATGGGCTGACAGGCTTTTTTCTGCCATCATTGTCTGTGTATCTATGTATCACGAAGATATTGCTGTCAAATATTGATGTGCTTCATATACATATTTATTAATTTATTTATTTAAAAATTAGTAACCAGGAAAGGCACACTGAGTTGAGGCTCATTTCCAGGAGCGACCAGGGGTATGGGGGGAAGAAAGTACAAAGGAAGTAGATTACATCACCAGAATGCTGATTATATGGGCAGCATCACAGAAATGGTTGCAAAACATGATTCACAGTAGCAAAAAATTATGAAAAGACAGTAAATGACAAACTAAAATGCAAAACACAGCACACTGCACAATGCCTGTTGAGGAAGGTGAACAGTGCTAGTGGGGCTAGATGGGCATAGATAAACTAGTCAGGAAGGAGGGGGATCAAGCTGGAGGGATAAGGGAAGGGGATTTAGGAGGGCAGATGACAGGGCCAGGAGGAGGTAGGAAGGTGCCTTGTCAGGCAGGGAGTGAAGCAGTGAGGCAGGAAAAGGAGGGGAGCTGGTTCCGGATGAAGAGGAGGTGGTATGAGAAAGCGGCTTGCCCGGCAGAGGAGTGAGACTTCGGAAGGGAGAAGGTACAGGATCCCCTAGAGCAGAAAGAGTAAGAAGAGGAGACAACAGGGGAGAAAAGGAAGGAGAGGTAGGAGAGAAGGTACCTGAATCAGTATTTAGCAATGAAGGAAGCACAGTGGGACTGGTGACATGAAGGTAGTGGGAAGATGGAGAGGGAGGAATATAGGAAGCAGTGATGAGTGGAAGGGGAGAGTTGGTAGCAAAATGACAGAAGACACTGCAGACGGTGTCCAGTCTGGCTAGGGAAGATGAAGGGGTGGTGACATAGACTATGCTGCATAGTTGAACACTGGGAGAATCATTTTGGTTACCAACTCTCGGTAGACCTGGGAGGATAGGCAGTCCTTATTGCGGTACAGTGTCCCAAGTCTGGGAAGGAGTTTCATAATGTATTTAGGGCTTCAATGTGAGCAGAGAAATCAAGCTTTCTATCAAACCACACAATAAAGTACTTAAAGACGGGGACTACCTCCAGAGGGGTGCCATCCAAAGTGGAGAAGACGGAGGCAGGTGAGAGCCTGGCCAGTTTCTGTCTAGAGCCAATGATCATAGACATGGTTTTCTTGGTGTTAACTCTAAGGTGGTTGTTGTGGAACCAGCGCAGTACATTGTGGAAATCCTGCTGGATCGGACCATCCACACATGGAACCAATGGGACAGAGGCCTGAATGACTGCCTTGTACATACATGCAGATATGAGAGGAGGCACAAGCTAAGGGGAGGTTGTTTAGGAAAACAGAGAATAGGATAGAGCCTAAGTGGGAGCCCTGTGGGACCCTACCTAGGATGGGTAGGGGGGGACAGAACTCCTTTCACCTGAACCGACTGTTGAAGGCCCATGACATATGAATGGAACCAGTCAACAGCAGAAGCTGAGAAGACAGCAAAGGGTAACTTGTCTAGGAGAAAAGGGTGGGATACCAAATTGAAGGCTTTGGCCAGATCGATAAAACTAGCTGCAGTGATATATCCCTGATCCATCCCAGTGAGAATAGGGTCAGTGACTCGCAGCAGGGAAGAAACGGTAGAGTGATGCTTCCTAAAGCCAACAGGAAGGGGGACAGGAAGTTGGAGGAACATAGGAAGTCAACAAGCCTAGAATATACAATGGTCTGAAGCTTTGCAAGAGCGGGAAGGAGTGAGATTGGCCAGAAGTTGCCAGGGGAAGAGGGGTCCCCTACTTTGTGCAGGGGAAGAACATTAGCAGTCTTCAAGGACTGAGGGACTGCTCTGAGGAAGAAGAAGAAGAGGAGGTTCAGAAGGTAAGAAAGAGTGGAGGCAATAGCGGAGTTGAAATGCATCGAAGTTTGGGGTCTAGCACATCTGGGCTGAACTAAGAGGGTTTAAGTGAAGTAATGGTGAGGAACATTTGCTGGGGAAAACAGGAAGGAGGTAAAAGCATTCAGCAGAGTGGTGTGGAGTAGGGGCAGCAGGGGCAGAAGGGGGAGGGATCTGGAGATGGAGGAGAGGGAAGTGCACAGGTAATTAAGAATTTATTAAAAGTGGCAGCAACAGAGGGAGGGTCAGAGATCTATGAGTAGGTCACTCTAGATAGATATGTAATACAGGTGCCATGTAACAATGGGCTCCTACCTCTTCCCGATGGGCTCCAACCAGATTGAGGGGCCTGGGCTCTGTTCTGATGGTATTGGGGGGGGTTCCTTCCCAACGATAAAATAAAAAGCATCATGCCTCCACCCAGAGTAAAATATAGTGGGCCAGTTGTTTGTGGGGCACAACACCTTGGGTTGCTGTACCTACCCACATCCCCTTCCAGTCCCCCAGACATAAAATACCACTTTAAAGAGGACAGGAAATAATTTCTAACTGGCAGCTGTTTATAAGGTTCTTATTCTCAGAAATGATATGCATTCCCTAAATTATCCATATTTAACTATATGTGAATAAAAAGTGATGTGAAAAACTGTATTTTACATTGTTTTGTTTTTATGAGCAGTATTATGTTACAGTTCACATCGTGGAACCAGTAATTTAGAGTTTTTACTATGTCACAGTTAGTATAAAGAATGCTTATTATGAGCTGTTGGCCTATTAGAATCCTGTTTAGAGTTCTGTGCACAAACTATGACATAGCTAAAACTCCAAATTATTGGTTCCAAGATGAGAACTGTAACAGAATGCTGTCCATGAAAACAAAACAATGTACAATACAGTTTTTCATATCACTTTTTATTCAGGTACACTGAAATATGGATAGTTTAGGGAATGCATATCATTTCTGAGAATAAGAAGTTTATAAATAGTTGCCAACTAGAAATTATTTCCTGTCCTCTTTAAAATGTAATACTTTAAAATACATGCAGTTAAAGACTGTGGCTAATAATATGTTCAATGACAGTATTAAACAGCAACAATAAAAGATTTATTAAACAGGGGAAAGAGAATGGTTATGCAAAGATTAATGGCAGTTTGAACACTTGATGAATTAGTAACACCCATAAACAACAAACAACCAGTGTCACCCCCCACCAAACAACAGCCATGCCACCTTCTCACTGGTACCAGTGCCCCTACTGTCTATCTTGGCACCCAGTATGAGTTGCAGGCTGTAGGTTTTTGCAGGTTGGCGGACTTTGGTGCACTTTTTAAATAAAATAGGAATTTGCTTGCAAACTTTAAACAAATCCCCCGGACAGCGCAGGCCCTATGTTTACTCATGATTCTGTACACAGTCTAACAGGGTCTGGCAGTGGTTGCAGGTTTAGTCAGTCGAGCTGGGGTCTCAAGCTGGACAAGCAGAGTGGCAGCTGTCTCGGCTGTGGCAGGGTCTTGCAGCTTGTCACCTTCAGGGCTATTGCAGGCTCTGGCAGCTTGTCACCTTCTTTGCAGCTTGGATCAGATGCAAGAACAGGCCAGTACTGGGAACCAGGGCCACACGCCTCAGGAGGAGACTATGGGTAGCGCCTATCAGTAGCACTACCTGGCTGATTCCCCTGACCATCCTCACTGGCAATCTCTCTTCCTGGAGCTCAGGGTTCACACTCTCTCTCTCTCTCTGCAGCTGGCTAACTGGATTTGTCTCTGGCAACCAGTCCAGCTCACCCCTCAGGACTAGAGGTGACCAACAGTCTTTCAGGTGGTTCCCAAACTGTTGGTTCAAATGACAAAATGGCTTCTTTTGCTTCAGCTGGATTCCCAGACAATGGGAGTCATCTTGTTGAGTGTCCCTGGACTCTGGCTGCTTAATCCAGGTAGCAGTTCAGGTGTTTGGCAGGATACAGTTCCACCATCCTCCAAGGCTGAGGGCTTCTCTCAGATGCTGCAAAGTTTTAGTTGCAAACACTCTTCTGACACACTCTGGCTGTCCAGGTGATAGTGAGCTTTAGGCAAGTCTCCTGGAGTTGGCTGTGGAAGCCATAGCCAGACTTCCAAACTTTTTCCCTCCAACACAGCCTAAGCCGTTCGGCCTCACAGAGAGATTCAGCCAGACTGCCCCAAGGTGAAACTTGTCCCTCCAGGCTGAAGAGTAGAGATGGGCGAAGTGGCCCCATCGCTCCACAAAGTGATTCGCGAGTGCTCCTCAACACGTAAGTGAGTACTCACAAGAGTATGGGTAACGCAAGTCCATTTAAACAATGACTTTGCGTTGCTCCACCTTCCCAAACCACTACTCCACCATTTTAAGGTGAAGTACATTGAAAACAATGTACTTCACCTTACTTCGTCTTGTTTTTAAGCTCCAAAGGCGAATTTTGCAGTGATTCATGGGATTTCAGGTCACATGAGCTCTAGATTGTTCTGCACAGCCTCAGTTTGGGGTAATGTGTGTAGGAAGCTGTAGGAGACAATCTGCTCTGAGAGCTCTCTCCGATTCAAACCTTCTAAAAGCTGTTAAAACAGCCTTTTTGAGTCATTTTTTTTGTTGTTGAAACTTTAGTTCATCGATTATAGGAAACCCTCCTGTGCTCATATCATCAAGCCTTTATTGTTTATGTATGGATTTTGAATATTAATGTACAACATTCCAGTCTGTATACTGAGACACAGTGGAAGTGTGCTTTGGGGGAGGGGTGCATCTGTGGTGTAGGTAGATTAACTGGGAGAAAAAGACAGTGCTTTCTGTTTTGGTGATATTTTTCTTGTATAGCTGTGTTAATGTACACACAGTAATATATTCAATAATTCTTGCCTTTTTTTGCAGATTGTTGTGGTGCAGCAGTGCATAATTTCAGTTTGTTTAAAATACGTGGTTATATTACTGAAGTTTTCAACTTGCTATGCATTACTTAGTGTTTACTTAGTGTGTGTGTGTGTGAGTATGTGTGTGACGCATGTCATCAAATCAGACACATTTTATTGTGCCACATAATAATTTCAGCAATGTGAACCTGCTATCCACTGCAGCTTTGTGATTTTTGTACTTCTTTGTGGTATCTTTACTGGTACTTGTATCAATGACTGTTACTGCAGCAGTGCAGTACACTGCCCCCCTCCACGGCCCGCCCCAACCGGCAAAGGTATTCTTTTCCAGATTTGAATTTCTGATGGCGAGCACTGGTTAGGTGTTGTGCCTTTTTGTCTGCATCTCTTCAGTGCGCAGAGCAATCTTAATCTGTCTGTGCATTTGCATCTCTTTAGGGCGCAATCTCCATCTGTAACTTAAGTCACAGTTGTTTCTTTGGCTTCCCTTCAGAGTACTGGACAGGTGTGGTGCATAATTCTGCATGAACATTGTACTCATTAATATGCATTTTTAAGTCAGGACCATCATCACGAGTCACTCGTGATACAAATCATGTTCTTCATCATCATGGTCACAAATGCAGACACAAATCACGATTCACGATCATGTCACGAATCACAACATTAATTTTTTTTCTAGTTACTTGGATGTATTGAAAGCCTGTTTTGTAGTATCTCTCTAGGCTTTACCACCCCACCATTGTACTCATTGATACGTGTTTTTAAGTCTGAGAGTTTTAAGCTACAGCTCATCGCGCAAGTACAGCCATAGGCATTTGCATTCCCAATACAGTTTCATACTGGTTATCTCACACCATCAGCATAGAAACACGTTCTTCATCATCACAGTCACAAATGCAGTCACAAATCATGATTCATGATCATATCACGAATCACAACACAAATTTTTTTTCTAGTTACTTGGAGGTATTGTAAGCCTGTTTTGTAGTATGTCTCCAGGCTTCACCACCCCACCATTGTACTCATTAATGCTTGTTTTTAAGTCGGGGAGTTTTGTGCTGCAGCTCATCGGGGAAGTACAGCCATAGGCATTCGCATTCCTTCCTGTACAGCATGTGGGTTACAGTACTATAAGTAGTGGTGGGCGAAGTGGCCCCAATTCGCTCCACGAACTGATTCACGGAGTAATGCAGAACCCGTGGAGTACTCCACAATGTGAAGCGGAGTACTTCGCTTCATAATGAGGAACGTGAAGTCCATTGAAACCAATGACTGCATTATTCCGCCTTCCCCAAACCACTTCTCCACCAATTGGAAGGTGAAGTACATTGAAATCAATGTAATTCGCCTCACTTCGCCTTGTAATTGAGCTCCAAATGAAATTCTGCAGTGATTCATGGGATTGCATGTCACGTGGGCTCTAGATTGTTCTGTTAAGCCTCAGTTCTGGCCTGGGTAGTGTGTGTGTAGTGGTAGCTGGAGACAGTTTGCTCTCAGAGCTCTGCGATTCAAAACCTCTAAAAGCTGTTTAAAATGTCTTTTTGAGTCATTTTTTTGCTCAAAATTTATTATATCGATTGTAGGAAACCCTTCTGTGCTCATATCATCAAGTGATTATTGCTGTGTGTGGATTTTGAATGTTAATTTAGAACAGTCAGTCTGTGTACTGTGAAGTGTGCTTTGGGAGAGGGGCGTATTTGTGGTGTAGGTACATTAACTGGGAGAAAAAGGCAGTCTTTCTGTTTTGGCTGTATTTTTCTTGTATAACTGTGTTAATGTACACACAGTAATATTTTCAGTAATTCTTGACATTTTTTTGCTGATTGTTGAGGGTGCAACAGTGTATAATTGCCTGTTTAAAATATTTGGTTATATTACTAAAGGTTTTCAATTTGCTATGCATTACTTGTAGTGTGTGTGTGAGTGTGTGTGCAATGCGTGCCATTAAATCAGACACCTTTTATTGTGCCATAGAGTAATTGCAGCAGTGTGAATCTGCTATCCACTGCACCTGCATGAATTTTTTATACTGCTTTGTGGTATCTTTACTGGTAGTGGATTGTTACTGCTGTACACTAATCCCCCAACTGGCAAAATGTATTCCTTTCAAGATTTGGATTTGTGACTTGTGTGCACTAGTTAGGTGTTGTTGTGCCTTTTTGTATGCATCCCTTGAGTGCACAGCGCAATCTTAATCTGTCTGTGCATTTGCAGTGCACCATTAATTTTGGGAGACTGCATTTATTGTTACACTCTCATTTCACTTCATCAGCACTGGGGAATTTTCTGGACACAAGACAGTAGCATTTTGGGGATGCACATTAATTCTGGTGACTCTGTGTCACTACTGCATGCATGATTTTGTGCGCCATTAATTCTGGGAGACTGCATTTCTTGTTATGCTTTCATTTCACTTTGCAACACTGGGGAGTTTTCAGGACACAAGACAGTAGCACTTTGGGGATGCACATTAATTCTGGTGACTGTGTGGGTGGGGTGCTGCCACTTTTGTTGTCACTCCACCTTACTTCACGTTTAAAGTGGAATGACAATGTGAAGTAATACTAACAAGGCAAAGTGAGCCTTTCCTATGGGGCACTCCGCGTAGCGAAGTGCCAACGCGAAGTGGCCACTTTGCAGGCAGATTTTAGATTCACTGCATCTCTACTGAAGAGAGAATGGCAGCTTCCCATAGGTGGAGCACAGCTGGCCTTCTGCAGAATTAATGTGTATGAGTCCCATTTGATGTCCAGTTGGTTGACTGTTTAAGCGCCAAGGCACTGCCCTTACCCCCTTCCCAGCAGCCATAGCTGCAGTCCTTCAGGCTCCTCATATGCTGATTGGCTGCTAAAAGGGTCAGAGGCAACAAATATCCACTAGTCCCTCCACAAAAGAAAGGGTCCTACAAGAGCTCGATAAGATCAGGGTGGACAAGGCAATGGGACCTGATGGCATACATCCCAGGGTACTAAAGGAGCTAAGGCTGGAACTAGCAGATCCATTATCAGAACTGTTTACTGAGTCTTTGAGCACAAGAGAGGTCCCAGAAGACTGGAGAAGGGCTCATGTGATCCCGCTCCGCAAGAGTGGTAGCAGGAAGGAGGCATGGAACTACAGACCAGTCAGTCTTACCTCAGTAGTGGGCAACATTATGGAGGCACTCCTTAAGGAAAGGATAGTGCAACACCTGGAATCCATAGGAGCACAGGATCCAAGACAGCATGGGTTTACAAAAGGAAGGTCCTGTCAAACTAATCTCATAGATTTCTTTGACTGGGTAACCAGAGTGGTGGACCAAGGGGGAGCAGTTGATGTCACCTACCTTGACTTCAGCAAAGCTTTGATACTGTTCCACATAGAAGATTGACTAATAAGCTGGGTAGGCTCAGGGTGGGTCAGAGGTTGGTCAACTGGGTGGCGAACTGGTTGATGGGCAGAAAACAGAGTGGTGGTAAATGGTATACAGTCAGAAGAGATGCAAGTCACAAGTGGGGTGACTCAGGGATCAGTCCTGGGGCCAGTCCTTTTCAATATCTTCATCAGTGACATTGCAGATGGACTGGAGGGTAAGGTTTGTCTGTTTGCAGATGGCAACAAGATCTGCAACAGAGTAGATGATCCAGATGGGGTGGGCAGAATGAGAAGAGATCTGGATAAACTAGCAAAATGGTCGGAAGAGTGGCAACTGGGGTTTAACACAAAGAAGTGCAAGATCATGCACATAGGGAAGAGAAACCCTGAAGCCACCCATAGGCTGGGAGGGGAGTTGCTGGCAGTCACAAGGGAAGAAAGAGACTTGGGCATCACCATCACCAATGACCTGAAATCATCCAAGCAGACCACTAAAGCAGCAGGTAAGGCTAGGGGGATGTTGGGGTGTATTAGTAGCGGTATCACAAGTCAGAAGAGGGAGGTAATAATCCCTCTTTACAAGACACTGGTTAGGCCCCATCTGGAGCATTGTGTGCAGTACTGGAGGCCACACCATCACAAGGACATTAACAAAATTGAAGCAGTCCAGAGAAGGGCAACCAAAATGATGCAGGGACTGCATCAGAAAACATATGAGGACAGATTAACGGAGCTCAATATATATACCCTACAGCAAAGGAGGAAGAGAGGTGATATGATCGAAACATTCAAACACCGTAAGGGTATTAACAAAGTGAAAGAGTCTAACATGTTTCAATATAAGAAAAATAGCAGGACAAGAGGACACAGCATGAGATTAGAGGAAGGCTGATTAAGGGGTAATGTGAGGTAGTTCTTTTTCACAGAAAGGGTGGTGGAAGCATGGCACGGCCTACCTCAGGAAGTGGTGGATATGAATACAGTGCAGGGCTTCGAACAGATGTGGGATAGGCATAAGAGAGCAATGCAGATGAGTATGAATAGATAGGCCATTGACAGAGCAAAGGCCAATGGCACATTCATAAGGTAGAAAAAGAAATGGGCAGACTGGATGGGCCTTGCAGTCCTTATCTGCCGTCAACTTCTATCTTTCTATGTTTCTATAAATATGGCTGCTGGACATATCAGTCTATGCTATTCACACAGAGTCCCACTTTAAATGTCTGTCGCGGGCAAACAGTCTTTTTTCAGGTTTTAATATCCCCACAGTACACTAGCTGACCGTTTGCCCTATTATCCGGTGGCAGAGTGGGGCATGGCAGAGTCTCCCCATGCCTGTCACAAGTGCCGCAGTGCTGTCCCCCAGGCAGCAGGCAGGGCTCCCATTCATTCAGCAGCCTCAGCTGCCCTTAAAAAAAAAGTGCACTCCTTAACCTAACAGGGCTTAAGTGTGCTTTTATAACATTTTGTTTTTTCCCCTCTGGTGTGTCTCCAAGCCGCCTTAAATGATGTTTCTGAGTCCCTGGGGCCAGAGTCCACGCAGAGGAAGCCTACAGGAGCCATCAGAGTGGCTTTTACTTTCAAGCTCAGTAGCGTTGTACAGTCTGCCATCTGACCAATGTAGCTTGCACTTTTGAGCAGGATCCAGCTCGAATATGCACAGACTGAGCTGTGTACCAATTGGCAAACTGCCAAATGGGCATTTTTACTTTCAATGCACTCCTATGCCTCTCTCAGCAGGATCCAGACACTGGGGGGTGGCAAGAGCATTCAGGAGCCACATACAGGACTGGGACTGGTGGGACAAGCGGATGAAGCGACTGGGCAAGATAAGCCCCACCTGTGGGGTGGGGTGACAGATAGATAGATAGATAGATAGATAGATAGATAGATAGATAGATAGATAGATAGATAGATAGATAGATCGATCGATAGATAGGTATCACACATTTTTGCTATACTGTATCAATATGGGGTAGCATGTTGTACTGAGTTGAAGTGGATTGGAATTTTGCTTTAAAAAGCACCATTCATTATAGCTCCGAAGCACTGGAGGTTTTCTCTGACAGTCACACAGTCACCACCTTTTCTAGTGCTGGGACTTTTTTATGCTAAGGTAATACATTTACATAATTATTGAAATGGATTTCCTGTGTGCATTGCTTTCTTTTGTTTGAAGTGCTCACCTTTCCTTATGTCAAAGCACTGTACAATACAACAACACAAAAGTACATAAATGAATAACAGCAACTAGCAAAATAACAAACCAAAACAATAGTAGCAAATACAAAACTTGTAAAGGAAAGAAAACATAAGCTTCTGATAATGATTAATGTAATCTGTATCACCATTATAGTGAAAATAGAGGCAAGGTTATCATTTTAAATTTATGGGCCTTTGCCATTTAGCCAAACTCCTTGGATAAAAGTTAAAATGTCTGAAAAGTAGCTAGGGGTTAATCATGCAGCTGAAACTAGAGTAGAGACATACATGGCCTTATAAGCCATACACTCAGTAAGCAGAGATGAATGGGCACAAGGGCAATGGGAACTGGCTGAGTGGAAGATGAGCTGAAGGGACAATGCCAGGAAACAAATTACTTTTCTCAACAAGGCAGGGTGTGAACTGTGGTGCCCAGGACCATGGCATTGTACCCACAATCAGCATGTTTCAGTGGCTGCAGAATGTACGTATTTATGGCTAAAGTCAAGATTGGATTATTCTATGACTACTGCAACCTGAGTTAAGGGGACTGGAAAGGTAGGTCCAGATATCAGAGACAAAAACTGGGTTAAGCTTGGGGGGGGGGAGACAGGGATGGACTCCTGAGGTAAATCCTGGGCTGCCACCAGCGGCCATCCAAAGCCAATATCAGCCACTGGCTGGAAAGACGGAGAGTGATCTCAGAATGATGGTGGCTACTTCTGTTGACTTAAGCACATTGGTTCCCATGATGAGAGTCCAAGGTAGGAAGCAAGGCGAGGTATCAGTAAAGTAATAGTGATAAGGGGCTTTATTGTGATGTATGTTAACAAGGTGAATGGAGTCAGGGAACATCAGGTCACATGGACTGCTCAGTCACTTGCCTATTGGTTCAGAAGCTGCAGACATCATGCCAAGGGTAGACAGGCTGGTACAAGAAGGGGATGGTGAACCATGCATTGTAGTATATGCTAAAACCAATTATGCAAGCAGAGGTAAACATAGAAAGAGAGATACACAGACTATGTCAGCAGAAAAAGACCACTGGTCCATCCAGTCTCCACCTTTAAACCCTATCCTACCCTGAGACCAATTGTCTAGATGTTTTTTTTCCCTTTGCCCCCCCCCAGTATCACTGCAACCCCTGAGTAACACTAAGCACTTGACTCTGTCCCAGCTGTGCTTGAACCTACTAATAGTTTTTGCACCAACCATCTCTGCCAGTAGGCTGTTCCACAGCTTTACTACTCTCTCTGTAGAATAAAATGTTCTAACATCCCTCCTGAATCGCCCCCCCACTAGCTTCCACTCATGTCCCTGTGTTTTTGACTCACCACTCCTGCTGAATATTTCCTTGTGATCTACCTTGTTCATTCCTCATAGTGACATGAAAGTCTCTATCATATCTGCCCTCTTCCTTGTGGCCTCCAGCAAGTACATATTCAGAGCCCTAAGTCGATCCTCATTGGATCTACCCTGTTGGCAGTGAATCATTTGGGTTACCTCACACTACACCCTCTCCAGCTTGCCTTTATCTTTCCTTAGATGTGGACTCCAGAACAGGGCACAGTATTCCAGATAGAGCCTGAGGCTCATCAGTGATCCATAGAGAGGTAGTATTATCACTTTCCTCCTGCTATCAAAGCCCCTCCCAATACTCCCCAACATTCTGGTTGCCTTTTTGTAAGCCTTGCTACATTGGCTAGATTGTTTTAGGGAGTCATTTATGATGACTCCCAGGTTGCTTTCCTCATAAGTAGTGCCCAGTTTAAACCTCTACCATACAATATTCCATGCTGGGTTCCTTTTTCCATATATGCACCACCTTGCACTTGTGATGTTGAATTTCAACTGCCAAATCTTGGGCCACCTCTCTAGCCTTTGCAGGTCTTTCTGCAACACCCTTACCCCCTCCTAGCTGTCTACCCCACCACAACATTCAGTGTCCTCTGTAAAGAGACACGCCTTGCCCTGTGTTTCTTCTCCTGTATCACTGATGGACATGTTGAAAAGAAGTGGTCCAAGGGATGACCTCTGAGGCACTCCATTTGTGACCTCCCCCTCCCCCAAAAATGACTAAGTTTAAAATCACCCTCTGCTGTCTCCCCCAAATTAACTCCTCACTCATCAAACTAGCAAGCCTTTTTCCGACCCATTCTACTGTTATTATCACCTATCCCATTTCTGAGTACCCCCTTAGAGCACCCTTTCTTTATACCACTTTCTGGCAAAGGCCTGCAATACACCACTGTGAATACTGAGCAGAAGTAGTCGTTAAGCATGACTGCTTTCTGCTTATCCTCCTCAACTGCCTTCCTACATCAGCATTATAATTCCCCCTTGTTTGTCTTTTTCCTAATGTATCTGAAAAGCTGTCCACCCCCACCCACAATTTTTGCATCCCTGACTACCTTCTTGACCTCTCTCATCTTTACTTGATATTCATTCCATTAAACATCCCTGATCCCCCTATTTCTATTTGTTTCTGATGAAGGCCCTTTTTTGGCCCTCTTTGCCTCCCTGATCTTCTTAGAGACCTGGATTGGTTTCTTGTGCCTGTTTCTCTTGGTAACCATTCTCAAGCATAGTTTACTTGAGAATGGCCCCTTTGATTATTCCCCACCTTTCCTCTACCCCCTGATTTTGTCCACCTCACCTAACTTATCCTGGACTAATTCACTCATCTTGTCAATCTCTGAACATCCAAAAATCCAGACCCTCAGCCTTTGACAAGGGTATACTTGTACCCAGGATCAGTTTAAACCATATGCTGTTATGATCCCTGAACCACAGTGGTTCCCAACCTGCACTCCACTTACCATTTCTGAGTTGGTGAGCACCACATCGAGAATGGCTGCCTGCTTTGTGGGTTTCCTGACTAGCTGCACCAGTAGACAGTCCAGCAAAGTACAGTATCTAACAGGGCCTAACTTATGACTGATTTATGAAGCTCTTAGCTGCTGTAATGTCCCAATCTGTTCCTGGCAGGTTGCCATCCCCACCACCCCTTTTCTGTTTGTGCCCCTACTTCCTCATTGCCCTCATTCCTCCTCTATTGGTGGTCTACAGACCACCCCCATGCACAACTTTCAAACAACATGAAGTCTTGCTATATTATGACATATGCAGTTAGACCCAGCCTTCGAACTGCTCCGGAGGTGAAAGAGTTAACTTTCCATGCCAGGCATGGAATCTTGAGCGCGAGCTCAGTTGAGAACTCTGTCTGTTGTTCTTCAAACTCAAACTGTCAGATTCTTTACTCCGCCTCACTGAACAGTCACTCCGAGATTTCTCCTGCTGCTCGGTTCATTTTGTCGGTTAAAAGTGTAATTTCTCAGTTTTTAAATCACATTTTGTCTATATTTTAACCGAACGGTCGGTTCAAGCTCTGTCTTGTATTGTAAGTAATAGATAGGTTTTCATTATTTCTGTGTGGAACTTGTAACGATATTATCGGTTCGGTTTGAACCGATCAGGTTGTTGTTAAACTTTATTAAATTGCATTTAGAGTGCGTTCCGGTTCTTATCGGTTCTAAAAACGGATTTCATTACATTTTTTCCACAACCTGACACGGTTGGGAACCGAGTATAAAGTTTTGTTTGGTGGATTGCCGTAAACAGGCAAGTTTTTTGTTAGGCTGGCACTATGTCTGAGAAACCCAAAAGAAAAACCGGGCCCACTGGGTTTCAGCACTGTAGTGTCTGTGGGGAAGCCTTTGCCAAGGCTGACCCACACACCACATGTGTTTATTGTCTGGGGTTTGACCACCTCAATGCAGACTGCCAGATTTGCAAGAATTTCCCTGCAGCTACCCTGGATAAGAGAGTTGATAGGCTCAGGAACGAGGCCAAGAAGTCCGCTGACCCGATGCAGCCTGTTCGGTGCCAACCGAACCGGAGGGAGTGCCCTCTGACCAGGCGAGACTTCCTCTGGAAATGGAGGGCTGACTGGAGAAGTCAGTCCCAGCAAAAAGGACTAGAAAATCAGCAGGTGTGGAGCCAAAATTTCCTTCTCCAACCGCTGCAGAGATAGCCAAAGCGATCAAAATTGTCCAGTCGCTTTCCCCGGTTCCGACCGAACCGGCACCATCAGGTAAGCGGTCGGTTCGGTTGGTGCCACCGGTTCAAGAATATGATATAGAGGAATTTTATGAACCGGAGGAGGGGGAGGAAGATTATGAAGAGAGTGAATGTGATTTTGAAAGTCTGGATGAGCCCATTGAACCAGACATCTCCCCAGGCAGACTTTCAGGAGTGTCTCCCCCTAGGCTTTCTGAGTCCCCTTCTCATTTTATGTTTTATAAGAAAGTGGCTGAAACCCTCCAGCTCCCTTTGGAAGAAGCTGTGGATGAACAGGAGGAGCCTGACTATGTAGAAATGATGGATATCCCAGAGTCCAGGAGATTGTCTATTCCTTTACATAAATCTTTTAGGAAACAGACAAAAATTTTAAAAGCTCTTCACACTATACCTCCTGTGGATAAAAAAATGGACAAGAGGTACACATTGTCAGGCTCTGATACGGAGTTCCTTTCACAACAATGCAGCCATGTTGGGGTAGTGCAGGCTGCAGCCTGTGATAAGGCAAATATTCCTTGGCTTTACACCCCTGACAAGGACTCCAGGAGGATTGATGCCATGGCAAAGAAACAGTACATGGCAGCATCCTTGGGACTCAGACAGGCAAATTATATGGCCTATGTTGCAAGATACCAGAAATCCAGATGGGATACTGTTATGGCTCTAGCGAAACAGGTCCCTGGCCAGCTTGCCAAGGAGCTGGAGCAGGTGGCTGCTGATGGTATTGAGGCATCCAAGGTGCAATTCCATGCTGCAGTGGACTCTAATGATGTATCTTCAAGAGTCATGGCTACATCTGTGGCTTTTCGCAGAATGGCTTGGCTCAGGTGTACTAGCCTGTCACATGATACCCAGGCTAAGGCCATGGATTTTCCTGTTGTGGGTAACTCTCTGTTTGGGGAGCAGACAGAGAATTACATGAAGAAAATGGATGAGTATAGGACCACTTATAGGAGTGCATAGGCCAAGGAAAGGCATAGAAACATAGAAACATAGAAACATAGAATGTGACGGCAGATAAGGACCGCTTGGCCCACCCAGTCTGCCCATTTCCCTACCTACTGGATAAGCTGCAGATCCTAGTTAACCAGCAGCCTACTTCTTCCTACCCCCACCCCCAGAATTGCCTTATGACTATCCCATGCATGCTTGAATTCCACCACTGATTTTGACTCCACAACCTCCCGAAGGCCATTCCATGCATCCACAACCTCTCTGTGAAAAATACTTCCTTAAATTACCTCTGAGCCACCCCTCTATCTTCAAATTGTGCCTCTTGTTCTTGCACACTCTTTTTTGAAAGATGCTACCTCTTGGACTTTGTTGATTCCTTGAGGTACTTGAAAGTTTCTATCATGTCCCCTCTCCTCCTTTCCTCGAGGCTATACATATTAAGCTCCTTAAGTCTCTCTTCATATGTCCTCCGTGCAGACCCTGCACCATTTTAGTTGCCTCCTCTGGACAGCTTCCATCCTGTCTATGTCTTTGTGGAGATTGGGTCTCCAGAACTGCACACAGTACTCCAGATGGGGTCTCACCAGCTGTCTGTACAGAGGGATAATAACTTCCTGTTTTCTACTGGTGATGCCTCTCCCTATGCATCCCAGTATCCCCCAGCCCTCCTTGCTGCCTTCTCACATTGCTTGCCCACCTTTAGGTCATCTGATATGACTACCCCCAGGTCCCTTTCCATTTTTGTTGTTGTTAGTATCTCACCTCCCATTGTGTACTCTTCCCCTGGGTTTTTGTTTCCCAGGTGCATTACCTTGCACTTCTTAGCATTGAATCTAAGCTGCCATACATTTGACCATTCCTCTAACCTTGCCAAGTCCCTTCTCATCCTTTCCACCCCACCCTGTGCATCAACTCTGTTGCAGATCTTAGTGTCATCTGCAAAGAGACATACTTTTCCTTCCAGTCCTTCTGCAATGTTGCTTATAAAGACATTGAAGAGGACTGGTCCTAATACTGAACCCTGCGGTACCCCACTAGTAACCCTCCTTTCTTCTGAGTGGACTCCATTTACTATTACTCTCTGTGTCCTATTCTCCAGCCAATTCTTTACCCAGGCTGTCATCTTGGGACCCACTCCCAGGCTGGCTAACTTATATATTAATCTTTTGTGTGGGACTGTGTCAAATGCCTTGCTAAAGTCTAGGTAGGCCATGTCCACAGCCCCTCCCTGATCTACTACTTTGGTCACCCAGTCAAAGAAATCTATCAGATTCGTCTGGCATGACTTTCCGCTATGAATCCATGCTGCCTGGGGTCCTGTGCCCTTCTGGCCTCCAGATACGCGACAATTCTTTCCTTTAGAAGTGATTCCATCATTTTCCCTATCACTGAGGTTAAACTAACAGTTCTATAGTTTCCTGCTTCTGCCTTGCTCCCACTTTTGTGAAGGGGAATCACATCTGCCCTCCTCCAGTCCTCGGGTACCACCCCATCCTCCCATGATTTGTTAAAGAGGGTAGTCAGTGGTGTCACTAGTTCTACCCTTAGTTCTTTTAGAATTCTGGGATGAATCCCATCAGGCCCCATTGCTTGTCCACCTTCAGTTTTAAGAGTTCTTTCAGAACCCTTTTCTTGTAAATGGGCTGGTATCAACTTCTGTATCCAGAGTGTTACTACTGTTTATTTTAGGTACCCCCCTCTTCCTTTGTAAATACTGAGCAAAAATATTTGTTTAGTATCTCTGCCTTTTCACATTCTCCTCTGCCCACCCTCCCTCCCTTTATTAAGCCTCACTATCTCCTCCCTTGGTCTTCCTTTGCTCCCTGATGTACCTATAAAAGGTTTTATTCCCCTTCTTAACTGAGTTGGCTATCTTTTCCTCAGTTTGGGCCTTTGCTGTTCTGACTGCCTTCCCAGCCTCCTTTTGCTTTAACTGATACAGTTCTCTGTCCTGCTCCTGCTGCGATTCCTTGTACTTCCTGAATGCTTTTCTCTTGAACCTTCACTGCCACTTCCTTTGAGAACCATAGTGGTTTCTTACATCGTCTTGTTTTGTTTATTTGCTTCACACAAAGGCTCGTTACCTCTGTGATGGCAGTTTTATTATTCCCCATTGTTCTTCCACCCTCCTTCCCCCCATTTGCTAGTGCATTCTTTAGGCACTCACCCATTTTAAGCAAAGTCAGCCTCCTAAAGTCCAGTACTTTGTCTTTGTATGGCTTGACTCTATTGCTGTGTTTATTGTGAACCATACTGTTCGATGGTCGCTAGTTCCCAGATGGCTACCCACTTCTACATCTGTGATCCTCTCTCCATCTCCATTTGAGAGTATCAAGTCTAATATTGCTCCTCTCGAGTGGGCTCCAGTACTAGTTGTTCAAGGCATGCCCCTGTAGGCATCTAGAATAACTGCACTCTTCAAGTGGCAGCTGTAATTGCGCTCCAGTTAACATCTGGCATATTCAGATCACCCATCAGCAATATCTCCCTTTTTCTGCCATTCTAAGTATACTTTCTATCATTTCCTTGTCCACTTCCTCCCCTGAGAAGGGTCTCGTATACAACCCTATGCGGATTGTGGTGCCATTGCCTGTCTCCAAATTTACCCACAGTGCTTCTTCTCCTCCTGTTTACCCTTTTGTTCTGTTGCTTTTATTCCTTCCCTATGTAAAGAACTACTCCTCCCCTCTTTTACCCTCCCTGTCCCTCCTGTAGATAGTGTATCCTGGTATGTTTGTCCCAGTCATGGTTTTGTGTGTACCATGTTTCTGTGACTGCCACGATATCCAGATGTTCCTCCTCCATCAAGGCCACTAATTCAGGAAGCTTGTTACCTAGACTACGGGCATTGGTACTCATTGCTCTCCATTTTTGATGGCCTTACCTTCTGTTGCAGCATCCCCACTGACCATTCTACCTTGGTCTTTTCTCATTTAGTACCCTGTTTTGTAGGGAGAGGCTGGGATTTTTCTGCTGCTTGTCAGTGCCTCCCCATTGACTAGTTTAAAAGCTTGCCAATGAAGCATTTAAACCGATTGCTCAAAAGACTTGTTCCTTCCTGGACAGATGCAGACCATCCTGCTAGTATAGGCTGGTGTCCTCCAGGTGGAACCCCAGTCCCCAATGAAGCTAAACCCTGTGCTCAGCACCATTTTTTTCAACCATTCATTAAACTGCATGGTGCCACCACCCTCGCCTCCCCCATGCCTTTGACAGGCAGCACCTCTGAGAAGGATACTGTGTTTGCTACTTGTCTTAGGCCCCTCCCCAACTCTGCAATGTCCTCCTGCACTGCTCTAACCTCATGATGAGCAAGTCATTTGTCCCTAGGTGGACAATTACGTCCAGCTCAGAATCCCTTTGCAGCTGTTGTTGTGATCCTGAGGATGCGCTCCTGTCCCTCCAAGCCATGGCACCAGGCAGGCACCTTACTCAGATTTCCCAGCTCCTCCCAGTTCTATCCCCCTAATAATTGAGTCCCCCACCAGGAGCTGCTTCCTTCCTTGTGGTGTCCTGTGCCTCCTTCCTGTGGGCCTCCCTTGTGACAGTTGTCCTCAGCCCCTTAGTCTCCTCTGTGGGTGTATCTATAGGGGAGCTATGCTCCCAGAATGGCGATGGATTGTGGTGTAACATCTGACTGGTGTGCCTCTGTTTCACCATCCTCATCCTCCCTGAGCCCACTGTGGTCCAACTGCTGTGCTTTCTTTGCAACCTGTGAGGTAGTGGTGGTGGTTCTGGTGCTCCCTGGATGGGGGAGGTTCCCTTCCTACTGTCCATTGTGGTCTGGGGAAGGTCCCCGCACTACTGTCCAGTGTGGCCTGAAGACGGGCAACTTCTCCCTCAGGGCAGACAGTTGTTCAAATAGGCAGCATCTCAGCCTCCAGAAAGACTCCCGGAAGACTGCTGCCCCACAGCCATTACATTGCACTACTCCCACATTTTTTTTTTTTTTTGTGTGTGATTGGTTTGTAATGTAGAAATATATATTTATATTATACAATGTTTATGCTTATATTGTCAGTGCAGTGTGCTAGAGAGGATATGACAGTGACATGCACCTTACACTCTTGAGGAAATGATGTCAGAACCCCAGGTATAAAGGAACTATTTCAGGGGTGGTGGGGTGAGGGGTGGAAGAGGTTGGGCCTAAACTGTGCCCTCAAGAAACAATCAGCTAGAAGCTCTGACCCACTGCTGCAATGAGTGCCTTCCTGTCAGGAAGATGCCCTACAAAACAATTTGATAGAGAAATACCTCATAATCAATCAGAGAAAAATCCACACATCCAAGTCAGACACAGGAAACCTTCCCAGCCCCAAAACAGGCCTGGTGGTTTGTGCTCTGAGAGCTGTCCGCCCAAAATAAGTCAGCTGTGCTTAAACTCTTCCTGCACTGAAAATCTTAAGAATTGTAACAAACAAACGTAAACCTTAATCCACCACCTCTGTTGCTTGAAAGACCGTCTTTTCCTGTTTCACACTGCAGGTTTTTCTGTGACCACTCCTTAACCCCAGTAACTCTGTTTAAAAAGAGTTTAACTATC
Source organism: Neoceratodus forsteri (assembly GCA_016271365.2). Taxonomy (NCBI): domain Eukaryota; kingdom Metazoa; phylum Chordata; order Ceratodontiformes; family Ceratodontidae; genus Neoceratodus; species Neoceratodus forsteri. Next base: position 837,157,374 of record CM028132.1, read on the forward strand.
ACAAACTCCTACACACCAGTAAATTATTTAAAAATAGTTTCAGTCCCAAAAGCATAGTAGTCAATCCAGCTACCCCCAAGGGACAACCAGAATGAAGTATTTAAACACTTATGAGGTTACTTCCAAGATAAGCAGAGTTTGCAAGTTTTTTTTCAACTCCTCAGCCACCTGAAATTTAAAAATAGTTTAACTGTCAGCAAATCCTAGTAGACAATCTAGCTACTCCAAGGACCTACCCAAATGCAGTATTTAAATCCTTCTGAAGTTACTAACAAGATAAACAGAGTTTACAAGCCCTTCTTGGTTAAACCCTAAATAAATATGTGAATAAAAGCAATTACCAAGGGTAGTTAGTTTCACCTCCCACAGAATTAAGCAAAAGTGCACGTTTGTTGCAGATATCAAGTGCAATATAGAATTTCTCACACAGCTCGCAGTTGAAGAAAGCAGTATCCTTCCAGCTCCAGCAAATGTGCTTTGTGTCTTTGAAAATTGCAGCCTGTAGTGACTTATAGTAATCTGATCTAGTCTGATATCTCCACCCAGGGCAATTTGTTGCCAATGGTTATATGTAGCCCTTCCTGTTCCAATACAACCTGTTTGGTCTGAAAACAATGTCCTGCCCCTAAGGCTGTCTGTGTTTCAGTTCACACTGCAGGATTTTCTGTGACCACCTTAACCCCAGTAACTCTGTTTAAAGAGTTTAACTATCACAAACTCCTACGCACCAGTAAATTATTTAAAATAGTTTCAGCACCAAAAGCCTAGTAGTCAATCCAGCTACCCCAAGGGACAACCAGAATGAAGTATTTAAACACTTATGAGGTTACTTCCAAGATAAGCAGAGTTTGCAAGTTTCTTTTCAACTCCTCAGCCACCTGAAATTTAAAAATAGTTTAACTGTCAGCAAATCCTAGTAGACAATCTAGCTACCTCCAAGGACCTACCCAAATGCAGTATTTAAATCCTTCAGTTACTAACAAGATAAACAGAGTTTACAAGCCCCTTCTTGGTTAAACCCTAAATAAATATGTGAATAAAAAGCAATTACCAAGGGTAGTTAGTTTCACCTCCCACAGAATTAAGCAAAAGTGCACGTTTGTTGCAGATATCAAGTGCAATATAAAATTTCTCACACAGTTCGCAGTTGAAGAAAGCAGTATCCTTCCAGCTCCAGCAAATGTGCAGGCCACTCCTCAGAGGCAGCTTTCCAGGGGCAGGGGCAGGCCTTTTCACAGACCTTTTTACTAAGCCCAGGCCTCCTCTTCAGCCTATGCCCAGAGGGGATTCTTCAGAGGGAGAGGCAGACGGGGTACGAGCAGGCCTGCTCCCACCCCTCAGCCTAAAGCCCCTGCCAAACAGGCACCCTGATGGGAGGGCCAGGGCCGATTCTCCATTACCTGTAGGGGGCAGGCTGGCTTACTTCGTCCAGGACTGGGAGTCTTTAACATCAGACAAGTGGGTCCTGGAAGTAGTAAGCCAGGGACTGGTTCTCAGCTTCAAAAGATTTCCAAAGATAAGAACCAGATCCTTTCCACCTGCAAATCCATCAGAGGCTCTCGCTCTGGAAACAGAAGTCTCAACCCTCCTGGCTCTCAGAGCTGTAGAGAAGGTACCTCCCCTACACCAGGGCAAAGGACTGTACTCCAGGTACTTCCTTATCCCAGAAAAGACAGGAGAATGGCAGCCCATCCTGGATCTCAGATACCTAAACAAGCACCTTTTAAAACCAAAATTCAAAATGATGACTCTGGGAATTATTTTACCCTCTCTAAGGCCAGGGGACTGGCTAGTGTCCCTGGACCTCAAGGATGCCTACTTCCATGTTCTCATCAGAAGCTCCCACCGAAAGTACCTCAGATTTGAACTGCCCTCAGGCCATTACCAGTTCAGAGCAATGCCCTTCGGCCTCACCTCTGCCCCAAGGGTATTCACAAAATGCCTGGCAGTAGCAGTTGCTCATTTAAGAAGGCAAAAGATTGCCATCTTTCCTTACCTGGACGACTGGCTCATAGTGGGCCAGTCTCCAGACCAAGTCAAATTACACCTTCAGGTTACCCAGCAGCTGCTTACATCTCTAGGTTTCCTTCTCAATCTCCCAAAGTCATTTCTAGAGCCTGTTCAGCTATTCACCTTCATAGGCGCAGAACTGGACACAAAGCAGGCCAGAGCTTTCCTCCCTCTAGAAAGAGCAAAGACCCTGGTGGCTCTGGCCTCCTCCTTCACTCTGCAGGTCTCTCAACCAGCAAGGCACTTTCTGCAGCTCCTAGGGCACATGGCTGCCTCCACAGCAGTAGTGCAGGGAGCAAGATTTCAGATGAGGGACATTCAGTTCCATCTGAGAGCCTTCTGGTCTCAAAGGAGAGATCCTCTAACCAAATTGATCCCAGTAACTCGAACCCTGATCCAGGCCCTACAGTGGTGGCAGGACCAGAGCAATCTGAGACATGGGGTTCCTTTCATCCCTCAATCTCACTCCTTGACCCTTACTACAGATGCATCCCTCTTGGGGTGGGGAGCTCACATGGGCAACCTCACCACCCAGGGATTGTGGTCCCCCAGGAATCTCTGCTCCACATCAATCTGTTGGAACTCAGAGCAGTTTTCTAGCACTTCAGGTTTTTCTGCATCTGTTCAGAACAAAGTGGTACAGGTCAGAACAGACAACACCACTACAATGTGGTACATCATCAAGGAAGGGGCACTCGGTCTTTGGCCTTGTGCACCGAGGCAATGAAGTTGTGGTCTCTGGCTTATTCCCTGAACACCTCCCTCATGGCAGTTCACCTCCCAGGCAAGGACAATGTCCTGGCAGATGCTCTCAGCAGGATTTCCCAGGGCCATCACGAATGGTCTCTGGATCCCCTAGTACTGGAGGTAGTATTTGCCAGGTGGGGCACCCCTCAGATAGATCTTTTTGCAGCCCCAGACAATCACCAACTTCCACTATTTTGCTGCAGGTCCCCAGTGTTGGGCTCAGTCCTCTGGATGCCTTCCTCTCAACTGGGAAGGAAGTTTTCTATGCCTTTCCCCTTTCCTCTCTTGTTCAAGGTGAGTCAAATCAGATCTCAACCTTGCAAGATGATTCTGATTGCTCCAGATTGGGCCAGACAGCCCTGGTATCCACTCCTTCTGTCCTTAGCAGTCCACCTTTCCTGTGTCTTCCCAGGAATCACAATCTGCTAACCTGTGCCCAGGGAGAGTTTGGTGACCAGATCTCAAATCCCTCAACCTCAAGGCCTGGCTCTTGAAGAGTTAGAGTTTGCTGACCTCACACCTTTCTCAAGGTATACTGATATCTTGAAAGCTTCTGGAAGCCTTCCATCAGGGCTACTTATAATTCTAAATGGAAAAGATTTTCCATATGGTGCTCTGGAAAGCATATTCCCCCAGAATCTGCTGATTTGCCCACAGTCCTGGATTATATGGTCCACTTAAATACTTTGGGGCTGAGGCCAGCTACCCTGAAAGTGCATTTGGCAGCTGTCTCTGCCTGCTTTTATATCAGCAGGAAAGCCCTCTTCTCTTTCTGCTCACCCTGTATTTTCCAAGTTTTTCAAGGGATTGCTTCACACCAACCCTCCATTCAGGGACCCTGCTCCCGCCTGGGATCTTAATGTTTGCATTGCTCAGCTTATGCAACCCCCCTTTGAGCCTTTGTCTTCAGCAGAGCTTAAGTACTTGACTTGGAAAACTGTGTTTCTGGTAGCCATCACTTCTGCCAGATGCATAAGTGAATTACAGGCTTTGTCAGTGGAGTCTGATTTTATCTTCTTTCACAGAGATAAGGTGGTCCTCAGGACTAACAGGAAGTTCTTGCCTAAGGTGGTTTCAGATTTCCACCTTAACCAATCTATATCTCTTCCAGTGTACTTCACTGACCATTCCTCCTCTGGCGAGAGGAGGCTGCACAGCTTAGATGTGAAGAGAGCCCTTAGTTACACATAAAGCGCACTAAGGGTCACAGGTTTGACTCCTCCAACTGTTTCTCACTTATGGTGAGGTTGATAAAGGAAACCTGCCACAAAGATCCATTGCCAGGTGGATTGTCTCTGTATCCAATTTTGTTATCAAAACTGGGTAAGGTTCCCTTCAGGCCTGAGGGCTCACTCTACCAGAGGTACAGCTGCATCCCTGGCTGCAGCCAGGACATCCCCATCATAGATATATGTCAAGCAGCTACCTGGAAAACAGTTCACACTTTCACCAAGCATTACTCCTGGACATCCAGGCTAGGAGTGATGCTCGGTTTGCACAGCTGTGTTTCAGAGCCTATTTCCTAAGTAGGTTCTGTCCTCCTCCATGGAGGTACTGCTGTGTAGTTCAGATATAATATAATATAGCAAGATTCATGTTGTTTGAAGAAAAAATTACTCACCTTAGTAATGTTGTTTCTTCTAATGGAGTCTTGCTATATTATGACCTCCTGCCTGCCCCTCTCAGAACCTCTGCTTTTGGGATGTGGGTGGGCAGTGCAGTGTTGGCACTTTAGTAGATGCCCACCTTGTTTTTTCACCCCTTTTTGGGGTGTTTGGTGTGTAGTTTTATTTTTTGATCCCCTGACTTGAGTCTTTGTTTTGGGACCAAAAATGTGTTAATATTTTAGTAGCCAGTTGGCTAGTGTAGGTTTACAGCTTCCACACAGAATCTTAGTGAGTTTTGCTCATAAAGATCTGACAGTTTGAGTTTGAAGAACAACAGACAGAGTTCTCAACCGAGCTCGCGCACAAGATTCCATGCCTGGCATGGAAAGTTAACTCTTTCACCTCCGGAGCAGTTCGAAGGCTGGGTCTAACTACATATGTCATAATATAGCAAGACTCCATTAGAAGAAACAACATTACTAAGGTGAGTAATTTTTTCTTTTATTTGATGCTGTCACAAGCTGTACCCACAGTGATTCTGCTTCCCCCATTCCCTCCCCTGATAGACCCATCCTCTCCAGCCTTTATGCCTTCCTTGACATAGAAGACTACCCCATTTCCTTTTCTCCTCCCTTTATCCCATCTGCACATATTGCATCCCAGCACTGTCAGGGTCCAGTCAATATTTCTGGTGGCCCATGTTTCTGTAATGGCTACATGGTCCAACACTCTATCTGCCACCATCATCTGGAGTTCACAGACTTTGTTTTCTAGGCTCCTGTCATTAAGGCAGACTACCTTCCAGCTTGTGCATATACCCTTCCCCTTCTATCAGCTCCTCTCCTTTCATCCTCCCCTTCCCTCCTTACTTTCCTGATTTTCTTGCTCCTTACTGTTTTTGTGAGGCCCCCCAAACACCATTTCTTAGCTTAAGAACCCCATCTTTGCTGCTTCCATCTCCACTGCCCCTAGTCCCTATTTCTGAGGAAGCCCTTGCTAGGTTCCCTTCCTGCTCTCTATCCTCTGTAATTTTCCCAGACTCAGGCCCTACAGTTAGCTTAAATATTCACCAATGTGGACATCAAATGTCTGCCCAAGCACACTAGCCCCCCCCTCTCTTGTTAAGTGAAGGCTGTTACCCTTGAAGAGCCTCCTGTCCCAAAAGACCCCTAGTCTCCCACAAAATTATACCTCTCCTCCTGACACCATCTCTTCAACCACCAGTTAAATTCCTTAGTCTCTTCCTTCCTCACTTGTTCCTTCCTCTTTCTCTAGCCCTCAAAAGGAGGACCTCAAAACAGGCAAGGGAAGCCAAGTGTGCCTCTACTCTGTCCCCATCTTCAAAAGTTGTGTTTCACTGTCTCAATAGGTTGGTTCACCAGATCATTGATACCCAAGTGTAACAGCACCCCAAGCTCCTCCTCCTCCTCCTCGACCATCTTCCCTGTCCTGTCCATGTCATTGATGCCCCAGGAAGGCATCTAACCACCCTCTCCCCTTCCCCCTCCTCCCACCACCTTCTCTACTCCTGTACTCAGAAAGCCCCTATGACTAGACTGCTCCTTTCTGTATTCCACCTGTTCTAACTATTGCGTGCCACTATGTTGTCATGTTCTTTCTTCCAGACCACATCCCAGTCCCCCATCAAAGGAGTCAGGTAACTGCTCCTCCTCCTCCTCCTCCAGGGGTGCAAAGTGATTTACCGTCAGGACTTTGTGAGCTTGGATGACCTCATTGTGACTACCCCTGTCGCCCCTCCCCATCCCACCACCCTCCAGCCCCCGGCCCAGTGGGCCTCTGAGGGAGCGAGGGAGTGTGTTTCGGTACCACCTCAGCTGCTGTTGCAGCTGCTATGTCTCCTCTCTTGTGCTACCAGCTGTTCATGGAGTTCTACACAGATCCTACATGTGGGCTGTGTTTTCTCCTCTAGAGCATAACCTTCTGCAACTGACCACCTCCCCACTGTACCTGTGCTCCATATTGTCTGCTGTTTCCTTCACACAATATCTATTTGACTCATAGCTATACTGCACTAACACCCTGGTTCTAACCAGTGGTCCTACAGTATAGATTTGAGGAACTAGGCAGGAACTTTTGTAGCAGGTCTTAGCCAAGCACCATGTCAGTGCAAGCAACTTGGGTACAGTATTTAGTACACTAAGAGGTAGCATTCTGAAGAGGCAGTTTGCAAGACTAGCAGCGTGCAGGAGCCATCAAAGGTGTCTTGGAGAGAATTACTATCCAACTTGTTAGGTTCTATAGATCTCTCCAAACCACAGTCATACATTCTAAAGCTTGAACCCAGGACAAGGCATTGAGGGACTACAAATCCTTGTGCAGGACAGGCTGACAAGGCTTCACCAAAACTGGAATCACCTTCTAGACAGGCTTGGACATTTGATGTATTATACTGAGAATGACAAACAACAGACATGTGCTTCATCCTTCTGAGACTCCCCAGTGCCATGCAGTCATTGTCACAGCCAAGTACAAGATCAGCCCCAGAGGTACCTGAGCAGTTAGTACCTTCAGAGGCAGAGGTAGCATGCATACCAAAGAGGCAGTTTGCAAGAAGAGCAGTGTGTAGGATCCAAAAAAGGATACAAGGAACATACCTCTCAACCTGTAGACCTGCCAGTGTGGAACAGAGACCATAGCAATGTGTGACAATGACCCAAATGTGGAACACCCTATTTTTGAAGCACACGAGTAGCGCAGTCATTTGATGGTGCACCATTAAAGTTATTTTTAACCAGTTATGTGTTTTCTTTTGTGTTTTTGTAATAAAACAAATTTGTTATACTGTTGTCTGTACTTTAGTTTAATGCTACACTCATTAAGCACACAAAACACACAAGATAAGGTCGAGAAATACTTTATAGTGTATGGTAGAATGTTGTATTCCCTTAAAATCTATCATTCACTAGTCTTGTTGTACCATCGATGTGACATGTGATGTGATGTATGTCACATTGATGGTACAACTGCTCTGATTGCATTTGTACATGTGCAATTTGCGGTTCATAGGCATTCATAAAATGGCCACAGCAGTTCATCGAAGGCACAGGAGGAAGTGCTAATCTATCAGTAAGTGCCGATTTTTTGAAATCTTAGCCTGCACACAGCAGAACACCAGTATATATTTTTAAATGTTAAAATAAACAGTATATTTGTGGACCGGGAAGGAGTGGAGTGTTGTCATGGACACGGGCCGGGCGGTGGGGCCTCTGACATCATGGCACGACTGTGGAAGAAGTTACAAGCTGTTTTTGCTTTTTTACTTTTTCCCATACACTATACAAGATAATGGATGGGCAACAGTAACCAACAACACAGCAGTCCACTTCTCGAGGTTGTATGACAACCAAAAACCTCTCGAGCTTTGCTCTCCAGGTTTACATGGTTGTCATGATAACCTCTCAAAGTGAACAACAATGTTGTTGTTCACTGTTGTCCGTCCATTATCCTCGATATTTTGCACATTATATCAAAAGCAGGCAAACACAATACACCTGTTACACTTCTACTCACACTTCTCTCTACATCTCTATTCTATACACTTTTTCTAATCTATATTTCTGTTCTACTCTTCTACAATTTTATTCTACATTTCTATTCTACACTTCTACAATTCTTATACTACATTTCTATTCTTCACTTCTACAATTCTAGTCTACACTTCTACAATTCTGTTCTACATTTCTATTCTATACTTCTACAATTCTATTCTACATTTCTATTCTACGCTTCTCTACAATCCTGTTCTACACTTCTACAATTCTATTCTACATTTCTATTCTACATATCTACAATTCCATTTTACAATTCTATTCTACTCTACAATTCTATTCTACACTTCTACATTTCTATTCTTCACTTTTCTACATTTCTCTTCTACACTTTTCTATATTTCTACCTCTATTCACTAGATAGTAAACACCACACAGTAAATAAACGTTATGCAAACATAGTACAGCACCTTATAGTCAACGTGTATAACAGTGCAAAAAAAGCCTTTAGTTAGTGAAACCACAGTCCAGCACAATACAAACCAATGTGAGATCTTTATATCAGTGTGCAAAACAGCAGAAATGCAAATGAAATCACAACAAAATACAAATAAAAATAAACATATGAGAAACATTCAGAAAACTGTTTGGGGCAGCCAGTATAGTGTAGTACAAACACTTTGAAGTTGTATAAGGTATTATTAAGATTCATGATCCATGTTGTATGCTGCAGTGGCTTTTTTGGCAGCATCTAGTACTTTCTTTGGCTGCTTGAACTCATAGCAATCCCTTTCTTTGCCCAATTTGATGGCAAGCAGTGAGTTCAGGGTCTTCAGACTTTGTGAGTGACGCAGCTCAGTTTTTACCTTCCTCACCAAACTGAAGGCCCCTTCTGCTTCAGCATTCAAGTGCGGCAAGCAAAGTGAAGTCAGCATTAATCTTCTGAAAAGTTGAAGTCTTTCACAGTCACATAGTTGTTGCAGAACATGCGCCCAGTGTTTTGAAATGTAGGAATGTGGTCCATTGACTGGTCCTGTCAATTTACCTGTATCTTCAGTTTGATACATTGAGAACTCATCTAATAATTGCTCAGAATCTGCCTCAGTGACACAAACTCCAAGACAAAAGGCAACATCAACAACAAGTTGTGTTGATATGTCCAGCTTACCTGCTGGATTAAGAATGGATGCTGCATTATTTAACAGGTGATCCAGAATTGAGTATTTTTTTAAGATTCTTTCCTGCACAGCAGTATAAAATACCACCGTTTTCATATTTTTATTTATTTAGTACTCAGAATTACAACCTTTGAGCTAAAAGCTCATTTACAAAGGATCATCGTCACAAGGGTAGGGAAGGGTACATACGTTTGGAGTCAGTAGCAGCTTAATAGGCATTGTCAAGAACATCTAATAGGAAAAATGTGAACAGGAGAAATCAGGAAACACTGGCAATAGCATAACAATGTAGGATAACAAAGGCAAATAACAACACATAACCAAAACAAGGGTAGAGTCAATGGGGTTGGGTTCACATATCAGTTAGGTGCTAGTTTGAGAAAAAAATCAGAGGTGGAAGCTAGGCAGGCTCTTGTATTGGGAGGAAACAGGAGATGGAGCTGTTCATCAAAACTGATACCCAAAGGTTACTAGGCTATAGCCAGAGGAGTCAGCCTAAGCATAGTAGTCAGAAAGGGTAGAGGGAACCAATCAGGATTAGGTAGGAGAAGAGGAATCAGAGGAGGGGGATGACAGTAGACTCAAAGGTGGGTGCTGTAAAGAGGTCAGCAGGTGAAGGTTTGTCAGGGAGAGTGTGAGAGGAGACAGGTGAGCAGGCAAGTGGGCAGACATGGGCAGGTGGTGAGCAGGGAGTTTTGCGTCAAATTGTAGAAGTGAAAGAAGAACCTTGGCAAGCCTAGGGTACTGGTATCTGCTAGGCTAAGAGTGGCTGTGGCAGTGTACAGGAGGGGAGATCATCTTTAGGAGCATGGCTTTGGTGAACAGAGGCATACTGGCTTGTGGGTTAAAAGTGGCAACAGCAACATACGGGAGGGTGGATAGACTTCCTTAGCTCAGACTTGAAAGGCCCAAGTTGAGTGAGGCTTGTGGTGGTGGTTGGTAGCTCATTTATCCAAGCAGGGGCCTTGATGACAAAGGCTCATCTCCCCAAGGCAATCCTTCTAAATGGAACAGCTAATGCATGTTTGGTAACACTTCTTGTGGCATGTTCAGCTGGAGCAGGATGGAATAAGGCTTGTATAGAGGGAGGTGCAAGTCCAAGTAGGGCCTTCTGTCCCAAGATGCAGGCATGGAGCTTAATGCAGTCCATAAGTGGGAGCCATTCAGTCCGTATGTACAGTTCACATGTATGCACTAGGTGATTTGCCTCTAATGCAAACCTACAGGCTTTATTTAAGGAGGCATGCACTTTGAGCAGGCTAGTTTCAGTGGCGGACCCATAGGCTACATTCCCATAGTCCAGGATTGGAAGGATTGTACATCTGACTGCCTGTGTCCTGGCCTCAGGAATAAGACAAAACTGGTGCCTGTACAGAGCCCCTAGTTTCCTTTTGACCGCCATGGTAATATTGCATATATGTTCATCGAACGATAGGGACTAATCTATGGTGAAGCCAAGATACCAGAAGGAAGTTACCTGCCCCAGGGTGGTGTGAGAGCTGCAGGTAATTGAGAGAGTAGGTGGACCTCTTCTTTAGTCATCCGGCAAAGAGCATTGCCTTGTTTTTTTTACTACTGAACACCAACATGCTGTCCTTTAACCATTCCTGTAGTAGGTTAAAGTTGTTCTGCAACTCCTTAGTCAGTGCTTCCTGGCAGGAGTTTCGTGAGAATAGCACTGTGTCATCTGCATATAGCAGGATCTCAGACATGGAACAGGCATCAAGGAGGTGGTTCACAAAGATGCTGAAGAGGAAAGGGCCCAGTATAGACCCCTGGGGTACACCTACTGACACCTCGCAGGTGTTGGAGGTAGCACTGTTAATTCTGACTTTTTGAGATCGCCCAGATAAATAGCTGGAGAACCATTGGACTGAGTCAATGGACAGCCCTAGGCCTCTTAACATGTGAAGCAGCAGCTGGTGGTCCATGAGGTCAAAGGCTTTGGTTAGGTCTATAAAGATTGTCCCAACCAGCTGAACCCAGTCGAGTGCCTCATGAACTTTTCCAATGAAATTAATAAGGGCAGTATTAGTACTGTGCAGTCTGCGAATGTCATGCTGTTGGTGGGAGAGGAGGTCATATTTGTGCAGATGGTCCATGAGATGGTCAGCTATGATTCTCTCTAGAGTTTTTGAGAGTGGTGAGAGAATTGAGATGGGCCTATAATTCGAGACTAGTGACCGGTCACCCCCTTTGTGCACAGGTGTGACCAGGGAGGTTTTCCATGTGGAGGGGAAGGTAGCCAGTCAGAGTGACAGGTTGAATAGCTTGTTGATGGGTTTGATGACCTCGGGAAGGGCTATGGAAATCAGTTTCATGTCTATACCATCATCACCCATCCTAGTTTTGCCAAGGACTCTGGTAAGGTCTTTTTTTGTTTCATTGATGGTTACCCTTCTGAAGTAAAAGGCTGTGGAGGTCCTGATATTAGAGGAAGAGGGCAAATGGTCAGAGGTTGCTGTTCCATCTGGGTACATAGCCAGTTCTGGGGGAAGGATGGCAGTGTAATCCATAAATGCCTTGTTGAAAATATTAGCCATAATATCTGCATCAAGTATTACATCATCATTGCGGTGAAGCATGGAAGGTGAGGATCTGTCGTCGCTTCTGATGAGGTTTTTTTTAGATGCCTAGAATTTCTTGCCATCACCCCAGCATTGAAATTGAAGGTTTTTGTGGTAAGTAGCCTTAGCCTGTCAGATAGCCCAAGTGCACCTGTTTTGGACCACTTTGTAGCTTTGGATATCCTTAGCAGTCCCAATTGCTCTAGTCCGGTGCCAAAGTAGATCACACTGTCACATCAGGCTTAGGATTTGTGGGGTGGCCCAGTCCATGCTGCAGCCTTTAATCAGTTTCTTTCGAAACGGGGTGAATTTATCCACTGCCATGTTGAAGTGGTTGAAGAAGAGTTCCAGGGCTGTGTCAACAGAGGGGCATGAGTCAAGGAATCTCCAATCTATCCCTTTGAGATAATTCCTAAAGCCACCCATTGTGAATTTTTTTATGACTCAGTTCCTCATCATTCTAGGGAGAGACTTAATCTGTTTAGTCATCCACTCACATTGGACAGGTAAGTGGTCGCTGAGGGTGTCAGGGAGCACATTGGTATTCTTTAGCCGCTCTGGGTGCATTGTCAGCACCTAGTCAATCAGTGTGCTAGAGCCTGTGTGGTAATTTGTGCAGGTGCAGCTATTGATCATCTGTGTTAGATATAGAACTGATACCAGATCTTTGATTGCGGAGCTGGAGCTGGCAAGCCAGTTGGAGCTAAAGTCTCCAAGTACAATTGTTTCTTTATTCTGGCTGGCCTGGGTGTAGAGGTTAGCAAAGGTTCTAGCTCCACTTGCTGCCACCCTGGTGGGATGTATATAGCCATAACAATCAGACCTTTACCCCATTTGCCTTTCAGGATTTTTATTCTTGCAAAAATTATGTTCCGTTACTGTCCCCAAAATGTCATCTTCATGATTGTTTATATACTGCTTGACCTCCAGTCCAACCTTGAGGTCACGTGGCCAAGAAACTGCTTGTGTCATTTAGTACAGACATGTCATTTTCCCTGATTAATTTGACAGCAGCTGCTGGTTTCAGCACTCTTCCTGCATACTGCTGCATCTGTTTGTGGCTGTCCCCATGCAGAGTCATTCTCGGCTTTGTAGTTGGGTGTTGAACAGCAGCAAGGATTCCAGTGCATATTCAAGGAACATAAAGACCATTCACAGTTCATGATTCTACAGACAGTCACAAATTAGGTTGGTATTGGCTGATCTTGGTTCTAATATTAGAAAATATGACAGAAGAGCTGGCCACATATCCAGGGTTCAGTTTATAACTTTCCCCAGACTCAGCCATCTAGTAGGAGCATGCTTAATTATTTTAAGTGGGTCTACATCTGTAAACAATGCAAATTCCTTTAGTTTCTGTTGTCTTTGAGAATTGGATGAGAAATGGCAGTACACATCAGAGATTAACTCTTCTACAGGTGAGCGTAGAGCTTTTACCCCAGCTTTTCTGCATGGATCAGCCAAGTGGCAGAGGCATCCCATGTTAATGATATTTGGATTCACAGCCTTTAAATGTGACAGGACTGAATTGTTTTTCCCAATCATAGAGGCAGCATTGTCAGATGAAAAAGCTGCAATGTTTGACAGTGAGATCTCAAACTTATTCATGCTTTCTACCAAGCAGTCAAACATTGCTTGCCCAGTCCCAGACACACAATCTGGCATATCTAAGAAACAGATGACATTTCTGCCTGCAGCTTCATCCAGAAAACCCACAAGAATCATTAGCAGTTTTTCATCATCCATATCTGTGCTCTGATCCATGTACACACAGAAGGGTACTTTACGACACATTACAATGACATCATTTTGGTACCCTGGATCACTTGTGATATAGCTTGCTTTGGTCACCCCACAGGTCATCTTCTTCAAAACTTCTTGGTCTTCAACATTTGTTGTCATGAATTTTAGAATGTGCTCTCCTGCTGTAAAAGGAAGATTATGTTCTCCAATCAAGGACACAAAAGTCACCTCTGACTCAATGAATTTCGTGCTCACCAGGCTTTGAGGGCCAAAGAAGTGTGACATATTCTTCACAGTCACATGCTTGGAGTTTTGTTGGTGTTTTTCTGAATTAGCATGTCACTGCACATCATGTCATTGTCCATGGTGAATGATGAAATCTGTGCCACAGGTCTTGCAGAATGCATGCTTCACACCATGTTTGCTTCTTGCTAACCAGTCAAATGTGCTTATCCAGGTGGCTTGGAAAATGGTGTATATTCTTCTTCTTCTTCTTCTCCAGAGACTTGTCCCCGTCATGATCCACATCAACTTCATCCGTCTGTCTACACACAAAGTATTATTTTTGTAATTCGTGCCTGAAGTTGAACACTTCAGTTTTAGTGATCCAGTGGGACATGATTCTATTCTACAAGAAGGTGGCAGAGAAAAAATAATTTAACAATTTTCTCTGCCATCCTCTTGATGAACAGATCTATGAGTCTGACTGCCACACACTCAACTGGTTGGCAGATCCATCCAAGTTCCCTCTGGATATACCTCTTCAATAAAAATCATCACCCAACAAGAATGGGGATGGTTCAGGTAACAAAAGATGTAGAAAAGGAGATGGAGAAACACACTTGTGTGACCCAACTTGGCAAGACATGGCAGGATGGTTCAGGTAATGAAGAAAATGAGATTAAGAAACACACTTATGTGCCCCAACTTAGCAAAATATGGCATGACAGTTCAGGTAATGAAGAAGCACACTTATATGCCCCAACTTAGCAAGACATGGCAGGATGGTTCAGGTAATGAAGAAAATGAGATGGAGAAACACACTTGTGTGCCCCAACTTGCAAGCCATGGCAGGATGGTTCAGGTAATGAAGAAAATGAGATGGAGAAGCACATTTGTGTGCCCCAACTTGGCAAGACATGGCATGACAGTTCAGATAAAGAAGAAAAGGAGATGGAGAAACACACTTATGTGCCCCAACTTGACAAGACATGACAGCAAAGACAAATGAGAATTCCATGAAATGCATACAAGCTAACCCTCAGGCACGTAGCAAGCCAGAGCCAACTTGGCCAAGGGATGGCAAAGAAAAATTTGTATTCCATAAAATGCATCCGAAGTAATCCAACGCAGGCACATAGTAAGCCAGACACTCACTGCCAAAAAAAGGCCAAGGCCTTGTACAACATTTTTTGGGTTGGTGGATTGGGGGAGGTCCTGCTTGATGTGTCCAATCATTCCTGATGGTTTATTAACATGACTGTAATGTGTCACACTGTAACACTACAATCATATTAATAAACATCAGACATTGTTCGATGCAGCTAGTAGGCCCCCTGCACCCCAAATACTTGTACAAACAAATGAGTTATACATGCAAAGTAATCTGACAATGTCAAGTAGCAAACCACACCATCATCATCAAAATCAGCCCACGTATGACATTTTTTGGAATGGTGGAGGAGTCCTGCTTGCTGTGTCCTATCAATCCTGATAATTTATTAACACAACCGTAGTGTGTCACACTGTAAAACTACAAGCATATTAATAAAACATCAGACATTGTTGGACCCAGCGAGCAGGACCCCATGCACCCCAAATACTTGTACAACCTATTCCATTAAACACATCCAGACGCAAGTAATCTGATGCAGTCACGTAGCAAGCCAGACCCTCACCACTACCAAAAACAGGTGACATACTTAAGTTTTGGGGCTTTCGAGAGAGGGGTTCCCGCTTGCTGTTTCCAATCACTTGTGATGGTTTATTAATATGACCGTAGTGACAGTGTGTCACACTTGACTGCTACAATCATATTAATAAAATATCAGACCAGACATTGTTAGATGCAGCAAGCAGGACCCCCCATGCACCCCAAATACTTGTACAACCTATTATGCTAAAGACACATCTCAATCAATCAATCAATCAGCTTTATTTTTAAGTGTTGTTCCTATGATCATAGCACTGTAAAATTAATAAAATCCAACACAGTATTACGTAATATAAGAAAAAACAAATAATCATAAAAAAGATTATCATAGAGTTAAAATATTAAAAATCTAAACAGAACACTAGTTTACATTTAGCTCTGGAAAAGCTAACTCAAACAAGTGGGTCTTTAATGCAGTTTTAAAAGTCTTGGTGGTCAGGCACTCTCTGATCCGATGAGGTACAGAGTTCCACAGGGTAGGGGCCACAAAAGCAAAGGACCGGGCCCCAGAGGTCTTTAAATGGACCATGGAAACCTCTAGCAATCTCTCGTCGGTGAAGCAGAGAGATTGAAGGGGGTGATAGGGATGGAGAAGGTCTTGCAAGTAGCCCAGACCCTGACTGTGCAGGGCTTTGTAGGTCAATATCCCTACCTTGAAGGTGATCTGACACTGAACCAGCAGCCAGTGCAGTCCACAGAGCACAAGAGTGACATGGCAAGATCTTGAAAGGCCAGTCAACAGCCTGGCAGCCACATTCTGCACCAGCTGTAGTTGGCAGATATCAATCCCCGGTAGCCCTAGGTATAGGGCATTGCAGTAGTCAAGGCAAGATGTGACAAAGGTGTGGACCAATGTTGAAAGATCACCAGGTGGGACCAGGTTCTTGATCTGGACGATGTTCCTCAGATGGAAAAAAAGAGGTCTTAACAATAGCAGACACCTGAGATCTTAACATCAGGCCCCTGTTGAATACAATGCCCAGATTGTGCACCCAGTCCGAGGTAGAGAGCTGGTCACCCCCTGAGCCAAATCCCGGAAGGTTAACCCACTGACAACCCCAACCCATGGCAACCTGGGTCCACAATCAATACCTTGATCTTCCCTGAATTCAACTTCAGCCAGTTAGTACTCATCCAATCCTGGATCTCAGAGATGAACTATTAAATACTGAGACAGCTCCACTCTGTTAGGACACAAAGGACATGTAGAGCTGAATATCATCTGCATAGCAATGAAAACTCAGCCCATACCACCTTATAATGTCTCCCAATGGCAGCATATACACTGCAAACAGCATGGGGACAGCATGGAGCCCTGCAGAACCCCACATGACATGACGGGGGGGGCAGAGGAAAATCCCAACACCACTCTCTGAGTCTTGCTAGTGATGAAGGATCTAAACCATCTGAGGACTGGAGGACTGTACCAGACAGTCCACAGAGAATCCGCAGCCACTCCAGCAGTACCCCATGGTCCACAGTGTCAAATGCTGCAGAGAGATCAAGGAGAACCAAGATCATACGCAAGGCCCCCTGTTTTCTGTGGCAAATTGCAAATTCTGCGGCAGGGACTCTGAAGTTCTTCGGTACTGTTAGGTCAAATTCTGTGGCAAGGTTTAAAGTTCCACGGCACATGTATATATAAATAATACAGAGCCAGCTTTACAGTTTTGGGGGACCCCAACAAGGATGGCCTGTAAGGAGGGTCTCTGACATCCCCCACATAAACGTAAGCCATGTAATTCACCTTAAGCTTTATTCTTTTGCTTTTCAGAAGCTGTCCTGGTTCTCTATATATATCTAAATCTATTTAGGGCTTAGTGCTATGTCATGCAACATTAATGGCTACTTACAGACACCGCCTCAATGTACTGGCAACAAAGCAAACAGCTGAATAGCTGTCTTCCAAGGGGCAACTTGAAGTAGACTAGCCATGGAGCACCCAAGACTCCCCTCCTCTGGGAACTCCTATCAGGGGCCCCATACACAGTCGTAGGTGGGGGTGGCAGGCTATTGGTGCATACAGAGACTTCCCCATACTTCTACCCTGAAAACTGCCATATATTAAAAATATAAAATATTAAACAGCAGTGTCAGCATGATTATTTCTATCTTTTTCTCTGTTTATTTCACTCTTTCCTTGTTTAGTTGTCACATTTTGAATTAATAATGGGAGAGCTTTAAGCTCGAGGTTCAATGGGCGGAGCAACAACATCACTCCCCCATTGAGCTTAAATACGTCACTTTTCCTGGACGCCTTCAGGATTCGTTTTCGTTGCAGACCGAGGCGTTGCTCTGCTTCCCTTCAGTCTGGATTGCTGCTGCTACGTTTCTCACTTCTCCTGCCTGCTTTCCCCTGCTTGGGCGACTGCCTTCGGCTGCCAGTGACTCTCTCTTGCCCTCATTCTCCTTTTCCCCATCTCATCTCATTCCTCACCTCAATCACTATCGCTTGCTCTCCTTCTGTGCTGTACTGGAGTCCACTATGGCTGTGTGGCTCGGCGAGCGGGAGAGAGTGGAGTGCCTCCATTCCTATCACAACCTGCACTTAATTTTGTCTGCAATCTCCTGCCATGTGCCTGAGCATTTCTGGGTGGGAACAGCTCTGTTTTGGGTCTCCTGGCTGAGCAGCCACTGTGTTTAGCAGTTGCCCGCCTTCAGGCATCTCCGTTCCTCTGCCTGCTCCGTCGCCCATTCTGGGCTTCTCCGGCTTGTCTGCTTCAGTGCTTCAATCTGCAGTCCATGTCCCATGCTGTACGAGTGCTGCCAACCTATCCAATGGGCCGTTTTCTCTACTATTTGGATTCACAGTCTGAATGGTTTGGCTGCACTATCTGCCGCATATGGTAGATTGCTTCAAACGGCTCCCTATCGCTGCACCTCTTCTATTGGCGTTGTTGTATTCATCGAGGCATCCCATCACTTTGTCTAGCTCTAAGGCGCTATGATCACACTGTCCTGCATCACAATGTCTCGATTACATTTGTATCCATTCTATTTCCGATCTATGACTTGGTATTCGGCTTGTCAGCGTTCATGTTGAACTCCCTGCCCTTGGCTTGTTGCGTGCCCTGAGCATTGCCGTTTCCCTATCCTGCCATATACTGCAATTCACTCAATTTGTCTGCCTCAGGTGGTCAATCGGGATACCTCTGCACTCAATTTTATTGGGGTTCCTGCCTCTACCAGCCCTATAGGCTTCAGTTCATTCATGCTGTCATCTCACATTGCCCTCCTCCAGCTCGCCTCACTGTCATTCTCCTTCTGTATTGGCTGGGTCCCATGTTAACCCATTGTCCTCCTTTGTCCTTTCATACATCGCTTTCTCATACCAGCCTCCATGGCTTCGCTCCCTCATTGTATCTCATCCATTTCCTACTTCTCCCTTCCTCGTCAAAGTGCCTTTTCTAGTACCAGCCATCATGGCTTCACTCCTCTCTTAGCTCGTTCACTACCTCTCTGGGCATGCCTTTGCATGGTTTTCTGCCAAGTCTGTGCTGTTCCATTGCTCCATCTGACCATGCCTATCCTGGATCATGTACCACCTAATTCAACTCACCCCAGTACAGTTCTCCTCTTGCATTGGTTGGGTCCCATGCTACCCCTACGACCTCCCCCTGTAGTTCACATACCTGGCTTCAGAGTATACCCCCTTTCGAGGAGCCTCATTGCTTACATCATTCTATTGCATCCTGTGTGGCCTTCCATCGAACCTGGCCCATGTGCCACCTCATCCAGTTCGCCTTCCTGCCATTCTTATCCTGTTTCAGCTGGGTCCTGTGCTACCCCATTAACCTCCCTCCGTCCTTTGTCTTTTCCTACCTCGCTTTCCTGTTTCAGCCTCACTGGCTTCAATCCCTCATCGTACCTAATCCGTTTCCTAATTTTACCTTCCTTGTCCTAGCCCCTTTTTAGTACCAACAATGACAGTCAAAAAAAAAAAAAGAGCATGTCCTCATTCTTCTCGCTCTCCTCAGCCACCGTTACGGTCCTCCTTCACCTCACTCCGTCAGTCTACCTTCTACTTGGGGCTTCCCTATGTCATCATTTGCCTCTACCTGTCTCTCAATGTCTCATTCCAGTTCCTTTAGCCTTCTCTCCTCCACGATGCCTCGTGCTGACCTACCATCTATTTCCATCACTCGTTCGGTCTGCCTTGGCTGCCCAATCCATATACCTCGGTAGGCTCCATCTGGTCTCCACTCGACATTTCTTTGCTTACTCACATCACTCATTCGAGCTCATCAGCTGGCTGCACTGCTGCAGCAATCCTCCTCATCTGGCATTATTTGGCTGTCCCTGGCTGACTGGGTTTGGCTTGCATGCCTATCATCAATCATATGCTGCATCATCGCCCCGTGGCCTTCTTGTCGCATGTCTTTGGTTCATGGTTCAGTATCAGTTTCATGACTCCAGTCATCCTTTGCTCCTCTTTTCCTCCTGGTTCCTCTCTGTGCATTGCTTACTCAAGCATTTCTATCATGGAATCATGTGCCATGCCTCCATCCACGGCTTCACTGCATCTCTATATCTCTCTGCCCAAGTTTACCCACTGGTTACGGGTATGCCTTTTCTAGTGCCAGCCATCAGGAATTCACTCCACTCTTCGCCTCACTCTTCATCCATCCCTGCTACCTCATTTGACTCTACCTTCTCTCAAGAGCCATGCCTTCCTGACCGTCACCCTTCACTAAGGGCTGGCTGGAGGCTCTCCACCATCGTTCCAGTTCCTTTCCCACTCATTTCTGAATCTACCTCCTTTTGAGGAGCCTACTTATTCTCTTCATGCTCTTCATTTCTGACTCTACCTCTTTCGAGGGGTCTAATTCGTCA